>CP092869.1:57046462-57279337 GCA_030710605.1 Cordylochernes scorpioides
TTATTGGGAGTATAAATAAGTTTGTGTGGTTTTGATATAGATGGCGCTACAATAGAACCTCCCTTTAGCAGACACCCCACTAGTGGACACCTCTCTACAAAGGACAGTTTTCATTTGCAAAATTACCATTTTTACAATTTAGCATCTCTCCAGTAAGAGGACACCTCTCCCTAAAGAACATTTTGGCTCTGCAATTATGAATCCTTTACAGAGAGGTTCTACTGTATTAGTTTTTTATTCTATTGTTTCATCTGGCAAAACCATTATTTTGAAGTGTCATCATCATAAGGCTTCCCTTTTCAGTAACCGTCATTTTTCTGAAGTATGAACAACTTAGTTTCTGTTTGCTCTTAAAATGTCAACTTTTGTACCAATTAATGTGTTTTTGTGGGGAGTTTAACTTCATTACCTCATTATGAAGAAAAACCTGCTGAGAGATATCGTATTTTAGTAAAAGTTAATGGGGACTATGCTCTAGCTGAACGAACGTGTTAGAAGTGGTTTGCACAGTTTAAAAGTAGCAATTTTGATTTTGAAAAAAAGAAAGACATGGAGCAGCACCAAAGTTTGAGGATGAAGAATTAGAGGCAAGGCTAGATAAAGATTCAATCACAAACGCAAAAGGAACTTGCTAAGACACTTGGAGTCACTCAACCAGCCATTTTTCATCGCTTAAGAGAAATGGGAATGATCCGAAAGGTATTAAATTGGGTGCCGAATGAACTGAAGCCAAGAGACGTCGAACGCTGTTTTTTCACGTGTGAACAACTTCTCCAACGTCAAAAAAGAAAGGAGTTTATTGCAGTGAATTGTAACTGGCGATGAAAAGTGGGTCCATTACGATAATCCAAAACGTCAGGCAACGTATGGATATCCTGGCCGTGCATCATCATCGATGGCCAAGCCGAATATTCATGACAGAAGGATTATGCTGTATATTTGGTGAGACCAGCTAGAAGTGGTATATTATGAGCGGCTACAGCCGAACAAAAAGATTACAGGGGGGTCTACCAAAGACAATTGATGCGTTTGAGCTGAGTATTCTGAGAAAAACAGCTGCAATACACCAATAGACACGACAAAGTTATTTTGCAACATGATATGCTGCAGCACCTGTTAAAACATAGTTAGAAATGCTCAAATGGGAAGTCCTACCTCTCCTGCTGTATATCCCAAACATTGCTCCTTTCAATTATTATCTCTTCCGATCAATGCAATATAGCCTGACTGTGACCAGCACTTCTCCAATTACGATGAAGTAAAAAATGTATCAATGAATGGATAGCGGCCAAAGAGCCAGCCTTTTTCAGCGATGGGATTTGTCAATTACCAGAAAGATGGGAAAAAGTAATGGCTATCAATGAACAATACTTTGAACATTGAATGTCTAACTAATTTTTCACAATAAAGCTTCAATTTTCAAAAAAAAAATCAAAAACTTATTTATACTCCTAATAGTAAAAATCTTAATTTTAACAAATAAAACTGTCCCTTGTTGAGAGGTTTCCTTTAGCGAGTGTTTCATTTCATGAAGGTTCTACTGAATAAGGTGTTAACACACCATCTGGAAGTGATAATTCAAACAAATGCACAACTTGCACAACCCAATTTCCTATTGTTCCAATTGTGAAATAACAAAATACAGTAAAACCCCTCTATAGTGAACCCCAATGGGACAGAGCTTTTGGTTCACTATAGCCACGGTTTGGCCATTTTTTTTAACTTTTCTAAATTTTTAGACCATATAATTAAAAAAAAAAAACATACAAACAGGAAAAGGCAGCCACTTAATAATGGTCACTTTGTTTTAATTCCCTAAATTGACCTATTTCTTTACAGTAATAGGTTCTTCTTATCATTAGCATACATGTTTATATATAAACCTATGTATTATTTAAAAATTAAGCCAAATCCCCTAGGCAAAACATTATTAATTATATATTTAAAAGGTATAAGAGTATTTTAGAACATCTTTCTCAAATAATATAATACTATATTTATTTGAAAAAATGCCTCTAATACCTTGTTGTTTGAAAGTGAAAGGTGAAATTTGAAAATCTGAATTGCCTTAAAATATCGTTATTTCCATCGAAGGAAAAGAGCTCCGTGTATTCTGAATCAATTGAAGATGAATCAAAAGTATCCAATTCAAAAAAATCGGACGCGAAACATGTTTATACGATAGCTCGATCGGTAAAATTGCGAATAAAAAACACAAATTTGATAACACAAAATTGGTGGTAAAACGGCCGGCCAGGGGGAATATCCGTGAACCCTGAATGAGGCATATACCTAACAATAATTCCATTCTAAAAATAGAACTGTAGTGGTAGTTTTTGAGAATTTAAAAATACCGTCGATTTGTTTGAGGCCCATGAGACACGGGGAACTTGGGGGAACTGCTTTTTTTTTTCCCCCTTCTTCTTCCAATTCCAGTTTCCACATTTTCTTCTGAAGTGTATATTAAATTTTGTTTTTAACCTGTTATTCAAACCATTTCTGGCTTTAAAATTATTTGGTATTATGTTTTAGCCTAGGTTAAACTTGATATAGAACGCTTCTAAAAGGGCATGTTGCCACTGTTTTTTGTTTTAGAACGTCACTCTTTATTTCCTTTCTTTATTTTGGAAGCCATTTGTATTTTTCTTCTATTTCAAAATTGTCGAATGCAAAGATATTCTATTAAATAAAAGTATAATGTGTAAAAATTTCTACAACATACAGCAAAAATAGAATGGAAATGAAAACAAACAATGCCGCTTATTTTTTGTTTTGAAATCGTGATCCATGAGCTGAAACATGCTCAAGATTTTGTTGTTTTAAAAATTTTTTAAATCCCAATTTTAAGTTTGTTATAAGCATAGTATTTTTAATAGATTTTATCATTTTGGGACCGAAAATAGGTTCGTTATAGGGGTAGTTCGTTATTTTAAAAATCAAAAAGTTCGTTATAACGATGGTATTTTCAATAGAATGGAATTGGGAATCGCCGTGGGTTCGTTATAAGGGAAGGTTCGCTATATCCAGAGTTCGTATTAGCGGGGTTTTACTGTATATCGAAGCTCTGGCTCAACAGTGATGAATTCTCCAAATATTTGTCTTTTTGCTGTAGGGAAATTGTTTGGGTTTGTAAAAAAAAAAAAATATTGCTAAGTTGAATGATTTCATATACTATAGAACCTCTCTGTAAAGAATAATGCCCAGATACAGAGCCAGTATCCTTTAGAAAGAGGTGTTCTCTTAAGAGCAGCTAATTTGTAATTTTGAAGATGAAAATTGTTCTTTGTAGAGAGGGATGTCTGATAGTAGGAGTGTCCATGCATGGAGGTGGTTCTACTGAAGTAGCAAATAGCTTTTTTATTAAATCTAGATTAAAATTATGTTACAGGTAGTTGTGCTAATCAAATCTTTTTTTTTTTTTGTGTGGAAGAGATCTTTATATAATTTTAATCCCTCCGGTGATGATTAACTAGCAAAACTGCTATGTCAAGAAGATGTATTATGAAAGAGAGAGCCCTACAACTATTTCAGAAATGACCTGGAATCTTGTAATCCACATCATTGTAACTGTCATGCCATACCAACACTACTCTTTATAACTTGTATATATTCTATTACATTTAACACATGTATCAAATGGAGAATATACACTGAGTTGACTTTTTTTTTTGCTTATCCCTAGTACACATGGTACAGGCCATTATAATAAAGGTAGGTAGAAGTTGGAGACTGCTTTCAACTTTGCATTTACAAATGTGCCAGAGCCCCGTTTGGTTACTTGCACTCGCTGGTGGGGTTGGACTTTTGCAAGAATCGGGAGCCATTGGAGCATTTCTTTTTTTATAAAAAAAAAAAGTAACCATTGCGGGAATCGAACCCTGGTCGTAGCGGCCGAAAACCAATAGTTTAGACCATCCTTTCACCGACCCCCTCTGAGTTGACCTAAAGTATATGATTTGGTAGAATTTGGATTATAGATCAGAAGGTAACAAGACCAAATAATTAGTGTGTGACAGCATTGTTACCATCATCAAACAACAAGGTGTTGTAGAGTAGGTACCATGTTTTATATTTACCTTATACAGTAGAGTTTCCCTTGAAACACCACCCACATGGCAAACCTCATCAGAGACTCAGTCATGATAAGTCAGTGATGATAAGGTAGATTCTTACAACACAAAAATAGGTGTTTTACATAATCATATATGTAACCTACATAGGTTTAATAAGTAAACCTTCTATGGAAAACACCATTTTGCAGGTTGGCTCTACTATAATATAGTTTAAAATGATTTACTTTTGTTATATTGTATTCCTAAGTTTGATTATCAATGTGCTCTACATGTTTTAAATATCAGACCATTCAAAACTTGGCATCAAATAAGCTTCATCAAAATAGAATTTCTTGAATATGGATAACAGCAGGTAGCTGGAATAAAGTATTTGTTGAAGTAAATCATTTTTATAACTTTCACCCCTACCCAAACATTCTATATTATTAAAATATTGTTTTTGTAAAAATGAAAAATACTCAATCCATTAGTACACATTAAAATAAACTTTACCTTTACAAGGCTCTTAAAAACTCACTAAAAGAGAATATATATAAATTATATTTTGCATCTATTTTAACTTTCTTAGAATGTTGAAGGATGCCTTGATCATATAGCTGGCAGTTATAATATTGGGGGGGAAATATAAAAATTTGATATTTTGCAACTCGTCTTAGTGCCTTGATACAATGCCCCAAAATAACTTTTCTATTTCATAATTGTGTGTGAGTAGACTCGTTTATGATGTGTGAAGTCTTTCAATTTTTTTATTTGAAAAGTAATTGAAAGAAAACTTTATAACATACTTTATAATACCCCCAAGATTTTCTAATAAACCAACAAGGAATAAGTTATTTGCCTCCTAAAAGTTTGGTTAAAAATCTAAAGTTAATTTTTTCGATAACTTTTTAAACACTTCATTATACAATGGCCACAATCATCCAAATTAAAATTTCATGAGTTTTGTTCGTGTTCGTTTAAAAAAAATAAAGTGGTGATCGATAGAAAGGAAAAACAATGGGGGAAATAAATGCACACTTGCACAGTATAATAAAAGGTTTTATTTAAAAATTAAAAGGGGCAAAAAAACTATTATACTTATATATAAAGAATTATGGATAAAAAAAACAAGAAAAAGGTTAAGCAAAATTATACTTATATATAAAGAATTATGCATAAAAAACAAGAAAAAAGGTTAAGCAAAATTATAGTTATATATAAAGAATTATGCATAAAAAACAAGAAACAAGGTTAAGCAAAAAAAAGTAAAATTAACTACTCTTAGGGAAGGGAGATAAAAATAAGTGACAGGGGGGTGTCGAGTTTTGTGTTCACACAGTACCTCGAATGGCAGCACCGTCGCTCGCTTAGCTTCCTCTTGTCGCTGCTCGTGCAATGTCCAAGGCGTCCTTTCCGTCCTCAAGTTGCCGCTTGAGGGATACTTCTCAGACGTCTTTCCGTCCACAAGACTCTGCTTGTGGGATACTCCAAGGCGTCCTTTCCGTCCACGAGACTCTGCTTGTGGGATATTTCTAGACGTCTTTCCGTCCACAAGACGCTGCTTGTAGGATACTTCTCAGACGCGTCCGCTCCGCCTGGTCCGCTGCTGCTAACTAAGAAAAAAAAAAAGATCACGCCACATGGCCCCCGTCCCGGGGCTTGCAGAACAACCAAACAAATTCCACACGTCCACTTGACTCTGCCTCCCGGGCATCGACCGACCTTTGTCCTGATCGGTTCCAGCTGGGAGTTTCCCCGACCATGTAGATTTCTTGCCCCTCGTCTCCCTTCACCTAAGTCTTTCATTCTATGTACAAAAGTAATGCTCGGTAAAATAGTTTTAACAAGTTTCATCCTTGCATTGCTCAGTTATTTTTTCACATTAAATCTTCTTCAGTCGTTTCCATTTTTTAATGTTGTATCGTTTTATAAACCTTTCAAATAAACAAGGAAGCTTTGAATTATTTTATCAAAATATAAAGCTTTTTTTGTTGTCAAGTAGTGGCCCCGATATTGGAAATATTTTGAATCGCATATCGGCGATCGGCCATTTGTACATTAACATATTAGCCATTTCATTTTCAGATAAAAGTTATTTTTTCTTTATATACAATAACCCATGTCTAAAAATTCTTGAATGTTCCATTTAGTTCTTCTTATTCTTGATAACATTTTAAAATTGGGCTTTAACAATATCTAATTCTTTTGCAATTTGTCGATTGCTAACACCAAATGTCATTTATTAAAACATTTTGTTAATTAAAAAAATATATATAAAACTTTCTAATTTAATTTAATAAAAAAAAAATAATAATTAAAGATCGAATTTCAAGGTGAATAACCTACAAAAAATATTGTATTAAATCATTTTAAATTTATATTATTTTTTTTTAACATTTAACAACGTTATTTACATGATCTCTCATGAGAGACTAAAATCGATTTTTAGCGGTCGTTGGTCGTTCATTGGAGATTCGCCATAGTAGTAAAACGAGGGAAATTCGTTCGTACCTTACACTGTGGTCGTTCATGAGAGACAACTGTAGTTTATCCCCAAATGTTATAAGATCAATAGGAAATAAAGTACAACCTGAATTTTAAAATTCACAAGGTGTTAGACCCAAATAAATAATTTATACTTGATGCAACTTCACAGTGAAAAGACGACCTAGTAGATAAATTTACATGCAACATTTTTGTAACAGTGTTCAGACAAAAGTACTGAAGATGTGATTCCATATGCTGATTTTTTTTTTTTAAGAAGAAAAATGCAGTAATTATGTAAATATGTGTATATTGTATGAGAGAAAAGAAAATCATGTAAATATAAAAGGATAGATATAGTGGTGGTAGTGCTGAAGAGAGTTGAATTTGTCAAAATAAAAGTTTATCTTTTATGGTGTCTGAGATTTGAGGCAGCCAATAGGTAGAAAACATGACAATGCTGCTACTGAAAGTTACATTTGATCTTGTTAACTTGTGATTCTTATCTCTAAAAATTAGGTTTTTAAAATGTGTATATTTAAAAAGAAAAGTGGCTCTAGAAATATATTTCTAATTTTTTCAACACTAGATGGCACCAAGTTGATGATATTCTTATCTCTAATCCAAATGGTACTTCGTCGTGAGATGTAACCTGAGCCACACTACATTAGATATTATGATGTATTAGCACACCATCTGTTATGAAAATTCAAAACTATTATAGATGCGTATGATTCTTTATAATAGTTTTGAAATTACATTAGATATAACACAAGGTTAGATCAGTACACCTGATGGTACTGAGACATCCTACAAAGCTTATTAGGGTTCAGGCTTGTTCATAAAGAACCCATCTCTCTATCTATGTGCTATCTTAATTTTTGTAATCTTATTATTTGACTACAGCTTGGCCTGGCTATGTGGCACAAATGGAATATGCAAATTATTATATCAGACTAGGTTACATATTCTATTAAACTATGAAAGTGACTCCTTCCAGACCTATTTCTATATGCTGTCAAAATTTTCATTTAGCTTTTATAGAAATGTATGAGAAAAAAGATTCCCCCAAACTTTTCTTCTTTATTTCTATTCCTCCTTCCATGCCTTCCTCTACTGAAGGTGAGCCACATGGTCTCTCCATATCTCCCTCCGCCATCCTCTTAATCTCTTCGTAGGTGTGTCGTCCAGTCCATTGTTTTAGATCGTCTGTATATCCCTGTCGCCTCCTTCCCCTCGATCTCTTTCCCCGGAGCTTTCTCTCCAACACTGTCAGCAATGTCTCTCCTGCTGATCCGCGCATCACATGTCCAGCAAATGTCAGTTTTCGTTGTTTTATTAACTTTATCAGCTGGGTTCTGTACCCATTCGATCGAAGACTCAATTATTTGTTACCATATCTTTCGAAGGAATTATTTGTATTGATAACTTTTATCTCTAGAAAAAAAATATAAATGTCCCTTGGTAGGGATTCATTAGAAGGTTCTTAGCCTAAATAAATGAGGTATGCATCCTTAGAATGTTTATACTTTTCTTATTTAGGGCTTGGGTTAGGAAGGATTACACATTATTGGTTGTTGACACCCAGGGTCAAATCCAGCAATGAGCACTTCAATGGCCCACACAAGCCCAACTCTACCAGTGAGTGTAAGTCACCAAACAGGGTTCTGACACATTGAAAGTGCAAAAGTCATGTGTAGAGATGTGGTGTACTTATAGTAAAGGGATTTGCTAACTAACCATTATAATTATCATGGCCTGTTTGTATCATGTGTACTTGGGATAAGTGAAAGTAAAGCAAAATTCTTAAGTCTCTCAGCTACACAGTACATATTCAGGTCTTAAATCCATACAAGACTGATAGCTTTTATCACTCTCTCCGAGTGAAACTACTGGTCTATCTATTTAATCTTCTACTTTTCATTTTAAAATCTCTCAGTATTTTCACACTTAAGATTTGTACAACTTTTGAAAGAAATGTTCTGATCTAATGAGTACAAACTAAAGAAGCATGGGTTTGATAACGTGCGGAGGTAGAAAACTGGGGGAGGGAAATGGCTTCCTTCAATGGCCGACCTTCATATTGGAGCCAGCACACACACACTACACATAATAATGAATAAATTTGATTCACTTCTTTGTGTGTCAATTAGAACATGACTCAGTTGTAAGTGTAATGCTTTTTCTGTTTAGAAGACTGTTCAAAAATTTGACTTTTGTAGAAATAGCCTTAATTTTCAAACCACATAGTGATAAAAATAGCATTATTGACACAAGTGGAGGTGATGATGGCCTAATTCTTGTCCAACCTTCTCACCAGTCTTTATTATATCAAACATCATGACTGGGTGTAGTAGAACATGTCTGCTTTTGCCATTAGGACTGGGAGCACTACTCAGTGGCAGGTCGACTTAGCTCCAATATGAAATGACCGCCTCTGACATAAGGAACTGTTGCCGTGTTCTCTTAACATGGAGTACAGACGCTGCTAATCCTGGATCAGGAACATTTACTGGGTACTATCAGCCAGTACAGGTTTTTTAGCGAGCTTGTTACTGCTCCCCCTCCTCCTTTTTCATCCGGGCTTGGGGCCGGCAGAGTTCCTTTCCAGTGAGATCAGGTAACCAAATGGCACCTTGTAAGTGGAGTCCCATTGACATTTATATTTTGACTGAATTTTGTTTTCTAAAATTATTGCAATTCTCCTGATTGAGATAAATTGTTTCTACTTCTACAATTATTGTAAGAATCTTTATTTAAAATGTCTCTATGTGATCTAGAGGTACAAAACCCTTCTAGCTTGTTAGATGGGGTTGTAATTTGAAATTCAATCTTCAGTCCTGACAGTTCATACCTCCTTGATTACGTATCAAAAATCCAGTTTAGAATAATTTTTCTCATAGAAGGGTGGTTGAATTAAGGAAGAAGCTCTCCTATATGCAGGCCTGATGCTATTTCAAACTACAAGTACTTATAACAAAGAAATTTATAAGAAATTGGAATTATTTTTGACACCATTGATTCTTTTTAAAACTAAATCAATCTTCTACTGCCCTTACTGTAATGATAAAATAATGGGAGGGCCTGGCTCATCAGTGGTGAACCTTCCCAGCGGTGATGAGCCAGGCTCTCCCATTATTTTATCATTGCAGTAAGGGCAGTAAAAAATTGATTTAGTTTTAAAAAGAATCAATGGTGTCAAAAATAATTCCAATTTCTTATAAAAGATGGTGTGGCGCTGAAGACACTTATTGCATTTCCCCTGTTTGATATATATTATTATTATCTTAAAATGATAAAGCACAATTTGGATTATAGATTTAATAAAAGAAAATATGACCTAATAATTTATTAGTGTGTGACGTTTCGGCAACAACATTGTCACCATCATCAGACAAAAATTTTTTTTATTCTTTTGTCTGATGATGGTGACAATGTTGTTGCCCGAAACGTCACACACTAATAAATTATTTGGATTAGGTCTTATTTTCTTTTATTATTATCTTAATTTCTCCCACTTCCAAATATGCAACTCTATATCATTCTCTTAACATTTCATTGAGGTAGGTCAAACAATATAAAATATGTTCTGACCTGTATAATTTAATGTATATATGATAGGCACAGTTTGGATTATAAACACAAGGTAATAAGACCAAATACAAATGAATAAATAGTGAGTCACATTTCGGTAACAGCGTTGTTACCATCTTCAGACAAAAGTACCAAAGATGTTAACAACACTGTTACCGAAATGTCACACACAATTTATTTGGATTTGGTCTTGTGTTTTTAATGTACAGTTAAACCTGTCTATAGTGCCCCCTATTGAGACTCACAAAAATAGGGTGCTAGACAGGTCACTTTGATGTAAATCGCATCGTACTACATATTTAAACTTGGGTGCTATAGAGAGGGGGCGCTATAGACAGGTTTAACTGTATAATGATTCTATTTATACATCATAAAGTTGCAGGAAGATGGGTATTCATGTACTAAAAGGGCACCTAAATATGCATTGTTTTAAGGTATATTTAAACTTGGGTGCTATAGAGAGGGGGCGCTATAGACAGGTTTAACTGTATAATGATTCTATTTATACATCATAAAGTTGCAGGAAGATGGGTATTCATGTACTAAAAGGGCACCTAAATATGCATTGTTTTAAGGTATATTTAAAGGGAGAGGTGTCTCTCTTTTTTTTGGTATATATATTTATTTATTGCAGATGTAAAAAATTACCTTACAACTTAAAAAATATAAACACAAGGTAAAATAAGACCAAATCTACATAAATAAATAGTTTATAACTGTCATTCAGTACTTTTGTCTGATGATGGTAACAACGCTGTTACCGAAATGTCACACACTATTTATTTGGATTCAGTCTTATTACCTTTTAATTCTAATTTATAATCTGAATTTTACCTTATCAGCTTATATACATAGTTTTCTTGAATACCATTTCTAAAATTGTACCCATCAATGTTGTCCATATAAGCAGAACAGTATTAGAGCTCTAAGAAGTGGTCTGGTAGATTAAATTGTTAAAACTGCTGGGAGGGTTCACCACTGATGAGCCAAGACCTCCCAATATTTTTCATCGAAGTAGACAGTAGATTGTTTACATTGTTCATTCATGTTTGCTTTATATCTTATAGATACAAGGTAATAAGACCTAATCCAAATAATTTAATAGTGTGTGATGTTTCGGCAACATCATTGTTACCACCATCAGACAACAATAAATATAATTAATAAACATATAAGAATAAATATATAAAAACACATTTAGTCTGATGATGGTAACAATGCTGCTACCGAAACGTCACACACTATTAAATTATTTGGGTTAGGTCTTATTTTCTTATAGCTATAATCTAAATTGTGCTTTATTATATAGATGGCATGTTATTGCTTCATAAAAAGGCTATAAT
This sequence comes from Cordylochernes scorpioides, assembly GCA_030710605.1. Lineage (NCBI taxonomy): Eukaryota > Metazoa > Arthropoda > Arachnida > Pseudoscorpiones > Chernetidae > Cordylochernes > Cordylochernes scorpioides. Next base: position 57,057,936 of record CP092869.1, read on the forward strand.
GGTAGTTAACTAGGGAAATAATTCAGCCAAGCCTACGTTGTTGTTCCTTGAAGTTGGGACTACCATCTGTATATGTTCAACTAAATCATCTTCCTTAGCATTTTAAAAAGGATATTCATATTTTAGTTTATGTTGGTTTTGGCCAAGGTATTCACCGAAAATTTGATATTAAAATAAGTGCCACATCATTAATTGTGCCTCCACTTGCATTGCAAATAAAACGAAAAAAAAAAAAAAAAGTCTGAAAGACAACCCCGGTAGTTGGCGACTTCTGTACGTGGCTGCTGTGTTAACCAAATTGATAATACTAAAATATTTGGCTAGTGTTTGTTCGATGCAAAAAAAAAAAAACGACTTTTTTTTTCGCGATCTTTTCCCGCCGTGTAGAAGACGACTCATTTCTTTGACCATCAAACCTCAATGAACAAGAATGAGTTAATTCACGGCCTCGTGTAACACAAAATGAATACAATTACAAAACTAACTAGGAAACACAAAATTCGGCATCTCTTAAAGGTTATTTAAAACCTGCGTCGGTTCTGGCGTGCCAATACGATTGGTGTCAAATAAAAATGGTCCCTTTATGTCTCGTAATTTTACATTATCCTTCCAAAATCCATTGTTTTAAAAAGGCCTTTTGTTAAAAATTACACCATAGATTTGTAAGTTTTTTTTTTATCATTGGGTCGATGTTTTTATTGAATTAACAACACCAAACTGATTTAATGAATTACACAATGTTTCCTTCAAATTACAAATTTGAAGATGAGGGCATATATATATACACAAGGAGACCTTGTTACTTCTTGCGGCCACCTCTCTCCTTCAGTTGGAGCTGGATGTTGGAGTTGGGGGTGATGTTATAGAAGGCCAGGGAGTTGGAGTCTTTGGTGAAGATCCCGTCCACCACCAGCTTCTGTTTCCCCGGAGGTACGTTGGTTTCCTGGTGAATCTGGGCCTTCAGCACCGAGACAGGGTCTGTCAGAGGCAGGGTGAATGTCAGGACTTGGCCGTGGAGTCGCCATTCCGGCTTGTCCGATATCTCTGGGACATTGACATGGACAGTCACCGGACTCCTGTTTGTCCTCAGGAATTCCTCTTCTGGCATCAGGCTGACCTCCAGTTTTTGACGTTTGGCTGGTGGTTCTTCTAACATATGTGGCGGCATTGGAATTAGGGGGGTCGGGAACGGCATTGGGGGTTGTGGAGGAAGTGGGGGCATTCCCATGGGAGGATGGAATACCTGAGGGGGTTGCATCATGGGTGGTGGCCGGATTAGGATAGGTTGGTTGTAGGTTGGAGCACGTTGTGGCATTATGGGTGGTGGTACTGGAGGTCTAATGGGAGCACCAGTGTAGGTTGGGACAGGTTTGGGTGCTGGGGCGTTGGATACTGATGACCCTGGTTTGGATGGGCCGATCCGTTCTTTTTCATCATCCGGGAGGAGCCCCTGAACTTTGTGGATCTGGCGGATCTGTTCCTCAATGGTGATGTTGGCTCTTGCCTTCATAGTGGCGGCCTGGGCGCTGGTGGAGTGGCCGTCCCACGTCACTTTCTCCGGGACTCGGTCCTCCTTTTCGCCGATCTTCCGGCCGATCTCCATCTCCTCCACGCCGGTACCGAAGATGTCCGTACGGCGCTCGGCGAATTTCTTCAAGTTGGCCTCGATGGACTGACCGATTGCCAGGGGTTCATCTTGGTTCTCCTTCACTTCCCGAGCCTTGTCGCGCTGTTCCAGCCATTTAGGATCCAGGAGTGCATACCGCATGTGTTCTTCCATCTTTTCGGCGGGGATTTTCTCTCCCGTGAGTGGAGATATAAGATACTTGCCTGTGGTTGGTTGGGGTGCAGGTTTCTTGGTTTTGGGGTTGTAGTCTTCTCGAATGAGAACCTGATCTGGTTGTGGTGGCAATGGTGGTGGAAGGGGTGGGGCTTCTTTTGGTGGTGGAGGTGGCGGACTAGGCGATCTCTGCCTGCTTGTTGGATCTTTACCTTTCTTATGGATTGATTCATGAGATGCCGATTCTTGACCGGCTGCTTTATCAAGAATAGCCTCTTGTTCCTCATCCGATTCAACTTCCATTTCTACGTCGTCATTCATTCCAGCGGAATTATCATAGCGTTCAATGGCTATTACTCTCGACCCCACTTCATCTGGTGTTGTTGGTGGGGGATAGATGCCATGCTCGTTTGGTTGGTAATCCACCACTTCCACAACTACGAAATCATGCCAGTCGATCTGAGCGTATTGAATTCTCTCTCTCTCAGCCTCTTCTTCTTCTCTCCTCAGAATGGCTTCTTGGTGTTTAGCCCAAGTTGCCCGCTCTTTGACATTGGCCATGATCGATTGTGGATTTTGATATTCTTCTTTCAATTTTGTCATAAGATCTTTTGGAGGAATTAATATTTTCGTATATTGCTCAAGTAATTTAGTGAAATAATTAAAATAACTGTGCTCTGGTCGAAGAAAATCAAATTGGGCATTTTTACTTTCTCTTTCCAACAAATTAGTCAAAAATCTGCGGCCATTTCGAGCAACGAATTGTGCCGTAATTTTGACAAGATCCAAGTTGATAGAGGATATTGAAGGAGGTTCAACAATGAATTCGAAATCAGAAGGTGGATGTAAAGGTATTTGAGGTGCTTCAACAGCTTTAGCAACCTCAACAGGTAGATTCGGTTGTTGGGGCCTAGTTGGTTGCGCCGGCTGTACTATCGTTTCCGTTGTTGCTGATTCATTTTTTCCTTCCTTCAATTCTTTCACCTTACGATTGTAATATTCATTATATGGATCCCCGACATTGAGAAAATTAAATTTTTTGTTATTTGCTTCATTTTGTTTGATTCTTGCTTCAAATTCAGGGCCATTTCTAGCAACGAAACTTGCCGTTCGGTCTACTATATTTCTTAAATCAGGAGGTGGGTAAATAATACCAATTGATTTTGTTGGAGCGTCATTTTCAATCGAAGGAGGCATTTTGTTTAATGTTTATTAAATTTTAAAATGCCAAATTATATTACTATTTAAAACATACAAAATATAAACAAACAAAACTTACGTTGTGAAAAAAAAAAACAAAAAAAAAAACAAATAAATACTTTAGGGCAAACGTGATGAACAGAGTAAAAAACAAAACGATTTTTCATTGAATTTTTTTTTAAGTTTACAATAAAATTTTAATTTTATTCATTTTGTAATGATTTACACATCAAATTAAATTTTAAATAAATTTAATATGAAATGTCCTTGTTACAAAATTCAAAAAGGCTAATATATCGAATGTTTTAAAACTATATATATGTTTTAAAATTTTAAGAAAGCATTTAACACTTTAATAACATTTTATTCGATTTAATAACATTTACACTTTGTTAACAGAATTTTCATTTTTAGGTAATATTTTTCGATTTTATTTGAAACGTTAACAGAAATATTTTCTTTTTTCAAAATTATAATTGTGTGCGTGAAAGACATTTATTTTAAATGAAAGTAGTTTACTTCAGTGCTGTTTATAAACGCAAGGTAAAAATTGTTAATAATCTTTGTTAAGGTCATTTTTAATTTATTTAAAAAAGCCTAATTTTTGATTACTATAAGCTCGTTTTTGATTTTATTTTTGTGCTTATATTAAAGGTTTTGCACTTTTAAGAAGCAATTTTAGAAGTTCAATAACGAGAGAGATATTTTATTTGATAATATCAACATTTTATAGTTAATAGCGAATATTTGATTATAGAGCACATATTTGATGTTTAACAAAGACATATCATAATATAATAATGACGTTTGAATGTTTCTAAACTGCATTTAATGTAAAATACCAATATTTCAGCATTTTAAAATGTCGTTTAATAATTATATACTAATAAAAAACACATTTTCGATATTATTCAAATTTCATATTTAAACCTGCATTTTTATATCCATTTTATTATATTTACTATTTCAAGCATACCACACAAATGATTACAACTTAATATCATGTCAAAATGTTTCAAATGCATCTAAATAGTTTTAATGAATAAAGTAAACATTGAAGTTATTAAATAGAGAGAGAGAGAGAGAGAGAAAGAGAGAGAGAGACAATTAAAACAGACTTTATTGACATTCTAGTCAATATTTACACTCCATCAAGAGTTAAGAAATATTTACAGTCTTCTGGTTGGAAGTGGGAATTCACATCAGGCGGAGCCCTCCCCGAGGGGACGTTTTGATCTCAGTCGGTAGCTACAGAGCTGCCCTGAATTTGAACAATCCATTGAGAGTAGTCTGGTCACCGCCCCGGCGCGCCCGATGACGGTGTCTAAGAAGCCCGCAAGAATATTCCTTTGGTCTCGCGGTGTGTTGTGAAAATAATTCCAAGCGTCCTCGTAGCACAGGACCGAATTAATGATAGAATCCTCATCGATCCACTCGAGTATGGGTCTCAAGATGTTTCTATGGTCCAATTCCTTGAAAGTGTCAAGGAGCCATTTCTTACGGTCTTGATAGGCAGTGCAGGCAGAGAGGCCACTTTAGTTGGGGCTGATTCTTTTCTGTGGGGAACAGGCGGCGTCGGTTTAGCAGGCTGAGGCGCAGGCAGTGGGGGTGTTGAAACTGCGGCTGGACTGGTCCTAAGCTCCGCCTTGACCTGCCTTAATATTTTGTATAAATTACTCTGGCCTCCGGGCCTCAGGTCTAAGATGTTGTCGATTAGACCGGAAAGAGCATTGCTCTGCAAAGGCGACAGGAGGGGTCCTTGCTGTTGCGCCTTGGTCTTCGAGGAGAGGAGGTCCAAGACCTTCTCCCGCCCAAGACCAAGGGCGTCCGTCCTAGCGAAGGACACACCGGGGTTTTTTCTGAGGTAGACCACAAGGTCGTCCCTAGTGCTTTTCTTTTTAGATGAGCCAGAGGATGCGGTGTTCTTATCTGCGGGGTCATCTCAACATCGGGTGTGGAGGATGCAGGCCCGAGGGTCTCCTGGGTGGGCAGGGGGCAAGGCGGGGCGACGAGATCCGGCTGAGTAGGAGGCGTCAGCTCAGGACGCGACGCCGCCGAGCGAGGGCCTATGGGATCCACAGGTGAAGGGGTCATTGGTGGGGGAGCTGTAGTCACCGCCTGCGTGGGTGAGGCCTGCGGCGCTGGTGTGGATGGCCCTGGCACCGCAGATGGTAGAGGCGCCGCGAAGGAATCGGATGGGGTGCCGGAAGCCCTGTTAGATGGATTGGGAGGTGCTGGCGCAGGAGGCGCGGCCGAAGACTGCCTAGGCAGCCCAGGCGCGGTCGATGGCGGAAAGCCGGTGGTAGAGGGCGGTGAGGCTCGTCTGGAGGTGGTGGACTCCCATAGAGCAGGGGGCAGCTGGCTCTCCTGTGTCCCTGTCCGTGGCATCTTGAGCATTTGATGCCAAATGTGATGTAAGCGGGCCAGGCCTCACCCTTGATTTTGATCTCGAAGCGGGTGGGCAGCTTCTCGACGGTTATGCCGTCATGGAGGAGGATAAAGGCCTCCCGGCGGCCGTCGGTAAATTCGAATTCGCCCACTTTAAGTTGTTTGGGGGCTATGGAGGTCACACGCCCAAAGCGTGCAAGGGCGTCAATCACAATGGCGTCCCGCACGAAGAAGGGTAGGTTCCCAATTGTGATTCTGGTTGCACTTCTCCTGAAGGGGAAGGTCCTGAGGAGGGTTCCCTCAACTTCAAGGCCTTCCCGGATTAGTCGCTCCGCCATGGATCTGCTGGTGAGGCCCACCAGGTACTGGCCGTTCACCTTGGAGAATTGAGCGATGTTTTTTGTTCCTCCGATAATACCTCCAATAGCCTTGAGGTAGTGGTAAGGCTCGTAGCTAGGGCAGTACTCCAAGAAGAAGCACTGCTCCTCGGTGCAGGTTGCCTGGCGAGCCCTGGCCTCCGCGATGTGCGTCCTCGTGGTCCTGATCTCCTGGACTCGAGGGATGAATGCAGGCGAGGATCTTTGTCGCCTGGCTGCTGGTCCAGCACTGTTGGACTGTGCGGTTGTGACGCGCGGTGCTGCTGTGTCGCGGCGACTTCTTTTGTTTTGAACGACGGTATAGTCGTCTCCAGAATCAGGACCTTGATCCTCAGATATTTCCGCCCAGTTCTGTCGGCTTGGAAGCGCGCCAGACGAAGGCATTGTAGCTGCAAATTCATGCGACGCGGCAGATTTTGCATAACGTTCGCCAGTAGGCAGATTTGCATTACTGGCCGATTCTTGCATTTCAATAGATTTTTCAATCGGCAATTGGTTTTTCACAGATAATTCTGCAGTGGTTTGTGATAACAAGCCGAGCCTTACAGGCAACTGATCGGCGTTGAATGGGCTATCCGCCCAAACCAAATTTGTTGCTTCCAGCGACAATTTTCCGCCTTTTAAAGGCGGTTGTGGAGAGAGAGAGAGAAGGGTATCAGTAATAAAATTTCAAATTGAAAATGTAATTTTAAACTTCAAAATATTGTAACTAGACGAATGACCCAGTTTCGCCCGAGAATTCCCCGAGAGCAATTTCCTTCATACTGAAAGTACATCAATAATAAATAGTAGAAATGTCATAGAATAGGAATACAGAAGGGACACATAAACCACAGGCAAAAAGTGTGTGATGGCAAAAATTGTATTAGTGTTTAGGTATTTGATTTAATTATTTTTTGCTATCCATTCAGTTGTTTCAAAATCAATATAGTTTAAATAGATGACAGCTTTCCATCCAACCCCCCCCCCCCCCCCCCCCCCAGGTACCCGCCCCAGCGCATTAACCCTTGAAATTGCCTGAGTTGAGTGAGTGACTGCGATGGATCTTGACTGCGATGCCCATCTTCTCAGTAAGAATAAGAAAAAATAGATTTATGAAAAAAACTAATCCAAAATTCTGGCATGTAGATATTTTTCTGCAAAAATAAAAGAGCACTTGGAAATTAAGCAAACATATGTGTTTGATAATGGCTGCGACTGCATTTTAAACGATTTTTTTTTAAATAAAAGAGATAAAAAAATAAAACAAAGGTCAGAACAAAAATTAATAAAAAATACGAAAGCCATTTTTACATACAGTAACGCTAATTTTGTAAAGTTTTTAAAAATCGCATTGTATGCACTTATCGTAACTTAGTAATATAAATTTCTCTCTCAATACTCAATACTTTTGTAAAAAAAAGTAACACTCGTATAAAAAGATATTTAAAAAAAAAAAAATACGCAAGCAACTTGAAAAAAAAAATGCAGAACGCTCATTGGTAGCTTAATTGGCCTGAAGCGAGTTCGCCTCGTATTTACTCAGCGTAAAAAAAAGTTCTTCAAATGAAAAAATATATATATATAGCCAAAAATACTAATAAAAGGGTAGCCGAAAATTTTCTCAGGTTTATAAAAAGCGATACGCAAAATTTGGTACTTATTGGTTCAGTAGTTTTTTAGTTTATCGCGAAACAGACAATAGACATTGACTTTTATATATAGTTTTTTAACTTTTAATTATACAATTTTAATTTATATTGTAGCATGGGCCGACTTCATCGAAAGTACGCGCCGCGCCAGTGATTCTTTTCCGCGCTAGTGCTTCTTTTCTTTGCTCTCATATAAACAACCTGTATGAACTTCATATAAATTTCTCTCGCTTATTAAATTGTTCCTAATTGCCATACGACTTGCTAATTATTTCATCACTACATTTGGTGGAGAAGCCGGGTACGATACCGACAAGATAATTTAATCTGGACGGTGTTTTGAGAAGAAGCTGACGTTTGCAAAGCTTGTCGCCGCTCGACATCGGTATGAGTGAAGTAGAAGAAAAGCCACGTGTGCAAGCTACCACTTTCACTTGTCTTCAACACCCAAGAAGCCCTCCTAATTTTTCAGGTAAGGCCACTGAATTTGCCCACATATGGTTAAAAGATTTCAACCGTGTTGCTCTTTATAATGGTTGGGACGAAACAATGTGTTTGGCCAACGTTGTCTTCTTTTTGGAAGGGACAGCTAAATGTTGGTTCGATAACATTGAGGATGACCTTACATTTTGGGCTATTTTTAAAGAAAAATGTTCAGAAATGTTTGGTGACAAAGAGGATTACTCCAGAAAAATTGAGTCAGCGCTAAAAGTAAGAGCACAAAAGCCTGACGAGTCCATAGAATTCTATATTCAGGATGTGCTGAACCTATGTCGCCAGCTAAACCCAAACATGTCTGAAGAAGACAGGGTAGGCCACCTCATGAAGGGAGTCGCTGACGACATTTACCGGATCCTCCTCACAATTGAGGTAGTTACAACTGTGGACTTCACCAACCACTGCCGTCGGAATGAGAAACTCAATAAAAAGAGAATCAGTAGTGTGAGGTTCGAGAGGATTCCCTCCGTTGCCACAATTAAAAATGAAGAGGCGGGTTACACTTTAAAGGATCTGATCAGAGAGATTGTCAAGGAAGAGCTCTGTTTAATTCCAAATGAACAAGCGAATTCCATTTATTCAAAATCTTTAGAAGAAAAGGTTTTGCAGCGAGCAGAACAATCCTTGTCGCCGATTGAAAAAGAACCTGTGGTCCATTCCAGGAAGGCTTTCCAGAATTTTCGCCGTGACAAACAAGAAATGGGCGAAGCGTCAAAGAGGAGGAAAACAGACCAGTTCCGAACGGAGGATAACATCCCGATATGTTTCTATTGCAATCGGCCAGGACACGTCGCGAAACATTGTTGGGAAAGACGCCGTAGCCACCAAGAAAGAGAACCAAGTATAATCCAGGACAGTTATTATAGGACGATATAGAACAGGACGATACCAATCTAGATCGCCAGTCTGGATCCCCAGCCGTTCTCCCCACAGAAAGGTACAGGGAAACTAGGAAACACGACCTGTAAGGGAGGTAAGGTCGGACGTTGCTTTAAACCTCCACAGACGCGAGCTGACTTAGACGAAAACTATCTACTTATATATTTGCCTTATTCTGTCTGTCTGTCTGTCGGTCTGTCTGTCTGTCTGTCTGTCTCTCTGAAGCTCACGGATAGAATGCGCGCCCATTGGCCGCCAGCAAACACGTGACCTCCCTGCCCGCCCCCCTCTAGACAACCCTGTTATCAGCTGTGTGTTACATCCACCTGTCTATACAGACCACCCTGTCTATAGCGGCCACCCTAGGCAACCCTGTTATCAGCTGTGTGATACATCCACCTGTCTATACAGACCACCCTGTCTATAACGACCACCCTAGACAACCCTGTTATCAGCTGTGTGATACATCCACCTGTCTATACAGACCACCCTGTCTATAGCGTTCACCCTAGACAACCCTGTTATCAGCTGTGTGATACATCCACCTGTCTATACAGACCACCCTGTCTATAGCGGCCACCCTAGACAACCCTGTTATCAGCTGTGTGATACATCCACCTGTCTATACAGACCACCCTGTCTATAGCGACCACCCTAGACAACCCTGTTATCATCAGTGTGATACATCCACCTGTCTATACAGACCACCCTGTCTATAGCGGTCCCTTTCGGCAACCCTGTTATCAGCTGTGTGATACATCCACCTGTCTAAACAGACCACCCTGTCTATAGCGACCACTCTAGACAACCCTGTTATCAGCTGTGTGATACATCCACCTGTCTATACAGACCACCCTGTCTATAGCGACCACCCTAGACAACCCTGTTATCAGCTGTGTGATACATCCACCTGTCTAAACAGACCACCTTGTCTATAGCGCCCACTCTAGACAACCCTGTTATCAGCTGTGTGATACATCCACCTGTCTATACAGACCACCCTGTCTATAGCGACCACTATAGACAACCCTGTTATTAGCTGTGTAATACATCCACCTGTCTAAACAGACCACCCTGTCTATAGCGACCACTCTAGACAACCCTGTTATCAGCTGTGTGATACATCCACCAGTCTATACAGACCATCCTGTCTATAGCGACCACTCTAGACAACCCTGTTATCAGCTGTGTGATACAACCACCTGTCTATACAGACCACCCTGTCTATAGCGACCACCCTAGACACCCTGTTATCATCAGTGTGATACATCCACCTGTCTATACAGACCACACTGTCATAGCGGTCACCCTAGGCAACCCTGTTATCAGCTGTGTGATACATCCACCTGTCTATACAGACCACCCTGTCATAGCGGTCACCCTAGGCAACCCTGTTATCTGCTGTGTGATACATCCACCTGTCTATACAGATCACCCTGTCATAGCGGTCACCCTAGGCAACCCTATTATCAGCTGTGTGATACATCCACCTGTCTATACAGACCACCATGTCATAGCGGTTACCCTAGGCAACCCTGTTATCAGCTGTGTGTTACATCCACCTGTCTATACAGACCACCCTGTCTATAGCGGCCACCCTAGGCAACCCTGTTATCAGCTGTGTGATACATCCACCTGTCTATACAGACCACCCTGTCTATAGCGTTCACCCTAGACAACCCTGTTATCAGCTGTGTGATACATCCACCTGTCTATACAGACCACCCTGTCTATAGCGTTCACCCTAGACAACCCTGTTATCAGCTGTGTGATACATCCACCTGTCTAAACAGACCACCCTGTCTATAGCGCCCACTCTAGACAACCCTGTTATCAGCTGTGTGATACATCCACCTGTCTATACAGACCACCCTGTCTATAGCGACCACTATAGACAACCCTGTTATTAGCTGTGTAATACATCCACCTGTCTAAACAGACCACCCTGTCTATAGCGACCACTCTAGACAACCCTGTTATCAGCTGTGTGATACATCCACCAGTCTATACAGACCACCCTGTCTATAGCGACCACTCTAGACAACCCTGTTATCAGCTGTGTGATACAACCACCTGTCTATACAGACCACCCTGTCTATAGCGACCACCCTAGACAACCCTGTTATCATCAGTGTGATACATCCACCAGTCTATACAGACCACCCTGTCATAGCGGTCACCCTAGGCAACCCTGTTATCAGCTGTGTGATACATCCACCTGTCTATACAGACCACCCTGTCATAGCGGTCACCCTAGGCAACCTGTTATCTGCTGTGTGATACATCCACCTGTCTATACAGACCACCCTGTCATAGCGGTCACCCTAGGCAACCCTGTTATCTGCTGTGTGATACATCCACCTGTCTATACAGATCACCCTGTCATAGCGGTCACCCTAGGCAACCCTATTATCAGCTGTGTGATACATCCACCTGTCTATACAGACCACCCTGTCATAGCGGTTACCCTAGGCAACCCTGTTATCAGCTGTGTGATACATCCACCTGTCTATACAGACCACCCTGTCATAGCGGTCACCCTAGGCAACCCTGTTATCAGCTGTGTGATACATCCACCTGTCTATACAGACCACCCTGTCATAGCTGTCACCCTAGGCAACCTGTTATCAGCTGAGTGATACATCCACCTGTCTATACAGACCGCCCTGTCATAGCGGTCACCCTAGGCAACCCTGTTATCAGCTGTGTGATACATCCACCTGTCTATACAGACCACCCTGTCATAGCGGTCACCCTAGGCAACCCTGTTATCAGCTGTGTGATACATCCACCTGTCTATACAGACCACCCTGTCATAGCGGTCACCCTAGGCAACCCTGTTAACAGCTGAGTGATACATCCACCTGTCTATACAGACCACCCTGTCATAGCGGTCACCCTAGGCAACCCTGTTATCTGCTGTGTGATACATCCACCTGTCTATACAGACCACCCTGTCTTAGCGGTCACCCTAGGCAACCCTGTTATCAGCTGAGTGATACATCCACCTGTCTATACAGACCACCCTGCCACAGCGGTCACCCTAGGCAACCTTGTTATCAGCTGAGTGATACATCCACCTGTCTATACAGACCACCCTGTCATAGCGGTCACCCTAGGCAACCCTGTTATCTGCTGTGTGATACATCCACCTGTCTATACAGACCACCCTGTCATAGCGGTCACCCTAGGCAAACCTCTTATCAGCTGTGTGATACATCCACCTGTCTATACAGACCACCCTGTCGTAGCGGTCACCCTAGGCGACCCTGTTATCAGCAGAGTGATACATCCACCTGTCTATACAGACCACCCTGTCATAGCGGTCACCCTAGGCAACCCTGTTATCAGCTGAGTGATACATCCACCTGTCTATACAGACCACCCTGTCATAGCGGTCACCCTAGGCAACCCTGTTATCAGCTGAGTGATACATCCACCTGTCTATACAGACCACCCTGTCTATAGCGGCCACTCTAGACAACCCTGTTATCATCAGTGTGATAAATACGCCTGTCTATACAGACCACCCTGTCTATAGAGACCACCCTAGACAACCCTGTTATCAGCTGTGTGATACATCCACCTGTCTATACAGACCACCCTGTCTATAGCGACCACCCTAGACAACCCTGTTATCATCAGTGTGTTACATTCACCTGTCTATACAGACCACCCTGTCTATAGCGACCACCCACCTGTCTATACAGACCCCCCTGTCTATAGCAGTCACTTTAGGCAACCCTGTTATCATCAGTGTGTTACATTCACCTGTCTATACAGACCACCCTGTCTATAGCGACCACCCTAGACAACCCTGTTATCAGCTGTGTGATACATCCACCTGTCTATACAGACCACCCTGTCTATAGCGGTCACTTTAGGCAACCCTGTTATCAGCAGTGTGATACATACACCTGTCTATACAGACCACCCTGTCTATAGCGACCACTCTACAGCTGTGTGATACATCCACCTGTCTATACAGACCACCCTGTCTATAGCGGTCACTCTAGGCAACCCTATTATCAGCTGTGTGATACATCCACCTGTCTATACAGACCACCCTGTCTATAGCGACCACCCTAGACAACCCTGTTATCAGCTGTGTGATACATCCACCTGTCTAAACAGACCACCTTGTCTATAGCGCCCACTCTAGACAACCCTGTTATCAGCTGTGTGATACATCCACCTGTCTATACAGACCACCCTGTCTATAGCGACCACTATAGACAACCCTGTTATTAGCTGTGTAATACATCCACCTGTCTAAACAGACCACCCTGTCTATAGCGACCACTCTAGACAACCCTGTTATCAGCTGTGTGATACATCCACCAGTCTATACAGACCACCCTGTCTATAGCGACCACTCTAGACAACCCTGTTATCAGCTGTGTGATACAACCACCTGTCTATACAGACCACCCTGTCTATAGCGACCACCCTAGACAACCCTGTTATCATCAGTGTGATACATCCACCTGTCTATACAGACCACACTGTCATAGCGGTCACCCTAGGCAACCCTGTTATCAGCTGTGTGATACATCCACCTGTCTATACAGACCACCCTGTCATAGCGGTCACCCTAGGCAACCCTGTTATCTGCTGTGTGATACATCCACCTGTCTATACAGATCACCCTGTCATAGCGGTCACCCTAGGCAACCCTATTATCAGCTGTGTGATACATCCACCTGTCTATACAGACCACCATGTCATAGCGGTTACCCTAGGCAACCCTGTTATCAGCTGTGTGTTACATCCACCTGTCTATACAGACCACCCTGTCTATAGCGGCCACCCTAGGCAACCCTGTTATCAGCTGTGTGATACATCCACCTGTCTATACAGACCACCCTGTCTATAGCGTTCACCCTAGACAACCCTGTTATCAGCTGTGTGATACATCCACCTGTCTATACAGACCACCCTGTCTATAGCGTTCACCCTAGACAACCCTGTTATCAGCTGTGTGATACATCCACCTGTCTAAACAGACCACCCTGTCTATAGCGCCCACTCTAGACAACCCTGTTATCAGCTGTGTGATACATCCACCTGTCTATACAGACCACCCTGTCTATAGCGACCACTATAGACAACCCTGTTATTAGCTGTGTAAAACATCCACCTGTCTAAACAGACCACCCTGTCTATAGCGACCACTCTAGACAACCCTGTTATCAGCTGTGTGATACATCCACCAGTCTATACAGACCACCCTGTCTATAGCGACCACTCTAGACAACCCTGTTATCAGCTGTGTGATACAACCACCTGTCTATACAGACCACCCTGTCTATAGCGACCACCCTAGACAACCCTGTTATCATCAGTGTGATACATCCACCAGTCTATACAGACCACCCTGTCATAGCGGTCACCCTAGGCAACCCTGTTATCAGCTGTGTGATACATCCACCTGTCTATACAGACCACCCTGTCATAGCGGTCACCCTAGGCAACCTGTTATCTGCTGTGTGATACATCCACCTGTCTATACAGACCACCCTGTCATAGCGGTCACCCTAGGCAACCCTGTTATCTGCTGTGTGATACATCCACCTGTCTATACAGATCACCCTGTCATAGCGGTCACCCTAGGCAACCCTATTATCAGCTGTGTGATACATCCACCTGTCTATACAGACCACCCTGTCATAGCGGTTACCCTAGGCAACCCTGTTATCAGCTGTGTGATACATCCACCTGTCTATACAGACCACCCTGTCATAGCGGTCACCCTAGGCAACCCTGTTATCAGCTGTGTGATACATCCACCTGTCTATACAGACCACCCTGTCATAGCTGTCACCCTAGGCAACCTGTTATCAGCTGAGTGATACATCCACCTGTCTATACAGACCGCCCTGTCATAGCGGTCACCCTAGGCAACCCTGTTATCAGCTGTGTGATACATCCACCTGTCTATACAGACCACCCTGTCATAGCGGTCACCCTAGGCAACCCTGTTATCAGCTGTGTGATACATCCACCTGTCTATACAGACCACCCTGTCATAGCGGTCACCCTAGGCAACCCTGTTAACAGCTGAGTGATACATCCACCTGTCTATACAGACCACCCTGTCATAGCGGTCACCCTAGGCAACCCTGTTATCTGCTGTGTGATACATCCACCTGTCTATACAGACCACCCTGTCTTAGCGGTCACCCTAGGCAACCCTGTTATCAGCTGAGTGATACATCCACCTGTCTATACAGACCACCCTGCCACAGCGGTCACCCTAGGCAACCTTGTTATCAGCTGAGTGATACATCCACCTGTCTATACAGACCACCCTGTCATAGCGGTCACCCTAGGCAACCCTGTTATCTGCTGTGTGATACATCCACCTGTCTATACAGACCACCCTGTCATAGCGGTCACCCTAGGCAAACCTCTTATCAGCTGTGTGATACATCCACCTGTCTATACAGACCACCCTGTCGTAGCGGTCACCCTAGGCGACCCTGTTATCAGCAGAGTGATACATCCACCTGTCTATACAGACCACCCTGTCATAGCGGTCACCCTAGGCAACCCTGTTATCAGCTGAGTGATACATCCACCTGTCTATACAGACCACCCTGTCATAGCGGTCACCCTAGGCAACCCTGTTATCAGCTGAGTGATACATCCACCTGTCTATACAGACCACCCTGTCTATAGCGGCCACTCTAGACAACCCTGTTATCATCAGTGTGATAAATACGCCTGTCTATACAGACCACCCTGTCTATAGAGACCACCCTAGACAACCCTGTTATCAGCTGTGTGATACATCCACCTGTCTATACAGACCACCCTGTCTATAGCGACCACCCTAGACAACCCTGTTATCATCAGTGTGTTACATTCACCTGTCTATACAGACCACCCTGTCTATAGCGACCACCCACCTGTCTATACAGACCCCCCTGTCTATAGCAGTCACTTTAGGCAACCCTGTTATCATCAGTGTGTTACATTCACCTGTCTATACAGACCACCCTGTCTATAGCGACCACCCTAGACAACCCTGTTATCAGCTGTGTGATACATCCACCTGTCTATACAGACCACCCTGTCTATAGCGGTCACTTTAGGCAACCCTGTTATCAGCAGTGTGATACATACACCTGTCTATACAGACCACCCTGTCTATAGCGACCACTCTACAGCTGTGTGATACATCCACCTGTCTATACAGACCACCCTGTCTATAGCGGTCACTCTAGGCAACCCTATTATCAGCTGTGTGATACATCCACCTGTCTATACAGACCACCCTGTCTATAGCGGCCACCCAAGACAACGTTTTTGAAATATATTCGCACTCGGGTAAACCCCGGGCGTTGCCCGGGCCTTTCGTCTAGTATTTGTATAAACATCAATGGACGTCATGTCGAGGCGCGAATTGACACAGGGGCGTCATAATCTGTTATCTCAGCTAACTTCAGAGAGTCGCTAAAGGTTGTGATGATTAAGAACACCAATATAACTTTAAAAGTCGCAAACAATCGTTTTGTTTCCCCACTTGGAAAGTGTCTCCTGAGAGTAGGAATAAATGAATTTCAGCGGACTGCCGAGTTTCTCGTCCTTCCCAGTTGCAGCCACGATGTCATCTTGGGCTGGGATTTCCTCGAGTCGTCAAGTGTCATTATTGACTGTGGTCAATCTGAAATTTCGTTTTCAGAAATTCCTAATGAGAACCCATCCGTGGCACGGCTTTACCTAGCATCGGACGACATTATTCCCCCAAAATCCATCAAGAGGGTAGTTGCCC
Organism: Cordylochernes scorpioides; assembly: GCA_030710605.1. Classification (NCBI taxonomy): domain Eukaryota; kingdom Metazoa; phylum Arthropoda; class Arachnida; order Pseudoscorpiones; family Chernetidae; genus Cordylochernes; species Cordylochernes scorpioides. Next base: position 57,074,466 of record CP092869.1, read on the forward strand.
GGACACCCAACGTGGCAGGAATTAAGAATTGTGTTATTGAGAGTTCGAGGAAACTTCTTTTGGAAAAAGAGCTTTTTATCCCCTCCTCTTACGTCACCATATGGCATGGCCAGGCCAATATTTGGGTGACTAATTTTAGCAAAAATCAAATACCAATCCCTTCTGGATTGTGCCTAGCTCAGTTTATTAAAATCCAGCCGCAAGAAATTTGCCCAATCGTGGAAGCTCTCTCTCTAACGAAAACTATGTGTATAAAGGTGTTGAGTCAACCTACAAGATGAGTAAGTTAGAAGGTTTAATAGAAAATCTTACTAATATCGATAATGCTGAGCGGCCTGTGAGAATGGAAAATATCTCATCATGTATCTCCCTCGAGCTTCCTCCGAGTCACAAGATCGAACTTTTGGAACTACTTGAAAGATTCTCGGAATTATTCAATTCGATTACCAAAAGTCCATCTGAACTTATCACTAATCATAAGATAACTACAGGCGACGCCAGACCATTAAAAAGGAGGCCATATAGGGTTTCACATTCTGAAAGGAAAGTTATTCAAGAAGAAGTTGACAGAATGATGGAAATTGGAGTCGTCCAACCTTCGAAAGGTCCTTGGGCTTCACCGGTCGTTTTGGTAAGAAAAAGAGACGGATCGGTGCGCTTTTGTGTGGATTATCGAGGCTTAAATAAAGTGACAAAAAAGGACGTTTATCCACTTCCACGAGTTGACGACGCTCTTGATTGTTTTAAAGGGGCGAAGATATACTCCACGATGGATCTTAAGTCGGGATATTGGCAGATTAGCGTCGATGAAGCCGATCGTGAAAAAACTGCCTTCATCACTCCAGATAGCCTTTTTGAATTTAAGGTCATGCCTTGGGCTTTGCAACGCCCCCGCCACGTTCGAAAGGATGATGGATGGTCTCCTGAAGGGCCTACGGTGGGCAATATGTCTGTGCTATCTGGACGATGTCGTTGTTTTCGCAGATAATTTTTCGGACCATCTAGCACGAATAGAGGCGGTTTTGAACTGTTTCAAGAAAGTTGAACTAAGGCTAAATCCCAGCAAGTGTTCTTTTGGTGCCAGTAAAATAGCAGCAGGTAAGAAGCTTCCTCGGCTTATCATCTTATTATAGACACTTCATTAGGAACTATGCGGATATCGCACGCCCCCTTAACGCACTACTCTCTAAGGGGATAAAGTTCGAGTGGAACACAGCCCAAGAGGGAGCGTTTCGGAAATTAAAGATTGCCTTGACGTCAAAACCAGTGTTGGGACATTTTGATTATGACCCTCCAACTGAACTACATACTGATGCCAGTGGATATGGAATAGGTGCCGTGCTTGCGCAAAAACAAGGGAGTGATGAAAAGGTAATCGCTTATGCTTCGCGCACCCTTTTAAGGGCCGAACAAAATTATTCGACAACAGAGAGAGAATGTCTGGCCTTAATATGGGCAATTGGAAAATTTAGGCCTTATTTGTTCGGACGTCACTTTAGAGTTGTAACCGACCACCATTCCTTATGTTGGTTGACCAACTTGAAAGATCCTGCAGGCAGATTGGCGAGGTGGGCGCTGAGGCTACAGGAGTATGACGTCTCTATTGTCTACAAGACTGGGAGAATGCACCAAGACGCTGACTGCATATCGAGAAATCCCCTAAAACATGCAGAGGAGAATTTTAATGATGATATTCCCACATTATTCCTTCTAAGTGACATCGGTAGAGAACAAGAAAATGACCCTTACATTGCGGAAATAATCAGAAATATATCTCAGCCTTCACTTACCAAGCAAGACGACAAGTTCAAAATTGTCAAAGGGATTCTCTATAGAAAAAAATATGACCTAACTGGACAACCCTTACTATTGGTGGTCCCAAGGCACCTTCGAATGGAAATCCTGAGCGACCTGCATGACGCACCTACCGCTGGACATCTGGGTTTCGCTAAAACCTACGACAGAGTCAAGAGAAGGTTCTACTCGCCAGGGCTGTACAGAAGCGTGAAGAGGTACGTGGGCCATTGTCAGGACTGCCAGCGTCGTAAAGGTGTACCTCAATTGCCCACTGGCTATCTGAAGCCCATTCCGCCTCCGGACAGCCCCTTTCAAAACGTCGGAATAGATTTATTGGGACGCATCCCCATACCTCAAGGAAAGAAAAAATGGATAGTCGTTTGTACCGATTACCTCTCTAAATACGCCGTAACTCAAAGCCTAGGATCAGGTGAATCCCAGGAAATCGCGAAATTTCTTTTAGAAGAAGTCATACTGAAACATGGAGCCCCTCGAGAAATAGTAATGGATCGAGGTCGAAATTTCCAATCAAAACTCCTTCAGGAGCTGACTAATAAATGTGGCATCCAAAAGAAGACAGCAACGGCGTACCATCCCCAAACCAACGGCTTAACAGAAAGATTGAACAGAACAATTGCCGACATGGGACGAGATGTTACCCTTTATCACGTTTGCCTACAATACGGCCAAACAAGAATCGACTGGCTTCACGCCATTCTTCCTGATTCATGGAAGGAAAGCCGAGACGACCCTCGACACTATCCCCCCCCCCCTACAGTAGTTCGCCCGAGGGAGAGGAATTCATTCAGAATTTGGGAACCAGAGCTGAAGAGGCAAGACAAATAGCCCGTCATCACATATTCAAGGCTCAAGAGACGAACAAAACTAACTACGACGCTCGACATACAGGAAAGATTTACGAACCAGGAGACCTGGTCTGGATCTTCATTCCTATTCGACGTGTTGGATTTTCTGAAAAACTCCTAAGACGATACTTCGGTCCCTTCAGGGTTACAAAGAAAATATCGGACGTGACCTACGAGGTCGAAGCAGTCAGTGAACAAGGTAGAAGACAAAAGAAGCGCGACACCGTCCATATCCTCAGGATGAAGCCGTACTATGACCCATCAAGACAGGAAGATTCGTCGAGTGTAGATAACTCTACGTCTGGAGAAGAGGAGGAACTGAGATAAAGCTGTAGAACAGCTTCTCATGGGAGAGGGAGTAGTGTAGCATAGGCCGACTTCATGGAACAGTAAGCTCGTGCCAGCGCCGGGTTGTTCGACGCGAACCCTCGCGCGAACGCACGCGCCGCGCCAGTGATTCTTTTCCCGCGCTCGCGCTAGTGCTTCTTTTCTTTGCTCTCATATAAACAACCTGTATGAACTTCATATAAATTTCTCTGGCTTATTAAATTGTTCTTAATTGCCATACGACCTGCTAATTATTTCATCACTACAATATTTCGACATTTTTCATTTTAATTTAAGCACTTTCATTTTTATTTAGATATTTTCAATTTTAATTTAGACATTTTTCTTTTCAATTTACACATTTTTCTTTTCAAATGGCTGGATTGCTTTTCTCTCTAGCATGGCCTCGACTTCTTTCTGCATTATTTCTCGCTCTGTCTTAGATACCTGATATTGGCGCTGCTTTATAAAGGATGGTCGCTGGTGTGTATTGTGTGTATCCTTGTTCGCGTTTTTCATCGTGGGAAGGAAAACGCCTTTAAAAGACAATAGAAACCCCATTAAATCTTTCCTTCTTTTCCTTGGGCAGATCGGGGTTGATCAGGAAGGAGAGGCATTCGCTGTCGTCATCTTTTCTTCTCTCCCTCGAGGAACTTCCCGGTTCGACATTCAATGGGCACAGGTATCCCGACTCAACATCGCACATTCTACCCAAGTTCATTACTTTCGGGATCATTTGAGGTTGAAGTTTCCTATTTCTTCGGAGATATAATAAAGTTTTTGTTCTCCAAGACTTTGAGTCACCTATCATTCCCTACTCTACAATATTTTATTGACATCATACACAAGTCAATCGCAGCATAGATAAAATGAAATATACAGGGTGTACCAGGTAAATTGGGACTAACTTTGACAGTCCATAAAACAAAAACTACTTGAGATTAAAAACTTGTTTTTTTTTTTCATTACGTAGCCATATTCATGTAAAATGCAACAGTACATGTGTGCGCAGTGTAGTGATGAAGAGTAACCGAGAATTTGAAAATCGAGCTGCCATCATCGTTGCTCTGCGCGCCGGAAGGAGCCCCAAAGAGATAGTGGATTTTCTTAAGTTGCCCAAAACCACTATTTATCGTGTCAAGAAGCAGTTTGATGAGACCGACAGTAACAAAGAGGGGATAGCTACAAGGAAAAAGCACTCGCGTCGATCGGACAGGGTAAGAGGCGAAGAATTTGTCAAAAATGTCAAGGAGAAGATTGATGGAAACCCTGGGAAGAGCATGAGGGCCATAGCCAAGGAAATGGACGTTGGCTCTATGACAATTGTCAGAACTATCCATGAGGACCTTGGTCTCAAGTCTTATGCCCTTCGGAAAGGTCAGTTGCTGACTGAGAATATGAAGAATAACAGAAAAGGAAAGGCTGCTGCCCTCCTCAACAACCTGAAACACGACTCTTTTGGCATGCTAAGGTTCTTCTCTGACGAAAAGAACTTTGACGTGGACCAAAAGGTAAATCCCAGGAATGATCGCTGGATCTGTAAAGACCCCTCAGAGATACCTGTCGTGATGCACACGAAATTTCCTGCCTCCGTAATGGTCCTTGGCGTTATCAGCAGTGAAGGTGATGTCATGCCTCCCCATTTCTTTGAGAAGGGCCTTAGGATGAACGCTGACACCTACATCAATGTTCTGGAGACCGTTGTGAAGCCTTGGATGGACATGGTGGCCGCAGGAAGGAAGTATTTCTTCCAACAGGACTCAGCTCCAGCCCATAAGGCAAAAAAGACACAATCGTGGCTGACACTTAACGTCCCTAGTCACTGGGGTCCTGATATTTGGCCCCCTAATTCTCCAGATTGCAATCCCCTCGACTACTATGTATGGGGCGTTGTTGAGAGAGATGTCAACAAAGCTCCTCATACCACCATCCAGTCTGTCAAGAAAGCAGTTCACACGGTGATGACCCAAATGGACAAGGTCATCGTCGCCAAGGCCTGTGCTTCATTCCGCACTCGCCTCGAGACTGTTGTAGCTAATAATGGAAACTACATTGAATAAATAAAAACTATATCCTTTTATCTACTACTGTGTCAAATTTCATTCGGATATTTTAATTTTTACTTGCAAAAAATTTCAGTTAAAATACCATTGTTGAAATTCCCAATTTACATGGTACACCCTGTATATATACATATAAAGCGAGATTTAAGATTGAAATGATTTATTAATTGTTCATATATGATTATATATAAGGTTAAATATAAAATTAATAGATATTTATATCAGGGAACAGGCTAAATCAATGTTTAGTTGATTTCTGTTCCACCAGATGGCGCTCTGCCTTCTGTAAAGCACATGTGCTCCTGGTCAGGATATGCCATTTTTAATATTGATTTCAACACCTGATCTTTTATCTTTTATTTTTTCTTTCGTTTTTTAATTTGCTAAGCGTATTTACGCAAGTTTGGCCTTAAATACCCATTTCTTGGTTTTTCAGGAAGCCACTGGGACCAAAAAATCTTTTTTGGTCGCAGTGGTTCAGCCTACTCCACGCTGACGAGCGCCAAAAGCGCGAAACGCGTTCGTGGAAGGCTTTTCTTTATTTATCAAGAAATTGGGTTGGCCAAATATCAGGGAACAGGCTAAATCAATGTTTAGTTGATTTCTGTTCCACCAGATGGCGCTCTGCCTTCTGTAAAGCACATGTGCTCCTGGTCAGGATATGCCATTTTTAATATTTATATATATGTCGTATCCGTCGTGGTCGAATGGAAGGGCGCGACCGTTTTGCGTGTATGCTTCGAAAAAAAAAACTTGTTCCACACTCGTGAGCGCGCGTGGCGGCGTGCCGTAGCCTTCACCCGCGCGCGCTGGCTCCCAATTTTATTTTATACAGCGTATTTATAGATGGGTGAATTTGTATTTACATTTTAACATATTAATTATGGCGAAAATAATTATATCTCTTGGGCATTAGGCAAACTATGACACATATAGGTCGGATCCTGTTATTTACCTGTGTAAGATCCTGTCGACTTACTGTGGGATTGGTGAATTGTGGTGAATCCTATGTCGGATTATGTTGAATTGATGATTGATGGCGCAATCTTGGTCGAATGGTGGGTTTCCACAGGGGAAATACGAGCACACCTGGATGGGATAGAACATGGACTTTGCAAAAGGGAGAGAGTGATGACTGGAGGAGGTACCTTGCCTTTCACATGATCGAGAGGACTTTACCTTTGTTGGAGCCTAAGTTGAGCACACATTGCTTCTAGCCTGGTCACCTCCCTTCTCCCTAACTTCTTGTCCGAGATAATCGTCATTAACTATCTCGGCTTCTCATTGGTGATCATTCTACGTGCCTACTTCTGATTCGCTATTAGTTGGTCATGCTTAACTGTGATTGGCTTAGTACCTCCATTGTCGCCATGATTGCAATCTTCCAGGAAGAAGAAGGTCTTTGAACTTTAGTTTTATGGGTCCTGGGCAGTGACCTTTACTTCCCGGATGATGCAATCCTGTTAATTGTTGTTCCCTCTTTCGCGAAGCCTAACTTTTATTTAAATCTTTTGATTATACATTGCATAGGTTGTGGTGGGGTTACATATTGCTATATACAAATTATCACATATATATATATATATATTGTTGCATCATGATTAATGCGCCTATTTTTAAAATTATTTATAATATTATTTTTAATATATTTAAAATTCAAATTATAAATTTATTTATTTTTATAAAACAGATTATTAATATAAAATATTATGTACTATAAAACATTTGTATTTTGATACACTAAATACCCTACATGCTTTAAACTTTGATGTGGTAAATAAAGAGAGATTCTAGGTGCTACCTAAATTTATAGTTGTCTTATTATTGACTGGTTTAACCTTGTAAGATGGTTGAGACACGTTCTGGAAAGATGCAAGACACGTCTGAGGAGAGACTCAAGACTGAAGAATCTGCCAAACCGCAGCCCAGTGCAACAATTGGTAGAGATGCAAGTGCCGACCCAGTTGTTTTGAACCCCAACATAGACATCCCCAAATATGATGGAACAGAAGACCCTCGCCCATGGATTGAGTCCCTTGAAGAAATTGGCTTCCTGTACCACTGGGCAGAATATATTATTTCTCGCTATGCAGCCATGAACATGATTGGTAGCGCTAAAACCTGGCTGGACCTACACAAGATAAGTTTTACCAGCTGGGAACATTTCAAGAGCCGCCTAATTCAGGATTTTGGCTCAGACGCCAACAAAGAAGAATTGAAGATGAGGCTGAACAGAATGCAGCAGTGGAATGAACCTGCAATCAGGTTTGCAGAGGATATCCTGGTTCTGTGCAACAAGGTCGACCCCCAAATGGAAGAAGAGAATAAAATAAATTGGGTTATTGGAGGGTTAAAGAAAGAATACTCTTTTGCCCTCTACTTAAACCCTCCTAAGAATACCAACGAACTCCTAAGATTGTGTAAAAAGATGGATTTGTTTGAAAATAATTATCAAGAACGTATAGAAAAATCAAAGGTTCTATATAATGGACCACGCTCTCCTCGTTCCCACCATCAAGAGCAATGGAAGAACGCTCCGTCGACCAGAAGACCAGACCAGAACACCTCCAAGCCCCAGGCCCCCGCTCCGAGGTACTACCAGAACACCCCCAAGCCCCAGGCCCCCGCTCCGAGGTACTACCAGAACAAGCCGCTGCCCCAGGTATCTGCCCCTAGACGATTTTACACTCCCATTCCTGAGCCAAAACCGGTCTACCCAAGGAAAACCTACAATAAGAGTCCAGATTCAAACAGGAATAGGACAGAAGACGGGAGACCAATATGTTTCAAGTGTAACAAGCCAGGACACGTAGCGCGGTATTGCAGAGTCAAGTTTGTGAGGATCGTAGAAGAGGACCCCTCAGTTTCCCAAGACAAGAGCCAAGAAAATCTTCAAATGGACGAAAGGAAAGATTATACACGGCCTCGCCTCTATGCGGATGTTTGTAATGACACACAAACGAATATTCCTACACGGAATAGATATTCCGTGTTGGAAGATTTAAACTAAGTGTCGCGCCTGATTCCTTCAATCAAAGCAAGTCGACCATAAATGGAATTAGAAAGTTGGACCCTAGGTACAAAATTAATATTAATGTGGACAAGATAGGGTTATGCGAAGCTTTGATTGATACAGGCGCCGATCTTTCAGTGGTCGACCTAAGAACAGCACTTTTTGCTGGCCGTGAAATAAATAGTCTCACTAAAACGTGTTCAGGACCCGATGGAAAAAAATTAGATATGGTAGGTAGCATTATTTTAGATTTAAAAATTGATGACACTGAATTATCCCACGAATTTGTAGTAATGGACGCGCATCTACGAACTCTTATTCTTGGACGAGATTTCCTTAAAAAAATGAATGCTAAAATTGATTGTAAACGAGAAACGATAAAATATAATTTGATGAGTAATCATGACGTAAGCAATTATGATCTAAAAAAAATAAAGAGCACTACAGATACCGTTATACCTAAACTATCGATTAAATTGATTAGGGCCTCAATAGAAGCAGAGGATGGCGAATATGTCATCGAAGAGAACAACAGAAGGACTCAAACAAATGGTCTTCGATTGGCAAGAAGTTTGCTTACTGTCACGGATAAGAAAACCCATATCTGGATAACGAACCCTTATCCTCGACCTTTAAAAATCATGAAAGACCAAACATTGGCTTATGGAAGTCTTCCTGCAGGGGTAAATTTTATAGAGAATAAAGAGAAGCAGAATGAAAATGACGAAATACAATTTCAAATAAACAAAAATTTATCATTTAAAGAACAAGAGAGGTTAAAACAAATTTTGGCCAAGTATACTGATTTGTTCTCATCGAGGTTAGGTAGGACCAGTTTGGCAAAACATCAGATTCATACAGAAGACGCAAAACCGATAAAGCACAAGCCTTACCGGGTAAGCGCTAAGGAACGAACCATCATAAAGGATCAAATAGACGAGATGCTCGAAGAAGGAATAATTAGACAATCTTCAAGTCCCTGGTCCTTTCCCGTTATATTGGTCAAAAAACGAGATGGCAAATACAGATTTTGTGTGGACTACAGGAAATTAAATGAAGTAACAGTGAAGGATGTTTATCCAATCCCAAGAATTGATGATGTAATGGATACTCTCCAAGGATCCAAGTACTTCTCAGCAATAGATCTCAAATCGGGATATTGGCAAGTCGAAATTGAAGAGAGAGACAAAGAGAAGACGGCTTTCACTACTGCACATGGGTTATATGAATTCAACGTAATGCCCTTCGGTCTATGCAACGCCCCTGCTACTTTTGAGAGGAACATGGACAATGTCCTCGGAAATCTGAGATGGCAGATTTGCCTTTGCTACCTGGACGATGTAATTATATACAGCTCGGACTTTCCAACCCACATTAAAAGACTTGAAGCTGTCCTCAGATGCTTCAGCGAATCTAATTTAAAACTGAACGCCAAGAAATGCAGATTTGCTTTCGAGGAACTTGAGATCCTTGGACATATAACCAACCAAGAGGGTATAAAACCTGCCGAATATAATATCAAAGCCGTTAGAGATTTTCCTCAGCCCAAGAAGGCCAAAGAAGTGCAATCATTCCTAGGAATGTGCTCATATTATAGAAAATTTATTAAAGATTTCTCATTAATCGCTGACCCATTGACCAGTCTCATCAGAAAAAATGTGCAATTTATCTGGACAGGAAAACAGGAAGAAGCGTTCCAAAACCTTAAAAAAGCTCTTATGAATCCGCCAATTTTAGGTCACTTTGATCCAAATGCAGCCACCTGCATTCACACAGATGCCTCTAACATCGGCTTAGGCGCAACACTAATTCAAAATATCGGTGGCGAAGAGAAGGTAATATCATATTTGAGCCGAACCCTAAGTAAACCTGAGCAAAATTATTCAACCACCGAAAAGGAATGTTTAGCTGTAGTGTGGTCGATATCAAAATTACGGCCCTATTTATATGGAAGGCACTTTAAAATCGTAACTGATCATCACGCACTATGCTGGCTTAAGAATTTAAAAGATCCGACCGGTCGATTAGCACGATGGGCACTGAAGATTCAGGAATATAATTTCGAAATTATACACAAATCGGGAAAAAAACATCTGGACGCTGATGGTCTATCTAGAGGACCCTTACCAGAAAACGAATGGGACGAGGATTATGAAAGACTATTTTTGAATCAAATAATAGACGAAAAGGATGATTTCATTGAGAATATTAAGGAGAACCTTAGTGGAAACAAGCGTTCAATTACACAGAATTTTAAAGAAGAAAATGGGTGTCTCTACAAGAAAAATCCAAATCCTGAAGGTAGAGAATGGTTGCTGGTAGTGCCAAAGAAGAGAAGGAAAGAAATCATGAGTGAATACCACAACCATATGCTGAATGGCCATCTGGGCGTCGCCAGAACCACATACCGATTGAAGAATAAATACTATTGGCCTTCCATGCTGAAAGATGTTTCCGAATTTGTAAAGACGTGCCATCTTTGCCAAAGTCGGAAAGGTTCAAATCAGTTGCCATCTGGACTTCTACAACCTATTCCCCCAGCTAACTACCCTTTTGAAAGAATCGGAATTGACTTTGTTGGCCCCTTGCCATCAACGAAAAGAAGAAGGAAATGGATCATTGTGTTGACGGATTATTATACCAAGTATGCTGAAACAAAGGCAGTACCAGAAGCGACAGTGAAAGAAGTCTCTACATTTTTAATCGAACATATATTTTTACGTCACGGGGCTCCAAGATTTCTTATCAGCGACAGAGGTTCACAATTCACTAGCAATTTGATGAAGGAGGTTATGAAAATGTGCAAAGTTAAACATTGCTTCACAACGAGCTACCACCCCCAGACTAACGGACTAACGGAACGGCTAAATAGAACTTTAATCAATATGATCAGCATGTATGTGAATACGGATCAGAAGAACTGGGACGAAATCCTTCCTTTTATCACCCACGCATATAATACCACAATTCAAGAAACCACAGGCTACTCTCCATTTTTCCTGTTGTTTGGGAGGGAACCCATGTCCCTCTTAGACGACGAGAATATCCCAACGGACTGTGACATGGATGATTACGACGAATATATAGAAAACTACTTAGATAAAATAGCAAGGACGAGACAGGTAGTCATTAAAAACACAGAGAAGACTCAGGAAAGAATGAAAAGAAACTATGACAAAAAACACAACGAGAGAATCTATGAACCAGGACATTTAGTGGCAGTTTGGACACCAGTCAGGAAAATCGGAAAATGTGAAAAACTATTGAGAAAATATTTTGGGCCATACCGAATATTAAAGAAGCTGTCCAACGTAAATTACTTAATTGAGCCGAAAGATAATCCTGGCCAAGACCCATTGATTGTCCATGTCTCAAGACTCAAACCCTATTTTGAAAGAATTGATGAGGTCACTCACGAGGACGTGACGACCTCTGGAGAGGGGGAAGTGTTGCATCATGATTAATGCGCCTATTTTTAAAATTATTTATAATATTATTTTTAATATATTTAAAATTCAAATTATAAATTTATTTATTTTTATAAAACAGATTATTAATATAAAATATTATGTACTATAAAACATTTGTATTTTGATACACTAAATACCCTACATGCTTTAAACTTTGATGTGGTAAATAAAGAGAGATTCTAGGTGCTACCTAAATTTATAGTTGTCTTATTATTGACTGGTTTAACCTTGTAAGATGGTTGAGACACGTTCTGGAAAGATGCAAGACACGTCTGAGGAGAGACTCAAGACTGAAGAATCTGCCAAACCGCAGCCCAGTGCAACAATATATACAAGTCTTCATTGGTGGTGCCTACAGCGGGAAAGACTCCGCCACCATGGACTACAAGAGTTATTTCCCACAGAGTGGGCAGGTCAATGTTTTGGCTAGCATTACCCACCTCAAGACCAAGATGGTACTTGTAGATGGTAGTCTTCGTCACACTTGTCAGTTGCATTGCCTCGGGCTGGAAGCTGACGCCGAACAACCAGGCCTGCAGATCCAGGAGCACTTCGCAGGAGGCGAATACCTCCCGGAGCAGGGGTCGCACGGCTCGGAAACTCCGGTATCTGTAGGTCAGCGACCCGTCGCTGGACCCACAGGCGGCACAGGTGGCACGCCTTGAGGCAGGATGGTCAGGATGTGGTAGAGCGTGGAGGGACAGTCGGAGGGCGACATCTGCGTCGTGCCCCGAGAAGCAGTTTCGACGCAGGTCAGCCCAGAGGATGGAGCGGTGCACATCTACGGTACCGCGCAGCAAGCTCGGCAACAGGATGCTCCTGCAGCCATGCAGTATCCAATGCCCGGCGCGCCCTCTGGCTGGTGAGGTAGGTAATGGAGGACGCCGATCCCCGCAGGACGATGGTCTCCGCATGATAGCTGGAGCTGGCGTTTTCCTGCAGGAGACGCTGGCAGAAGGCCCTCAGCGCGCAAATAGCAGGGGCGCCATCAGAGAAGTTACCGACGGTCACCTGTAGCCAGCGCTCGGGAGCCAGCAGGTCTGGCGGCTGCAGGAACCTGTTGTCACCTCGAAGACGCAGGGACCTCAGGATGGCGGGATGAAGAACCCGGTGGTCCAGTTCAAAGACGCTTGAGGTAGCCTCCCAGAGACTCAGCAGACTCCTCCTCGGTGAGAGCCAAATATCAGAGTCGGAGGGGTCAGCCACGCCCGGCTGCGGACCAGCCAAGAGTAGCCGTTGGCAGTGAGGCCTAGATCCCCTTCAGGCAGGCGAGCCGAAGCTGGCCCGCGATGTCAAGCAGGCCGACGCCACTCTCGGAGACTGGACGAGCCAGGATGCGCGCCCGGAGTGCCACGAGACTCAGCTCGTACCCCACACGAAGCGCGCCAGCCGCGTCTGCAGCCGGCCGATGGTGGTTTCTGGTGGAAGATAGCCGTGGAGGTGGTGTAGGACTAGGCTGATGGCCGCGCGGGCACGACCCACCAGCGACAGGCCGCGGGTGAAGGGTGATCACCTCGCCATGGCTCGCTCCAGCAGCCCCATCAGGTAAGAGGCCTGGGAGGCTACGGTATTTCGGGCAAAGATTGTGCAGCTCAGGATGGTCAGCGAATTGGACGTCCAGGAGATTCCCAGATGAAAATCCGTCCTGTGCTTACAGGAACCGCACCAGAGCCCGCAGCTCTTTCTGAAGTTGACAGCCACCCCGAAGGCCATGCGGAACTCTTCGAAGATTAGGGTCACGATGAGCGTCGTCCTTGACGAATAGTTCGATGTCATCCGCATAGGAGACCACGTTACCGCGGCCCAAGATTCACTCGAGGCGGCGCAGCATAGGTCCGCAGCGCGGCGCTGAGACGGCAGCCCTGCCTCACCCCGTTGAGAAGCGAGAAGGCCTTGGTGTAGACATCTCCGACCCGGATGGAAGCGTCTGCTTTCCCGTAGAGGACAGCAATCCACCCTAGGAAGGTAGATGGTAGGCCCAGCTTTTCCAGCAGGGCGATCAGGTAGCTCCTTCTCAGGGTGTCGAATCCCGACTTCAGGTCCAAAAAGATGGCAGCCAGCGGCGTCTCATGTTTCGCAGCCCAGGCGACTTTGTCGAACTCTTGCGCAATATTCCAGGAGGATGACCGTCCTGTAACGGCGTAGGTCTGACACTTGGGCAGGAGGTCTCGCAGGTGACGGCGCAGACGGCCCATAAGCACGCCTCTGAAGACCCTTTAGTCGGTCGTTGGAAGGCTGATAGGGCGAAATGCCTGTAAGCCCGGACCACCTTGCACCTTCGGCAGAAGGATGACCTTGCTGCGCCTTGAGGATGTAGGCAAGGCCCCACGGAGTCGAGAAGCCTCGAAGACTTGCCAAAGAACTTTGGCGAAGAATTCTTCAAAGGCTTTGACAAACTCGCAGGGTAAACCGTCCCATCCTGAGGCACGGCCGTTTGGCAGGCGGTAGATGGTTGCTTCTATCTGGTCGCAGAAGGTGTCGGCGAGAAAGAGCTGGTCACACTCGTCGAACTCCAAGGGGTCACTTCAGCTAGGAAGTCGGCGATGGCTTCTGCCGAGCTTGGAGCCTGGGCGAAGCGACTGCTTAAGCGCTCCAGAAGGAAACGACTAAGCTGGCCCCCAGAGATGGCGTTGCCGTCGTCGTCAGTGAAGGTGGAAGAAGACCGACGTCTGGCTCGGAGGGAAGGCTCGAGGTCCGACAAGGAAGGATAATCGGAGCGGGCAGTGTCGTCCTCCAGTCTCCGCCTCAGGAAGAGGCTTGCTCTCTCGATGTATCCACCGGCGGACTCGGCGACGGCAGGCGCGAGTGATCTTATCTTCGCGACCAGATCTGCCTTGATCCTGGTCCAGTGTTCCCATAACATCGGGGGTAAGGGTTTGCTAGTTCTTTCGATATTTCATCGATGAACGCTTCCATTCGATCGACAAAAAGTCTGACCGTAACAGCTTTCCGATGCAGGGAAGTCTTGTAGGAGCTGGGTCTCCTACTTAGATCAGGATAGCACGGTGATCCGAGTAGGCATAGTCTATAGTTTGGTATTGGGTGACGCGGTTGCAGAAGCCTGATGGAAGTAGGATTCTGTCCAGACGACGCGCGTCGAACTGGCTTCCAATAGTATAAACCCTGGCGTGCTTCAGTGCAGCATCGAAAAAGGTGGTGACGTCGAACAGGTCGGCTTGGTCCAGGAGCTCCGCGAGGGCTTCTGCTGAACCTGATGCCATGTCCTTCGCCGACTCCTCGGAGATGTATAGGTCACCGAAGATCCACGTGCCAAAGCTGCGACGATCTGGAGCTGGCGGCAGCGTTCTTCAGGAGCATGAGAGATTTGGGCATTGAAACACGTCATGGAGACTCCCCGGACGGTGAGGTCGATTACAGCAACCTTGCCAGGTCATAGTATTTGCTGCCGATGAACAACGTCGCCGGCCGCGAAGACACAAGCGAGGCCTGATCCCAGGGTCTCGTTGAAGGCACAACAACAGCGCTATAGCCGTGGCAGAGGTCTCTTTCTTCGTCCAGGGACACGACGTTGGTCTCTTGCAGGAAGCAGATGTCCATCTCATGCTCCATAAGAAAACAGCAGAGCTGGATTCTCCGGCGAAGAGCGGCGATGCCGCGTGTGTTCAGGGTCGCAACACGGAAGTTCATTTCGGCTACCGAGCAGAGTTTCTGGCGCGTGACAGCTTCGTGTACAGGGTATTGCTGGTGTCCCTGTCAAAGCCATTAGCGCCGTGGCCAAGGTGTCGATGGCCTGTCTCTGGCTGGCGTTGGATTTGGCCAGAAGCTTGTCCATGATGCCGTTGTTAGTTAAGGTTTGGAGGAGTTGTTCTCACTCCAAGCTCAGTTGCTGGACGCTGGCGATGGCCGCAGAAGCTTTGCCGTTCTTTATAAAAGCGTCCATTTGCCTCTGCGCCAAGTTTCGCTTCTCTTGTTATTGAGGAAGCTTCTGGGATTATTTTTTTTTGTGTATGTGTGTTTTGATCCACACTCGCCGTTTCATTTATAATGTCTACATGAGGATCTGCGACGGCAGAGGCGACGGTGGAAGCTGATGGTGTTGGCGCAGCTGCTGGGGAAACTTGAGGGGAGGAGCCAAGTGGCTTACAACTGATTCATATCTACCAATATCTAACAAATGATCATTCTACCATCAATAGCCAACAACTGATACATTACTACCGATATCTAACAAATGATCATTCTACCATCAATAGCCAACAACTGATACATTTCTACCGATATCTAACAAATGATCATTCTACCATCAATAGCCAACAACTGATACATTTCTACCGATATCTAACAAATGATCGTTCTAACATCAATAGCCAACAACTGATACATTTCTTCCGATATCTAGCAAATGATCATTCTACCATCAATATACAACAGCTGATACATTTCTTCCGATATCTAACAAATGATCATTCTACCATCAATATACAACAACTGATACATTACTACCAATATCTAACAAATGATCATTCTACCATCAATAGCCAACAACTGATACATTTCTACCGATATCTAACAAATGATCGTTCTACCATCAATATACAACAACTGATACATTTATACCGATATCTAACAAATGATCATTCTACCATCAATATACAACAGCTGATACATTTCTTCCGATATCTAGCAAATGATCATTCTACCATCAATATACAACAGCTGATACATTTCTACCGATATCTAACAAATGATCGTTCTACCATCAATATACAACAACTGATACATTTATACCGATATCTAACAAATGATCATTCTACCATCAATATACAACAACTGATACATTACTACCAATATCTAACAAATGATCATTCTACCATCAATATACAACTGACACATTTCTTCCGATATCTAACAAATGATCATTCTACCATCAATATACAACAACTGATACATTTATACCGATATCTAACAAATGATCATTCTACCATCAATAGCCAACAACTGATACATTTCCACCACCAAATATCTAACAAATGATCATTCTACCATCAATATACAACAACTGATACATTTATACCGATATCTAACAAATGATCATTCTACCATCAATATACAACAACTGATACATTACTACCGATATCTAACAAATGATCATTCTACCATCAATATACAACAACTGATACATTTCTACCGATATCTAACAAATGATCATTCTACCATCAATATACAACAACTGATGCATTTATACCGATATCTAACAAATGATCGTTCTACCATCAATATACAACAGCTGATACATTTCTACCGATATCTAACAAATGATCATTCTACCATCAATATACAACAACTGATGCATTTATACCGATATCTAACAAATGATCATTCTACCATCAATATACAACAACTGATACATTACTACCGATATCTAACAAATGATCATTCTACCATCAATATACAACAACTGATACATTTCCACCACCAATATCTAACAAATGATCATTCTACCATCAATATACAACAACTGATACATTTCTACCGATATCTAACAAATGATCATTCTACCATCAATAGCCAACAACTGATACATTTCTACAGATATCTAACAAATGATCATTCTACCATCAATAGCCAACAACTGATACATTACTACCGATATCTAACAAATGATCATTCTAACATCAATAGCCAACAACTGATACATTACTACCGATATCTAACAAATGATCATTCTAACATCAATAGCCAACAACTGATACATTACTACCGATATCTAACAAATGATCATTCTACCATCAATATACAACAATGGCTAACAACTGATTAATATCACCATCAATATCCAACAATAGACAAACAACTGACAAATATCTACCACCAATATTCAACAATTAACAAACATCTGGCTAATATCCGCCATCAATATCCAACAATGGCTAACAGTTGATTAATATCCACCATCAATATTCAACATTGGCTAACAGTTGAATAATATCTACCATAAATATATATCCAACAATGGCTAACAGCTGATTAATATGCACCATCAATATCCAACAATGGCTAACAGTTGATTAATATCCACCATCAATATCCAACAATGGCTAACAGCTGATTAATATCTACCATCAATATATATCCAACAATGGCTAACAGCTGATTAATATCCACCATCAATATCCAACAATGGCTAACAGCTGATTAATATCCACCATCAATATCCAACAATGGCTAACATCTGATTAATATCTATCATCAATATATATCCAACAATAGCCAAACAACTGGCTAATATCCACCATCAATATCCAACAATGCCTAACAACTGATTATTATCACCATCAATATATAGCAATGGCTAACAGCTGATTAATATCTACCATCAATATCCAACAATGGCTAACAGCTGATTATTATCACCATCAATATATAGCAATGGCTAACAGCTGATTAATATCTACCATCAATATCCGACAATGTCTAACAGCTGATTATTATCATCATCAATATATACTATATACCATCAATATACAACAACTGATACATTACTACCAATATCTAACAAATGATCATTCTACCATCAATATACAACTGACACATTTCTTCCGATATCTAACAAATGATCATTCTACCATCAATATACAACAACTGATACATTTATACCGATATCTAACAAATGATCATTCTACCATCAATAGCCAACAACTGATACATTTCCACCACCAAATATCTAACAAATGATCATTCTACCATCAATATACAACAACTGATACATTTATACCGATATCTAACAAATGATCATTCTACCATCAATATACAACAACTGATACATTACTACCGATATCTAACAAATGATCATTCTACCATCAATATACAACAACTGATACATTTCTACCGATATCTAACAAATGATCATTCTACCATCAATATACAACAACTGATGCATTTATACCGATATCTAACAAATGATCGTTCTACCATCAATATACAACAGCTGATACATTTCTACCGATATCTAACAAATGATCATTCTACCATCAATATACAACAACTGATGCATTTATACCGATATCTAACAAATGATCATTCTACCATCAATATACAACAACTGATACATTACTACCGATATCTAACAAATGATCATTCTACCATCAATATACAACAACTGATACATTTCCACCACCAATATCTAACAAATGATCATTCTACCATCAATATACAACAACTGATACATTTCTACCGATATCTAACAAATGATCATTCTACCATCAATAGCCAACAACTGATACATTTCTACAGATATCTAACAAATGATCATTCTACCATCAATAGCCAACAACTGATACATTACTACCGATATCTAACAAATGATCATTCTAACATCAATAGCCAACAACTGATACATTACTACCGATATCTAACAAATGATCATTCTAACATCAATAGCCAACAACTGATACATTACTACCGATATCTAACAAATGATCATTCTACCATCAATATACAACAATGGCTAACAACTGATTAATATCACCATCAATATCCAACAATAGACAAACAACTGACAAATATCTACCACCAATATTCAACAATTAACAAACATCTGGCTAATATCCGCCATCAATATCCAACAATGGCTAACAGTTGATTAATATCCACCATCAATATTCAACATTGGCTAACAGTTGAATAATATCTACCATAAATATATATCCAACAATGGCTAACAGCTGATTAATATGCACCATCAATATCCAACAATGGCTAACAGTTGATTAATATCCACCATCAATATCCAACAATGGCTAACAGCTGATTAATATCTACCATCAATATATATCCAACAATGGCTAACAGCTGATTAATATCCACCATCAATATCCAACAATGGCTAACAGCTGATTAATATCCACCATCAATATCCAACAATGGCTAACATCTGATTAATATCTATCATCAATATATATCCAACAATAGCCAAACAACTGGCTAATATCCACCATTAATATCCAACAATGCCTAACAACTGATTATTATCACCATCAATATATAGCAATGGCTAACAGCTGATTAATATCTACCATCAATATCCAACAATGGCTAACAGCTGATTATTATCACCATCAATATATAGCAATGGCTAACAGCTGATTAATATCTACCATCAATATCCGACAATGTCTAACAGCTGATTATTATCATCATCAATATATATTCAACAATAGTCAAACAACTGACTAATATCCATCGTCACCCGACAACTGACTTATCTCTACCACCAAATAGCAAGAATCAACAACCAATTTCCACCAGCGTCCAACAATCAATAACTATCCAACAATCTACCAACATCCAAGCTACAGACAAATAAGCCCCGAATAGTTGGTCTCATCCAAGTCAGGTATTTATTTACAGCTACGGATATTTCGTTCTGTACTACGACCTCAAGGAAAAATGCCATCACCGCAAAGTCAGAATTGGCGGCCCAAACTGAAGACCTTCACGCTCCAAACTGGGTGATGTTGTTTTTTTTTTTTTTAATAACACATTGCTTTTATTAAATGGTTAGAATCCTTTGATCACAATCAACAACAAGTCTCTTCTTTTATTACCAACACTTCGAGCTTTCGGGTATAGCAATCTTTCTTTCATATTTGATATTCCAGTAGAAGGGTAGTTATACCCGAAAGCTCGAAGTTTTGGTCATAAAAGAAGCCACTTGGAGACTTGTTGTTGATTTTCTGGGACAAGTCCTCTAAATTCACCAGTGAGTTTTAAGTAACCTAAGTGAGATTTGTAAATTCAGAATAGAACTCCTACTTTCTAAAATGTAGAAATGTATTTATAGTCTAATTAGTTGTAAGATTTTATATACCATGGTGGGTTTTGGTGAAAGCCTCTACCATGTGTACGTGAAAGAGATAAACAGAAAATCATTCGCTTACTTTTCTATTACGAAATAAAATTGAAAAATGCAACATAAAAAGAAATAAAGATCATTAATTACTAGAGCAATATTTACCATTAACTTTTAAAGTAGGAAATTTTACGTTGAAATATATTTTTTCCTACCAAAATTGGAGCGATGACAAGCATCCGAGCAATGTACCAGGTCTATTAGTATGAAACGCGAAAATGGTCGCTAGAGGGCGCTGTGCAACTTTATTTGAGCCGACGGTGGCGCTGTTGAAGGTGTTTTGTTTTTTGACTCACGTGGCATCAGCACGCGTGCAGTTTTAGAAAAATTTAAATCGTGGAAAATTTCTGGAGCCCGTGGAAAATGGCGATTTCCGAGCCAAAAAGTGCCCATTTGCGGGAAGTTTTGTTGTTCGCCTTCAACTGGAAGAAAAGTGCCACTGAAGCCCACCGAATGCTCGAGGAAGTTTACGGCAACCACGCTCTGAGCAAATCGCAGTGTTACAGGTGGTTTAAAAAATTCCAAAGTGGCGATTTCGAACTTGATAATAAACCATGTGAAAAACCGCCCCAAAAGTTCGAGGACGCTGAACTGCAAGCTTTGTTGGATGAGGACAGTACCCAAACGCAGGAGAAACTTGCGAAACAGCTCCAGGTGTCTCAAAGGGCTGTTTCCCTACGTTTAAACAGCCTCGGAATGACCCAAAAGCTTTCCAGATGGGTCCCCCACGAGTTGAGCGAAAGGCAGCAAGAACGGCGTCTGGTAACCTGTGAAGGGCTGCTCGCCAGGCATGAAAAGAAGTCATTTTTGCACCGAATTGTAACTTCTGATGAGAAATGGATCCACTCAGCAATCCTACGCGCCAAAAGTCATGGGGCCTGCCCGGCCAATTTTCAAAACAGACGCCTAGGCCCAATCGCTTCGGAAAAAATGCAATGCTTTGCGTATGGTGGGACCAGACCAGCGTAGTATATTTCGAGCTCCTGAAACCTGGCGAAACGGTCAATACTAGTCGCTACAAACAACAAATGCACAGTTTGAGAGAGGCATTGAATGAAAAAAGACTGGAATGGCGCGAAAAGCACAACAAGCTGATACTGCAACATGACAACGCTCCAGCCTACAACGCTACGGTGGTCAAAAACACCATAAAATACTTGGGCTGGGAACTCTTACCCCACCCGCTGTACTCACCAGACTTAGCGCCGTCGGACTACCATCTTTTCACATCTTTAGGACACGCCCTAAAAAACCAGGAATTTTCGAACTCAGACATACTCCGAAAATGGCTTGTTGACTGGTTCGACTCAAAAGGAATAGAATTTTCAGACAAGTAATTCGAAAAATGCCTGAAAGGTGGTCCGAGTGTATAGTTAATCAGGGCAATTACTTTGAATAAAAAATCTTTTGTTGTATAGAATTGGTGAACTTTTGAATTCACTGAAAATTTTCGCGTTTCATACTAATAGACCTGGTAAAGCTGGATATTTTATTTAGTCAGAAAATATTTCGTATCACTAAAAATAAGACATAGAAGTAAACTATTTAACAAGCAGATTATATATATTCAAATTAATATGATGCAGATTATATTCAAATAAAAATATGTAAATAAATAACGACTTTATAAAAGCGATTAGTTCGACGAAGACACCATAGCAAGTTCCAACCGGGGAAATAACAGCACAATCCCACTATGGATAGACAACCAGATAATGAATATTCTGTATCGGATCCTGCAAATCCCAACCTCGAGGAACATTTGTCCTTGCTACCGGCCAGGAGTCCCTTAATCTCTTCAGCTGCCCCCTCCAATCATCTCCGGCCCAACCGTTTTTTTCGGCAGATTGTTTCCATTATCTCTGGAAGCCAGATGCCACTATTAACCCCACTCGAGTGGCATGCAGAGTTTCGCCGTTCAAGACTTGAAGCAGATGCGATACCTATTTTTGGCACAGAAGAGCTAGGGAGTACAAACGCCCAAATAGAAGCTATGCCCGAGATTACCGAATGCAACACTTCTTCATTCTCACCCGATAATGTGACATACACACGAAAGAGAAAAAAGGGGGAGGAGATTCTAGACCTAATGGAAAACCAAGAAATGAGGATGGCACAAGATGATGTGGTCAAAAACCGTGTGTTGCGCAAAGGTAAAAGATCGCTAGAGATTCGTCCACAGCAATCTCCTTCAGGTCCAATAAGAGGACAGGATTATGTTGACGGGGTTCGTGACAATCCAGTAGTCCATCCTAACCAACAGCCTACAGATCAACCTCCAGAAAATATGGATTGTTAATTCTTTTCTACAAAACCGTCGTCATCTTTAAATTAAACTTGTAATTTTTCTGGCGTTGAATTTTCTAACGTTAACTTGAAATTTTACATACTTTATATATATATTTTTTTTCTCTTTTGAATGTCTTTTTTTTTAAACTAATTTGTGTCTTTTATATAATACGCATTTCGAAAGTATGTCTTTTATACAATAAAGCGTGTTTTAGAATTATTTGTACCTACTCTTTAAAATCATTATAATTAGCACATTTATATGTAAAAAAGATTAGAATATCGTAGATACTAGGATATGCAACTATAGCACGGAGTTGGCTTAAAGCTAATATATTCGGAATTTATTCGAATTTCAAAAACTAAAGTGAACATAAAAATGCTCTTTTTTTCAATTTAGAAAAAGCAAATTGCATTTGTGTAGAATTAAGGTACTGTATATACATGAAGCTAAACAAAAGGCTTTTGTATAATTTTTTGGCCAAGTATTGTGGCTGATTAGAACATAAAATCGAAGACAAAAAAATCCGTAATGAAGACAATGCGAGATCAGTTCGTGATTTGTATTTTTGTGAATAAAAGTATAAAATTTAGTCAATAGATATTTAGTTTCTTCTATTTTTTTTATCCTTCAATGTGTAAATCACGAGTTATGTATAAAAGGTAGTTTTTCCATATTTGCCAAAGTTGTGGATATGTACGTTTTGCACAAAGATACTTTTTTTTTTTTTGTAAAATTTTAAAAAGGACATCTGCTTTTTTTTTCACATGCTTTTCTCCAGAGAAATCTATTGTAAGTGGGAAGAAAATACCCAGATTTTCTACTCTTTATTTAACGGTTTCTCTAGAAATGTATTATTTTTGACTAGCCGAATGACCTGGTTTTTGACCAAGGGAGTTTTCCCAACCAATGTTCCAACAAAGGTTTGATATTTGTAATTGGAGTAGTAGTAGTATAGAGTAATGATATGCAAATTAATCCATTTGCCTAATTTGCATATTCCGAGGTCGAAACTATGGCAGTGACTCCATATAGATCTAACTTGTGGTAAATTTCAGGTAGATAAAAGAGAGAAAATATGGTTTACGGGCTACTAACCAAAATTTACGATTTTCGAGCCCAGGTAGATCAAATATTATTAATTTCTATAAGCACCAAATATAAATCTGCACATATCCATACATTGACCTTTATATGCATACAATTAGAAAATTGCTAATTGATTATTCCATAACCCAACCCCTGAAGTGTTATTAAAGAAAAGTAAAAATGTCGGTTAGAGAGGTTACTTTGGAAGATTGTTTCTCAGGACGTCGAAGTGTTGAAGTGAGTAAAAATCGTAGAGATCCAATTCATCCTAAGAACACTCTATGGATTGCTGCGATATAGTTTTAGAAAGATTATACATTATAATATAAAGTTGCGGCAAAACGGCATTTTAAGTACTAAAAGAGGCACCCTAATTTCTTCAGAAACGCATTAAAACAATGCATTTTGTTTCATTGCCCCTGTACAGAACGCAACGGTGATGACAAATGTGCCATAGTTTTTAATAATTCAACCTGAAAAAAAAGCTAACAACCTGTATACTATGATTTCGTGCTATGGCCTACTTCAGGACTTTTTATTATTCCTTATTACGGAATTCCTGTATATCATCGTCTGCGATACAAGACGCGGAACAAGAGAACGATCGACGGCCTGGACCACGACAACAACTACCTGCTCATGAGAGACTGGAGGCTCACCAAGGCCACCCACATCTTCAATGGACTGGAAATGATCCCAGATAGAGAACCCCCCAAGAGCAGTAGCAAGTAAACAGCAGCAGCTCTAGTGGAATAGAATAAATAATTAAAGTTACTTCAGGACTTTTGTCTGAATTTGACAAAACTGGTGTTTGTACCTTTACGTTCTGTACTGGGGTGAATAACTAAAGTGCATTATTTTAGTGCATTTTTAAAACAGAAATATAACTCTCCTTTAGTACATTATCCGTTATATCAAACATTCCTTAAAATGGTACAAACCGTAGTAAATAGGCTCGTGGTATGACACTTGGATAAAAAATATATTGGTTATAAAAACATTTTTTCAATGATAGGTTAAGCCGACTATCAAAGTTGACCAGTGACTATAATGCTATATCAGAAGTCTCATAATGACACGGACAAAATATAAGTGTAAGCACGCCATCTCTAGGTGAGATTATGAACCATTTCGTACTGTTCTCGCTGTAATGACATAATATTGAGAGGAACTGGAGCTCAGTGGCGAACCCTCCCAGCGGTTTGTATTACCTCAATATCGTATTGAGATGGTTCGTGTATAAATATATGGTAACAGAATGGAGAAATGTGAATATACCAAAATCTGGAAGTGGCAAGGTAGGCTAGGGCCCAGAAAAAGAGGTGTTTGCGCGGCCCAAGAAATGAAATTGTCCATCAAGACGACGGCATCTCCTCTGACACCTAATCCTGTCCGACTGTCTTTAACAAGCCTCCAGGCTCTTCTTATAGCCGGGTTTTCACTACTGGGGTCAAAATTTTGACCTTTGACAATTTTATTGACTTCTAATCAATGGTTAATGAGATAATAAAATTTCCAGGGTTTGTCAACCTTCCTTTAACTTTATTGGTTCCATACAAGTTAGAATAATAGGGGATATTATATTATAAACTCATGGACAAAATTAAGGAAGTGGAAAGTCTTTGATTGCCCTCTACTGAGCAGACGGCCTTTTCGGCCCCAAAACTTTCCCGACCAAAATCGAAGGCAGAACTTTCAGCCAGAAACTCACGGCGCGGCCGCCTCCAGGTCACCTCCACCATCTAATGACGGCGGAGTGCCCCCCGCCTAATCCCCTTGAACTGCACCACATCATCTGTATCCCTTATATCAATTACTTTGTCAAATGTCCATTCCTCTTAGACACAGGAGCTTCCATAAACATCATTAATTTAAATATCCTTAATCAACTTAATAGGACTTTGTCCAAAATTTTAAAATTATACCCATGTAAAATGCGAATATTAATTCCATAACCAATCATGTAAGTACAATAGGATACACCTTTTTAACGATAACTATGGAAACATAACCAAATCGATTAAATTCTATGTAATCAATAGTTTATTACCCTTTGGCATTTTATCATTAAACTCAATCAGTAAATTTTGTTTAACAGTAAATTTGCATAATCCTTCTATTTATCAATATGATGCTCCTTTGTCTAAGAGATGGTGCCTCATAACTTATGTACACCCATTTAATGATGGAGAGAGTAAGTCGCCCCTGCAAGGGAAAAATTTCAAACCTCCAACTTGTCCCAATAACCTGACCTCTACCCAAACCTTTGTTAAAAATGCACCCAGTCAAACCATATGCCATACCCATCCTTCACCTTCTTTATTACCACCCTGTCCATTAGAACACATATGTAAAATCTTTGATCCATCTACTTATATATTTGCCTTATTCTGTCTGTTTGTTTGTCTGTCTGAAGCTCACGGATGGGATTTTTCATAACCATCGGTGGTTCAGTGGTAGAATGCTCGCCTGCCACGCGGGCGGCCCGGGTTCGATTCCCGGCCGATGCATTTTTTTTTTTTTTACAATTTTTAAAACTCATTTATATATTATACAAGAATGACATCCACGGCGCCAATTTATAATTGTAACGAATAGTATTTGAACAAAAGCATTTAATCGGGTAAAACCCGGGCGTTGCCCGGGTCATTCGTATATAATAATTGTATAAACGAATGCAAGACAAAATCACCGCGAATGTTTCTTTTTTTTTTAAGGCAATTTCTTTTTAAGGCAATTATCGTTATTTATCGTTAATTTTTGTTTCGATTTTATTGAAAAAAAAAACGATATGGTGCCTTTAAAAAATGATCTTTATTACTATGCAGTTTTCTATTTAGTCAATATACCTAAGTTCATGTTGCAAATGTAATTATCTCTATCGATTTAGTAGGTGAAATACAAAAAAAAAATCGACATGATATAATCTTTATGAAAATTCACATTTTTATTTTTATATTTTCAAGACACACACAGTTTGGGGCGGGACGTTTCACAAGAGAGACATCCACGGCGCCAATTTATAATTGTAACGAATAGTATTTTAATTAAAACGTTTTAAAAACACACAGTTTGGAACGCGACGTTTCACAAGAGTGACATCCATGGCGCCAATTTATAATTGTAACGAATAGTATTTGAATTAAAACGTTTTTAAAATATATACGCACTCGGGTAAAACCCGGGCGTTGCCCGGGCCATTCGTCTAGTATTGTAATATATGCACTAGGAATGAGATCCCTGTAAAATTTCTAAAGAAGATAAATAATTATAACCATATTTTTTCAATCAATAAATATGATATCCCTAAATTGAAAATTCCCCCCGTTAGGATAAGGACCACCTCCGATAAAATTATAAGTCTCAGGCCATACCGCGCATCTCTCGCCGACCAACATGAAATACAAGATCAAATCAGAGAGATGTTAAAATACAATATTATAGAACCCTACTTTTCGCCTTACTCCTCACCTGTTACCTTAGTTACCAAAAAGGATAAGTCTAAACGTTTTTGTGTTGATTACCGCCGGCTTAACGAAATAATCTCCCCCGACGTACACCCTCTTCCCCTCATAGACAACATTTTAGATAAGTTAGCGCATGCCAAATACTTCTCTAGAGCCGATTTTTCCTCCGCATGGTCCCTTTGTTACCTTAGACGCACAATATACCTTTCTCAGACTCCCCTATGGCATTAGTGTAGGACCACAGTTATTTGAACGAGCCATACAACAAATTATTCAAAAAAATAAGAATAGATTCTATAGCCCATTATTTCGATGATTTTATTATTTTCTCAAATTCCATAGACGAACATTTACACCATCTCCAACAATTTTTTGATATGTGTAGTAAAGAAAACATTAGGTTAAATTATAATAAATGTGATTTTTTTTTTAAACTACGATAGAATTCCTAGGTTATACAATATCCTCTGGCACATACAGCCCCTTAGTTAAAAATCTAGATGTTATAAATGCAATTAAAGTCCCCACTAATATCAAAACCCTCCAATAATTCCTAGGCGCTATCAATTTATATAATAAATTCATAAAAGACCATGCCCGTATTAGAGTCCCCCTTAATAACCTCCTTAAGAAAGATACTCCATGGCACTGGGACGCCAAATGCCTACAATCATTTAACACTCTTAAAGAGTGTCTGACCTCCCAACCAGTCCTCCACCTCTTTAAAGAAGGGTTGCCATGCCAGCTATTTTGTGACGCCTCGCTTCAAGGAATAGCTGGGATTTTAAAACAACAACGCCCCGACGGCACCCTTCACCCGGTGCAATATTATAGCAGAGCACTCCGACCCCACGAGAAAAACTACACCATCACAGAGTTGGAGTGCCTCGCCATAATCGATAGTGTGGAAAAATTCCGCATCTACCTCACCGGTGTGAAATTCACCATATTCACCGACCACCATGCCCTACAATGGTTAAAAACCATTAAAAACCCATCCGGAAGACTCGTCCGTTGGAGTTTAAAGTTGTCCGCCTACGACTATGACGTCAGATACCTTAAAGGTAAAATGCAGTTCGAGGCGGACCTATTATCCCGAAACCCACTATGTGGTTTCCTTACAGCCGATCAAATTAGGGAACATCAACCCCTCCGGCCTCCGTTCC
Source organism: Cordylochernes scorpioides (assembly GCA_030710605.1). NCBI lineage: Eukaryota > Metazoa > Arthropoda > Arachnida > Pseudoscorpiones > Chernetidae > Cordylochernes > Cordylochernes scorpioides. The sequence continues at coordinate 57,102,886 of CP092869.1, forward strand.
CTTTCATTAAAACAAATATAGAGGGCCTCCATATTGTCACCGAATAATTATTTTAAATATTCTGTGGTAAATCATCATTAATATTTGCATAGTCACTCCTTACGATTCTTATATATTTTACTTGTAAATAAATTTAGATATAAAGGATATGAAAAATATGCAGCCTATTGTAATCAAATCAACGATCGGCCCAGCTGGCGAAAAGGTCAGTATAATCGAAACCAACATACTTTTGAAAATTCTTGAAAGATGTGGCATCGAGTACAAAGTAGAAGAAACTCTTTCAACAAAGAAACGAACTCGCGAATCTCCATCAGATTCAACATCACGTAGCCATAAGACACCGAGAATGGAAGTTGTCTCACAGCATAATGAAAACGAAGTCTCCATGAACGAGGTAACTGAAGTCCCTCAAGAAACGTCCGCAGCTACCTCTTCTCAGGTCAACGAAGAAGACATTGATGAAGATGGTCCTTGGACAAAAGTCACACATGCAAAAAAGCCAAGAATACCACCTGTAATAGCAGAAAATGTAACAGACTGGAAGTTGCTCTGCCAAGAGCTAAAAGACCTGTGCACAGATAAATTCCAATGTACGATCTCAGGAAATAAGCACATTATCAAGGCCAAAAATATTTCAGACTTCAAAAAAATCAGGGAATATGTTCAAAAAAATAATGGCGGCTACTCTTATAGACTCCAAGAAGAAAAACCGCTCAAAGTGGTATTAAAGGGCGTGACAACAGCCTACAAGACTGAAGATATAGCAATAGAACTTGCAACAATGGGCTTTACTGAGACCTCTGTGAAGAGACTTCATAGACAATCAACTAAAAGTCCAATGAATTTAGTACTGGTAGAATTACCGAAAAATGAACAAAACAAGAAAATTTACGGAATAACTGAACTTCTCTATCAGAAAATTGCAGTAGAATCTTTCAGAACAACAAACCGTGTGACTCAATGCTTCAACTGCCAGGGTTTCGGGCACGGTCAACTTAACTGCTTCCTGAAACCAAAATGCGTCAAGTGTGCCGAGGAGCACCATTCGAAGGACTGCCCAAGAAAGTCAAGACAACTTCCCCCAAAGTGTGCAAATTGCGAAGAAGCGCACACAGCCAATTACCGCGGATGCCCTAAGTTTCCAAGAGTACATCAGCAACAGCCAAGATACCCTGGTCAGTACAAACCTAACAACCCACTTCCCATTTCAAAAAGATCTGAAACACTGCCGAAAATTGTAGAACAACAAAACCAAAGCAATGCTGAGGTTGTGACAAGAAAAACTTCTCGTTCTGAAACTAAGGACCTGTGTGAAAAATTGATGCAAGTAATCAAAACATACCTACAATGAATTGCAAATTACCTTTTAAAATTATTGCTTGGAATTGTAACGGAATCAGATCAAAGAAAGAAGAATTATTGCCCTTTTTAGAAGATAACTCAATTGACATTGCTCTGCTCAGTGAAACTCACCTTAAACCCTCAATTGATCTAAAGTTCAGGAACTATCAAACCATTAGAACTGATCGAATTACAGGAAAGGGTGGGGGAACAGCCATCATTATAAAATCCTTTTTTAAATATAAAAATATGCTGATTCATACTTTAAACTTGGAAAATACTTCAATTTTGATAAAACCAGATGGAAAAACCCTCTTGCAAATCACAGCAATTTATAAGAAGCCTGATGCACCATTATTGGAAGAAGATTTGAACCAACTGATAAAACACAACCACTCAATAATCGTTGCAGGAGACTGGAACTCCAAACACCCTCTTTGGGGATCAAGGACTTCAAATAACAGTGGAATCGTGCTGCACAATTTCTCTGAAAGAGAAAGCCTCGACATTGTCGCACCTTCGTCACCCACGCATTACAGTCCACTCGGCAATCCCGATTTCCTAGACTTCGCTGTACTTAAAAACATTCCCTGGACCCCAAAGGCCAGAACCACCGACGATTTATCATCTGACCATCTCCCTGTAATCTTTGAATTGAATTGCCCAAAGGATGAATTCACAACCCAGCTCAGCCGAGTAACTAATTGGGTTCATTTTCAACAAGATCTAATCTCCACCACGCCCCCCAGACTCCCCTTGAAAACTGAAGTAGACATTGATTCAGCAGTTGGAATTTTAAACGAAAAAATTAATAATAGCTACTCGAAAAACACCATAGTCTCATCTTCCAAATTAATAAAGAACCCAAAAACCAAAGCCTTAATAAGGGAGAAAAATAAAGCTAGGAAAAGATGGCAATCAACCTGGGATCCAGCTCATAGAGCTACTTGCCTCAATCTTCAAGGAAAGGTAAACCAAGCCCTTGAAGCAGAGAAATCTGAAAATTGGAATAGTTTTTTAAGCAAACTTGAATCGAGCCCAACAGACTTCTGGAAAAAAACAAAACCCATTAGGAAAAAAACTGACAAAATCACTAGTTTAAACGCAAATGGAAAAACCTTGCTGACCGACAAAGAAATTGGAAATGATCTTTCAGAGCATTTTTCCAAACACTTTTCCAAGGCGGAGGATGAGGTTCCGTCGTACCTAACAGATAACACTTGCCATCATCCCCAAGGGAATATACTATCAATGACAACGCCAAATGAAGTCAAGGAAGTGATTAAAAACCTAGGTAATCACAAAGCTCCAGGCCACGACAATATTACGCCGCAAATGACTAAAAACCTCCCCATCAAATGGATAGTTTTCCTCGCTGGGATCTTCAATGCTGCATTACACCTGTGCTACTTCCCGAAGACATGGAAACATGCCATTATCATAACCATTCCAAAAAAATCACCTGTCAAATCACCTGAAGATCTCAGACCAATCAGCCTTCTCTCTACCATCGGTAAGGTATACGAGAGAATCGTTCTTCGCAGATTGCAGTCATACATGGATTCTATTAACTTTATCACTTCTTCACAATTTGGATTCAGAAAAGGACACTCCACAACCCAACAGCTAATCACAGTAATAGACTACATCCAAATAAGAAAGTCCCACAAGGAGGCAGTAGGTGCTGTTTTTCTAGACTTTACCAAAGCCTTTGATAGAGTATGGCATGATGGCTTGATAGCAAAAATAACAAAAAATCAATTTCCAAGGGATTTTATCAAATTCTTGAAAACTATCTGCAGGACAGAACCTTTTCAATTAAGCAAGGGAATTATATAACCACGGCAAAACCAACCCAGATTGGAGTCCCTCAAGGCTCTATCCTTGGACCTTACCTATTCAACATCTACATCAACGATTTCCCTCCACATCCAAAATGTCAAATAAAACTTTTCGCAGATGACGCAGCAATTTTATCAAACTCCAAATCAATAGGAATAATAACCACACAACTCCAAAATTACATAAACAGTATAACCAAATGGTGCAATGATTGGAAATTAGACATCAACCCAAAAAAGTCTCAGGCAATAATTTTTCCCCCACTAGACAATAAAAAAATACAAGCCACAATCCATCCTGAAGGTAAACCAGAGCCCTATTAACTGGACTGACAGCGTTAAATATCTTGGAGTTACCTTAGACTCCAAGTTGAAATTCAACATGCATGTCAAAAATATCATAAAGAAAGCAAAAATCGCCAAAATAACATTATCAAGCCTGTTCAACTATAGAAGCAAATTGACTACAAAACAAAAGTTTACTCTATACAGAAGTTGTATCCTCCCGATAGTAACATACGCACTCCCAGTTTGGTGCAAATATATTACAGCCACAGACAAAAATAGGGTAAACGCATTCATGAGAATCTGCCTTCGGGCAAGTTTAGGAGCTCCATTCAACCTATCAAACAAGATACTGAAGGAGGACTTGAACCAACCCGATCTAGAAGATATGTACCAAACTTCCGTTAAGAAATTATACCTTCAAATGCAAAACTCAAATAATCCAACCATACAAGATATTCTACAAAATAAAGGAGATATCAATCCCCGATTCCGACGACCCGGCCCTGACACTTAGTCAAGAGCTCATCGCCCAACAGCTGCCCTCCTGCAAGGCCTAGGGGGACCACTTCTACTCCACCAACTCGCCATGTGTAAATAGCCAGGACAAGGTGACTCGCGAGCTGTGCTCGAATGTAACACCTGTAAATTGAGACGAAATAAATAAATAAAAAAATTTAGATATAGTTTTGCATTTTCTAAATAAACTATTTTTACTTGGACTTTTGTGGTGCTCGTTATCTCTACCGTGACAACTGGTGGAGAAGCTGGAATATTCCCTCGACGCCCAAGCCATTAGAAGAAGCCGAAGACTACAAGGACTAGAACCTGAGGAAAACATCGCTATGGTCAATCAAGAGACACAGACAAAAATGAGTGAGTACCACTTTCAACCTTTTAGAAACCCTTCTATTTTTACTGGAGAACGCAACCAGAATCCAGAAAAATGGTTGAAGGAGTTCCATCGCGTCGCCCGCTATAACTGCTGGGATGATTCAATGTGCCTCGCAAATGTTTATTTTTGCCTCCAAGGAACAGCGCACAGATGGTACGAAAATTTTGAAGAGAAAATTAATTCATGGGATATTTTTGTGAAAATGTTTTCTCAGAATTTCGGACATCATGTCACCCAAAAAGATCAGCTCGCAAAGAACCTCAAAACTCGAGCTCAGGGGAAGGAGGAGAACAGTGATTCCTACATTCAAGATGTTCTCCATCTGTGCAGAGAAGTAGATCCGGCTATGATGGAAAATGAAATAATCTCACACTTGACGAAAGGAATATCGGAGGAGATATATCAGTCAATGATCATTTTAGACATCGCAACTATCGATGAGTTCATCAAATGGTGCCGAAAAATCGAGGCTTCAAATAAAAAACGTGTAAATAAACGTGTAGTGTTCGACAGACTACCGAATGTTGCTGCCATCGGTTCAGCAGACTCTGAATCAATGGAAGACTTGGTCCGACGTATCGTGCGTGAAGAGGTTCATCGCGCACTAAATCCGAAGTCAACTACCCCTGAACCATCTTCTCTGAAAGAGATTATCCGAGAAGAGATTGAAAAAAACGTAGCTGCAATTTCTAAGCCTATTCAAAGGCCTCCACCACGACAGTCGTACCCCAACCAAACACGTACATTCAACCAGGTTCCACGACGTCAGTACCCTACCCAAACACCCATATGTAACCAGACGCCGCCACAACGAAGAACGGATGAATGGAGGACGCATGACAACATCCCAATATGTTTTAATTGTGGCCGCCCAGGCCATGTTAAGCGATATTGTAGAGAACGCCGACAATGGACGCAGAGACCCGAAGGACATGCACCAAGCACCCAAGAACCTCAAATGGGTAACCTAAGCCATAAGAAGCCAAACCTACCGCAGACAATCGCCGTATCCAAACAGAGGAAGATCCCCAAGACGCCAGTCCATTTCCCCAGGCCGCCATACAAGCCAATCCCCACGCCGCTACAATCTAGAAAAAAACTAAGCGTCGCGTCTTCTTTCGAGGGGGAAGCCGCGGGTGTGAAAAACCCTCCATCGTCGACAGCCGCTAAATTACAACAAAATTATGTCGAAATCATCATTGATGACATTGCGTTTTCTGCTCTAGTCGATTCAGGTTCCTCTTTTTCGGTTATCTCTGATGGATTAAGACGACAATTAAAAAAGACCATATTCAAGGATAGCGGAATGACTCTGAAAGTTGCTGATGGCAAGAATGTTACATCGATCGGCCGATGCACAATCAGCTTGAGCATCAATGGATTGGAACAGCCGCTTGAGTTTATCGTCCTCCCTAATAGTAACCCGAGTATTATCCTCGGATGGGATTTCCTAGAGGCATCAAATGCCGTGATTGATTGTGGACGCGCCGAAATCAGATTGGAAGAGGCCAAAGATGTGCTAAATTCACCAGCTTCCATGGGAAAGGTTGTGGCTAGCAGAAGCGTCGTAATCCCAGCCGAATCTGCCAAACTAATAAATGTTATGAGTGAAGAGCTTAATGGGCAAAATCAGGTACTTTTGAACCTTCGAAAAAGGTATCAATAGGAAAAGGGTTAACACTTCCCTGTGCATTATTCAGACTTTCCCATAATAAAGGAAAACTTTGGATCGTAAATTCTGGCACCACAGCTCAAATAGTCCCTAAGGGAATGTGCCTGGGAAAGATTCAAAGGGTTGAAGAAAATAACTTGACGGCTATTTCAGAATGTTCTGAATTTAATAAGGAGGTGAAAGATGTGAATCATGCCAGTCATGCTGATAAAGGTGACTTTAAATTTTTACAAAATCGAATTAGTGATGATTTATCAGAGGAGCAGCAGTCTCAAATCTTATCAATTTTAAAGCGACATGATAAAATATTTGATAAAAATAATGAACCAGTAAAGCAAACTTCAGTAACCAAACATAAAATTGAAACTGGAATCCATCAGCCTATTAAGCATAGACCATATCGAGTCTCCCCTACAGAACGCCAAGCAATTCAAACGGAAGTGGACAAAATGCTAGACGCCGGGATTATACGTCATTCAGAAAGTCCATGGTCATCGCCGGTTATTTTAGTGAAGAAGAAGGATGGTAACTGGCGTTTCTGTGTGGATTACAGACGACTAAACAAGGTTACTAAAAAAGACGTTTACCCACTACCTCGAATCGATGATACACTTGACTCCCTGAAAGGAGCCAAATTTTATTCATCAATGGACCTTCGTTCAGGATATTGGCAAATAGAAGTCGACGAAGCAGATAGAGAAAAAACTGCCTTTATTACCCCTGACGGACTCTATGAATTCCTGGTCATGCCCTTTGGCCTATGTAATGCCCCTGCAACATTCGAGCGCATGATGGACAAGATATTGAAAGGCCTGAAATGGACGATGGCCCTCTGTTATTTAGACGACATCGTGGTGTATTCCAAATCGTTCAACGAACATTTACACCGGCTTGAAATCATACTACAATGTCTCGACAAAGCCGAGCTACGCCTCAACCCCAAAAAGTGCCTTTTCGGAACCAAACGAATAAGAGTGTTTGGACACCTCGTCTATAGTAAAGGTATTTATCCCGATCCAGAAAAGATTGAAGCTATCGCCAGGTTTCCGACCCCAAGATCTATAACAGATGTGAGAAGCTTCATTGGCTTATGCTCCTATTATCGTAGATTTATCGAAAATTTTGCTGAGAAAGCTGCTCCTCTACACGAAGTCCTCAAAAAAGATAATAAATTCACGTGGAACTCTGACGTTGGTGAGGAGGATGCTTTTGATTCCTTGAAAAAAGCATTGATGTCTGAACCTGTTCTTGCCTATTTCGAAGAACAACTGCCAACCGAGCTTCATACTGACGCCAGCGGTTATGGAATTGGAGCTGTCCTCGTGCAGATCAACGATGGGAAGGAGCGGCCAGTTTGTTATGCTTCAAGAACTTTATCTAAGGCGGAGAAGAATTACTCAACAACAGAAAGAGAATGCTTGGCCGCAATATGGGCCATCAACAAATTTCGACCGTACCTTTTTGGTCGTGAGTTTGTCATCGTCACTGACCACCACGCTCTTTGCTGGTTATCTAACCTGAAGGACCCGACAGGAAGACTAGCAAGATGGGCTTTAAAACTCCAAGAATACAACGTAACAGTTGTTTATAAAAGTGGACGCAAACACCAAGATGCCGACTGTCTTTCTCGAAATCCTCTCCAACTTGAATCGGAGGAAGCATACAATGATGAGGATGATGATATACCCTCAATAACTGCTCTGACGTGCTTTGAGACTGAACAAAGAAAAGACCCTAAAATTAGTAAATTGATAGAAGAAACAGAAAGATTTGGTGCAGAATCGAAAGGATATGAAATGTTAAAAGGAACCTTATACAAAAGAATTTCGACCCCCTGGGAAACCAACACCTTTTAGTTGTTCCCAGGCACTTACGCTTAGAACTACTGAATAGTTTACACGACGCTCCCACAGCAGGTCATCTTGGATTTTCGAAGACATATGAGAGAGTTAAAAACAAATATTTCTGGCCAGGACTTCTCCGGGACATACGGAAGTATGTCGCTCATTGTAAAGAGTGCCAAAGAAAGAAACTATCAACTCAAAAGCCACCCGGACTACTTAAGGCAATACCTCCTGCAACCTCCCCTTTTCAGAGAGTTGGAATGGACCTCCTTGGAAGATTTCCCAAGTCTGATACTGGTAATAAATGGATCATAGTCTGTACTGACTATCTTACTCGATTTGCCGTTACTAAAGCCTTACCCACAGGGGAAGCAAAAGAAGCAGCCAAGTTCTTAATGGAAGATGTTGTTCTCAAGCACGGAGCCCCCAGAGAAATCATCACGGACCGAGGACGAGTATTCCAATCCAAGTTGATTGCGGAACTCACCAATCAATGCTCGTCGATACATCGGTTTACGACAGCGTATCATCCCCAGACGAATGGACTTACGGAGAGATTAAACTAAACCTTAGCCAACATGATCGCTATGTATGTAAGTGTTGAACAGAAGGACTGGGACGTAACCCTGCCCTACGTTACGTTCGCCTACAACACGGCAAAACAAGATACGACAGGTTTTACCTCTTTTAAACTGATTCATGGACGCGAAGCCGAGACAACTGTAGACACTCTTTTCCCAAATCCGCATGAAGTTCTCCAAGAGGATTACAGTCAGAAGATTGCCTCGCGAGTCGAAGAGACTAGGCAGCTAGCAAGATTAGAAACCTTGAAAGCCCAAGAAAAGGACAAGGCCAGATATGACTCAAAGCACGAGGCAATGGATTACAACGTTGGTGACCTGGTATGGATTTTCATCCCGATAAGAAAGGTGGGACTCTCAGAAAAACTGATGAAAAGGTACTTCGGGCCATACAGGGTTACTCGGAAACTCTCTGACGTGACCTTCGAAGTTGAACCTGTGGACCAACCAACCAGGAGACGCCAAACAAGAGACCTGGTCCATGTACTGAGAATGAAACCCTACCATGATCCTGAGGACCAAGCTGATCTGTTCAAGTGATAATTACAGCGGGACGCTGTTCATCTAGGAAGGGGGCAATGTCACTGAATAATTATTTTAAATATTCTGTGGTATATCATCATTAATATTTGCATAGTCACTCCTTACGATTCTTATATATTTTACTTGTAAATAAATTTTTAGATATAGTTTTGCATTTTCTAAATAAACTATTTTTACTTGGACTTTTGTGGTGTTCGTTATCTCTACCGTGAGAATATAATTAAATGTAAAGGTGTCACTAAGATAGTTGTTCCCCCCTCCTTACAGCATAATTTAATTAATCAGGTACACGTAGAATACAATCATCCTGGGGTCTCACAAATGCTTAGGTTAATTTCCACGCAATACACCTGGCGCGGGATGACCAAAGCAATATTGAAGTACAATAAGTCTTGTCCTACTTGTCAATTCATAAAAAAACCGAAAGGTCCAACTTATGGTAGATTAGAACGTCCTCCTGTAGCTTTAGAACCCTACGATACATTATCCATATATATATATAGATACGATTTCAGGATTTTCTAAGTATGGTAATGTTAAGTCTTATTTACACGTAATTGTAGATCATTTAAGTAGATATACATGGACCTTTCCGAGTAAGTCTACAAGTACTGTTACTTATATACAATGTATCAAAAAAGTAATGCAGTGTGGACGTCCAAAACGCCTACTTTCGGACAGAGCCCCTGCATTTACATCCCCAAAGTTCAGGAGATTCTTGGTAGAAAACGGGGCACAGCCTCTTCTGACAACTGCTAATAACCCGCAAGCGAATGGCTTGTGCGAGAGGCTTAACTCCACGCTCACAGGGAAACTAAGGTTATTATACCTAGAGAACCCCAAAACCTTCTGGACGAAGTTAATTAAGTTAGTTACTAAGAAATATAATGATACGCCCCATACAGTGACAGGTTCCCCCCCACCCCGTATTTTTAATGCATAATATAATTCCCCCCGAGTTAAATAATCATATTGACCCATATCCAAATATAATAGAGAGTAGGAAATTAGCAATACAACGTACAAATGGAAGATATGTTAAGGAAAAGATTAGGTACGATAGTAAGCATAAAGAGCCCCATTTTGAAATAGGTGATGTAGTTCTAATCAAGGTTTATAAACAACCCAATAGTGGTAAACTTATGCAATCTTTCTCAGGGCCGTATACCATAGTAGATAGGATTTCAGATAATCTAGTTCGTATAGACCGGCCCAACCAATACCTAGGTAGTTCTACGGATACAGTACATGTAAATAAGTTACGCTATTACAACGAAGAAGTTCTCCATATTTCGCCGCCTAAGTTAGAGAACAAGAAACCGAACTATCAAATTGGACCTTTTCGACACCTTACACATGGCTTAATTGGCAACCCTGGAAAACCTTTGGTCGTCCGCTAAGAAAATCCCTTTAGTCACCTAAGTCCAAGTCAATTCAGCTAGAAACCCATGTTAGAATCCTTCCTCGGTATACGATTCCCGATAACGAGTTCAGGAAATCAAAGATTCTTTCCTTTTTTTTTTTATCCATCACCTGACAACATCATTCATTACTATCAAAATTATGGTTGTTCAATCATCAATGGCAACAGTACCCTTTACCTTCCACAATCCTCACCTTTCCTATTTCCTACAGTCAAGAGTCTCTTGTTCGCCAAACAATTTTGTTAAAATTATTTTTGATTCAACCAACTGGCTCAACCTTCCTCGCTGTACGTTTCCCAACAGTGAGCTCAGGCGACCAGTTTGAGTTTTTTTTTTCTCCAATTCTTGGATCATCATTACAACCATCATTTTTACCATTTTATTACCTTTTTTTTTTTCATCCGAGCTCAATCATCATTGACAACAGAGCAACTCTTGACTCCACCTTTCCCATTTCTCCACTTTCAACTTACCTACCTCCCCTGTCTGATCTAATGTTGATTATGGAAAGTCTTGGGAGTTCGGTCAATGAAAACAATACAGTGGACCCTCGGTTTACGAGCACCTTGGAGTACGAGCTTTTCGCAGTACGTGCAAAATATTTTGAAAAATTTTACCTCGGATTACGAGTGAAATTTCGCATTACGAGCAACTCGTGATGGTTGCCCGTAATCGTGATGGATGAAAATTCACTGGGATCCCTCCCTTCAGATCAGATTCGGGAAATATGTAAAATGTGGGAAACTGTGCAATTGTTCGTAGCAAGAAGAATTGCCCGAGTTTCAATTATTAAAAATTAGAAATTAGTTTCGCACTACGAGCGTTTTGGAGTACGAGCATGGCTCTGGAACGGATTATGCTCGCAAACCGAGGGTCCACTGTACCTCACTTACACAGGCACGTATTGCATTGCCGAACGCCATTGCAAGAATCAACTCAGACTTCCTCTCTTTTTACCACTGCGTCACTCTAAACCTTCAGATATCCATTATAAGTTTACTTGTAACATTTTACTACTTTTGATAAGTTCGTTTTCCTTTTTCTCTCTCTCTCTCACCATGTGAGACGTCTCTGAAATTATAATTATGAAAAAATAAAAAAACAAACCCTAATGGCATTTCAATTTATTTACCACTTTTGACTTTTCCAAACATCGTCTAATTTGCGTTTATAAGCATTGCATCACATGGGGAACACACTAACCTAAATACTTACTATATTTTAAATCTTATTCATTTATATTTTTATGATTCTTGATGTGTGCCATTTTATATTTTAGAATCAATCCATATATTTTTGGATATTTCTTTTACATTATGATACTTCTTTTCCTTCCATCCCTAAACAGCTAAAACCATTAGCCAACCTATATAAACATCATCTGAAATCTTATATTCTTTGACATCATTTGTTTTAATTTTCCATAGCCTACGTCTAAGATAATTTAATTTTAAAAATTTTGTTTTAACAGTGACGCCTTTCTACCAACTGTCCCTTCTCATATCTTGATCCTTCCAACTCTACCTTCCATACTTCTCTCGTCTCTTGATCCTTTTCCTTAAGCCTTCTATGCCTTCGTTCTAACCACCCCTCTTCCATCGCAGAGTTCCTGTTCGCCAACTTTTTTTGTTTTTTTGTTATTGATTTGCCCCAGTGGACTCGCCATCACATCCTGATGGTGTGTTCAGGAAAATCCATGACTTATCTATATATATAAAAATGGATGTTTGTCCGTCCGTCCATCCGTCCGTCCGTTCGTCAGTGATAATCTTCTACATCGCTCAACCAATCGTGATGAAACTTTGGGAAGATGTTTAGTATACTACCGGGATGGTTTCTGGCTAATTACTCTTTAGAAATAACCTTTCGTTACATTTTTATTTACAATAAAACGTAAATTCACTCGCAATCAGCGCCCCCTCGCGGCAGACGTATGGCTTAAAATAGCCTCGCATGAGCTTATTTGTAACGTCAAGCTTAGCCTATAGGTTAGGTACACAGCTTCGTACCCCCGCAACCTAGGTTCGAGGCTCAGCGTGGGTGTTTTTTTTTTTCATTTCTTTTATATTATTGTAGCAAATTATTAAAAATATTATTTTATTTAAAATGTAGGCTTTTTTAAAATAAAAATTAACATAAACAATTTTTTAATAATATTTGTAACAAACCTAGGTTCGAGGCTCAGCGTGGGTGTCTTTTTTTATTTTCGTTTCTTTTATATTATTGTAGCAAGGTCTGTTTTTACAGCATTATTATATTTTGATTGGTTTATTTTAAATATGTTTGTTATGAAGGCTCTATGTAATACTATTTAGAGCACATTTTACATTTTAAACACCTAAGCCCCCCTCTTTTTAATATTGTAGCAAAGTATTAAAAGTATCATTTTATTTTAGATGTTTGCCATGAAACTTTGGGATGTTGTTTAGTATACTATCAGGACGATTTCTGGCGAATTATTTTAGAATAATATTTATAACAATAATTATAGCGAAATTAAGACATAGTGATTATATTCTGTGTTTGTGCATATGTAAATATTTTACAGAAAATGTGAGAACGTTCTATTAGAATATCTCGAAAACAAAAAACAATACATATAAACGAGTTCACTGACATTTATTAATGCAGTGATTATAATCAATGATTACAATGAAGGGCTATATTATCTATATATATAAAAATCACTTTCAAATTTTAACGTAACGTTCCATTCTCAATCCCGTAGGGCTTTAGATCGGCTAAAACATTTTTATATTTATAAGTGAATATTAGCTTTACTGTACTGAATAGTTTAGTATAATGTTAATTTAACATATTACAATTTAGCCACAGCCACGCGTGGCCGGGTTCGCTAGTTTATTATATTTTTTTTTTACCCCCGGGTCACCGTCCCAGCATTCTTCATTTCATTCTTTTTTCTTCAAACCCGGGTTCAATCAATCAATGGCGACAGTCGAACCCTGTTTTCACAATCTACCTCCATCCTCTAACCCAGGGGTCTCCAAACTACGGCCCGAGGGCCACATCCGGCCCGCAGACAGATTTTGTCCGGCCCGCGGAGACATACTTGAAAACTCCTTTTAGAGAACAAATATTTTTTATAGCAAATAAAATGTTTGTGATAAGTTGGATAAAGAAACACAGAATGGTAATGAGTAAAGACATGTATAATTTATGCAGTAAATTTAACTTCAGCATATAATAACTAACAAATTATTGAAATGAATCCAACTTACATTTTATACATTGTAAGTAATGAACAACACATACCTTATAACATGACATATGAAATGCTAATGAGATGTATGTAATTGAGATTTTCCACCGACAATAGTTTGTAGTTGTGGACTAATTTTACTTGTACCAATTATTAAAAGAGATTTAAGATGCTCGTCAGTTAATTTAGATCTGTATACATTTTTTGTGTACTTCATTTTGGAGAAGGTTTTCTCACACAAATAAGTAGTACCAAAAACGGAAAACAGCCCACGAGCAAATTTATGCAAATTATCAAATTGTGTCAGTGGAAGACTCTTATAAAATTCCAACAAAGATGAGTTTTCATATTTGTTCTTAATTATATCACTGCACTGAAGATCAATCATTTCCATTTGAAGTTCCAGGGCTAGGGTTTCAATGTCAGCATCAAAAGGATTCTGAAAAATCTTAATTTGATTCGCAATGGCATCAAAGTCCGAGAAACGAGTATCAAAATTTATCTTCAAAGCACTCAAAGTTTCGATTGCAAAATCGATAGGAAACTCAGTCTCAGTAGTGTGGCTGAATATTTCACATGTTTTAAAATGTGAAAAACATTTACTTCGTAGTTGTGATTGAAACAGTATCAATTTCATCCGGAATGACTTGATATTAGTGTATAAATCAGGAAGATGCTGGTTTTCTCCTTGCAATCTCAAATTCAGTTCGTTCACATGTTTTGTCAAATCAACATAGAATGCTAACTTCCATAGCCATGCGTTGTTTTGTAATTCAGTAAGAGGGCGGTGCTTTTCATTCAAAAAAATTTCGTTCACTGCTCGAAGTTCAAAAAAGCGCTGAAGGACTTTCCCACAACTAAGCCAGCGTACGGCAGTATGATAAGGTAAGTCTGTTTCTCCAATCTCTGCAATAAATTGTCGGAATTGTCGGTGATTCAGCCCAAAAGATCTGATGAAATTAACAGTTGATATGACTGGTTTCAGAACGTCAGACATATCCAAACATTTTCCGCACAAAGACTGTTGATGAATGATACAATGTAAGACTAATGGTTTTGAGCCGCCGTCATTTTCTACAGCCTTTGACACAAGAGCGACCACTCCTTTATCTTTCCCACTCATGTTTTTGCCTCCATCAGTTGTAAAACATTTCAAGTTTTTCCATCGAAGGTTCTTTTTATTAATGGCCATTTCAACTCCTTTAAAAATATCGGTACCAGTAGTTGTGCCATGAATACTATACATATCAAGAAGTTCTTCGTGCACTTCATAGCTTTTATCTACTCCTCTAATATAAATCAACACCTGAGCAGTATCTGACACATCCGTTGACTCATCCAAGGCCAAAGAAAACCACTCAACATGTCCATTTTTGTCGAACAGTTGAGAGGATATATTTTCAGCGATGTTTTCTACCCTTCGAGCCACAGTGTTTGCTGACATACTGACAGTTTTTAATAAATTTACCTTTTCAGGGCACATTTCTTCGACTACTGCAATTATGCATTCCTTGATCATTTCTCCATCGGTGAATGGTTTTCCACGTTTTGCAATTTCAAGAGCCACACGAAAGCTGGCACGAGTTGCCGCCTCTTGTTCAGTTTTGACTTTTGTAAATAAAGATTGCTGCGATTTCAATCCGCGCTTCAAAGCTTCGAATTTTTCTGTCCGCACAATTCCTGTATATTTTGAGTAATTTTGAGAATGTTTTGTTTCATAATGACGTTTCATGTTATATTCTTTGAGAACGGCTATGCTTTCATTGCAAATCAAACATAGCGCCTTGTTACTGGACTCAATTACGAAATACTGAATGTTCCACTGATCTTTGAATTTTCTGCATTCACTATCAATTTTTCGCTTCTTTTCCATTCTGCTAAATCACACACAAAAGCAACAATTAATAATAACATTTAATAACAAATAAACATAACAATTAATACAGGAAAATTAATAATATGCAGTGTTGCCATCTTGGCCCTCGGAACTTACTGGAGTAATCAGTATGGCCCTAAGGCTGGAAAGACCCCATCAGTATTGTCCTAAGGCTGGAAAGTTTGGAGACCCCTGCTCTAACCTCTTCAACGGTTCCCGAGACTCCTGCTCGTCAACATTTTTTTTTTTGAATGATTCATTGACCTGGTACACTCTTCCTCCCCATGTTAACTCCACACGGAGAGCTTGGGTAACCAGCGAGATTTTTTTTTTCTTACGCTTGACCCATCACCATCATCAACATGATGCGCCCACTCATTTTTCTTTTACTTTTATTTTTTAACTGGTCGAGCTCAATCACCGACAGCAGCGCAGCTCTTGAGCCTCCATCTCTTTTTAACCTCTCTCAGCAATCTTTTCTTTCCCATATTCTCCCATTACCTACTTCTTCGATCTTCACGCCTTTTGCCCATCTAATCTAATGCTACTTACAGGGCATCTTGAGATTTCTGATCCCTGCAAACAATACCTCGCTCCTAAGCTCGTATTGTAGGGCAGGACTCCTGAGATGTCCTTTGCAGAAACCAATTCAAACCCTCTTCCTAATTCTTCACTGCGTCACTGCCTATCCCAAACCTTTTACTTAAGTCAATTTTATATTTTATATTACTTTTATTATCTCTACTTCTCCTCGTTCCTGTATTACATCCCTGAAACTATGTTGTAAATACTCATGGCACCTTAAGTAACAAAAAAATGTAAATAGTATACCTAACTTTCCCAAATATTTACCCTCGCTATTGTGTGTGTTTACTTTAAATTTATCCTTCCAATGTACTCCTTATATATATGTGGTAACCGAGGGTCAAACCTGTAGTAACCGAGAGGGACAGTCAGGGCGTGGAGAGTTTTCCAGTACCACTCTGCACCTTGGAGGACCTTTAACAGTTCTCACAGAGTACAGGCAGTCGTGGTCGAGGCAGAGTGGAAAGCTAGGGAATGTCCACACACCAAAAAACGAAGAGACACAGTTGTAGTAGGAAAGTTCCATGAACAGATAAAAGTCGAGCTGAGAGCAAGATGGAGTTAGAAGAAGTTCTTACTGTTTTACATGGCGATGAGGTGGTCCTGGCTAAGACCGACAAGGGCTCACGCCGACGGTGAAGTGTCTGACTAAGTAGGGCTAAAACCGAGGTTTTTATATACCATTCCCGAGGAGGGGGGGAGATGTGAGAATTTGAACTTTGAACGTCTGCGGCATTCTGCACCCTTTGACTTTGATGGCAACGACTCGCTAAATTCCTCTTTAGGGTTGTTGGAATTCTCTCTCGATTTTAGACGTTTTTGAACTTCTCAATCTTGCTTTAACTCAGCTCTTAATCTATTACATAGTTTTATTTATTCATCCTCAGTTTGTACAAAGTACATTACATATGGTGATGCAAAGACACATGTCAATCATGCGTATAATTATTTATAGATGTGTTTCTATATACAACATGATAATCTTGTTATAAGTATTATACAATATAGGGTTGCTGGTTTAATCTATATATATAAAAATGGATGTTTGTTGGTCCGTCCGTTTGTCAGTGATAATCTTCTACATCGCTCAACCAATCGTGATGAAACTTTGGGAAGATGTTTAGTATACTACCGGGATGGTTTCTGGCTAATTACTCTTTAGAAATAACCTTTCGTTGCATTTTTATTTACAATAAAACGTAAATTCACTCGCAATCTGCGCCCCTCTCGCGGCAGACGGGGGATGGCGGCGCGCGACGATTGGCTGCCGGCGCAGCACGTGACCTCCCTGCCCCCCCCCCCCCGCCGAGTAAATGAGATCTCCCGGCTGACGGCCGAGCAGCGCCCTCTAGAACGCGTGACGCTTTTGACGGCGCGGGGCGCTCCCGGTTGGACAGTTGCGCGGGGGCAGAGTGACCTCGCGGGTGCCCTCCGGGAACTACGTCCATCTTCCATATGTAATATACATTTAATCGTGTAAACCCGGGCGTTGCCCGGGTCATTCGTCTACAAATTCGCAGTAGTTCACTAATTCAAACCAAAATATCCATACATAGGTAAAAGAATACTGGGAAGACTGACATTTATTAATGCAGTGATTATAATCAATGATTACAATGAAGGGCTATATTGTCTATATATATAAAAATCACTTTCAAATATTAACGTAACGTTCCATTCTCAATCCCGTTGGGCTTTAGATCGGCTAAAACATTTTTATCTTTATTAGTGAATATTAACTTTACTGTACTGAATAGTTTAGTATAATGTTAATTCAACATATTACAATTTAGCCACTGCAACGCGTGGCCGGGTTCGCTGTGTAGTATACTATCAAGACGATTTCTGGGGAATTATTTTAGAATAATATTTATAGCAATAAATATAGCGAAATTAAGACGTAGTGATTATATTCTGTGTTTGTGCATATATAAATATTTTACAGAAAATGTGAGAACGTTCTATTAGAATATCTCGAAAACAAAAAACAATACATATAAACGAGTTCACTGACATTTATTAATGCAGTGATTATAATCAATGATTATAATGAAGGGCTATATTATCTATATATATAAAAATCACTTTCAAATTTTAGCGTAACGTTCCATTCTCAATCCCGTAGGGCTTTAGATCTGCTAAAACATTTTTATCTTTATAAGTGAATATTAACTTTACTGTACTGAATAGTTTAGTATAATGTTAATTTAACATATTACAATTTAGCCACAGCAAGGCGTGGCCGGGTCCGCTAGTTACCATATATATATTTTTGTAGTTTTATAATATTATATCAGTGTGTAACCACTACTCTCTCTCTCTCTCTTACGAAATAATATTCATATCACTTATCTTTATACTGTCCACAATTTGATATTGAAGTTTTGATAAATAATCGACCCATGAATTCAACAAAAATAAAAGCTCTAGAACATCTCTCTCTCTCTCCCCATTATCTTTATTTTTATTCTAGTAAATTACCTTTCTCACCAGGGGCACATTCTATCGTAATTTAAACAATGTGATATGTAATTAATAAAGTATGACGTCTTTTCTAGTCGTCTCAAAGTGACACCAGCTTGCCACTGGACACCCGGGGGATCCAGAGAGGGACAAAGAAGGGGCGTTGGTCCGGATGTTAACAGTTAGTTAGGTTACAGTGGATATTTTCGGACAGGCGGCTCAGTGCTAGGTCTCACGGCGGCCCTCATGGCCGCCATTTTGGTTCCTCCCTGCCTCCGCGGCTTCATGCAGGACGCCGAGCTTCCCTCAGTTAATCCTCAACTTTCCCCTGGTCCTGGTGCCACGTGAGACGTACTAGTAGAGCGTCTTTTGATCCCAAACTTTGTCCGTACTGTCCCGTGCGGACTTTCCCACTCTGCCCGCCTTGCCACTCAACCCCGACTGCTTCCAACTTACTTGTTGGCTTACCCGGGTTTAAGACATATATATATATAGCAAACATTATTTTGACATCCAAGATAGAACGTGTTGGATGTATATATGCAACTATGGTAAGATGCCTCATTGAAGACAGCTACTGGGAATAGTGGTCTAGGACAAGTGCTGGTAATCTTTGGAGTCGGAAGAGTCAAAAATGACAATTTACAAAATTTCCAAGTAATTAAAGAGCCAGAATTTTTTTCTTTCCAACAATAAATAGCACTCACATAAATAATATTTACTTATGGAACTATATAAAGAGCCGCAGCTTCACATTCAAAGAGCCGCATTTTGCCGACCCCTGGTCTAGGATGACGAAATTTAATGACGCAATTCATAATCTCATCATCATTCTACCATCACTAGAAACTGAAATCTATATTAGTCAATTCAGATTGTAGACTCATCAACATAAAAAAAAGTTTATTGTCCTTGAGTTTCGACAACCCACTGTCACCTTTTTCAAAGATGGAAAACTTATTAGCGAAGTATTGACATTTGCCTATCTATTCGGCGGTGCCATGATGTGAAAATGGTATTTCCTGAACGTTCCAATAAGAAATTAAAGAGATTTTCAGGAGAAATGCCTTTTACATCAGCTTTAATACATAAATTACTTATAATCCTTCTCTATTTCCACCCCTTTTTAACATATTGGGTGGCATGTGCATTGATTTTAAAAGATTACCAATAGGGAAGGACTTTCTAGTATTTTTTTTCACATCAGTTCATTCTGTGTTGATACCTTCATTATAAACCATTATTATATTTTATTTTAGAGTGTATTGTTGCGAGAAGAACAGTTACAACCTCCGCCAATAGATGGCGCTCTGGCTTATTTCCAGTCTGGGACTGGAGTAGGGATGGCCTACTGCTGTGTTTCCTGGGGCTTGTGGATACCTTTTTATATTGGCTGTATGATTTAATTTACTGTAAATACTTGTTAATATTATAATATTATAATATTATAATAATAGTTATTCGAGTTCTAGTGTAATGTGAATGAAAGTTTACAATAAAAATTGGCGAGTAGACTTGTTCCCTGTTACTTCTGTCGTCGTCACTTCCTATCCACCATCAAAGTAGCTGCTCTTCTGGTAAGTCTCTCGTGTCCCCCCACCAGTGGTAGAGATGCTGCCAGAGGGAGAGGAGATTTGCCAGAGTAGTATATCTCAGAGGGCTGCCTGCAGGGTAGGACTGCCAGAGGTGTCAAAAGAGGCAGTGTTGGTGATCCACGAAGAAGAAGCAGTGTCGCAAGAAGGACAAAGAGGGGAAACACGCGACAATATCTTATATAACGCGCAAGACAATAACGCGCTATCTATATACAGTTAAGGAAACCATTAAGACGCGAATGTTTCTTTCACACATCAAACTTCTACTGTCCTTACTACGATGAAAAAAATATTGAGAGGGCTTGGCTCATCAGTGGTGAACCCTCCCAGCGGTTTCACCAATTTAATCTACCAGATAGCTTCTTTAGAGCTCCAATACTGTATTGGATCATTCTGCTTATATATGCTAAACTAAAGGGTGGAATCTCCGAAATGGTATTTAATAATCTTATAGATTTATATCTTATATATTTTGAAAAGTATTTTTAAAAAATTTCCAGGATTGAAGTTGTTTAAATATGTTCCAAAAAAACGTAATTTACTTAATTCTATGCATTATTTTTGCTTCCATTCGAAGAAAGTTAAAAAGTCACTGAATTCTGTAGCGGGTCTGCGGTGATTTTACTCTATCGTTCCGACATGTGAGCACTGGCTTCGAGACTCTAGAGAAGCTGGTTTGAAGCAAAGAACATCCAGGTCAGCAAAAAGGCAGATTCGGAAGGGTAGCCTTATTCAATCAAAACTCTAACGCAAGAAGCCAATGCAGAATCACTAAACGTCAATTTATCAACGACTTCAGGACATGCTATCTATGGAGGTAGATCTATGCATTACATGAAAGATGCCGCAACTTTTTATTTTCTTGATTAAAGAAGCTTTCGGGTAAGCCCTTCTTAAGCTAACTAAAACGTTGCATGATGATTTCTTTTATTATTATCCCTAGCACACGTGGTACAGGCAATGGTAATCATGGTGAATAGAAGATAGAGGTTGCTTTTACTGTAAGTGCACCACATGTATACAAATGTGAAAAGCAGTTTGATTGTTACACTTACAAGTGAGTTTGTTGGTGGGGTTGGATTCGATCCTGGGTCGTAGCAGTCGAAAACCAACGGTTTCGATCACTCGTCCACCGACTCCCTGAGATGATTTTGAAACAGATGAATAAAGAGAAGATAAAAAAAATATATATGTAGTAATCCCGTTGTGGAATGTGCTGGGCAGTCGTGATAGTGGGTGCGTGATGGGATTCCCGCACTGGGACAGCAAGAGACAGAGGCAGGTCTAGATGGTAACTCCAAGAGGAAGAGGTAGACCACGGACGAAGGCAGACAGACCACGGACGTCACGGATGCCCTACATCGCGGATAGGGGGTGAGAAACCCGACCGTATAACGGCGTCGCTCTGAAAACAACTAAAACACTACTAAAACACAACTAACTTTGTCCCAATCTTGGGGGACCTTATATACTCGACTCTGGCAGATGTTGACGAGTTCTGATTGGTTCCCGTAATCACGCCACCTGTCAAGCGCTGGGTTATTAATTATGTCTGGCCACGTGTTCGGCCACCTGCTGACGGGGGAATGAACTCATTAGCATAAACACCTGTTAGTCTGGTCTTTATCGTCTGGCTTTTGTCGCGTCGTCTACCTCTTTATTTCTTTGTTTTATTTGTCATTTCTATTGTTATACAAGGTTGATACATATTTTTATATAGAGATGGGGTTATGATAAATATTAGGAGAAGGTTGTGATCTAACTAGTTAAAAATATACTACATATTATACAAGGTTGATACATATTTTTATATAGAGATGGGGTTATGATAAATATTAGGAGAAGGTTGTGATCTAACTAGTTAAAAATATACTACATATATATATTTGAAAATAGAGCAATCCATAAATAAAGCTTTAATTAAAAAGGCATATATTGGATTAAAATATCATTTATTTTACCAATAGTTCAGTTGGCTGAACGCCAACCTTTATCAAGCTATTATAACATATTAATGTGTGTCAACAGTGTGGCACTGAGTTTGTTGTTAACACACATTAATATGTTATAATACCTTGATAAAAGTTGGCGTTCAGCCAACTGAAATATTGGTAAAATAAATGATATTTTGATCCGATATATGCCTTTTTAATTAAAAATAATATTTATGTTGATTCTTTAAGATGATCAAGGCCAAGAATTGTTGAGCTGGGAGGTCCCGCCGTATCACCAGATAGTGCTCATTCTGATAACCAATCTTTTCAAATGGCGACGTATGGCTTGTCTGAGCAGCATTTCTATTCTTTTGCAGAAGCCAAAAGAGGGTTACTTCGTAGACAGCCTCAAATATGTGTTCTTATTTCCACGTGGAATATATCCACCTATTACCTGAAATATATAATACAAAGTAATGGCTTGAGAATTGAATAAAAAATTAAGCATTTTTCTACAATAAAGTATTAATCTAAAAGATCCTTCAAAATTAACCCACACAACGACAATATTGTCGCGGTGAAAAGTAACTAAATAATATCGCGAATGATTTTAAATATTTATTTAGTTAGTTATATGAAAGATTTTAAATATAAAGGTTGTACTATACATGAGCCAAATCGCGACTCAGGAGTTACAGAAAGAGGCGAGAACTGAGTTTTTCCTCCTTCCACGTCTCTGTTCTCCCCGACGGTCCAGCCAGTCTAGGATAAGAGGAAGAAACTCTGTCCTTCTGACAATATACTCTATTCGAACATTTGTTCATTTAATAAATGGATCTAGAGCGAGACAGCCTTAAAAACCGTAAAATAAAACTATTTTTTATTATTATCCCTAGTACACGTGGTACAGGTCATTATAATCGTGGTGGGTAGAAGTAGGTCACTGCTTTTACTGTAAGTGCACCACATGTCTACACATGTGAAAAGCAGTTCGACTTTGCACTTACAAATGTGCCAGAGCCTCGTTTGGTTACTTGCACTCGCTGGTGGGGTTGGACTTTTGCAAGAATTGAAGGTCATTGGAGCATTTTTTTTTTTAATTAGAAAAAAAGTGCCCAATGCGGGATTCAATCCCGGGTCGTAGCAGTGGAAAACCAACGGTTTAGACCATCCTTCCACCAACCCCCATATAGTAAAACTTTGAAAAACCTAAATGACTTGAATGATTTCACCTATTTTTGAACTCAATGTAAATTAACGTGAGTAAACTGTTTCCCAAGTTTCTATGATAAGCGTCGCCACTCTACAACCCCATTTTTACATTAAATATAAATATTTTATTTCCTTTCCTTTTTTTTTTTACAGTAGAACCTCTCTCTAAAGGACACCTAGTTACAGAACCAAATTGTACTTTAGGGAGAGGGGGTGTCTTTTTATTTGAGAGATTCTAAATAGTAAAAATGGTAATTTTAGGTGATGATAACTGTTCTTTGTAGAGAGGTGTCCTTTAGCAAGAGTGTCTTCTCATGGAATTTGTACTGTAGGCTCACATAGAATCCAAATTGAAGCCACTCCGGATTTATTAATACAGTCGAACCTCTTTAATTCAACACCCCTAGGGATCAGAGCTTTCGGTTGAATTAAAGGAAGTGTTGAATTAAGGTGAGATGATTAGCTAATCATCTAACTAGCTAAAATAATATATATTTTTTATAAATAACTTTGTAATATAAATTAATGATATTAATTGAAACCATTGTGTGTGTACTTTTTTATATTTATTTTTTTATTTTCATGATTAACTTTTAGTATCTGGGACAAAATGGCAATAATACATATTTTCGAAACAAATAATATTTTATTCCAATTGTGTGTGTGTGAATAATAGTTTAAAGAGAATAAATATGGAAAATAAAAAGAAAATTAAAAAATAATTTTTGAAAAGAATCAAGATTAAAAAAAAATATTTTATAGATGTCTGTTTTTTCTCTGAAATCCTATTCAGGATGTATTCCAGATAGTCTATTTTTAAAAGACATGCATGCCTTTCTTCCTCAGAAATGTCATTTAAATAACAAAGAGTTTTTATTGTATTAAAGGCATCCACTGCTGCTGCAGGTGTTATTGATGTGATGTGTTCTGGGCTCGCTGGAGAATCCTGACATTTGGTGCAATTCGGAAAGGTTTTGGATCCACTTGTGAAAATCATTGGTGAAATTTCTCAGCAGTTTTGCAAGTTTATAATTATTTTATTATACAGTAGAACCTCCCTGTAAAGGACACCTAATTGCAGAGTCAAAGTGTCTTTAAGAGAGAGGTGTCCTCTTACCGGAGAGTTGCTAAATTGTAAAAATGATAATTTTTCAAAAGAAAACTGTCCTTTGTGGAGATGTGTCTGCTAAAGGGAGGTTCTATTGTAAATAAAAATAGTTTTATTATATAAAATAGTTTTAATTTTTTTCATTTAGTTAGAAGAATGACCATAGCATATTATTATATATCCTTTTACAAGAAAACAAGACCTAATACAGTAAAACCCCTCTATAGTGAAATCAATGGGACAGAGCTTTTGGTTCACTATAGCCACGGTTCGGCTATATTTTTTTTTACTTTTCAAAAATTTTAGACTGTATAATTAAAGGACAGTCATACACACATGAAGAGGCTGCCTCTTAATAGTGGTAACTTTGTTTTAATTCCCTTAATTGACCAATCCCTTACATTAATACTGAATAATAATAGAAATCATTAGATGATAGGTTCTTCTTATCATTAACATACATGTACCTCTATGTCTAATTTAAAAATAAAAAAAAAAAACAATGGTTGCCTGTAAAGTCGGTTTTACGGGCGAAGATTTTACGTGACAACGGTAGAATATTTATTGATATGAATATAATTAAATTGCACAATAGGAACAAGGAATTGAATGAAAATAAGAATTGCACATATTTTAACTATAGAAATATATTTTGTTTACTAAAACATTGTACATGTAAACTTAAACTTAACTAATTCCTATTTGAGTGTTTAAGGAAGTGTTTCTGCTGTAATGTGTCTTGCGAAAGTCAAGTCGATAGTTGTTCCTTTTAACGTAGTTGACTTAGAAACGTTTGATACGCAATCAGGATTATACGTATTTTTCATGAAATTAAGAAACGAGTTGTCAGGCTTTACGTTTTTGTTAAAATCACCACACAGAAGAATCGGTATACTAGAATCAACTTGCACGAACGGTGGCACGTACTGGCTGTTGTGAATGTACGGACCGAGTCCTTGCCATAGTAACATTCCAATATCCTGCATACTAGCTCCTGGATGAATATATACAGCACCGAGTATAAACTTGAAGCTAGTATTAGCGGCGAAGCAAGTAACTTCAGTCATGCACATGTCACCCTTGGTTTTAATGACACGAGTTACGTCTGTAATCGCAACTTGGAACACTTCCGCCGTAGATGTCGATGATAATTTACGATAGATCGCCACTCCACCAGCCGCGTTGGTATTTGAAAATCAAAACACTTATTCAGATCGAAGGTTCAAATTTTTGCTAAATAAATTTGAAATTAAATAAAATTTGTAATTGTAAATGATGAAGTTGAAAATTAAAACATTTACTTAAATTAGATGTTAAAATTCTTGCTCAACACAGTTTAAATAAAGTTTTCTTATATCTGCCACTTTTTCTTAATATTTGTAATTTTAAAGAATCAATTCGAAAATCAAAACATTTATTCAGATCGAAGGTTCAAATTTTGCTAAATAAATTTGAAACTATTTAAAATTTGTAAAATAATAATTAATTAATTAATTAATTTTAAACTAATAATTTACACCACACGTGTGAACTTGTATTATGACGCTTTCTTGTTTTTCCAACGCCAAGAACGTTCGAGAAAGACAAAGACAGGGACAAGCATGCGCCGATTCAATGCGCCTAATTCTCTAGCGCTGCGCGCGCAGCTGCGCGCGCAGCACTCTCGTTCGGTGACTCATCGTAACGTTACCGGGCGTTACACTTTTTCATAAGTGACTCCCAGCCGCAACCTAATTTAAGACGTTGTCACGTCAAAAATCCTAGGAACAGTTTTATTTATTATATATTCAAAGATATAAAATTATTTTTTAAAACATCTTTATCATATTATATAATGCAAATTTTTCTTTAAAAATTGCTCTAATACCTTGTTGCTTCAAAGCATTCTTCAAGCATTGTACCTTTCAAATAATGTTAATAAGTGTTTTTCTTCTATTTCATGGTCCCACATATTCTTCTTAAGTCTAGATTTTCTTTTGTTTTGAACCTGTCATGCAAAACATTGCTGTCTTTAAAATCGCCATAGTTAATGGCATAAAACGTAATTTGTGCTGCATCACGGGCCCATTTCTTTGGACTTATTTTTTTTTTGCCCTAACACGTACGATCGCGGCAAAAGTTGAGATTGATTCCTCTTGTAACAATTTTTAATAGCCTTCTATTTTATCTCTTATAATAGAAAATTTATATTTTCTTATTTTAACATGTTCCCAGAAATTTTGCCTGTGTTGTTTCACATTGAAAAGTTTTGAAAACAACCTTTTTTTAGTAATAGGTTTTTTTTTTTTAGAATGCCTTTGTTTACTTTTGTTTTCTTCATTTTGGAAGCCATTTGCATTATTTTTCTATTACAAATTTGATGGTTGCAAAGATATTCTATTTAATAAAAAGTATAATGTGTTAAAATGTATACAAAATACAGCAAATATAGAATGTAAATGAAAACAAACAATGCTGATGAATTTATTGTTTTGAAATCGCGATCCGTGAGCTGAAACACGCTCAAAATTTTGTTGTTTTAATTTTAAGTGCGTTATAAGCCTAGTATTTTTAATAGATTTTATTATTTTGGGAACAAAAATAGGTTCATTATAGGGGTAGTTCCTTATAACAATGGTATTTTCAATGGAATGGAATTGCCTTAGGTTCATTATAAGGGAAAGTTCGCTATATCCGGGTTTGTATTAGCAGGTTTTACTGTAAATATTTAGTTTATTTTTGTTCCACTCGATGGCGCTGTGCCATCTAGAAATGTTCATGTGAGCCTGGTCAGGATATGTTTCTTTTGTTTTAATATCAACACCTGACCTTTTTTTATATTCTATATATGTCATATTTGTTGTGGTCGAATGGAAGGGCGCGACCGTTATGCATGTAAGCTTTGAAAAATAACTTGTTCCACACTTGTAAGTGTGCGCATACGGCGGCGGCGTGCCGTAGCATTCGCGCGCTGGCTCCCACATTTATTTTGTACATATTTATAGATGGTAAATTTGTATTTACATACTAAATATAACTCCGCCTTTGCCAGTCCCAAGCCCGGATGAAAAAGGAGAAGCAGTAACAAGCTCGCTAAAAAAACCTGGTCTCAGCTGATAGTACCCTGTAAGAGCTCCTGATCCAGGATGAACAGCGTTTGTACTCCAAGTTAGGCGTCTGTTCCTCATGTCAGAGGTGACCATTTCTTTTGGAGCTAAGTCGGCCTGCCACTGAGTAGTGCTCACAGTCTTAATGACAAAGGCAGACGCATTTTACTTAACCCAATCATGATGGTTGTCAAAAGATAAGAAAGAAGAAGACATATTAAATATGGCGAAATTATATCTTTTGGGCATTAGGCAAATTATGACTTATATATTATGTTAGCATTGTGACAACCAATTTTAAATGTTGGCTTCAGGCTATAAGGACTAAGTATACTGATAAAGCACAATTTGGATTATAATACAAGAAAAAATAAGACCTAATCCAAATAATTTAATAGTGTGTGACATTTCGGCAACAGCATTGTCACCATCATCAGACAAAAGAATAAATAACAATGCTGAAAAAATAGTACAAATGTGATATTGTACTGGGATAAGGTGCATAAATTAAGAAAAAGGCATCTCCTTATCGTGAAACTGAAAGTTGCTGATGGCTTGCGCCATCTATCAGAATAAATATCAACTGTTCTTGTTGATTTTTAATTTTCCAGAATTGGCCAAATACCCATTCTTGATTAATCAAGAAAAGCTAACCACGGACGCGTTTTGGGCTGTTGGCCCTCATCAGCGTGGTGCAAGCTGTACCTCAACGACCAAAAAAATTGGTCATTAAGGCATCTTGAAAAATCATTTTTTGGTCGTTGAGGTACAGCTTGCACCACGCTGATGAGGGCCAACAGCCCGAAACGCGTCCGTGGTTAGCTTTTCTTGATTAATCAAGATGGGGAATTTGGCCAATTCTGGAAAATTAAAAATCAACGAGAATAGTTGATATTTATTCCGATAGATGGCGCAAGTGCAACTTTTAGTTGCACGATAAGGAGATGCCTTTTTCTTAAAATAACAATGCTGTTGCCGAAAGTCGAACCCTAATAAGTTATTTAGATTAGGTCTTATTTTCTTTGACTAAATATAGAAACAACAAGGTTTAAGATATCTAATAAAACCTTTCAAATCTTCCTATTATATGTAATATGATGAATAAAAAAAATAATATTTATAAATAATTCTGTTTTTAATTTAAAAGATGCCTTTTTAAAAAAAAAAAGGCACCAACAAGATAATTTATTGGTTGTTTCAAATTTTTTTTATATCAAAAGATTTATAAGAATGATTGGTTATAAATTTTTAAATATTGAATAATGGGTAGTTAAAGATTTTAAAGAAAAAATCCTTTTTTTAATAGTATTTCTTATAAAATATATTATATAATTATTATTTAATATTTGTTTTTAAATAAACTATTATTGAAAGTGTGTTAAAATTCAATAAAAATATTTCAACACCGCCATCTATGAATCAATTTTGTAACTATTTTAAATTATATACTCTGAGGAACCTGCTAATAAAAGATTTTATTAAATAGGCATAGCAATTATTTATATATTTAATAGGAATAAAAATAAATAAATATTATTTTTATTATTTAAAAAATATTTATTTTTAAAATTATAAAAAAAAATATTTCAAAACTTACAAAAGATTAGAAAAAAAGAATGATGCATTAGCGCTCCATCTGTTATAAGAAATTTAAACTGTTTTTGAAGCGTATGATTATTTTTCATAAAATTTTATAAGAAAGAATCATACACGTTAAAAATTGTTTAAATTTCTTTATTAAAAAAAAGTAATTTATTGAAGCATCTTTCAATTGATTCTTTAGGTGATATAAGTAATAAATATTTTGTTGAAAGACCTTCTGATATATTTATAGAATTCCACAATCACTGCATTGGTGATAGAGTGATTTTGGGAATTGTCTATTTCCTTCTTTGCTAATTAATAAAATCTCTGAAGCAGAATTATGTGCTCAGAAATTTATTACAAGTTCTTCCTCTCAGTCATCAGAAAAATTCCTTAAGGTTCTTTTTTTTTTCAAAATAAATCTTACTACAAGAAAATAAGAGTAAACCCATAAAATTAATAGTGTGTGATGTTTTGGTAACAGCGTTGTTAAGGGGGAGGCCGCTGCATATAATCAAACATATCAAGGAGCATGGACTCTTGGAATTTATATAAACTTAGAACTCCGCCTTTGCCGGTCCCAAGCCAGATGAAAAAGGAGGAGAGGGAGCAGTAAACAAGCTCCACAACGCCGATAGGTACACCAAGGCTACGGTCACCTGCTTCTACTGCGCTTCTGGTAACCACCAAGGCCGAAGCTGTCCAACCCTCGCCAACCTGCGCGCGGCCAAGTGCGCTAACTGCTCAGCCAAGGGCCTCTCTGCCGAACACGAGGCAAGATCAATGTCTTGCCCAACTGCCAGAGCGAGAGCTGCAAAGTTCTAGTCTTCCCTCCCTCTTCCTGCCTCCTGACCTCCGCTGACCCAATCCGGCCTAACCTGCCTCTTCCCTAACGGAGATCCTGTCCCTAGCCTCCCCAGCCTGGTCATAGTGGTTTGGGTATATTCCGCTTTACGCGGCCATTGGGGCTCAAAAATAATTTTATTTTGGTTAGCAGCCCCGTAAATAAAGATATTTCCATTATCTGTTGGCCAGCCCAAATCTTTTTTGGATATGTAAATAAATGTTTTCTTTATTCTAGTCGCCTTAATTCAGGTAGTACTTTTCTCAAATTATGTATTCAATACCTCTTTAGCAAAATTAAAACAAATTATGGTTATGTTTTATTATTTACCACGACTATAATTTAAATACTCATGTATTCCAACCTCAAGCAAATTCTCAATTCTCTATATCAATCAGCAAGTAATAATTCTATGACAATCTTATTCCAAAATCAACCGAAAATCTTTTTTTTGTAACATTTAGAAGGTTCGCTATATCCGGGGTTCGTATTAGCGGGGTTATACTGTATATATATTGTAACATCAATTTTAATTATCTTACATTTATTAAAAATATTCTATGATATTTAATATTTATTTAAAACAGAATATTTAGATTATCATCATTCCTTTTGTAATATTTATTGTACATATATCTTGAATGGTTATTGGAGCGAGAGAGGACCTAGACGAAGACGGTGGATCACGACCTATGAGAAAGACCACGAATAAATAAACACAATAACGTTGGAAAGTAATTTATTTACTTTTATTTATTTGCTTTGAATATAAAAATTTCATATATAGTAGATCCTCCACGAGAGTACATCTCTCTACAAAGGACAGTTTTTATTGTCAAGCGTTTTTGCTATTTAGAAACTCTCTATCATGACTGGAGGAAGTAGAATGCCTTTGTCATTAAGACTAGGAGCACTACTCAGTGGCAGGCCAACTTAGCTCCAAAAGAAATGGCCGCCTCTGACATGAGGAACAGATGCCATGTGCAGCCGTTCCTAACATGGAGTACAAATGCTGTATCCTTGGATCAGTAGACCTTACAGGGTACTATCAGCCGGGCCAGCTTAGCCCAGGTTTTTTTAGAGAGCTTGTTACTACTCTTCCTCCTTCTTTTTCATTCGGGCTTGGGATGAGCAAAGGCGCAAGACACCTTTCTCTTAAGGACACTTTGGCTCTGTAAATAGGTGTCCTTTACAGGGAGGTTCTACTGTTGTTGTTGTTGTTTCTTATCCCCTTGTGTAAAGATTACACGAATTCCATGAGTTCATGGAATGGGGTGTAGGGGTGCAGCTTTCGTTGATCATGGCACCATGATCCAGGTTCTACTGTATATGCTAAAAGATAAAACTTCCTAAAATCCATGGAGCTGACAACAAAGTGTCCAGCTCCTCCACCACAAGTCCCTGCTGATGACGGACCCCAACAAGGCCAAAGAGGACTGGACCGCCCAGCTGCCTCAGATCCCTAAGAAGAACCAGAGCAAGCGTCTGAAGCCCCACAAGATCCGGCAAAAGAAGGAATACACTCCCTTCCCTCCAGCACCACCAAAGAGCAAGGTAACTGCAAGGATTTTATTTTCTAAACACCATGATCTTGTAATAGCCTATAGAAGTTTTTTTCATTTTAAGAACTTGAATAGAAATACAGTACAGTTAAACCTAAAGTAATAAGACCAAATCCAAATAAATAAATAGTGTGTGACGTTTCGGTAACAGTGTTGTTACCGAATGTCACACGCTATTTATTTATTTGGATTTGGTCTTATTACCTTGTGTTTATAATCTATAATTCAAATTGTGTCTTATCATTACAGTTAAACCTGTCTATAGTGCCCCCCCTCTAAATAGCGGCCGATCTTAAATGCGTAGTACGATGCGATTTACATTAAAAGTGACCTGTCTATAGCACCCCCTCTCTATAGCACCCTATTTTGGTGAGTCCTAAGAGGGGGTGCTATAGACAGGTTTAACTGTAGTACAATGTGATTTACATTAAAAGTGACCTGTCTACAGCACCCCCTCTCTATAGCACCCTATTTTGGTGAGTCCTAAGAGGGGGTGCTATAGACAGGTTTAACTGTATAAACAATCAGGAAGTCAGTGGAGATGTGGTATAAACCCTCAGCCACGACCCAGAATTGAATCCTGCCTCAGATACTTTTTTCTGAATAAAAAAATTCTTCAATGGCCCCTGATTCTTACAGAAGTCCAACCCCACCAATGACTACAAGCAGCCAAATGGGGCTCTGGCTTACTTTATAAGTGGAAAAATCAAACTGCTTTCTACATGTGTATGTTTGTGGTACCCTTGCAATCTTCTTCTTCTTCTTTCTTATCTTCACACTGGATGAAGTAGAATTCGTCAGCCTTTGTCATTAAGACTGGGAGCACTACTCAGTGGCAGGCCGACTTAGCTCCAAAAGAAATGGCCGCCTCTAACATGAGGAACAGACCCCATGTGCAGCCGCTCCTAACATGGAGTACAAGCGCTGCTCATCCTGTATCCCTAGATTAGGAGCCCTTACAGGGTACTATCAGCCGGGCCAGCTGAACCCAGGTTTTTTACCGTTTCATCCGGGCTTGGGACCGGCAAAGGCGGAGTTTACCCTTGCAATGAAAGCAGTTGCTAACTGCATACTATGATTATCCTGGCTTGTACGCATGTGTACTTGGGATGTGTAAGCACCACAAAGAAACAAATTCAAATAAGTATTCCATATGAGAAATTCTGCTGTGATAGAGATGCATGGAGACATCTGAAATTCTTCATTGGACACGACAACAAAAACAACATATGAGAAATTTTGGTAGTGTTGTTGTTGTTGCTTATTCCTCAAGTCGTTTAAACAATCTCCATTAGGTTCCATTGTCTCAGCTTTTCTATTATAGTACTGGGGTTTTACCAGAGGTCTTTAATTTTGGTAGTAGTACTGATATCATTTGTAAATACTTCCTACCCTCTGTACAGTTTCATGTGGTAAATAAACCCATTTTTTAGTAAAAAAAAAAAAAGTACTGATATCATCTTCAGCCATCAAAGTACAGGTAGAAGACTCTCAAGTACAAAACTGATTGTTTCCCAAATGTCCACATTTAGAACATCTGGTTTTTTTACCCTATAATCTAGCATCTAAATGGTGACTTGTATCATCTTCTTTCATATACCAATTTGTTTCTCCTCAACCATTCATAGGTCAGGTGACTGATAGCATTCCTTTCCTCTCAGAATTTCCTATCTATGGCTACTCTTTTGATGATATCATAATCTTCTTCCAAAATTGTCTAAGAAGTCCATTCACGCAACCTACCCATATATAATGCTATGTAGCTCCCTATGGAGAACGGTGTAAATCAACACTGTGGTATGTCCAGATTGACCTGGAGCTGGAGGCCGGTACCTACTTCGCCAACAAGCAGGAGCAACATGCCATGAAGATCTGGAAGAAGATGGGACACCAGCAGGTGGTCGGGGAGGAACGACTGAAGAAGAGGAAGCAGGCTTTTGTCCCACCCCCAGAACCTACCTATCCTCCCGCTAAGAAAGGTAACTTCTTCCTTAAATTTCAGGCTTTATTCAAATTAAGGTGAAAACATCAGGCTTTCCAGGGATATGTTTCTTTTTTTTAAATTTTATTTCAATCTCTAGCTCACAGGCATGATAGCCCTTCTACCAGAGAAACACAATATACACCTATCCCCTGATTTATACAGTAGATACATTCCTGAGAAAAATGTGTAAATCGGGGGGTAGGTGTACACAGAAATAAAAATAAAATGCATTAACAGGTTAAAATATGTAGTCAGCACATAAGCTCGGGATTCCTCGTGAGATGTGTACACAGCGCATGTGTTCAATCACAGTAGCATTTAGTATAGTGCGATAAAAAAAAAACTTATTTGGAAACAGTGTAAAAGCGAAAACGTGTAAAACAAGTACCGTGTAAATCGGGGAATAGGTGTAATTGAAATTATAAAAGAAACTTATCCCTGGAATGTGAAAAAAATAGTACAAATGTGATATTGTACTGGGATAAGGTGCATAAATTATAAAAAAAAGGCATCTCCTTATCGTGTAACTGAAGGTAGTAGCATCAGCAACTTTCAGTTGCACAATAAGGAGATGCCTTTTCATAATTATCCTTGGATTCCTGATGTTTTCACCTTAATATAGTAACATGGGATTATTTTATTGAATTTATCCAAATTGTAAATCCTTTTCTCTATATATATATAGCAGAACCTTCCTGTAAAGTACACCTAATTACAGACCCAAAGTGTCCTTTAGGGAGTGGTGTCTTCTTACCAGAGAATTGCTTAATAGTAAAAATGATAATTTTACAAATGACAACTGTCCATTGTAGAGAGGTGTCCTCTCGTGATGGTTCTACTGTATATATATATACTAGACGAATGGCCCGGGCAACACCCGGGTTTTACCCGAGTGCGTATATATTTTAAAAATGTTTTAATTAAAATACTATTCGTTACAATTATAAATTGGCGCCGTGGATGTCTCTCTTGTGAAACGTCCCGCCCCAAACTGTGTGACTTGAAAATATAAAAATAAAAATATGAACGGAAAAATATGTCCAGGGTAGCCTAGTGGTCATGGCATCTGCCCGGTAAGCGGAAGGTCGTGGGTTCGATTCCCATCCCTTGACACTTTTTTTATTTTATCCATTCTGACCAAAATCTATCCGTGAACTTCACACAGAGAGAATAAGGCAATTATATAAGTAGATAATCCAAATTGTGCCTTATCACACACTATTTTTTATTTGGCCTTATTACCTTGTGTTTAAAATCTATGACGTAATGCCGGCGGCGCACGCCCGTTGGCTGCCAGCGAGCACGTGACCTCCCTGTGCGCGCGCATATGTGACAGAACCGGCCGGCCCATGACGGTCGTGACTATATATATACTGGATGGATAATAATCTATATATATAAAATTGAATGTCTGTCTGTTTGTTTGTACTCTATAGATTCAAAAACCATACATCCAATCGCGGTGAAATTTTGGGATATTATTAGGTATTTCACCGGGAAGGTTTTTGAAAAATAATTTCATGAATATCTTGAATATCCTTAGAGTTACTTGCAGATTTGTAGATTTAACTCGCAAGCAGCGCCCCCATTGTGACGATGATAACAAGTTTTCTTATCACTAAGTTTGTTATCTTAAATATTATTTATCAAAAGTAAGATTATCTCAGGATGACACGGCAATGTGACACTGGAAAAAATGTTCACTAGATAAAACTATGATTTTCTATATGATATAAAAAGCCAACAATGAAAAGTGAATGTAATATAAAAAGCCAACAATGAAGAATGAATGTAAGATAAAAAGCCAACAATGAAGAGTGAATGTAAGATAAAAAGCCAACAATGAAGAATGAATGTAAGATAAAAAGCCAACAATGAAGAGTGAATGTAAGATAAAAAGCCAACAATGAATAGTAAATGTAATATAAAAAGCCAACAATGAAGAATGAATGTAAGATAAAAAATCAACAATGAAGAGTAAATTATATAATTTTAAAAGCCAACAATGAAGAATGAATGTAAGATAAAAAGCCAACAAAGAAGAGTAAATATAATATAAAAAGCCAACAATGAAGAGTGAATGTAAGATAAAAAGCCAACAATGAAGAGTAAATGTAATATAAAAAGCCAACAGAGTGAATGTGAGATAAAAAGCCAACAATGAAGAGTGAATGTAATATAAAAAGCCAACAATGAAGAATGAATGTAAGATAAAAAGCCAACAATGAAGAGTGAATGTAATATAAAAAGCCAACAATGAAGAATGAATGTAAGATAAAAAGCCAACAATGAAGAGTGAATGTAAGATAAAAAGCCAACAATGAAGAGTAAATGTAATATAAAAACCCAACCATGAAGAATGAATGTAAGATAAAAAGCCAACAAAGAAGAGTAAATATAATATAAAAAGCCAACAATGAAGAGTGAATGTAAGATAAAAAGCCAACAATGAAGAGTAAATGTAATATAAAAAGCCAACAGAGTGAATGTAAGATAAAAAGCCAACAATGAAGAGTGAATGTAATATAAAAAGCCAACAATGAAGAATGAATGTAAGATAAAAAGCCAACAATGAAGAGTGAATGTAAGTTAAAAAGCCAACAATGAAGAATGAATGTAAGATAAAAAGCCAACAATGAAGAGTGAATGTAAGATAAAAAGCCAACAATGAAGAGTAAATATAATATAAAAAGCCAACAATGAAGAGTGAATGTAAGATAAAAAGCCAAAAATGAAGAGTAAATGTAATATAAAAAGCCAACAGAGTGAATGTAAGATAAAAAGCCAACAATGAAGAGTGAATGTAATATAAAAAGCCAACAATGAAGAATGAATGTAAGTTAAAAAGCCAACAATGAAGAGTAAATCTCTATATATTATATATATATATATAAAAGTCAATTTCTGTCTGTCTGTCTGTTTCGCGATAAGCTCAAAAACTACCGAACCAATTGGTACCAAATTTTGCATGTCGCTTTTTATAAACCTGAGGAAAATTTTCGGCTGCATTTTGATTAGTATTTTGGCTATTTCTTTTTTTCATTTGAAGAACTTTTTTTACGCGGACTAATCCGGAATGGAATGAATACCTAAATATGGCCATTTTTTAAGCATCGGTGGTTCAGTGGTAGAAATGCTCGCCTGCCATGCCATCCCGGCCGATGCATTTTTTTTTTACAATTTTTAAAAACTAATTTATATTATCTTATATATATAAAATTGAATGTCTGTCTGTCTGTACTCTATAGATTCAAAAACCATACATCCAATCGCCGTGAAAATTTGGGATATTATTAGGTATATCACCGGGAAGGTTTTTGAAAAATAATTTCATGAATATCTTGAATATCCTTAGAGTTATTTGCAGATTTGTAGATTTAACTCGCAAGCATCGCCCCCATTGTGACGATGATAACAAGTTTTCTTATCACTAAGTTTGTTATCTTAAATATTATTTATCAAAAGTAAGATTATCTCAGGATGACACAGCAATTTATTTGCGACAAGAATAATGATACAATTCCAAGGTGAAGATACTATTCCTTTAACTTCCAATTACCGAGGGAACCAATTAATATTGATTTTATTCAACTTATCGAGTATTTCTCAAGGGACCGGGAAAAAATGTTCACTAGATAAAACTATGATTTTCTAATGTAGAAAATTAGGAAAGACAAAATTCAGGATGACAAGGCACACAGGGACCGGGAAAAAATGTTCACTTTATCGAGAGATTCAAATTTACGAGTTTCAAATTATCAAAATATATCTTTTTTTATTTTTTAATAAGTTTTTAGAGAATTGTTTTAACAAATGTTCGCTAGACAAACCTTTACTCGGGTAAAACCCCGGGCGAAGCCGAGTACGTTTTATAAGTTTAAAGAGAATTGTTTTAACAAATGTTCGTTAGACAAACATTCACTCGGGTAAAACCCGGGCGAAGCCGGGCACATCCGCTAGTAATAATATAATAATAATAATTATTATTATTATCATTAGATAATGATAATGATCATAATAATGATGCGCGCGCATCCGTGACAGAACCGGCCGGCCGGCCCATGACGGTCGTGACTATATAAGTTGATGGATGGATAATAATAATAATATAATAATAATTGTGCCTTATCACACACTATTTTTTTATTTGGCCTTATTACCTTGTGTTTATAATCTATGACGTAATGCCGGCGGCGCGCGTATCCGTGACAGAACCGGCCGGCCCATGACGGTCGTGACTATATATATAATGGATGGATAATAATAATAATATAATAATAATTATTATTATTATTATTATCATTAGAAAATGATAATGATCATAATGATGATGCGCGCGCATCCGTGACAGAACCGGCCGGCCAGCCCGCCCATGACGGTCGTGACTATATATAGGGATTTGAGAGTACCATGTCTTGGATCTGTCCCCCCCCCCCCATGGTGGATAGGAATTAACTGCCAACTCTGTGTGCAGCTAAAACTGACGACAACTCCCAAGCCAGCATCCAGAAGTTGAAGAAGAAGGTCAAAAGGAAGATGGTAAGTTGCTGTTATCCACATGTACCTAGAGGCCAATCTACAGAAAAGTAGTTGAGAGCCATATAGAAGTTTCATTTCATCTATTCCTCTATATCTA
This sequence comes from Cordylochernes scorpioides, assembly GCA_030710605.1. Lineage (NCBI taxonomy): Eukaryota > Metazoa > Arthropoda > Arachnida > Pseudoscorpiones > Chernetidae > Cordylochernes > Cordylochernes scorpioides. The sequence continues at coordinate 57,141,004 of CP092869.1, forward strand.
GAGGAATTTTAATCTAGAAGTCAAAGAGAGTTATAGCCTTCTAAACAAAAGGTAATAAGATCAAAAGGGATTTGGTCTTTTTACCTTGTGTCTATAATCCAAATTGTGCCTTATCAATTTTATATCCTTCTGTTCGCTCTTTTTCTCAGTTATCTTTAAAACTTGCTAAAGAAAATGCGGCTTTTGGTATCATGATGATTTCTTTTTTTTTTTTTGTGACGTCCCTACACATGCTTATAGTTAGTATCAATCATAGTGAAGGCTCTCTTATACTGTTTTTTATGCCTTTTAAGATGTGCCTTTTTGTTTGACTAAAAGTTGGATGTTGTTTCATTTAAGATTGTTGAGAATCTGCAGAGGGTAATAAGTAGCTTTCGGTGCCGCTCATCCCAATACTTCTCTCCCAACATTGACTGAAGACATCATGTGAATGCAAAATGGAATTGCTCCTAACTCTACAAACCTATTTGCTTACTGAAAAAATGCAAGAAATTCTTATATGTAAGCGTATATTTAAAACAAATGTAGGTTTACAGTTTTTTTTTTTTTGCTTATCCCTAGGACACGTGGTACAAATCATGATAATCATGGTGGGTAGTTAGCGACTGCTTTTTACTTTAAGCGCACCACATGTCTACACATGTGAAAAGCAGTAGATTCACAGTAGATTTTTTAAATGCAGTTTCCAATGAGAGAGAGACATTTGAACACTTTTATTGACATCTTGTCAATTAGGTTTTACATAATAAATGAAGAAAAATGGGAATATATTTACAATGAATTATGAGTGAGGGAGACTCCACCATCTTGAAAGAGTCCTCCTCCAGACCTGGAGGGGGTTTTTCTTGCACCAATGAGAGAGAGAGAGACGGTAGACTCTAAAAATATAACTAAATCAGGTCTTTCCTTGAGGTGGTCTCTCATTAGAGGCTCTGTTTCCATTGAAAGACTTTCTCATGACTTGGCCTAACATGACAGATTCTCCGATAAGTGACCACCTCCAGGAGGGACCTCCATGTCTGTGGTCTCTACTGTATTCTTACACACAGATGTTGGCCTGTATGTTTTCCTGTCATTTTGTGTCTGTCATCCGAGTAGTTGCATAAAACACATTGTTTTTACTCCTGTCTTAGGATTTTTCAACATGTCACGGTGTCCCTTGATGCTAAAATCTTGTGTGTTTTTCAGGAGCAGCTAGAACAAGACTGAGAGACACCTACCACATGTTAAAAGATATTTGTTGTGTATAAAGTTGATATTTCCATATTCAATGTCATCATTGAGGCAATCATAATAAAACTACTTTACTATATTTTCTAGGTGTTTTTTCTCATGTTTCTCACTCAAACATACTTTTTATAAGTACATATATCGTGATTTAAACATGATTTTTTGTTTGTTTCAGTTGTTAGAGGTACAAAACTTATATGAAGTGTGATTCAGGATAAAAACTATATATGAAAACTTTAATGTTGTTGCTGTTAATGTCCGTCAAGTTAGACTTTTGATCTAGTCGTAAAGGGGGGTCGGTGGAAGGATGGTCTAAACCATTGGTTTTCGACTGCTATGACCCAGGTTCGATTCCCACATTCGGCACTTTTTTCGGATAAAAATTTTTTAAAATGCTCCAATGGCCCCCGATTCTTGCAAAAATCCAACTCCACTAGCGAGTGCAAGTAACCAAACGGGGCTCTGGCACATTTGTAAGTGCAAAGTCAAACTGTTTTTCACATGTGTAGACATGTGGTGCACTTACAGTAAAAGCAGTCGTCGTCAACCTCTACCCACCATGATTATCATGGCCTGTACCACGTGTACTAAGGATAAGAAAAAAAAAAGACTTTTGGTAACTATATGGACAGATATTCTCCAATTTGTTCTATTAGTGAACATCACTCACAGCTCATCTAGTGACCTTCCTGTAGTTTTCTTGACTCCTTCTAACCAGCTCATCCTTCCATTTTTCCCAACATCAATATCTTTTCTAAACCATTTTCTCTCATAAGTCCAAAGTAGGTCAGTCTTTGTTTACATATTTGGGATTCTAGGGATCTAACAGAATTAATTTAAGATTGAAACATGTAACCTTTTATCTTTCCATGGTACTCTTGAGTAACTTTGTCCATGTCCATATTTAAAAGGCTTCAGTTCTTTTTTTTTATCTTCTTTTCTGATAAAGCAAAATTTGGATTATAGCTACAAGAATATTGATGGTGGGTAGAATTGGAGAATGCTTTTACTGTAAGTGCACCACATATCTACATACGTGGAAAGAATTTTGACTTTTGTATTTACAAGTGTGTCAGAGCCCAGTTTGGTAACCTGCATTCACTGGTGGGGCTGGACTTTTACAAGAATTGGCGGCCATTGGAGCTTTTTATGGTAGATAAATCTGGCTGCCACTTCCTGGTAGGCCTTAGACCAGTTACCTCCTGGAAAGACAACCAACGGCAGCTGCAGAACCCAAAGCCCATCCTGAAAACTTCTTATACTGAAGCAGATCTTGTTGTTTCTTATCCCCTTGTGTAAAGATTACACGAATTCCATGAGTCCATGCTCCTCAAGCTGTTTTAAGATAAAGCAGTGGCCTCTCCCAAAGATCCTGTTTAGTGAAGAAGAATAAAATATGCTTATACAATATTGGTGAGGGTCTCCTAACGACGAAGAGTATTTCTCTGTGCAAAATGAGGGGTCCTTACTAATTTGTATCAATTCCGAGATCAGGAATGACTTGAATACTCCGGGTTTCTCATAGGCAGTGATCTAGATGTAACGTGAAGTTGTTGTTGTTTCTTATCCCTTTGTGTAAAGATTACATGAGTTCATGCTCCTCGAGCTGTTTGAAGATAAGCAGCGGCCTCTCCCAAAGGTCCTGTTTAGTGCATCTAATGCAAACCAAAATGTGTTCTGGAGCTGCAGGTGCCAAGCTACATTTTAGGCAAGTGGATTAAATTTTCTTTATTAAATGAATTGAGATGGCCTGTTCTAAATCTTGTTAGTGTTGTTTGATGCTGTCTATTTCTGAGGTTCAGAGCTCCTCCTGGGTTCACTCCACTTAAGATCTTATGTATATAGTCTCCATGTGTGTGACCTTGTATAACATGGGATAATAAAGGTCATATCAACCAGAAAAGAAAAATAATGCTAGGAAAAAAAATCTTCAAGGTATTGCTGAGGAGAAAAGGGAGAAGACCCAGAAAAAGATTAACTGACCAATTCGACAAATCACAGGACTGAACCTGAAAGAAATAAGAAAGTTGCCTGGAGACAGAACGAGATGGAGAGAAACAGGAAAATAAAACCTAATCCAAATAATTTAATAAATTATTAAAGGCATTCACTGCTGCTGCAGGTGTTTTTGATGTGATGTGTTCTGGGCTCGCTGGAGAATCCTGACATTTGGTGCAATTCGGAAAGGTTTTGGATCCACTTGTGAAAATCATTGGTGAAATTTCTCAGCAGTTTTGCAAGTTTATAATTATTTTATTATACAGTAGAACCTCCCTGTAAAGGACACCTAATTGCAGAGTCAAAGTGTCTTTAAGAGAGAGGTGTCCTCTTACCGGAGAGTTGCTAAATTGTAAAAATGATAATTTTTCAAAAGAAAACTGTCCTTTGTGGAGATGTGTCTGCTAAAGGGAGGTTCTATTGTAAATAAAAATAGTTTTATTATATAAAATAGTTTTAATTTTTTTCATTTAGTTAGAAGAATGACCATAGCATATTATTATATATCCTTTTACAAGAAAACAAGACCTAATACAGTAAAACCCCTCTATAGTGAAATCAATGGGACAGAGCTTTTGGTTCACTATAGCCACGGTTCGGCTATATTTTTTTTTACTTTTCAAAAATTTTAGATGTATAATTAAAGGACAGTCATACACACAGGAAGAGGCTGCCTCTTTATAGTGGTAACTTTGTTTTAATTCCCTTAATTGACCAATCCCTTACATTAATACTGAATAATAATAGAAATCATTAGATGATAGGTTCTTCTTATCATTAACATACATGTACCTCTATGTCTAATTTAAAAATTAAAAAAAAAAAATCCTATGAACAGTTTTATTAATTATATATTCAAAGATATAAAATTATTTTAAAACATCTTTATCATATTATATAATGCAAATTTTTCTTTAAAAATTGCTCTAATACCTTGTTGCTTCAAAGCATTCTTCAAGCATTGTACCTTTCAAATAATGTTAATAAGTGTTTTTCTTCTATTTCATGGTCCCACATATTCTTCTTAAGTCTAGATTTTCTTTTGTTTTGAACCTGTCATGCAAAACATTGCTGTCTTTAAAATCGCCATAGTTAATGGCATAAAACGTAATTTGTGCTGCATCACGGGCCCATTTCTTTGGACTTATTTTTTTGCCCTAACACGTACGATCGCGGCAAAAGTTGAGATTGATTCCTCTTGTAACAATATTTAATAGCCTTCTATTTTATCTCTTATAATAGAAAATTTATATTTTCTTATTTTAACATGTTCCCAGAAATTTTGCCTGTGTTGTTTCACATTGAAAAGTTTTGAAAACAACCTTTTTTTAGTAATAGGTTTTTTTTTTTTTAGAATGCCTTTGTTTACTTTTGTTTTCTTCATTTTGGAAGCCATTTGCATTATTTTTCTATTACAAATTTGATGGTTGCAAAGATATTCTATTTAATAAAAAGTATAATGTGTTAAAATGTATACAAAATACAGCAAAAATAGAATGTAAATGAAAACAAACAATGCTGATGAATTTATTGTTTTGAAATCGCGATCCGTGAGCTGAAACACGCTCAAAATTTTGTTGTTTTAATTTTAAGTTCGTTATAAGCCTAGTATTTTTAATAGATTTTATTATTTTGGGAACGAAAATAGGTTCATTATAGGGGTAGTTCCTTATAACGAAGGTATTTTCAATGGAATGGAATTTCCTTAGGTTCATTATAAGGGAAAGTTCGCTATATCCGGGTTTGTATTAGCAGGTTTTACTGTAAATATTTAGTTTATTTTTGTTCCACTAGATGGCGCTGTGCCATCTAGAAATGTTCATGTGAGCCTGGTCAGGATATACCTCTTTTGCTTTAATATCAACACCTGACCTTTTTTATATTCTATATACAGTCGAACCTCTTTAATTCAACACCCCAAGGGATCAGAGCTTTCGGTTGAATTAAAGGAAGTGTTGAATTAAGGTGAGATGATTAGCTAATCATCTAACTAGCTAAAATAATATATATATTTTTTATAAATAGCTTTGTAAAATATAAATTAATGATATTAATTGAAACCATTGTGTGTGTACTTTTTTATATTTATTTTTTTATTTTCATGATTAACTTTTAGTATCTGGGACAAAATGGCAATAATACATATTTTCGAAACAAATAATATTTTATTCCAATTGAATAATAGTTGAAAGAAAATAAATATGGAAAATAAAAAGAAAATTAAAAAATAATTTTTGAAAAGAATCAAGATTAAAAAAAAATATATTTTATAGATGTCTGTTTTTTCTCTGAAATCCTATTCAGGATGTATTCCAGATAGTCTATTTTTAAAAGACATGCATGCCTTTCTTCCTCAGAAATGTCTTTTAAATAACAAAGAGTTTTTATTGTATTAAAGGCATCCACTGCCGCTGCAGGTGTTATTGATGTTTTGTTTAAATCTTTTTCTGTTGGCTCTACCTCTTCATCTTCTTCTTTTCCCATTACCTCCTTTACAATTTCTTCAATGGACTGTTCCCCAGCAACTTGCACATCTTTATCAACTTCCAAGAAGTCAATATAGTTGACATCAATGGCTTGATGTTTTTTAATGCCTCAAAACATCTGTTCATTTCTTCAACAACTTCTTCCATTGCTTCATCCATCACAAATCCTGAATGAGAAAAACAATTTTTTATTGTGGAAGAACTAACCCCAACCCATGCAGCCTCTAGCCAGCTAATTGCAAAGAGTAAATGAACTTGAGCATTTTTTTTCTTCCATGCAAGTGAGAAGATACGTTATCTTATCATTTGTTTCCTATATTGGTCTTTTAGGGCTTTAATGATACCCATATCACAGGGTTGTAATGCACTTGTAGTTAGGGCAGGCAAAAATCTTATTTCAATGTTCTGTAACCCTTCAGGTATTTGGTGGGCTGGGCAATTATCTAAAATTAATAAAATTTTTCTTTCTCTTCTTTTGAATATTTGGTCCAATTTTTTCAGCCAATCCGTAAAAATTGCCCCAGTCATCCAGGCTTTTTTATTAAAATGATAATTTGAGGGAATATTCATGCCATGGAAGCATCGTGGTCTTCTATATTTCCCAATATAAAGTAAAGGCAGTTTTTCACTTCCATCCATATTACAGCATACCAACACTGTAATTCTCTCTTTAGACTTCTTACCCCCTTCACATTTCTCACCTCTGATAGTCATTGTTTGATTAGGCAAAAGTTTATAAAATAACCCTGTTTCATCAGCATTGAAAATGTCCTGTGGGCTGTATTTAGCTAAAAGTGAAGGAATAATCTCACCTTTCCAAGTGGCTACACTATTGGCATCCACACTTCCAGCTTCTCCATGAAGTCGTTTAAAAGCAATATTCCTTCTGGCCTTAAACTTTTCTAGCCAGCCATTGCTAGCTTCAAAATTATATTGACCCATTTTCAAGGCCAAGAGTATAGCCTTTTCTTTCAAGATATTGCCATTTATGGCAAGTTTCATGGCATTTGCCTGCCTTATCCACCTAAACAGGGCTTCTTCAATCTCTGGGAATTCCCCGCCACGATCACGTTTCAAGGTAGAGCTAAAATTAGATTTTAAAAAGGCAGATTTTATGGCGAATTTATTTTTAAAAATTGTGCTAATGGTGGACCGTGGAATATTTCTCTCTCTCTGGAAACTTGACTATGTGATTTTCCTTGTTCTATTTCTTCTATAATTTTCATTTTTTCCACATAAGTGAGCTGGTGATACTGACTACGTTTCCAATTTTTTTTGGCAGAACCTGACATTCTTGCCCCACTCATTTATTCAAATTAACACAGAATATTGAATTAAAATGTTATCATAATCATTGTTAGATCATTTTATAAAGATTTATTTATTTAAAAATAAATTATTTATAAATTTAAAAATAGCTAAAATATTTCAATGTTAAAAATGAAAAAAATAAAAATTATTATTAGTTAGCGCATGATGCCGAAATTCCCGCGTAAAAAAACAACAATGAAACTTAAACTAACCAGAAACCAAAAGTGCGCAGGCGCGATCCGATCGGCGCCCGCCGTAATACCGTTTAGCGGTAAAGTTGCATGTAAAATAACATTCAACTGTCGAAATTCAAATTTTAAAATGGTCGAACTATCGGAACTGTCGTATTATCGATACTGTCGAATTACGGTTTGTTATTTGATAGGCCGGAGGTCGGGACATCGGAACATGGTCGAATTATCGCCGAGTGTCGAATTGGGGTGTGTCGAATTAACGAGGTTATACTGTATATAGTTTTAAATTCACGAATTTGCTTAAAATTTGTGTTCAGACGAATTAAATAATCCAATTCCATGACATTTTTTGTAATGATTTATTTGTGTAGGTGTGTGTGCCAGTTGCATGCAGAAGTTATGTTTGTTTTAAAAAATTAGAATATAGTGTGTGTGTTATTTGGAATTTTAGAAATAATTCTTAGATATACAGTCGAACCTCTTTAATTCAACACCCCAAGGGATCAGAGCTTTCGGTTGAATTAAAGGAAGTGTTGAATTAAGGTTAGATGATTAGCTAATCATCTAACTCGCCAAAATAATATTTTTTAAAATTGCTTTGTAATATAAATTGATCATATTAATTGAAACCATTGTGTGCGTCCTTTTTAGTATTATTTTTTTATTTTCATGATTAACTTTAGTATCAGGGACAAAATGGCAACAATACATATTTTTGAAACGGAAAATAATTACAAATAATATTTTACTCTAATTGAAGAATATAGCAGTTGAAAGGAAATAAAAATGGAAAATAAAATTTAAAAATAATCATGAAGATCTTTTTAAAAATTCCTTTAAAGATGTCTGTTTTTGCACTGAAATCCTATTCAGGATATATTCCAGATGGTCTATTTTAAAAAAAGCATGCATGTCTTTCTTCCTCTGGAATGTGTTTTAAATAACAAAGAGTTTTTATTGTATTAAAGACATCCACTGCTGCTGCAGGTGTTATTGATTTTGTGTTTAAATCTTTTATAATAACATGGAAATGGAATATTGAAATAAAATGGTATCAAAATCATTGTGGCTACATTTGATTAAGATTTATTTATTTGAAAGGAAATTATTTGTAAATTTTAAAATAACTTAAATATTTCAATGCTAAATTTAAAAAGAAAATAATATTATTAATTAGCGCGCGATTCCTAAATTCCAGCGTAAAAAAAAACAATAACACTCGCGACATTGCTCAACGGCACTGTAAAGTGAAACTTAAACTAACAGAAACCAAAAGTGCGCTGCGCGATTTTATCGGCGCCGCCGTAATACCTTTTTAGCGGTAAAGTTGTATGTAAAAAAACATTCAACTGTCGAAATTCGAATTTTAAAATGGTCGAACTATCGGAACTGTCGTATTATCGATACTGTCGAATTACGATTTGTTATTTGATAGGCCGGAGGTCGGGACATCAGAATATGGTCGAATTAAGGTAGAGTGTCGAATTTGCGTGTGTCGAATTGACGAGGTTATACTGTATATTGAATCACAAAATCTCTAAATACACTTTAAGGCATATTTATCGAGGGTCAGCTATCTCTAATATTTGATCATTTAAATTGAGAAAACATTGTAGATTTGAATAATGTCAATATTTAAACATACGTCACAGTAAATTTCATCTTCTAGAACGAGCGTTTTTTTCCTTATTTTAGAGGAGTACTTTTTTCAATGTTCACATCCATACAGTCCTGGCTCTTTTTGCTTGATCCTGAGTGCAGTGTATGAGGATTTTTGAAACATTTGAATTGATGCTCAGCTTGGTTACTGGCATTTCGTGCAAATATGATTGGCTTGGGTTCAGCGGCTGCCTAACATGTTCCTGGAGCGCAGATTGCGATGGTTCATACAAAGCAGAAGACCGTTTGAATCTTCTATCTCAGGACAGTTGAAGAGAATTCACTACCTATGGGTGTTCCAAGCAGCGAGGGCAGGTTAGATTCATGCTGGGATGTCTAATCACAAGGTATGGCCGTGGAGAGAGAAAAAAGAAATTGTAGCCTTGAGGACCAATTTGAGTAGTCACTGGAGGAAAGGTTATTTTTTGCTGAGGGAGAGAACTTTTAAAAGACAGTTGTTAACTTAACGAAGTTGTAAAAGACGCTTTTGTACAGTACAGGTCGATTGTCAGGAATTATTTATTTATTTAGCAAATATTTGGGGCAAAATAATTTTATTTGGTAAATACACAGTAAAAATTCCCTCATAGAAAACATCCTGAGCACTCACGATGGCCTTGATCCGTAATCTTGAACAGGTGGCCTCCACCTGGGGTGAAATGCAAAAAGTTATTGAATCCTGATGATTATTTGGTTGTTACTGGAAGTATGTTTGGTGCCATCACGCCTGCGTATAATATTCTGTAGGATTGCAGCAATTAGGGGAGGTCCACAATATTCCCCTGTATGCCGCCATCTCCCTCAGGAATAATATTTTACACTACTGTAGAATTTTGTTCTACAACAAAAATATGGAACTATTTTTTAGCAAAGATGTGCAACATGGCATTGTAAGAATACAATTGGTTTCTGAATGATTCCAAGGACAGAGTTATAGCCACGGTGGACTGTGTAGGATGTCTTTGAGAACATGTTAGCAGTAAGGGCAGTAGAAATTGTTTAATTTTTAAAAGAATATGTGTCTATAATAGTTTCGAATATTGATTCCAGAGTAAAGTTGAGGAAAGAGGGGTAGACTCCAGCTACCATGTGTGAGGTGCCAAAAAACAGCATTCCAGGGTGGGGGGAGGACAACGGGCAGCCTGGTCACATCTGTGGCAAGTAGAAGACGTGGCAACTTGCCTCCAGGCGTGTGGATGATCCTGCAAGACGATGCCAGGAGAGCCTGACATCGGAGCGGCCTACAAGGCGGTGTACGTCCAGGCTGGACATCTCCAATCTCCATTCTGTCACCCCGGAAGCCCTGAACTGGCTGAAGGCCTTGCCTCTCAGACTTTAATGACCGATATGTCCTCACTTCTTTTTTCTAGATTTAATTCATTTTGTCTCCTCTCTAATTGTAAATACGCTGCTGTATCACCTCATAAGCATAAATAAATAATGTTAGTGTGGAGCAGAATGTTTCACAAGAGTGACATCCACGGCGCCAAAGATTCTTCTGACAGGGAAGTTGAAGACAAGTCCCACTTATTGTATTCCTTCTGTTCAGTAAGACATATAATAAAGCTCTAACTTTTGCTGCATCCTTATGAACCCACGTGTGTATCTTTGTGGCATCCTGATTAAATAATGAACACAAACAGCGTCTGGGAACGATGTAACAATATGTAGAAAGCAGTTAAACTTTAGCACTTGCAAGTGCACCAAAGCCCCGTTTGGATAATTGTAGTCACTAGTGGAGATGGACTTTTAAAGAGCTAGGAGCAAATGAAGCATTTTTTCTTTGGAAAAAAAGTGCCTAAGGAGGAATTTGACCCCGGGCTGTTGAAGGTTTATATTCCTCCTCCGCCAACAAACCCCATTCTCTACCATGACACAGAGTTAGTTACAAATCACAGTTGGCAGACCAACTCAAGCTTGTTTCACTATGTTTTATATTACAACTAGCTGAATAACCCGGGCAATGCCCGGGATTTACCCAATTAAATGTTTTTATTCAAATACTGCCGTGGATGTCACTCATGTGAAACGTCCCGCTCCAAACTTTGTGTGTTTAAAAATAAAAATGTAAATATTCACAATGATATTTCAAATTTCTATTATTTTGATTTTCAAATACTATTTGTTACAATTATAAATTGTATCTATATTTTGTATCTGATAATCAAACATGATACAGCAATATTGTCATCATCATTTTCTAACTAAAAAACAACTATCTTTGCCCAGAACCTGTCAATTTCAATTTTTTTTTTTTTGCTTAATATATCTTCCAGATTTTCTATATTTCCTGATAAAGCACAATTTGGATAAGAGATTATAATAAAAGAAAATAAGACCTAATCCAAATAATTTATTAGTGTGTGACGTTTCGGCAACAACATTGTCACCATCATCAGACAAAAGAATAAATGAGAAAACATGTTACAGCAAGTTCTTATATAGTCCTGTTATCAAGTGTTTAAACAAGATAACAGATAAGGAAAATAGTTTTTAAGTCAACTTGAAATATTCTTCTTAGAATTAAAAGTGGATTTTTTTTTTTTTAAATATAATTAAAGGCATATCTGTAAATATCGTTTATATTTCCCCTTTCTTCCATTCTATTAATTGAAGCACATGTCTTTTGGATGAAAAAGGCTTCTTTGAACTGTCTTTGGTAATAATTTTTTTCATAGTCCAGTGTTCTTGGGTTTTCTAAATTGAATTTATTGTGTCCTGTGTCCCTTCTGTGTTCTACAAGAGCAGAATTTTGAATTCTATCCCACTTCAGAGCATATTTATGGTTTTCCATCCTTTCTTTTAATGTTCTGGATGTCTGTCCCACATATCTTTGATCACACTTCTCACACTTAACTTCATAGATCAAACCTGCTCTTTCTGTTAATTGGGTGTTCTTGTGCTGGTTTAGGTATTGTGAGATAGGGTTACATGGTTTCCATGCAATGTTTATTTTTCCATACTTTTTGAATATATTAGTAAAATTTCTTGCAAACTTTTGGTTTATAAATGGCAATGAGATAAATTTGGCTTCTTTGTTTTTGCACTTTAGATTTTGAATTAAAGTATTATTCTCATATTTTTGGTTCATGTCTTCTATTATTCTATTTATCAATTTGATGGGAAAATCTTCATTGATTAGTTCTTTTTTGATGTTGTTAATTTCTATATTTCTTTTAGTTGTATCATTAATGAGTGTAAAAGCTCTATATATAAGAGCTTTTACTAATCCTACTTTTTGGCTGAAGTGGTGCTGTGAGCTAAAGTTCCAATAAGTTCCTGTATGTGTTGGTTTTTTGTATATAGAGGTTGTAATATTGTTATTACTGTATGATAAGTTCATGTCCAGGAAATTAATTGATTTGTTGTTATCTACTTCCATAGAGTAATTGATATCAGGTAATAAATTGTTGAAAGTATCCAAAATTTTTTGTTCACTTCCCTGATTGCTGTAACATGTTTTCTCATTTATTCTTTTGTCTGATGATGGTGACAATGTTGTTGCCGAAACGTCACACACTAATAAATTATTTGGATTAGGTCTTATTTTCTTTTTCTATATTTCCTGTTAAAACACATTTTACATGCACATTAGTTCAGCTGAGATTACCTCCCATCTTCACCGCTAGAGGCGCTGCTTCCAAGCGAAAGGGCAAATTTGCAATGCAATTTGCAAATAACTCGAAGAATATTTGGGATAGAGACCTGAAATTTTCACTATAAGTTTTTCCAGATTCTACTATATATATTGTTAAAATTTCAGTCAGATTAGTTATGTATTGTGGACGTGTATAGCCGACAAACATACATACATACACTAACTTTTATATATATATATACACTGCGTGACATTGAAAATGGAACACCAAGAAATAGTGGCCAGAAAGTGATGAAACTCGGCAGACAGAGAAAGACAGGGACGAACAATAAGTGATCTTTATTTCAAAATGATAGTCATAATACAGAGCGAGAACGGCGTCGGCTTAGTAGCAAGTAGGACCACCGCGGACGGCGATGCGCGCAGCAACACGTCTAGGTAGGGAGTCAATCAGAGTACGGATGGCGTCCTGAGGTATGGCTCTCCATTCCCTCTCAACCATTTGCCAGAGTTCGTCTTCTGAACGCGGCTGTGGCAAGGCATGCAAACGGCGTCCAATGATGTCCCAGACGTGCTCGATTGGTGAGAGATCAGGAGAGTACGGTGGCCAGGGAAGCATCTGTACATCTTGCAGAGCTTGTTGGCTAATGCGAGCAGTGTGCGGTCGGGCGTTATCCTGCTGATAAAGGGCATTGGGTACCCCCTGAAGGTAGGGGAGTGTCACCGGTCGCAGCACATCATCAACGTATCGTTGGGCCGTCATAGTGCCCTGAATACGAAGTAAAGGTGACCTGGAATCATACGCGATTGCGCCCCAAACCATGATTCCACGTTGTCGCACGGTGGGGCGTTCCACAATTGCTGCCGGATTGGACCTTTCTCCACGTCGACGCCACACGCGCACACGGCGACTATCACTGGACAAGCAGAAACGCGACTCATCTGAGAACACGACCCTGTGCCATTCCGTCATCCACGTCGATCTAGCCCGGCACCATTCCAAACGTTGGCGCCTATTCGGTGGGGTCAATGGCAGTCTTCTTAGCGGACGGCATGAGTGCAAGCCATTAGCAACCAATCGACGGGAAATGGTTCTGGTCGAGATGGAATGATCTAGGGTGTCTTGCACATGTTGCAGGATGGCGGTACAAATGACTTGTGGGGCCGCCACTGCTTGTCGAAGGATACGCCGATCCACACGTGCTGACGTCACTCTGGTTGCACTGACATTCCTATTAATTGCCACATTTCCTTGTTCCAACCATCTTCTCCACAGTCGGTGCACCGTGGACGCACCAAGGTGTGTATCAGCTGCGATTTGACGTATGGACCAACCTGCCCTTTTCAGTTCGATCACCATGCCCCTCGTAAAAGCGTCTGTCTGCTTGAACTGCCTCCGTTTACGATGACCTGGCATTCTCTGTTATTACACGTGTCTTTTGACACAAGAACAAAATTTCTACAATGATTTTCCTTGAAGAAATAACGACACGAATACTGTCCTTTCTGCAAGTTCCTTCCCTTATATCTTACTCCATGTGCGCACGAGAGCTGCGCATTTTACATCATTTGCATAACTCGGTTAGGCGCTCCTACCCTGAAATTTGCATAATTTTCTGGCCACTATTTCTTGGTGTTCCATTTTCAATGTCACGCAGTGTATATAGGGATTACCAAGAAAAAGACATAATGAGGGCTAACAGCCTGAAACATGTATGGGGTTAGCTTTTCTCGAATAATCAAGAAAGTGTATTTGGACAATTCTGTAATAATTACAAATAAATAATCAGTTGATGTTTATTTCCACAGATGGTGCAATACCACCCTATAGTACTTACTTATTATAAATACTACATCTCATGGAATGGGGTGTAGGAGTGCAGCATTTGTTGATCATGGCACCATGATCCAGGAGCACTTTTGTAAAATTCTAACTTTGCCTGTAATTTGAGGCCATTCCTAACATGGAAGCAGATGCCTTTGCTGCCAACTCTAAAATGAGTACAGACAGATGCAGCTCCTCCATATCCCTGGAGAGGGCCCTGGCTGAGGTGCATCAACCGGGTCAGTTGAACTCAGAATTTTTAAAGAGGTGGAACCTGCTGCTCCAGAACACATTTTAGCTTGCATTAGATATACTAAACAGGACCTTTGGGAGAGGCCGCTGCTTATCATAAAACAGCTCGAGGAGCATGAACTCATGGAATTCGTGTAATCTTTACACAAGGGGATAAGAAACAACAACAACATATCACGTATCTACTAACTCCACTTTTGCCGGTCCCAAGCCCGGATGAAAAAGGAGGAGGGGGAGCAGTAACAAGCTCGGTAAAAACCTGGACTCAGCTGGCCCGGCTGATAGTACCCTGTAAGGGCTCCTAATCCAGGGATACAGGATGAGCAGCATTTGTACTCCTTGTTAGGAGCCGCTGCACATGCCGTTTGTTCCTCATGTCAGAGGCGGCCATTTCTTTTGGAGATAAGTCGGTCTGCCACTGAGTAGTGCTCCCAGTCTTAATGACAAAGGCAGACGCATTCTACTTCATCCAGTCATGATGGTTGTCAAACAGACGCCATCAAGTTCACAACTTGATACCCTAATATGATTGAGTGGAGATAAGAAAGAAGAAGACGTATCTACTGATAAACTCACAATGTACTGTTTGGGTACTATAGCTAGGAACTGGTAAACTATCTTAATTTCTGTTTTATAACAAAAATAATGTATTTTTCCAAGTTGGAACAAAGCCAATTGTGATGTATCCAGAGGTTGAAGTGAATACAGAACAGAAGAGTCAAATATAATTTATATAAATGTGCAACGTGTTATTTACATAGACAGAATATCACCAGAGGTGGTAGAAGGCAGCGGAGGGAGTCAGCACACAGAGTTGGTTATTTCTTATTGGACCAGATGGCAATGGTGCCGTCTTCTGAGCCGGACAGGAAAGTTTTCTTCTGCTCCACACCACAAACAATCAGGTCAAAGATATATAGACAGATCTCTCTCACTCTCTCTCTCAAATAGAGCTTTATACTGATGACAATTCACAGACATATGTTTGGTTCTTTGACTCACTCAAAAGGTTGGACATGTCTGATAATTTAAAGGAAGGGGCAACCGTGAAGAAAATTATTTTTTGAAAATATATCTTCAAAGTACCCTCATGGACAAAACTTAAGGTAGTTGCACCTTTAAGCATCTATATTGGGATTTGACAATAACTTCGAAAAATATTTGATACACAGTGACCTTTATTGAAGACACACGAGATAACCAAGTGTAAAAAAAATTTGTTCATGAGTGTAATTCTGTTTTCAATATTAATCCAGATTTTTTCAACAATTTCGGGAGAACCTTACCTTGGGTATCCGGGTGAGGGTGCGGACAGTGGCAGTGTGGGCGGAGGGCAGGTGAGCCCAGAGTGAAGGCTCAGCCTCTAGTGTCCACAGAGCCAGGCTCCCCCTGTCATCACATCATTAGCAACTTTGCAGTAAGAGGACACATTGTAACTAGGTGTAGGTCTACTGTATCCCAGCACATGTCAGAGAGAGATGTGAAACCACCCGAGGCCACACCAGACCTTCCTTGCCATCATCAGTCAGACTTCCCTATTCCACAGTACAATGGAGCCACCTCCCTGACAGCGTGCAAATACAGAACAATGGTCAACTACCCAGAGATTCTACACAGGGTGAAGCAATACAAGATCCAAAGCTCTACCACTCCAATCTACTAAATCATTAATTATCCTCGTAGCTAGAAGTGAACCACAAGAAGGTTTTTTTTTTCTTATCCCTAGTACACGTGGTACAGGCCATGATAATCATGGTGGGTAGAAGTAGGTGACTGCTTTTACTGTAAGTGCACCACATTCTACACACAAGAAGGTGGGATAAACTGGCTGATGTACCATAGAGTACAGGCGGCCCCATATTCCAATGTGGGCCTTGAACCCACATTACAACAGGAAATAACTCAGTTGGATATTAGAAGACATTACAACAGGAGCCGGGATGTTGTGAGGCTACAAACCTCCATCAAACATTGTTTATCCATTTAACTTTGAAAGCTAACATGTGAGAATGTCCAGAGCTGAAGTGCTATACTAGAATTGTTTAGTGGATTGTTAGGAATCTAAACATTTATCTCTAACAGTAGTTAGCAGTGGTGACACAGTGCAGGGTTGAATTAGTACCAGGCCTGGGTGGTACAGTTTCTGGTGGGATGGCCACAGCATTTTATCACATGGATATTGGAATTGAAAAGTTGTCTATAAAATTTATTAAGTTTTATTAAGTATCTTTGATAAAGCACAATTTGGATTATAGATTATGAACACAAGGTAATAAGACCAAATCTAAATTTTAAAAAAATAGTATGTGACGTTTCAGTAACAGTGTTGTTACCATCTCAGACAAAAGTGCTGAATTTTTATTTGAATTTGGTCTTATTACTTTGTGTTTATTAAGTATCTTTAGTAAGCACTATAAAATATTTAAAATGTATTAATAAAGTTACTTATTGACTTTTATAAATTTAGATAATGGGCAGAGTGTTGTCAGGTGAGTACCCGAGGAATTATCACACCAGAATGGGTGTGCCAACAGATGCCCTTGTAAAACCACCGGTGTAGTTGAACACAAACTGTGCGTCCAGTTCTACACAAACTGTAGAGATATCTCAGTTAAAACTTACGTGGAACTCCCGGTGGCAAACAGGTCCGTCTTCTTCATCCTCAATGTATCCACCACGTGGTCCGATGGAACCTGGTTGGACTGGGACAACACACAACGATGGGGTAACATGAATGACAGAGATAATGGAGACATTTACAACAGACAAGCCAAGGTCATGGAAATTGCTTCAAGAAATATCAAAGCCTGCCAATAACAAAAGTTTTTTTTATTATTTTGTATAAAGATTATTTAGAGATTGTACATAGAGTATTAGTCCATTGAAGAGCAGTATATTTGCTCAAAAGCTTGCAAATTTAAAATTAAAAGAAACTTTTTACCTGATTTTTATTTTTTTCCTTTTTCGAATTAGAAAAATATCCAAAATATTTTTTGAAAATCAAAGCCTGCCATGTAGAAAGAGTAACACTAAGGACCCAAACCCTCCACAGATGGTGGGATAACAGACTTCTTGCTGTTTCACAGGGAGAGGTAAGACAAGAAGTCCCAGTTAATGGAAGTACTTCTTGTTAGGTATTGTTGTTTGTCAACAAGTAGTAGTTGACCAGATGGCGCATGTGATCCCAAATTAGAAACTATTTTATTTTTTGTTTTAATAATATTTTATTTATTATTTATATTTTAATCATTCAAAGAGTCTACCAACAGTATCACTATAAAAGGAAGTTCCAAAAATGCAATATAACAATGGTATGGTAGATTAAACTGGCGAAACCGCTGAGAGGGTTCACCACTGATGAGCCAGGCCCTCTCATTAATTTTTCTATTGCAGTAAGGACAGTAGAAATTGTTTAATATCAAAAAGAATCTTACGCCTTTAAAATAGTTTTGAATTTTGATAACAGATGGCGTGCTAGTGCATCATTTTAATCTTTATTATTATTTATTGGTACCACAGAGATGATGGGTATTATTGTATTTGATCGTTGACCACCATTTTTGCGGCAACATGTTAGAGATAAACAAGCCAGTTATCTTTTATCCCTCAATTGGAAAACACCTTGAGGGAAAATTATGAACATATCATGCTACAGCAACAACACCTACTGCGACCGGCCTGACAGAATTCAACGACCCCATTGGATCGACCCTTAGTGACCATGGCTCCCCAAGATGAATCACTCCCCATAATAAACCCTCTGAGACCTACATATCCACTGCTGTCACATCAGTATATTTAATACCCATTTGTGTGAAATGAAGAGTATATTTTAAATATATATACTTATATCTCAATGTTTCCACAATGTGGAGGCCCAATCACTGAGAAAGTTAAATGAATACAGCCCAACCTCCCTATAACAACATCACTTGGGACTAATTAATTTAATTACACATAATTTGATTACATTATAAGTGTGTTTTAATGAGACTTAAATATACCCTTCTGTAAAAATGTGGTACACTTAATCCAATTAGGGTTTACCAATCCTGATCAACAGTCATGCAATGCCCAGGTCTTGAGAGTCAGTCCCTTCTTCCAGCTTGGACACTATATAAACTGACAATATGTAATTCTACTGTGCTAAAAGAATATGTCCATAGTTTCCTTGAATACCACTTCTAAGATTCCACCCTTCAGTATAGATTAAATAACCATAAAATTAGAAGCTATCTGGTAGATTAAATTGGTGAAACTGCTGGGAGGGTTCACCACTGATTAGCCAAGCCCTCTCTATATTTTTCATCGCAGTAAGGACTGTAGAAGTTTGTTTTATGTGTAAAATAACAACAACAACAACAAAAAAAGGCCTTTATTCAGGGTCACTGACCCTATACAGGATTCACCAGAGGTATGCATAAGAACAAAGCAGTGAGACAAAGAAAATAACGATATATACAAAAGAAAAAGAAAAAAAAAACAAGAAAGAGAAAGAGGGAAGCAAGAAAAACAACACAAAAAGAGTAGCAGTAAGAAAGTGAGGAGTGAGTGTCACTTGGCCTTCTTCTGAGATACGGACTTGTGGAAACCATAAAACGCCGTAGCAATATACTTATTCTGGGTCATATTGTCAATTATTGATGGAAGTGAAGCACAGAGTTATGTGTAAAATAAACATTTGTGTTTTATTGCTTTCATCTCCTATAAACTGACCAATCACACAGTGCTGTTTGATCTGACAGAGAATCACTTATCGGCAAATGGTCCAAAGTAGTGACGACAGTGGCCCTTCTTTCTCTCTCTTGCAACTCTAGGATTGTAGAGTTCACACTCTAGAACTCATGTTTTGCCAACACCATGTCAACACTGAGAGAGCTCAAAATGTCATATTATAAAGCTACCTATTGGCTGGTGGAAGTAACTGTGTAAATTACACCCAAAACAGATGATAAGGTACAACTTGACTTATTTAGATAATAAAAAGATTTAAATATGGGCTGCTCTATTTTCAAAACAATTTGGATTATAAATTTGAAACACAAGATAATAAGACCAAATCCAAACAAATAAATAGTGTGTGACGTTTCTGTAAAAGTGTTCTTACCATCATCAGACAAAAGTACTGAATAAATAATTCTACATAACAATGCTGTTACTAAAACATTGCACACTATTTATTTATATTACTACCTTGTGCAATATCCAAAACAATATAACACACACACAGAGTTAAAATTACCTTGACAAGCTTCTTCACCTCCTCCTTGGAGAAGTGGAGACTGGGGGAGGCCTGAGACAACAACAAACTTGCAAATTAACACACACACCAACTTTATTTTAAAACATTACTTTTATAACACTAGAGTACATTTATAAAGTGGTGTAAGAAACTAAATAAATGCTTTTATAAATGGAAATTTATTTTTATGGATGTTTTCATTTTGGTGAGAGGGACATTTTCTCAAGAGCAACAAATTTATCTTCTAGACAGTATGCAAAGTTTGGAGAAATGGAGAGAAATAAATATTAAAATAATAATTTTCAGACCACACAATTAGTTCATTATTGTGCTGATTTCCATAGGGGGGGGGGGGGGGGGGGGTGGGCTTTGAAGACGTTAGTTCATATCTTCAGTTATCTATCAATGTGTGAAATTGATTGATTCAGTAGAATTGGTGGAGGAAGAGTGGCAGACATCCAGTGAGTTTTTCACCCACATATTATATACAGAAGTCTTCCACGAGAGGCCATCTAAAAAAAGCATTACTTCACCTGGTCTCTTATTAGAGACCTTGTCACATCTGGCCAAGTCCTGTGGAGTATTTCAACTCAAACAGAGTCTCTGATGAGAGACCACCTACAGGAGAAACCAAATTTAACCATGTTTTTAGACTATGATCTCTCAGAGAGGAGAGACTACTGTATAGAAAAATTTCTCCAAATTTTATCATGTATTGTGTGTGTGTAGACTCCTGCGAGAAAATATAAATAAATAGATTAATTAAAACAAAATTCCAAACTATAAATGGTTTTTTAAACAGACCACAATGTGTGTTCCACCACAATATTCCCCCAACCCAACATTACAATGGTACAAGTAGACACCCACCTCCTGGCAGTCCCAGTGTTGTACGATGTCCCCCCAACCCAACATTACAATGGTACAAGTAGTTGGTCACCCACCTCCTGGCAGTCCCAGTGTTGTACGATGTTCCCCCCAACCCAACATTACAATGGTACAAGTAGTTAGTCACCCACCTCCTGGCAGTCCCAGTGTTGTACGATGTCCCCCCCAACCCAACATTACAATGGTACAAGTAGACACCCACCTCCTGGCAGTCCCAGTGTTGTACGATGTCCCCCCAACCCAACATTACAATGGTACAAGTAGTTGGTCACCCACCTCCTGGCAGTCCCAGTGTTGTACGATGTTCCCCCCAACCCAACATTACAATGGTACAAGTAGTTAGTCACCCACCTCCTGGCAGTCCCAGTGTTGTACGATGTTCCCCCAACCCAACATTACAATGGTACAAGTAGTTAGTCACCCACCTCCTGGCAGTCCCAGTGTTGTACGATGTCCCCCCCCCCAACCCAACATTACAATGGTACAAGTAGACACCCACCTCCTGGCAGTCCCAGTGTTGTACGATGTCCCCCCCCAACCCAACATTACAATGGTACAAGTAGTTAGTCACCCACCTCCTGGCAGTCCCAGTGTTGTACGATGTCCCCCCCCAACCCAACATTACAATGGTACAAGTAGACACCCACCTCCTGGCAGTCCCAGTGTTGTACGATGTCCCCCCCAACCCAACATTACAATGGTACAAGTAGTTAGTCACCCACCTCCTGGCAGTCCCAGTGTTGTACGATGTTCCCCCCAACCCAACATTACAATGGTACAAGTAGTTAGTCACCCACCTCCTGGCAGTCCCAGTGTTGTACGATGTTCCCCCAACCCAACATTACAATGGTACAAGTAGTTAGTCACCCACCTCCTGGCAGTCCCAGTGTTGTACGATGTCCCCCCAACCCAACATTACAATGGTACAAGTAGACACCCACCTCCTGGCAGTCCCAGTGTTGTACGATGTCCCCCCAACCCAACATTACAATGGTACAAGTAGTTAGTCACCCACCTCCTGGCAGTCCCAGTGTTGTACGATGTCCCCCCCCAACCCAACATTACAATGGTACAAGTAGACACCCACCTCCTGGCAGTCCCAGTGTTGTACGATGTTCCCCCAACCCAACATTACAATGGTACAAGTAGTTAGTCACCCACCTCCTGGCAGTCCCAGTGTTGTACGATGTCCCCCCAACCCAACATTACAATGGTACAAGTAGTCACCCACCTCCTGGCAGTCCCAGTGTTGTACGATGTCCCCCCCCAACCCAACATTACAATGGTACAAGTAGACACCCACCTCCTGGCAGTCCCAGTGTTGTACGATGTCCCCCCCAACCCAACATTACAATGGTACAAGTAGTTAGTCACCCACCTCCTGGCAGTCCCAGTGTTGTACGATGTTCCCCCCAACCCAACATTACAATGGTACAAGTAGTTAGTCACCCACCTCCTGGCAGTCCCAGTGTTGTACGATGTTCCCCCCCCCAACCCAACATTACAATGGTACAAGTAGACACCCACCTCCTGGCAGTCCCAGTGTTGTACGATGTCCCCCCAACCCAACATTACAATGGTACAAGTAGACACCCACCTCCTGGCAGTCCCAGTGTTATACAGTGTCCCCCCAACCCAACATTACAATGGTACAAGTAGTTAGTCACCCACCTCCTGGCAGTCCCAGTGTTGTACGATGTCCCCCCCAACCCAACATTACAATGGTACAAGTAGTTAGTCACCCACCTCCTGGCAGTCCCAGTGTTGTACGATGTCCCCCCAACCCAACATTACAATGGTACAAGTAGACACCCACCTCCTGGCAGTCCCAGTGTTATACAGTGTCCCCCCAACCCAACATTACAATGGTACAAGTAGTTAGTCACCCACCTCCTGGCAGTCCCAGTGTTGTACGATGTCCCCCCCAACCCAACATTACAATGGTACAAGTAGTTAGTCACCCACCTCCTGGCAGTCCCAGTGTTGTACGATGTCCCCCCCAACCCAACATTACAATGGTACAAGTAGACACCCACCTCCTGGCAGTCCCAGTGTTGTACGATGTCCCCCCAACCCAACATTACAATGGTACAAGTAGTTAGTCACCCACCTCCTGGCAGTCCCAGTGTTGTACGATGTCCCCCCCAACCCAACATTACAATGGTACAAGTAGACACCCACCTCCTGGCAGTCCCAGTGTTGTACGATGTCCTCCCAACCCAACATTACAATGGTACAAGTAGTTAGTCACCCACCTCCTGGCAGTCCCAGTGTTGTACGATGTTCCCCCAACCCAACATTACAATGGTACAAGTAGTTAGTCACCCACCTCCTGGCAGTCCCAGTGTTGTACGATATCCCCCCAACCCAACATTACAATGGTACAAGTAGACACCCACCTCCTGGCAGTCCCAGTGTTGTACGATGTTCCCCCAACCCAACATTACACTGGTACAAGTAGGCACCCACCTCCTGGCAGTCCCAGTGTTGTACGATGTCCCCCCCCAACCCAACATTACAATGGTACAAGTAGACACCCACCTCCTGGCAGTCCCAGTGTTGTACGATGTCCCCCCCAACCCAACAATACAATGGTACAAGTAGTTAGTCACCCACTTCCTGGCAGTCCCAGTGTTGTACGATGTCCCCCCCAACCCAACATTACAATGGTACAAGTAGACACCCACCTCCTGGCAGTCCCAGTGTTGTACGATGTTCCCCCAACCCAACATTACAATGGTACAAGTAGTTAGTCACCCACCTCCTGGCAGTCCCAGTGTTGTACGATGTCCCCCAACCCAACATTACAATGGTACAAGTAGACACCCACCTCCTGGCAGTCCCAGTGTTGTACGATGTCCCCCCCAACCCAACATTACAATGGTACAAGTAGTTAGTCACCCACCTCCTGGCAGTCCCAGTGTTGTACGATGTCCCCCCCAACCCAACATTACAATGGTACAAGTAGACACCCACCTCCTGGCAGTCCCAGTGTTGTACGATGTCCCCCCAACCCAACATTACAATGGTACAAGTAGTTAGTCACCCACCTCCTGGCAGTCCCAGTGTTGTACGATGTCCCCCCAACCCAACATTACAATGGTACAAGTAGACACCCACCTCCTGGCAGTCCCAGTGTTGTACGATGTCCCCCCCAACCCAACATTACAATGGTACAAGTAGTTAGTCACCCACCTCCTGGCAGTCCCAGTGTTGTACGATGTCCCCCCAACCCAACATTACAATGGTACAAGTAGACACCCACCTCCTGGCAGTCCCAGTGTTGTACGATGTCCCCCCCAACCCAACATTACAATGGTACAAGTAGTTAGTCACCCACCTCCTGGCAGTCCCAGTGTTGTACGATGTCCCCCCCAACCCAACATTACAATGGTACAAGTAGTTAGTCACCCACCTCCTGGCAGTCCCAGTGTTGTACGATGTCCCCCCCAACCCAACATTACAATGGTACAAGTAGTTAGTCACCCACCTCCTGGCAGTCCCAGTGTTGTACGGTGTCCCCCCAACCCAACATTACAATGGTACAAGTAGACACCCACCTCCTGGCAGTCCCAGTGTTGTACGATGTCATCCTCCGTGATGCAGGTCACCTTCTTGGCTTCCTCGTCCTCCCAGTCCATGGACCACTCCAGCTTGGACTGCACACACACTGTCTCTCTCTCCAAACCTATATAGCTCTTCTTACAACCACATAAACATACACACCTATAATGATTCTAAAATTTGAAGCATCATAATTTGTTGTAAATAGCGATCTGAGATATTTTTATTCATTAAAAACACTAGGTAATAAGACCAAATCCAAATAAATAAATAGTGTGTGACGTTTACTACAATGCTATTACTGAAACGTCACATACTATTCATTTATTTGGATTTGGTCTTATTACCTTGTGTTTAAAATCTATAATCCAAATTGTGCCTTGTTATTCATTAAAAAATTTATTATTCAAATATAAAGTCAAACCTCATTAACTCAATACTCTAAGTATCCATTGTTGATTTACAGTCAGTAGAATTAAAGGAGTTATATAATGTACCTATTTTGTTCTCAATGATAATTTGTTTATAAATTATCAAACTTTCAGAAATAGATTTTTTTAAACACAGTTGTTCAGGAAATCTCTAGGAGAAGCCTTTTTTGGTTGATGAAGTACAACATGCACCATGCAGATTGGGCAAGGTTCTTCATTTCTAAAGAAAAATGGATTGGTCAATATCTTGGAATAAACCTAAATCAACGTTTAGTTTATATTTATTATGCTAGATGGCACTCTGACATCTAAAGTGCTCTTTTATTAGCAGTCAGGATATGTATCAAATGGAAATAAGGTGTACAAGAAGTAGATAGGAAGCATACACAAGAGGTAGATAGACATATTTCCAAATGTAGTATGTAAGTAACTGGTGGGTGCACAAGATCTGCCTCCTGTTACAGGAAAAGCCATATGCAAGGTAGCCATTGTTATAGAATATCTTTGCAAGAGTTTGTGCAAGCTGTGAATTACAAGGTCAGCAGATGGCATTGCCAACCTCAGCAATCTTAGGCCTCTCTCTCAGAGTGAATAGGAGAATTTGTGGACATTTTATTGGCGACTAGATAAATAACCTGGCTTTTCCCCGAGGGTTCTGGTTAAATGAAGGTTTTACACAATTTTAACAAAGGAGTAGTGGCTGTGAAGAAACTAAATTTTCCTAGAAAAGTCCAAGTTGTATTGAGGGCCAAGAGCACAGGTCTCTATCACCACAGCTGGCTGTTTCAATTAACTGCCACTCTGGATTTATGGCTGAAATGGGACCAAGAACTTCTGGACCTAATTTGGTCTTGTCATTGTGCTAGAAGTGTATATGGTCTGGTAAAATCTTGCTGAATCTGATTGGATCTTAGAGAGTGAGCAACTCAAGTGGTATGGTGAGAAATGTCACTTTCTGTGAGAACAACTTGTGCTGGAGCCATTCCTACACATGGTGTATTCAGTAGTCAATCATGTGCTCAACATTTATTTGTCTGCCTATTATATTTGGAGCAAAGTTTGTGGTAATAAACTAATTGTTTTCATATTTTATGACTTTAAAATAAAAATAACTAGTTACAAAAAATAAATCTGCAGTAAATCCAGCAGCTATAGACAGGACCTCACAGGGCAGACAAAGAAAGACAACCCACCACGGAGGAATTGGTGTTGAGGGTGTGGATGATGGCCTCAGTCTCATCCGGCTGGTTGAGGTCGAAGATGTTGATGAGCTTGTCGAGGGAGCTGGTGGCCAGGAGACTGGGCTGGGCCGGGTTTAGCCGCACCTGCACATCCAGACTGGCTCAGGCACAAGGTGGTGACATTTTTATTGTATAATATTTTGTGGTGTGTTTTATTATTGCTGGGTTCACATGGTATAGAGTATGATAATCATGGTGAGTGAGGATTTGCAGCAACTTGTACTGCAAGTACAACACAGGTAGAAGCAGGGTTGGACTACATCCTGCCGCCATTGTAGATTGTCACCACACAAAGTAGGCATGAGTAACAAGACCAACTGTTTGATACCATTGGATCTATAAGCCATTATGTGACTGCACATGGTAACAAATAGGTAAATTCTAGGTGATGTTTTGGTAGCAACAAAAGCACTTTTATCTTAGGATGATACGAATGCTGTTAAAGAAACATCACAATTTACTTTCTTGAATTGGGTCTTGTTAGCTAGTGGCTCTTATCTATTATCCTATTTGTACTTCATCGAGGTGTGCAGTTTCCCTCTCCTTACACAGGAGGATTGGAAATCTCTCAGACATTCAACAAACATTCAGAGTGAGACAGGGGACCAACCTGGGTGATTTCATCAATGTGGGAGTCCCAGTAACCTCCCAGGACCTTGCAACTCCTGGCATCCCTGCGATTACACACAACAGTCCAGGTTATTGAATCTCTAATGTAAAAATTTCTAATGAGCAACCATTACAGCTCTAAAATCCTCCCATGAACAACCGATCAGAATAGCAGGTAAATTCAAATAAAGACTTTACCTGACCTAACTCCATTGAAAAACCTCCTCCAGGAGTCTATGAGTTGAAAATGTATTCATACTGTGTTATTTTTCATTCAAATAGTTATCTACTCTTCATTATAAATGCAAGTGGAAAATATCTTGGAATAAAAATGGTTATAACAACATAATTCTAAGATTTAAGTTCCAATTATTTTAATCATGGATAAAACATGTAATCTGGGTCCCTAATGATGTTGTTATAGTGACATGGGGCTACATATAATTTATTTACAATGTAACAGTATTGTTACTATTTCTGACAACAGGACTGTACCAATACAGAATATACCTTGGGAGATATCTATCACCCAAATTGTACCTTTGTATCAGTCTTATTTTATTTCACACACACACAAAAGCCTTTATTAAGACACACAGGTCTTACAGAGGATTCTCCTTGGGGTTACAAGACGGAGAAACCTATGAAAGTGGGAAATAAAAAATGGAGAAAGATTATATACATATGGTAGATATATACAGATTATAAGAAAGAATAGAAAAATAAGGAAAAAAAATTGGAAATATGGATGGGAGAAGTGGAGAGCAAAAAGAGGAAAGAAATCTTATTTTATTTCAACTTTTACAAATCAATTCCCATCATAGTTTGTCAAATTTTGTAGTGATGATCCTTTTTCACACATTGCCTATAATTGGGATATACAGTGAAATCTCATTATAACAGACTCCTTTATGACGGCAACTTGGTGTAATAGCACCCTAATTCCAGGTTCCAATTATTTTATCCATGGTTATAACAACATAAATCTTGGTTTTAAGAGATGTTGATAGAGATAGATTTTTATTGTAGCTTGATAATCGTGAGTCTTAAAACAGCTCTAGTGTTTGTCTATCCAATAAAATTGGGCCACCAGCTTTCAAGCTCTGAATAGCTCTCCATCATGGCCTAATGTGCAAATAAAACAAGAGTCAAGTTAGGAAGAGCCTGCCAAGTGGTCACCCTCCCAAGTACTGACCGACATTGCTTAACTTGGGGGTGATCGGATGGGAACTGAGCAATGTCAGACACTACTTGGAGGGGTGCTGTGGTCAAATATTTTATCGCATGTGATGAAGATCTAGTTAGAGCTTGAAAGCTAGTTGCCCAATTTTATTGACACTATAGAAACATATCTCTAAAACTACATTAAAATACAGTAGAACCTCCCTGTAAAGGACAACATCTAATTGCAGAGCCAAAGTGTCCTTTAGGGAGAGTTGTCCTCTTACCGGAGAATTGCTAAATTGTAAAAATGGTATTTTTGGCGATGAATACTGTCCTTTGTAGAGATGTGTCTGCTAGCGAGGTCGCCACTAAAGGGAGGTTCTACTGTATCTCATGTTTTTTAATAGAGCCAGCGATTTATTTTAACAGAATATCTCCTTTTTTTTTCAAATCTTGCCCCTTGATGGACATAACTAGGTATAAAAATGGAGATAGTTCCCCTGACTGTATTCAGGTGGACTATACACAACAACAACATACTGAGCCAACAAGAGAGATGTGCAGCCACTTACCAGAACAATATGTAGGCCCGTTGCTTCTTCACCTCTGTTCCCCCGCACACCACGAGGTTGCTGAGGTCAAAGCTGGTGATTGGGCTCAGGATCCCATCATCATCATCTGCTCATCACAGATAAAACATTTTATATTAAATAATAATCTCCTTTGATATATATAATACAAAAAGTTTAAGAACAACAGAGAATATTTTTAAAAAGGAAACATTTCTCTGTTTTTCTTAAACTTTTTATTACAGATAAAATTGTCACAATATTGTGGATGTTAACATACAGTATACTTATTAAAAATAAGTTTGTGATGTGCCATCCATATATTGGGAGTTTCCAGCACCAGTTTAATCAACCATCCTCTCTAATATTGGATTGGGAAATTCAGCGTAGCTATCCAGCACTAGTAAGGAAATCTTGGTGAAGGTATTTAAGCAAACTATTGTTGTTGTTGTGTCCAATGAAGAGCCTCATGTCTCCATGCATCTTATCACAGCAGTCACAATGTCCGATCACACCTTTCTGCTGTCCCCCCTGGACCCTTGGAATATATTGACCAAATTCTGGTCTGTTTCCAAGGTGACTAACGTGGCAACAGCACCTATTTTCCAATGAAGAAGCAAACTATTGGGGACAACAATAGAGAAATATAGTACAGTCTAACAACTTCAACACAACAAGGGATCACAATTTTCAGTTGAATTAAAGTCCAAGTTGAATTAAAGAGAGTTAAATTGGAGTGTAAACAGGCTGATATAATTAGAACAAATGATTTAGAAAAGATGTTAGGAAAAATTGTAGGAAGACCTGCAATGAACTGGCTAGAAAGGGTCAAGAAAGCTACCAGAAGTCACTAGATGAGTTGAGAGTGATGGTCAATAACAGGTCAAATTGGAGAATATCTGTCCATATACAGGGTGTACCAGGTAAATTGGGAATTTCAACAATGGTATTTTAACTGAAATTTTTTGCAAGTAAAAATTAAAATATCCGAATGAAATTTGACACAGTAGTAGATAAAAGGATATAGTTTTTATTTATTCAATGAAATTTCCATTATTAGCTACAACAGTCTCGAGGCGAGTGCGGAATGAAGCACAGGCCTTGGCGACGATGACCTTGTCCATTTGGGTCATCACCGTGTGAACTGCTTTCTTGACAGACTGGATGGTGGTATGAGGAGCTTTGTTGACATCTCTCTCAACAACGCCCCATACATAGTAGTCGAGGGGATTGCAATCTGGAGAATTAGGGGGCCAAATATCAGGACCCCAGTGACTAGGGACGTTAAGTGTCAGCCACGATTGTGTCTTTTTTGCCTTATGGGCTGGAGCTGAGTCCTGTTGGAAGACATACTTCCTTCCTGCGGCCACCATGTCCATCCAAGGCTTCACAACGGTCTCCAGAACATTGATGTAGGTGTCAGCGTTCATCCTAAGGCCCTTCTCAAAGAAATGGGGAGGCATGACATCACCTTCACTGCTGATAACGCCAAGGACCATTACGGAGGCAGGAAATTTCGTGTGCATCACGACAGGTATCTCTGAGGGGTCTTTACAGATCCAGCGATCATTCCTGGGATTTACCTTTTGGTCCACGTCAAAGTTCTTTTCATCAGAGAAGAACCTTAGCATGCCAAAAGAGTCGTGTTTCAGGTTGTTGAGGAGGGCAGCAGCCTTTCCTTTTCTGTTATTCTTCATATTCTCAGTCAGCAACTGACCTTTCCGAAGGGCATAAGACTTGAGACCAAGGTCCTCATGGATAGTTCTGACAATTGTCATAGAGCCAACGTCCATTTCCTTGGCTATGGCCCTCATGCTCTTCCCAGGGTTTCCATCAATCTTCTCCTTGACATTTTTGACAAATTCTTCGCCGCTTACCCTGTCCGATCGATGCGAGTGCTTTTTCCTTGTAGCTATCCCCTCTTTGTTACTGTCGGCCTCATCAAACTGCTTCTTGACACGATAAATAGTGGTTTTGGGCAACTTAACCCTTAACTGGACGGGTGATTTTTTCTTACGTAACTGGACGGGGTGGGTAGATTCAACCCACTTATGTACCTTTACGAAATAAGCGCTAAATAATGAATTAAATCAATATTTGAAAGATTATTTAATGATTACAAATGTTAATATACAGATTTTGACTTCTAAAAATTCTAAATATAATCTATTTACAGTTTTCACAAATAATTAAGAAATGTTTTTTACAGACGCTTAGTTGACATACAGAGCATAAGGTTTTCACTTTTCCCGCATTTTTTGATGGACATTTGTAGCACCTTTTTGGAGTATCAGATTCTTGTGGCATCGTAGATCCTCTTGATGTACTTGAACCATCATTATTTTTGAATTTTTTTATTGTCGTCTGTAATTCCAGCGGGAGGGAATTTAGATTACGTGTGGCCAGGTGTTCATCAATCAAGGATCTCCCAAGATCAACAATAAAGGTACTTCTTTCTTTTTGATCCTTTTTATCAATCTGATAGTTGAAGATGATGTAAGAATTCAGAGCTGTGATATCTAAAAGGGCATAAAAAAGTGCCAAAGGCCATCTTCTGGATCGACAAGAGGTAGAAAAATTAGAGACCATTTGGTCAATGGTATCTACACTTCCTTTTGTTAGATTATAATCCATTATAATGTCAGGTTTTCCTGTTGTTTTATCACATTTATTGTCATGATGCATCGAAGATATAAGGATTACTGATTTTCTTTTTTTGGGAACATAGGAGACTAAAGTTTTTGTTCCAGAGAAACCAAAAATAGATGTTCCTGATTCTCTTTTAGGATGCGGTTGGAATTGTGGTGGAATCTGAGGTTTGTTCTTTCTCATCGTTCCTAAATATGTAAGGCCATGTTCTTTCAACTTATCAACTAATTCTATTGAAGTAAACCAGTTGTCTGCTGTAATATTTCTATTACTCTTCCAAAGTGGTCGACTAATATCTAAAACTATTTGTGTTGGCAGGGATAGTTCTTTTGACTTTGGAGTTTTAGATTTTCCTGTATATACCATTGCATTATACATATAATGTGTTCTTGAGTCTGCTAGTATCACTATTTTTATCCCATATTTATTAGGTTTTGAGGGTATATAAATTTTGAATGGACATTTTCCCCGAAACCCTACAAGCATTTTGTCAACAGTAAGGTATTCAGCAGGTGTATAACAACTTTGAAATTTTTCAATAATGGTTTGGAAAATATCTCTTATGGGTAAGAGTCTATCTACTTTGCATCTTGTCTTGAAATTATCAAATCTAATACAAAGTAATAGAAAAAGGAAACGCTTCACACTCATTACAGAGCGAAAAATGTCACGGCCTGTTCCATCAGAGGCAAACAAAGATTCTACATTTTCATGACCTGATTTGTAAACTCCAGCTAGATACAACAAACCTAAGAATGCTCTTATTTCTATTTCACTTGTAAAATTTGAGTAAGTACTTTTGGTCAAATCTGAAATTCTTTGGCGAAATTCTTCAATTTTTGCATTTGTAAATTCAGATATTTGTTTTATAATTGCGGCAGTAAAAAATAAGTTGAATATATCTATGCTACAATTTGGCTTCGGTTTAGCAGGGCCTTTCAGACCAGGTAAGTGTGTAATTATGTTATGAGAACGGGTTCTTCCAATTATTGCATGATTCTTGTTCCACTTATAGCCATTTTTCCCAATGAAACAATTACTTGAAGACATTTGAACAGTGGTAAGAATTGAATCACATTCCTCATCTGTACTGACATCTGAAGATTCGTTCAATGAATAATTTTCAGTTTCAGAATCATCGTCAAAATTCTTATTCAAAATTTCGTCTTCCATTATAAATAGAATTTCAAAAATAAAAAGTCTTACCTTGATAAAAAAAAATTAAGGAAGTTGTTTTTTTTTAATCTAAAAGAATAAATTCTACTTAGCCAAAGAAAGAAGTCTTATTTTATGAATGGAAGCTAAAAAATAGCGGAAGAAAGCGACTCGAGAATGAGCAATCAGCTATAACCCTAACATGAAAAATTCTCACGCTTCTGGACGGCATGGGCGGAATCCGCCCACACATGCAAATTTAACCGCCCTCCCAAAACTTATATTTTTAAACGATGAATGGAAATTGTTTGTATCACTGTAAAATTAGAATACACCAAAGCTGTTAGCTCTCAGTAAACGAAAAATATATTTTTTTCCTATATTAAGTTTATGCATGGGCGGAATCTACCCAACCCGTCCAGTTAAGGGTTAAGAAAATCCACTATCTCTTTGGGGCTCCTTCCGGCGCGCAGAGCAACGATGATGGCAGCTCGATTTTCAAATTCTCGGTTACTGTTCATCACTACACTGCGCACACATGTACTGTTGCATTTTACATGAATATGGCTACGTAATGAAAAAAAAAACAAGTTTTTAATCTCAAGTAGTTTTTGTTTTATGGACTGTCAAAGTTAGTCCCAATTTACCTGGTACACCCTGTAGTTACCTAAAGTCAAATTCGACTTGAAGGAACAACAATAGGCTAATTGGGTTTCAAAACTACTATAAATTTAAGAAGGTGTTGAATTAAAGAGATTAAATACAGTATGTATATATATAGCACAGCTATTGTGTTGACTCCAGGAACAGTTCAGTTGGCAATGAACTGTCCCAGCTTTTCTCACCTCAGGAAATGAAAAGGGTGACAAGGTCTGATTTTAAAATGTTTAACATTGCTTTAGAAACTGATTCCTCAAGTCCCCACTGCAATTAGAAAAAATATTGGGAGGACCCTGGGGTGAACCAGCAGTTTCTTCAATTTAGTAAGTTAATGAAGTTGAATTGTTGGAATAGAAATATAATTCCTTGTCATCCCAATGTTTGCCTTTCCTCATTTTTCTGCGTGACACATTTGGGAATATATTTTATAAAAATAGCAATAAATGTAATTTCAAACTTGATGACAAAGATGTTGAGGTACACTTCTCTAACAATAGCTGCACTGAGAGATACATTGATCATGCTAACACATTCATATTGGGGAGACAGAATGTGTTTTTAATTAATCAACAGGGACTATCATTCTAATTTATTTTTTGTTACTCAGCAAATTTGTTCCATTATGTCACTCTGTTCTTTCAGGTGAATAAGCATTTTGGCTTGGATTAGATGCACTAAACAGGACTATTTGGAGAGGCTGCAGCTTATCATCAAACAGCTTGAGGAGCATGAACTCATGGTATTCATGGAAGCTTTGCACAAGGGGATAAGAAACAACATGTAAATAAGGTATTTTGATCAAAGTAAATTGTTACCCTCACTTACATTTCCCTCATTGTTCTACGTGACAATATTATTGATGGGAAAGTTTATCAATTGAGAGGTTTTAAAGAAGAGTTGGTTCTCAGGTTTCATTCTGGTAGAGGATAAGGCACAGAGGCTAGCTACCCATTTGGATGGTTTGCCCATTCCCACTTTATAAAGCCAAATTAGGACAATTTTATGTGGCGGCGGTTGTGGTCAAAATAAAAGGTATGTGACACAACTAGTACATGATAGGTTTGGCCACCAGGGCCTCAGTCCCACTTTAGAGGTATAGAGAATACTCCAAGCGCAGGTTGGATGAGGATCAGTTCAACTCATCAACTCTCAGGGGGTCGGGGAAAGGAAAGTCTAAACTGTTGGTTTTGACCGCTACGACCCGGGTTCGAATCCCACATTGGGCACTTTTTCGGATTAAAAAAATGCTCCAATGGCCCCCGATTCTTGCAAATGTCCAACCCCACCAGCGAGTGCAAGTAACCAAATGGGGCTCTGACACATTTGTAAGTACAAAGTCGAGCTGCTTTTCACATGTGTAGACATGTGGTGCACTTACAGTAAAAGCAGTCGCCTACTTCTACCCACCATGATTATCATGGCCTGTACTACGTGTACTAGGGATATGCAAAAAAAAAACTCTCCGTAAAGCTTATTGTTTGATGCTTCAACAACCCACTGTCGCCCTTTTCAAAGGTTTTCTGCTGAAGTGTCAGTCAATAAACTAGATAATCTAGGAGGTAGTGTTATTATTTCTAAACCAAGGATGATTAGGGGGGGGCACAATTTGGATTAGAGATTAAATACACAAGGTGATAAGACCAAATCCATATAAATAGTGTGTGATGATTCAGTAAACAGACACTATTTATATGGATTTTGTCTTATCACCTTGTGTTTCTAAACCAAGAACAGATGAGGCTCTTCCAAGACTTGAAGGGATTACCGTAGTATTCTAGGGCTGGTTTCTCATGGGAGCTCTGAAGGTCCCAAAGCCTGGATCACACCAACAATGATTGAGTTTTACCAAATGAAAACTAAGAATACCAGGATATGGTTGTGTTATGAACAAAGAAGAAGCTGAAAATTTAAACAAATTTTTATAAGGGTGTTTATCATATAAATATATGTGATTGAAAACATATTCAATAGACTTGTGGTGGCCACACTACGCCTCTATCAGTGCGAGCTGGGAGTACACCTCCCTGGAACATATAGTGCACGTATTGAAAGGAATTCCTATGGGTGACCAGAAGCCCTCTACATTCCTGTCAGTAATTCAACAGCTGACTGGCAGCGACCACTGGCAGCCCGGACCACAGAAGTACTGTGGAGGAGTCTAAGTATATGTCAGCCCAGATGAAAACACTTCAAATGTAAGTCAATGAGCTATGGAGACTCAAAGACAATGTGCAGGGATGATGACTATACTAGACCAGCAACAACAAGGAATCCTCAAATTTGGGATGCAAGCCAGGCGATGCACCCAACCCTGCGACTTCAAAGTTCAGGGAAATGGATATGCCTGTCATTACTGATAGCAGAGTCCTTACAAAATGACTTTTTGTTACCGACCGCCGCAGTGCTAAGATGATTCTGGTCGACACTGGAGCCGAAGTGTCAGCCATTCCCCCATTGGTCAAAAACACAAGATCCTCCTTTTCCAGAGAACTGTTTAGAGCCAGTGGATCAGTCATCCGCACTTACAGGAAACGCCACCTTGAACTGGATCTCAGTCTCTGGCGCCCATTTCAATGGGTGAGCCAATACAGTCAATAATGTGGTTTGGGGTTGCAGGTTGAGAATTGCACTAAATACATAGTGAGAAAACCTTGCAACCATTCTGGAAATTCATTATTCTGAGATGACCAGAATTAAGTCTGGAAATCAAGGACTGTTGGGAGAACAGGATTGGTGCTTATCCCTCCTGCTCTGTACCAGTCATGTGCAGCAGTAGTTCTTGCTGGCATTGGACCTTGGCGGAGGTAGTTTCACATCAGAGACTGCCACCTCAGGCACTGAGCCTCTGGTAAGAGACCATCTCCAGGAGAGACCTGATTTACCCATGTTTTTTGATTTCTAATGGGAGCTTCTACTGTACTATCACTATTCTCTATTCAGAATTGAACTGGATGTTAAAGATGAGATGTAGGGATTCTTGTGTCCATTCTATGTCATCTGCATCATTACTATTATAGGTGAAACTATTTTCTCTGCCTTTTTGAGGTGAATCTATGTATAGGACTATAGGTCATAATTTTTCGAGTGCCCAATACTATTTATGTCATAATATGTACAAGTCCCCTGAATGTTACAACAAAGATTTACTGCAATCCCCCTAATTTAGAAAGAAAAGTTCTTTTTTTTTTTTTGCTTATCCCTAGTACACGTGGTACAGGCCATGATAATCATGGTGGGTAGAAGGCGGCTGCTTTTACTGTAAGTGCACCACATGTCTATACATGTGAAAAACAGTTCGACTTTGCACTTACAAATGTGCCAGAGCCCCGTTTGGTTACTTGCACTCGCTGGTGGGGTTGGACTTTTGCAAGAATCGGGGGCCTTGGAGCATTTTTTTTTTTTAATCAGAAAAAAGTGCCCAATGCGGGAATCGAACCCGGGTCGTAGCGGTCGTAAACCAATGGTTTACTAACTGTATCATCTAAGTGATCTCTAGGTAGTAAGTAAGTGGGATGGAGACTCACCGGATCTTGCCGTCAAGGGAGGAGGAGAGCAGATGGTGGGGGGAGAGGGGGCTGAACCTGAGGTCTGTGATCTTCTTATTGTGTCCTGGAGTTGACACACTTGTTACCTCAGTGTCCACAGTAGTCAATTCTCTATTTGAGACATCGATTTCTCCCGTCTTAAATCCAATTTGGTGTGTGGTTTCCAATTAGAAATCTATCACATATGGGATCATTTAACACTATACTTGGTTGATCATGTTCCCAACTAGCCTCTGCCTATGAGATAGACACTTCAATGTTGACCACCAAGTCAGCCTTACCACTGGTGGGGGGACAGTCAGGACTGGGCAGAAGAGTGGCTAACCTCTGTTGTGACAAGTCACAGTATAGATGGTGTACAAACACTTGGTTTTTTAAAGTTATCTATATAATATTTTATCAGAATTAAGTTTTATATGAATTAGGGAATTAGTTTCCTTGAGCTTATAGTGAGTCCTCCAATGGCAATAACTCCTGCCCAGCATGGTCTGTGTGCGATTGAAACTCTGCTCCCACACAATATAAAAGTAGAGTGAAGTTGAGGCATTGGACTCCTGTCTCTGGGAACCATTCCTTGTATCTATCAGGAGTGAAGCAGCTGCTGCTAACCATTCTCCACTGTTGGTATATTCCAGAGAACTTAGGAACCAGTGAGGTAATGTTTACATTAGATAAATTCTACTGGTGTTGTGCCGCTACTTCCCATTAGAGACTACCTAGATATACATACTGTCCTCCAACCTCTTCAACATCCCAAAGGGGAATTTTGTTTGAATTATATTTTAGATTTTTTTGTTTGATATAAATTAAAGTTAATAGGCTGGAGATTGGAATTAGAAAATTGATAAATTTAAGTAAGTGTTGAATTATAGCAGTGACATTGAAGAAGTTATATTGATATAAAAAAAATCATAGATACGGTTAGGCCTTTCCAGACAGATCATAACAATAGTAAACATAATTTCCCCCCTAAATATTTAAAGTTCTATCTAGTAAATATATGAATGTGTGTGCAATCACACATATAACATTTTTTTATAAGATGACTTTAAAATAAATTATTTATTTTCAATAAAAGATGCATATTTTGGTTCTCTAGAATATTATTTTAATATTTGTGTGTTTAGTTATGTCAGACACCTGTATCTTCTTTGGCAGCAGTTTAGTATGTCTGACATCAATCAAGAATAGGTTTATCTTTCTCAAATTGTCTTTCATTTGGGGTTGAGTTAAGTAGAATTGAGTCACTTTACAGAGGTGGTGGTGCCTCA
This sequence comes from Cordylochernes scorpioides, assembly GCA_030710605.1. Classification (NCBI taxonomy): domain Eukaryota; kingdom Metazoa; phylum Arthropoda; class Arachnida; order Pseudoscorpiones; family Chernetidae; genus Cordylochernes; species Cordylochernes scorpioides. Next base: position 57,178,545 of record CP092869.1, read on the forward strand.
TGGGAGGTTTGGTTTAAGAAAAAAATAATAAAGTATCATTATCATCAGCCAATGGGAGGGTTCATCACTGATGTGCCAGGTCCAATCATCTTTCACTTAGTGGTTGTAGGAAGTTGCCTTTAAAATGAGTGTTGATAATGTTGTGAATTTCATATTTTAATATACACACACAGAAGACTGCTAAACCAATGTCACATATTTTATATGTTATTATATAACCATGGTTATATATATATAAATACTAGTCGAATGACCCGGGCAATGCCGTGTTTTACCCGATTGAATGTTTTTATTCAAATACTATTTGTTACAATTATAAATTGGCGCCTTAAATAAATGCATATGTTAGTTAATAACTATAGCCTATGTGCTTTATCTGTCTATGTACTGTTGGCTTCTGTAGGTGTCTCTTACTGGGAAAAAGAAAGAGAGGATTCCATTTAGTTATTAACTAATATATGCATTCATTTAAGGAGCGACCCGCTCCAACACAATAGTTACAAAAACCAAAAAGCGAGTGGGGGGGGGGGGGCAAAGGTGGCGTGACCATAGCCAACCAATAGGAGGGCGCCATTCCAAAAAAAAAGCAAACGGTGACAGAGATGACTGATGAAGAATGACGCTCGTAACTGTATATATACCATATCTAAGATTCCGCCATTCAGTGTAATGTATATAAGCAGGATCATCCAATAGAATATTAGAGCTCCAAGAAACGGTCTGGTGGATTAAATTGACCAAACTGCAAGGATAGTTCACCACTGATGAGCCAAGCCCCTCCCCACTATTTTTTTTATCACAGTAAGGATAGTAGGAAGTTTGGTTCATTGGAAAAGAAACATTCAATAGTTTTATTTCTTATAAAGGAGGCTGTTATAATAAGATCCCATTGTGATGTTCAAGTAAGGTTTTACACACTGTATATATCAAAATATATAGTTTCAACCTCTCTCTCCACCATATGATCATCATTATAAACCAGTTACCTTGTAGAGAGCCTAGATTCTTGGCAGTTTCCAGGTCATAGAGCTCTACACATTTAGTGGAGAGTGCGGCAGCTACCATGGTGGAGGTTTCATCCCTGGAGACATTATTTAGTCAGATTTAATACATCTCTGATGATACAATAAATGAATAAGATATGGCACAATTTGGATTATAGATTATAAACAAAAGGCAATAAGACCAAATCCAAATAAATAAATAGTGTGTGACGTTTCGGTAACAACGCTGTTACTGAAACGTCACACACTATTTATTTATTTGGTCTTATTGCCTTGTGTTAATAAATGAATAAATACCTCTAAGTTTCTTTTTTTTTTTTTTTTTTTTTAAAGATTGAAAAACCTCTAGCAACAAGCACGGGAGTTGCCACGGGTATCAAGCCTGTAGAGCTTGAGACTTTTGATGGTGTCTGCTGGGGATGAGTAGAGCTCATCAATGGATGAGCCAATATAGTCAATAATGTGTTTTTGGGTTTGAAGGTTGAGAATTGCACTTAGTACAAGGTGGGAAAACCTTGCAACAATTTCAAACATCCTGAAAAACTTATTCTAAATATGTTTTCTGATGAAAATGCCAAATAATAACAAAATATGCACCAAATTTTCAGTTAATGAATATTATTATAAGGTGAAAAGCTGCCTTTTTTGTGTCAGTATTTAGTAATCCAAATCTGTTTTGAAACTGTAGAATCTCTCCTTAAAAGGACACTAGTTGGAGAGTTAGTTGTCCTTTAAAGAGAGGGCTTCTCTTAGCTGAGAACAGCTAAAGTTGGTATATACAGTAAAACCCCTCTATAGTGAACCCCAATGGGACAGAACTTTTGGTTCACTATAGCCACGGTTTGGGCATTTTTAAAAACTTTTCTAAATTTTTAGACTGTATATGTCGTATTTTATTTTTCAATACTCTGTGTGAAAGCTAGATTTGGAATAGGAACTAACCGGTAGGTTTTTGTTTGGCTTTCCGTGTGTTTGTTTTTGTTTTCTTCTTGTCTTGTTAAATGCAATAAATAATTCTTTTGTTGCTTTAAAGAGAGTTGTAATTATTTAAAATACTACAATTTATGGTAGCAGAGCGCGGTTCAATTTAAAACTTGATAAAAGCGAAAATATTTTATCAGAAGTTTGATATGTTTATTCTAATCGGTAAACAAAGATCTCTTCTGCATCAACGTATGTAAATTTTGAAATATGTTTCAATAGAATTTGAATTATATTGATAAAAGAAAGTTTTAAATAGAAGGATTGAAAAAAAAAAAACATTTTTGAATTATAAACTACCTTTAAACTATATTGTTTAATTTTAAAAAGTTGAAAAACAAGGCTAAAATGGATTGCAATTTTTCGCCAACGACAAAAATTGAACCTTTAACAGGAACAAATTATCCAATTTGGGCTTTAAAAGTAGGAGCACTTTTACGTGGAAAGAAATTATTTAACCCTTAGTTACTGGCGCCTATTTTCCTTACACAATTACTGGCGTTCGGCCTCTCAGGCCGTCTTTTAAAATCGATAATAAATCATGTTATTAATAAAATAAAAAGAAATTAAACGTATACACATAATTTCCAAAAAATAAATATTTAGTTTTTTTCGAATAAACAGAGCTCTAAACAAAATTAAATGAAAATGTACAAGAAACTCTTTCTATCTAAAATATTCTATATATATTCTAAAAAATTCTATCTAAAATATTTTATTCAAGATTAGGTGCACAATTCAGGCATATTTCAATAGAATGATCTTTGCAGATTGGTTCTTTACATTTTTTGAATTGTATTTGAGTTCGAAGATCTTTTTTACATAGGTAGCATCTTTTGCGTTTTTTGGACCAAGGACTGCCGCTTGTGGATTCCTAGATAACACATATTATTGATATTTCGTTTGAATATCAAATAAATATTTGCCTACCTCAAGTGATGAAGTTCCAGCATGCTTCTGAATTAATACTTGCAGATCTCTTGACAAATTTTTGGCTTGATTTCTCATATTCAAGGCATCTCTCATTAGTTGTAGAGCAAGCTGCTTTATAAAATCTTTTCGAGCCATTCCACCGTCTTGCTTGGCAGCCTTATAAATTACTACTGAATTTATTGTAACCACATCCAAAAAGTTGAAAAATAAACACAGGGGCCATCTTTTGGTTCTTCTTCCAACTGAATACATGTCTGATCAACTACATCTACACCACCTTTGGTCATATTATAAAATGTGATTATTTATTTATTGTTCAGCAGTTTCTTGATCAATTGTTGTGGTCGAATGCATTGTGGAAACTAATATAACAGATTTTCCAATTTTAGGGACATAGGATACCAAATTTTTGTTTTTTGAAAAACCAAAAGTGGAACCGAACTTCAATTATATTATACAAAATTACAATCACAAAACACAATTTAGAATGCATATAATTGAAGCAAGAGTAATAAAAAAAATGAATGCTCAACTTATTTGTTGCGTTTGAACGTCTATAAAACCAAAAGTGAAACGGCCAATAATAGGGGCGCTAAAATTCCCAGTGACGTAATTACTGGCGCTCGGCTTTAAAGGCCGTTTGATTTAATAACTCGGGATATACAAAATAGATTTCTCTTAAAATGAAAAGTTCTTCAAATAAATGCATTTTATTAAGCTACCTAAAATTTTGATGAAAAATATTGCATTTTGAAAATTTCGCAAACATTTTTAATTTTCACACGGCCTTTCAAGCCGAACGCCAGTAATTACGGGTTAAATGCGTAATTTCGGATCCCGAGCCTAATATAAAAGATGAAGTCGCTTGGCAAATATGGAGTGAAAAGAATGACGAAGCCTTTGGAATTATAGTTACAACTCTATCAGATGAACAAGCAGGAATGTTTCTAGATGAAACTAAAGCAAAGAAAGTATGGGATGAATTAAAGAAAATCTACACGGGCAACCTAGAAGATAAGATCATTGATATTGGACTTGAACTTAAGAATATCAAGATGAAAAATAATGAATCCATAAACGAATATATGGCTAGAGCCAAAAATATTGCCTCTCAAAGTTCTTCACTCGGACACCAAATATCCCAAAGAGAACTAGCGTTTCATATTGTGCGAGGTATCCATCCAAGATTGGAAAAGATCGCTGTTGTACTGAGAACTAGAAGAGAATTAACTCTTGATGAAATTCGGCAGTCACTTAGAGAGGAAGAGAATCGAATGAATTCTAAGATGAATGGGAGTCATTCTGATGAAAATGAACAGGCTTACAGAAGTAAAGACAGAAGAAATCACTATCAACAGAATCAACAAAAAGAGTGTTTTGTTTGCCATAAAAAAGGACATTTAGCTAAAGATTGCTGGTTCAAAAATAAGCGAACTCAAGAACAACATGGGAAAAGAAATGCAAATTCAAATACGAACTATAACAAACAAAATTTCAGAAATAATGCGAATACCGTCTCAAGCAAGCCTGCGGAACAAACTTTCAATACCAGCACAGATCGAGTTTTTGAAAACTACTCAAATAATTATAGTCAGATACAAACCTGGTGTCTTGACTCAGGGTGTACTACGCACTTATCTCCACACTTGGACTGGATGGAAAATGTAATGCCTTATGAAAGTGAGATAAATTTGGCAGAAGAAGGTAAAGTTACACATGCTACAGCTAAAGGTGATATCAAGGTTTCTACTTGTACCGAAAACGGAATTGAGAATGTTCAAATTAAAGGAGTTCTGCATGTACCTAACTTAAGGTCTAATCTTTTATCAATATACGAATTAACTAACAAAGGAAATAATGTAATTTTCAATAGAGATGGAGCAAAGATTTACAATGAACAGGATGATTTAATTGCAGAGGCTCAAATCCAGGATAGGATGTATGTAATGGAAACAAGGTCCAGAGATGAATACTCGGAAAAGACGGAGAATGTCATGACCCCAAAAAATGATTTCTCAAATGACAATATCAGCTTGTGGCATAGAAGACTGAATCATTTGAACGAAGCGTACATGAAAGAGATAATTCAACGAAATGTGATATTGGGGTTTAATGTTAAATTTAAGAACTTGCCAGAATGTGAAGCTTGTATAATGGGGAAATTGACTCGACAACCTTACCATCCCGTTACCACCAACTGTACAACCAAACCCCTTGAATTGGTGCATATGGATTTATGTGGTCCAATGCCATACCAATCTCTAGGTGGATCAAAATACTTTTTTGTTCTGGTTGATGACTTCAGCCGAAGAACCTTTGTCTACTTTCTGACAAAGATGAAACTTTGGGGAGCGTATAACGAATCTAAAGTTTTACGTTTATACTAATTATACGGAGTTTACCTGTAGAAACTTTGGGGAAGTTTGAAGAATTTAAGGCAAGAGTGGAAAATGAGCTAAACCTGAAAATAAAGGATGTGCGAACTGATAATGGCACAGAGTTCACTAATCACAGATTCAAGAATTTCTTAATTAAAAATGGAATGCACCACCAACTCTCCACCACCTACTCGCCACAAAGTAACGAAGTTGCGGAGAGAGTAAACCGAACCCTAATTGAAACAGCAAGGACATTATTGTTTGATTCAGGATTACCCATGGCTTTCTGGGCGGAGGCAGTCGCTACTGCATCATATGTCAAAAACTGTACTCCACATAGGTCAATCAAGCTTGATACACCAATGGAGAAATGGAAAGGAAGAAAACCCTCCATTCGACATTTCAGAATATTCGGTTGTTTGGCGTTTTGGCCCATTACACAACAACATAGAAGTAAATTTATGCCTAAAAGTCGAAAAGGTATTTTTGTAGGCTATTCTCTGAAAAGAAAGGCTTATCGAGTGTATGACATAATCACTAAGAAAATAGAATAAGTAAGATCAGTAAAATTTGTCGAAAATGAGAAAGGAATTGATTATGCAAAAAATCTTCAAGAAGACACAAATTACGACCATTTTTCATATAAAAAGGAAGAGGAAGATGATATTGAAATCGACCATCGGACGCGTCCAGAAACCTCAGAACTAAATGAAGAAACGATTCCCACGCTAGACGAACCTAACGAGGAAAGAATTGTAAGGTCAGGTCGCAAAAAGGGAGATACACAAGAAGTTTTAGAGGAAAAACACAGAGCAAAACTGAGAGAAGGAGAAATGAAATTGCTTGAACAAGGCGTTCGACGTTCGCAAAGAATAAAAGAAAGAAATAACGTGAATTTTATATTAGAACCAGAAGAACGTATTCCCGAAAATTATGAGGAGGCAATTAACTGCGAGAATAAATATGAATGGCTCGAAGCAATGAAAGAAGAACTTTACTCTATTGACAAGCATAAAGTATGGACTCTCGTTCAAAGAGAAAAGAATATGAAGATCATAAACAGCAAATGGATCTTTAGCATAAAGAGTACGCCTGGTGAGGGTGTTTATAGAAGAAAAGCTAGATTAGTTGCTATTGGTTGTAATCAAAAATATGGCGTAGAATATGAGGAATCTTTTTCACCAGTGATCAGAAAAGAAAGTCTTCGTGCAATTGTAGCCCTAGCAGCTCAGTTGAATTTGGTTATAACATCATATGATGTGAAGACCGCCTACCTTTACGGAGAATTGAAGGAAACTATTTTTATGAAACAGCCGGAAGGATTTGTTGAAAAAGGTGAAGAAGACAAAGTTTGCAAATTGTTAAAAAGTATATATGGACTTCCACAATCGGGACATTGTTGGAATAAAAAGATCAACGAGATACTGATACAACTGGGAATGGGAAGATCGCAATATGATCCATGTGTGTACACTTTTAGAAAAGGAAAGGAATATGGAATATTGGGTTTATACGTGAATGATCTAATAATAGCCGGAACAGATAAAACCTTTAATGAAAAACTAGCATCAGAGATAGGAAAATTTGTTGCTTTAAAAGAAAAAGGGGAGAATGAACCTTTCATTGGTATAGAGATAAAGAAAACAGAATACGGTTTTGATCTATCACAAGCCCATTATATCGATAAAATCTTGAAGAAATTTGCACTCGAAGAATGTAACATTGTACAAACTCCGGGAGATCGAGACCAAAGTTTTGATGAATGTCAAGACTCCAAACCACAGTAGACAAGACATTGTATCAAGAGATGATCGGATCCCTGATGTATTTGGCAACCGTAACTCGTCAAGATATTTCTTTTAATGTGAGCAATTTATCCTGATTTTGCAATGATGCAAGAGAAGTACATTTAACAGGAGTTAAGAGAATATATAGATACCTGAAGGGCACCAGAGATAAAATGTTAAGATACAAGCCATCAGAAAATAGCATTCTTGTCAGCACAGATGCAAGCTGGTGTTCAACAAGTGACGCAAAGTCCTATTCCGGATACACAGTTAAACTGGGAAACAACCTGATCAGCCGGAGAAGCAAGAAACAAAGTTTGGTGGCTCTGTCTACATGCGAAGCCGAACTGATTTCGATATGCGAAGGGATCTGCGAAGTAAAATGGATTAAAGGACTTTTAGAAGAACTATGTAAGGATGCAAACTTTCCTACAACGCTTAAAACAGATAGTCAATCTGCTATCAAGTGGATTAAATCTGAAAAAATAACTTCCCGGACGAAACATATAAACCGAAAATTGTATTTTATAAAAGATGCTGTGGAAGAAGGAACAATCGACCTTGAATTTGTTAGGAGTGACGAAATGGAAGCGGACCTATTAACAAAGAGTCTTCCCAAGGTGAAACTTAAAAACTGTATAAACTCTCTCGGACGTGTTTGATAGAAGCTTCCACACAGGGGAGGGATTGTCGTATTTTATTTTTCAATACTCTGTGTGAAAGCTAGATTTGGAATAGGAACTAACCGGTAGATTTTGGTTTGGCTTTCCGTGTGTTTGTTTTTGTTTTCTTCTTGTCTTGCTAATCGGTAAAATTGCGAATAAAAAACGCCAATTTGCAAATACAAAATCGGTGGTAAAACGGCCGGCCAGGGGGAATATCCGCGAACCCTGAATGAGTCATATACCTAACAAGACTTCCATTCTAAATTTTGAAAATTTATAAGTCGATTTGTTTGAGGCTCATTAGACACGGGGGGAGGGGGGGGGGACTGTTTTTTTTTTTTTTTTCTTCTTCTTCCAATTCCAGTTTCCACATTTCTTCTGAAGTGTATATTAAATTTTGTTTTTAAACCTGTCATTCAAACCATTTCTGGCTTTAAAATTATTTGGAATTATGTTTTAGCCTAGGTTAAACTTGATATATAGAACGCTTCTAAAAGGGCATGCTGCCACTGTTTTTTTATTTTTTTTTAGAACGGCACTCTTTGTTTCTTTTCTTTATCTTGGAAGCCATTTGTATTTTCTTCTATTTCAAAATTGTCAAATGCAAATATATTCTAACAATTAATAGGTAATCCCATTGATTTGAACACAAACAGCAAATATATTCTATTAAATAAAAGTATAATGTGTAAAAATTTATACAACATACAGCAAAAATAGAATGGAAATGAGAACAAACAATGCTGCTAATTTTTTGTTTTGAAATTGCGATCCGTGATCTGAAACATGCTCAAAATTTTGTTTTCTTAAATTTTTTTTAAATCACAATTTTAAGTTCGTTATAAGCATAGTATTTAATAGTTTTTAATAGATTTTATCATTTTGGGACCGAAAATAGGTTCGTTATAGGGGTAGTTCGTTATTTTAAAAATCGCAAAGTTCGTTATAACGATGGTATTTTCAATGGAATGGAATTGGGAATTGCCGTGGGTTCGTTATAAGGGAAGGTTCGCTATATCCAGGGTTCGTATTAGCGGAGTTTTACTGTAAGTGGTCATTTGGCAATGAAAACTGTCATTTATAGAAAGGTGACTTCTAGTTAGTGTCCACTCATGAAGGCTCTACTTTGTTGCTTTACTGGATCCTGGTTCTGATGCAAATCTAATCTGCCCAGTCTTTTTCTTCTCTTCTTCTTTCTTATCTCCACTCAATCATATTATGGTATCAAGCTTGTAGAGCTTGTTGATGGTGTCTGCTGGGAAATGCCAATCATTATGGTTGTCAATTCCACCAGTGAATGCAAATAATCAAATTGGACTCTGGCACTTTGTACGTGCCAAATTGAAAGAAGATATCTAATTTGTGGACATGTGGTGTACTTACAGTTTAAGGAAGTCACAACCCTAGCCATTATGATTATCACATATGTAGACAAATGGTACACTTGGATTACTCCCAAAACATCATTAAGTATCCTAGCCATGGATATGTGTGGGATAAGTGAGTTACACCCCATAACAACAGCAGTACTTACCCCCCCACAGTAACATGGGTCACATAGAGGTTGTCTTTCTGAGCACAGTTGATCCTTCGCCGGCACTCATAGCTGGCCTTGGCAAGGTCTCCCAGCTGGCTGGCCTTGATGTACTTGGAGGATGGATTGCAGTCTGATTGGGCTTTTCTTTTAAACTGTCAAACCAATGTTTGTTGTTAACAAGGTGCAAAATATGACATTTTATGGTGAAACTGAGGCAAAGCAATAGGTTTATAAAATAAGGTTGATAAAAAACTCTGCCTTTGCCGGTCCCAAGCCCGGATGAAAAAGGAGAAGGAGCAGTAACAAGCTCACTAAAAAACCTGGGCTCAGCTGGCCCGGCTGATAGTACCCTGTAAGGTCTCCTGATCCAGGGATACAGGATGGGCAGCATCTGTACTCCATGTTAGGAGCGGCTGCATATGGCGTCTGTTCCTCATATCAGAGGCGGCTATTTCATATTGGAGCTAAGTTTTCTTGCTACTGAGTAGTGCTCCAGTCTCAATGAAAAAGCAGTAGACGCATTCTACTTCACCTAATCATTATGGTTGTCAAATCTCTTTTGATGAGCTCTACTCATCTCCAGAAGATACCATCAAAATCTCAAGCTCTACAAGCTTGATACCCTAATATGATTGAGCAGAGATAAGAAAGAAGAAGAAGGTTGATAATATATTTAGTGTCCACTTCTTTGATAAGGCACAATTTGGATTATCTATATACAGTATAACCTCGTTAATTCGACACACCCCAATTCGACACTTGGCGATAATTCGACCATGTTCTGATGTCCCGACCTCCAGCCTATCAAATAACAAACCGTAATTCGACAGTATCGATAATACGACACTTCCGATAGTTCGACCATTTTAAATTTCGAATTTCGATAGTTGAATGCTTTTTTACACACAACTTTCCGCTAAAAAGGTATTACAGCGGCGATCGGCGGGCGCCGATAGGATCGCGCGCGCGCACTTTTGGTTCCTGGTTAGTTTAAGTTTTACTTTGCAGTGCCGTTGCGCAATGTCGCGAGTGTTATTGTTTTTTTTTTGTTTTTCTTTTTTTACGCTGGGATTTAGGCTTCGGGCGCTAATTAACAATAATATTTTATTTTTAAATTTCAGCATTAAAATATTTTTGTTATTTTAAAATTTACAAATAATTTCCTTTTAAATAAATAAATCTTTATAAAATGTAGCCACAATTTTTTTTTTTTTTGCTTATCCCTAGTACACGTGGTACAGGCCATGATAATCATGGTGGGTAGTTAGCGACTGCGTTTTACTGTAAGCGCACCACATGTCTACACAGGTGAAAGCAGTTCGACTTTGTGACTTTGCACTTACAAATGTGCCAGAGCCCCGTTTGGTTACTTGCACTCGCTGGTGGGGTTGGACTTTTGCAAGAATCGGGGGGCCATTGGAGCATTTTTTTTTTTTAAACAGAAAAAAGTGTCCAATGCAGGGATCGAACCCGGGTCGTAGTGGTCGTAAACCAAACGGTTTAACCAGCCTTCCACCGACCCCCGAACATAACATTTTATTTCAATATTCCATTTCTGTGTTATTATAAAAGATTTAAACACAAAATCAATAACACCTGAAACAGCAGTGGATGACTTTAATACATTAAAATTTATTTATCAAAAGATATTTCCGAGGAAGAAAGGCATGCATGTTTTTTTTTTAAATAGACCATCTGGAATACATCCTGAATAGGATTTCAGTGCAAAAACAGACATCTATAAAGGAATTTTTTGAAAGATCTCTTCATGATTATTTTAAAATAATATTTTAAAATTTTCTTTTAATTTACCATATTTATTTCCTTTCAACTGCTATATTTTTCAATTAGAATAAAATATTATTTAATATATTATATTTAATATTTTAATGTCTGTAGAGTTAATATTTGATTATATTACTGAAAAGAAACACATTACCAGTAAATTTATTTGTTACAATTATTTATGTTTCTAAAATATGTATTAATGCCATTTTGTCACTGATACTAAAAGTTAATCATGAAAATAAAATAAAAGCACACAATGGTTTCAATTAATATCATTAATTTATATTCCAAGGCTATTTAAAAAAAATATCATTTCCGCGAGTTAGATGATTAGCTAATCATCTAACTTTAATTCAACACTTCCTTTAATTCAACCGAAAGCTCTGATCCCTTGGGGTGTTGAATTAAAGAGGTTCGACTGTATATATAAAAATAAATGTTTGTATGTTTGTTTGTATGTCCGGTATACAAATTCGCAGTAGTTCATTAATTCAAACCAAAATTTCCATATATAGGTTAAAAAATACGGGGAAGACGATAGACTATTTTTAAAAATATATAAATCAATTATTAAAACTATATATTCAAATTATTCTACTTAGCTCGCGAGCAGCGCCTCTAGCGGTGAAGATGGGAAGTAATATCAGCTGACCTAATGTACATGTAAAGTTTGGAGCGGGACGTTTCACAAGAGTGATATCCACGGCGCCAATTTATAATTGTAACAAATAGTGTTAGTGATTTATTTGATATAGTGATTTATTTAATTTATAATTTAGAGCACAATAGTCATGATTAGATTGTAACAAATAGTGTTTGAATAAAACATTTAATCGGGTAAACCCGGGCGTTGCCCTGGTCATTCGTCTAGTAGATTATAAACACAAGGTAATAAAACCAAATCCAAATTAATAAATAGTGTGTAACATTTCGGTAACAACGCTGTTACCGAAACTTCACACACTATTTATTTATTTGGATTTGGTCTTATTATCTTGGGTTTATGTCCACTTCTTTGATTTACGCTTGCAAGCTGAAGAGAAAATATTTTATTTTTTAAATCAGGTAGGTGAAGGGGGGAGAGAATGAAAGATGGCTTTATTTCTTTCTCTAACTCCAATCTAAACAATGAAGTGGACCCTAAAAATATGTTCTACTGTTGACACCAAAATTGAAAAAAAAAAAAAAATAGTAAGAGAGACAGGATTTATACTACAGATGCTTATAATTTATTAATAAGAGTTTTAAATTTCGTAGTGAAGTTCAAAATAATGCCACTTTATAATTTCAATTGCCATCTATCCTTAATTAAATATCTTCTTGACTTTTAAATGGTTCAAGATTTTCACCCATTTGTAACAAAAATCACCTAGTTCAAACTTATATTTTATTTATACTTAAAATCATTCGTATTTAAACCCCCTAGAAGTATTTGTGATAATAATAAATGAATGTTTTTATATTTTTTTTATTTATTCATTTTAAACTGCATTGATACTGCGTTTTGGTTTTGAAATAACTCGTGTTTCTCACGTGTTTGTTATTGAATTTTAAATAAATATCAGATGAAATGATTTTAAGAAACTTGTCGATACCTTTCCCATCTTTATAAATTTATAATAACAAAGATTTTTTGCCTTTATTATTATTATTATTATTATTTATTTATTTTTAAGAAAGCAACTATTCCTTTTATTTTGAAAACATAAACATTTAGAGTATGATGATAAACATAAAAATTCATAGCATAATAAATTTTTGAAAATATTTCTAAATTAGTAGGTTTTAATTATTATTATTATTATGAATCTCTTAGAAAATTTATAATAAAAAAGGGATTCAAACTAGCCCTAATAAAAATTCAAAGCGGAATTTATATTAGTTTTGAAAATGGTTTTAGATCTTTTCAAATTATTTAAGACATTTTTGACTTCATTAAGGACAATTTTTATGTTAATGAGGTCATTTTGTGTGTATATAAAGGTTTTACATCTTTAAAACAGCATTTTAAAGTTTAATAAACCATCTCTTAGTGAAGTATCAACATTTTAATGTTGAATAATGAATATTTCCAGATTTACTAACAAAATTTTGAGTTCTTTCATGAAATTTCAAAGTTAAATATTTGAGTTTTTATAATGTATATTCTCTCTCTCTCTCTCATTGGAAGAAATATTTTATGGAACGATATTTGAAAATTAACCCACATCTGTTTCTTTTGAACGAAAAATCGAAATTTATTTTAAGAAGAAATAACGATTATTTATAGCCTTAGAGATGAAGTATGAAGGGATGAATTGTGAAGAGTAATCCCTGAACACTTTTTTTTCGTTCATCATTACTCTTCACAATTCATCCTTTCATACTTCATCTCTAAGGTTATGAATAAACGTTATTTCTCCTTAAAATAAATTTCGATTTTTCGTTCAAAAGAAGCACATGCGGGTTTTCAAATGTCGTTCTACAATTATAAGCCCCATTATATTGTATTATATTTTTTTATGGTTTAAAAAAAACCCTTGTATGGCTCTGGTGATTGTGAGATATAGATGGGGCCTGAAACTTTCAGGCTTGATAGCACATAGCCAGAGAGAGATGTTGGGACACCTCGTGACCATAATATGCCAAAGTAACCCAGAACCCCGCCTAACCTAACCATATCCCACCTATGTCCATCTAAGCCACAAACCTCTGGTGATTGCGAGGTGTCGAGATGGAGCCTGAAGCCACCTTTAGCCTTGGCAGCACCGAGCCAGAGACCGAGATCCCCTTCCTGGTGGTCAAGTCACCTGACCTGTGGTGGATGACCTGGCCCCACCAACATCAAGCTAGTCTGAGATGGACTCAGACACCCCTTCCTGGTGGTCGAGCCACATGTCCGATGGTGGCTGACTTGACCACAAGCCAGTCCAACATGGACTCAGACACCCCTTCCTGTAGTCAAGCCACCTGACCTGTGGTGGATGACCTGGCCCCACCAACACCAAGCTAGTCTGAGATGGACTCAGACACCCCTTCCTGGTGGTCAAGTCACCTGACCTGTGGTGGATGACCTGGCCCCACCAACATCAAGCTAGTCCAAGATGGACCCAGACGCCCCTTCCCTGTAGTCAAGCCACCGACCTATGGTGCTTGACCTGACTCCACCACGAGCCCTGAACCTTTCCCAAGCTGACCCCAAGATGCCCAGAATCAACAATAATAATTATATTTTTAAAATTATTTTTAATTCAATATTAAACCGTTTGGTTTTCAACCACTAGGACCGGGTTTGATTCCCACATTGGACACTTTTTTTCTGTTTAAAGAAAAAAAATGCTCCAATGGCCCCGATTCTTGCAAAAGTCCAACCCCACCAGCGAGTGCAAGTAACCAAACGGGGCTCTGGCATTTGTAAGTGCAAAGTCGAACTGCTTTTCACATGTGTAGACATGTGGTGCGCTTACAGTAAAAGCAGTCGCTAACTACCCACCATGATTATCATGGCCTGTACCTCGTGTACTAGGGATAAGCAAAAAATATATATATATATTTTAGATTTTTTTGTGAATATTTCTTTAATAATTTTATATTTAATTTATTTTTATCATATTTTTTAGGATGCCTTTTTTTAATTTTTTATTTTCATAGAGAAAGAGGGATGGTAGCCTTGGGGGTGAGTTCAGCAACACTGGGAAAAGGAAGCGGGATATTTACATTTTTGATTTTTACATTTTTTGATATTGACATTCGGATATTTACATTTTTTTCTTTACAAGAATTTGATTTTTTTTCCCTGAGAAGCAAAAAAGACTTGGAGTTGCGGAGGGCGGAGGCCGCTGGCTGCTGCCTTGGCTGCCCCTTTTTTCGAATCATGGACTTGGGTGGCTGGAGGTAGGTTGGGGGGTAATCTGGGACTTTGGCACGATAGGCCTTTTTTTTTTCTTTTGTATAAAGTTTAAAACCCTCCCTTTTAACCATATAGTTTTTTTTAATACCTTTTTTTTTAATCTTATATATATCTGCGTGATGTATATTGAAAGATTTTATTGGTCTAAATAAAAATTTGTTTAGCCAAAAATGATTGGTTAATTTCCCTTTTAACATTAATTGCTAGCCAGCACAGCTTTAGGTCTCTACATGTGCCAAAGATGAATAAATTTGTGGTCTGCTTTTCTGCAGCCACTGGCGCCCTAATATTTGGACATGTAGAGATCTGGAAATAGTAAAAGTATAAAATCACACCGATTATATAACAGAGACTAGAACAACCCCTTCCCTGTGGTCGAGCCACCTGGCACATGGCGGCTGACATGGCCCCACCAGCACCAAGCCAGAGTATGAGATGGACTCAGACGCCCTTACCTGTGGTCAAGTCACCTGACCTATGGTGACTGACTTGAACCCACCAGCACCGAGCCAGACTCCAGCATGCCTATCCCTATGGGCAGGCGGACACCAGCTCCCCCACGAGTCTTAAACATTCCCCAAGCTGATCTCAAGATGTCCAGTTCCTACAATGTTCATTTTTAAAATATAATATTCAATGCAGGAAATGAAAACAGTAAAAGAAACAATTCTGTTTTAATGTATTCATTTCCTGTATATAAAATATTCAATACTTTAAATCCATATTTATTTTTTATTGGTGAATTTTTTTAAAAATTCATTTTAATTTTTATTTAATTATAATTTTTAGTATTTTTACTTCACACACACACACACAGATGATGATAGCCTTGGAGGGTGAGTTCAGCATTACTGGGGAAAGTAAGTCAAATATTTATTTTGAAATTTCTAGAAAAGAGGAAGGGGGAAGCTTAAGCCGCTGACTATGCTGCGACTCTGGCCACCCATTCATGATCCTGGACATTGGTTCCTGAATTAAGATATAGGTAGGGTTAGATGGGTGTTTTCTAGGACTAAATTTTAAATATTTTATGTACAAAGTTATTTATTTTACGAGGGCCATCCAATAAATAAGTTTCCCTATTTTTTTTTCTGCAAACGAAACGTTGTAAAAATTAGTTAGTATGGAAGAAATGGTCACTAGGATGCGTTGGAAGCTGGTGACCTTCAAAATCACGCTACTCGTACGCGCAAGTCCGTAGCGCTTCAGTTTCCATGGAGCTACCACTTGTGAACGTGTCCACTTGCGAACTCTGTTCTGTAATTCGTTTTTTCACGGCGAAAAATGAAACTGCACTCAATATTGATCGCAATTTAGTGTCAGTGTATGGTGAAGAATGTATGAGCATCCAAATGGTTCGCCGATGGCGTTCATGGTTCTTAGAAGGACGGCAAAACGTGCATGATGACGAGCGAAGCGGCAGGCCCGTTACTGCTACGGACAATGCAACGGTTGCTGCTGTTCGGAATGTGGTGGAAGCAGATCGCCGCGTCACCATTGACGAAATAATGATTCGACTGCCTCCTGGAATCGAAATTGGACGCTCTTCGATTGGAACAATCATGTCAGATATTTTGAATTTTCGCAAAGTCTGCGCAAGATGGGTCCCGCGTTTGCTCTTGGAAAATCACAAGCAACAACGGATGGGGGCAGCCCGAGCTTTCCTGGAAATTCATCAAAGAGATGGAGATCAACTGTTTTCCGTATTGTCATTGGAGATGAAAGCTGGGTGCATCATTCAACTCCAGAAACAAAACGACAAAGCATGGTGTGGATGAAGCCTGAGGAAAGTGCACCAAAAAAGGCGAAGGTCACAATCTCTGCAGGCAAAGTTATGGCTATGGAAAACTTCAAATGGGAAATTTTCACACATCCACCTTATTCTCCGGAACTTGCCCCAAGCGACTTCCATCTTTTTCCAGCACTCAAGTGGCACCTTGGAGGCAAGCACTTTGCGAATGATGACGAAGTGCAGGCGGAGGAGAACCACTGGCTACGAAGACAGGACAACAGCTTGGTACAACAGTGGTATCAAAAAATTGCTACAACGGTACCAAAAATGTTTGGACAGAAATGGTGAATATTTAGAGAAGTTACGATGCACTAGCGCGCCATCGCCTGTCCTTACTGCAATGGAAAAATTAAAGGGAGGGCCTGGCTCATCAGTGGTGAACCCTCCCAGCGGTTTCGCCAGTTTAATCTACCATACCGCTGTTATATTGCATTTTTGGAACTTCCTTTTATAGTTGACTGTTGTAAGACTCTTGGAATGGGTATTTTAGAAGACACAATTTGATATTTGCGGAAGAGCGATTGCTCGAAGCATATTATATATTTATAATTATATTTAATTCTGCTGTCCTAAAAGCTTATGTCCATAGTTCTTCTAAAATACCCATTCCAAGAGTCTTACAACAGTCAACTATAAAAGGAAGTTCCAAAAATGCAATATAACAGCGGTATGGTAGATTAAACTGGCGAAACCGCTGGGAGGGTTCACCACTGATGAGCCAGGCCCTCCCTTTAATTTTTCCATTGCAGTAAGGACAGTAGAAATTGTTTTATTTTAAAAAGAATATTACGCCTCTAAAATAGTTTTGTAATTTGATAACAGATGGCGCGCTAGTGCATCGTAACATAATTGTTCAAATAAAAGACACAATTTGATATTTGCGGAAGAGCGATTGCTCGAAGCATATTATATATTTATAATTATATTTAATTCTGCTGTCCTAAAAGCTTATGTCCATAGTTCTTCTAAAATACCCGTTCCAAGAGTCTTACAACAGTCAACTATAAAAGGAAGTTCCAAAAATGCAATATAACAGCGGTATGGTAGATTAAACTGGCGAAACCGCGGGGAGGGTTCACCACTGATGAGCCAGGCCCTCCCTTTAATTTTTCCATTGCAGTAAGGACAGTAGAAATAGTTTTATTTTAAAAAGAATATTACGCCTCTAAAATAGTTTTGTAATTTGATTTAGAGAAGTAGTCTATGAGCTGTATAATGAAAATAAAATAACTGCATAATTGTAAATAATGTGGTTTATTTGTTAAAAAATAGGGAAACTTATTTATTGGATGGCCCTCGTATTATAAGGTCGGAGAAGGTTGGTGGATAGCAGCCGCTGGTCTTGAAGGCGGGAGATGTCTGTGAACCTGATTAATAAAGTGGCCACTGGAATGAGTCTGGACAGGGCAGTGATAAAAGGCGTGGCGAGTTGTCTCCAGGCGTGTGACATGTGGATTAATAAAAAAAAGAGGAGAATCATTTTTGTGGCGAACCCTTCTTGGGGAAAACAATGAAGGCAAGTTTATCTACTGTATATGATTATTAATCCCCCTTAAAACTCTTGTTTTAAAGTATATCAAACTAAGCTGTGCCCACAGAGAACCATAATTGTAGTCCTAGAAACCTTTTTCACAAACTGTGCCCATAGAGATAGGCATGTTGGAGTCTGGCTTGGCGTTGTTGGGTTTAAATCAACAACCATAGGTTAGGTGACTCGACCACGGGATTTCTCAGTCCATCTCAGACTGGCTGGTGCTGGTGGGGTCAAGTCAGCCACCATGGTTTATGTGGCTTGACAATAGGGAATGGGCATCTGAGTCCATCTCAGACTCTGACTCATTGTTGTCATAGCTGAAGGCTTCAGGCTCCACATTTATATGTATGTTAAAATCGTGATGTTTTATAAGTTTTTGTTTGCTGTTAACTTTAAAAAACTATTACCAGATCTCTACAAGTACAAATATTCGGGCGCCAGTGGCTGCAGAAAAGCAGACCACAAATTTAAAATTATCGCTAGCAATAAATGTTGATGGGGAAATTAACTAATCCTTTCTGGCTAAACATATTTTATTTTAGACCAATAAAATATTCTTTCAATGTACAACAGAAATATAGATAAAAACAAAGAAAAAATACTTAAATAGGATCACGCATATATAGATTTAAAAAGGAATAAATAAACTATATAAGGTTAAAATAGTGAGGAGTTCAATATATATTTATATATCGTAATTTAAACAATGTGATATGTAAGTAATAAAGTATGACAGTCGTCTCAAAGTGACACCAGCTTGCCACCTGGGGGATCCAGAGAGCAACAAAAAGGGCGTTGGTCCGGATGTTGACAGTTAGTTAGGTTACAGTGGATATTTTCGGACAGGCCCGCTGAGTTTAGGTCGTGGTCATCTCACGGCGGCCCTCGTATCCGCCGTTTTGGCTCCTCTCTGCCCCGCGGCTTCATGCAGGACGCCGAGCTTTCCTCAGTTGATCCTCAACTTTCCCCTGGTCCTGGTGCCACGTGAGAACTACTAGGAGAGTGTCTTTTGATCCCAAACTTTGTCCTTACTGTCCCGTGCGGACTTCCCACTCTGCACGTCTTGCCATATATAAATATAAACTTTAAAAAAAGGCCTATCATGCCAAAGTCCTCAGCTTCCCAGGGAAAAAAATCAAATTGTTGTTAATATCACGCTTACTTGCCCCCCAGTGTGCTAGACTCACCCCCCCCCCCAAAGCTATCATCACCCTTCTCTCTCAGTGAAAAAAAAAGTATCTTTATAAAATAATAAAAATAAATTAAATATAATAATTATTAAAGAAAATTCACAAAATAAATAAATATTAGAAAATATAGAAATAAAATATATATATAATTAATATTGTAGGATCTTGGCATCTTGGAATCAGCTTGGGAAAGGTTCAGGGCTCGTGGTGGAGCTGGTGTTCTGCCTGAAGATGGTGATTTTAACACCCACCATGGGTCTATGGCTTGCCCATAGGCACGCTGGAGTCTGGCTTGGTACTGGTGGAGTCAAGTCAAGCACCATAGGTCAGTGGCTTGATTACAGGGAAGGGGTGTCTGAGTCCATCTTGGACTCTGGCTTTGGTTCAAGTCAGTCACAATGGGACATGTGGCTCGACCTCCAGGAAGGGGTGTCTGAGTCCATCTCAGACTAGCTTGGTAGAGACAGGTCATCCACCACAGGTCAGTGGCTTGACCACAGAAAGGGGCATCTCAGTCTCTGGCTCGGTGCTGTCAAGGCTAAAAGCTGCTTCAGGCTCCATCTATACATTTCAAAATCACTGAGGCTTGCGGCTTAGATGGACAAAGGTGGGGCATGGTTAGGTTAGGTGGGGTTCTGGGTGATTTTGGCATACTATGGTCACGAAGTGTTTTAGCATATATACATACACGCTTTTGCAATCAAGGAGACTTACAGCTTAGAAGGGGGATATTGTTAAGCTAGGTGGGGTTCTGGCTGAATCGTGGGCATACTATAATACAATGGTCATGAGGTGTATTCACAGCAGCAGCAATTGTGAGTAACCAAAACTCCTGGCCAACTGTCTGAATATTATAAGTAACAAGATGAAAATATGTTAAGTGTAAATGAGTTTTATGGTGTAAAATAGATACAAAATTACTTAGCAGGACAATTTAAAAAAAAAAATCAAATCGAAAATGCCCTTTCATTAAATTCAAAATATAGAAATTTAAGGGGGTTATCAAATAACTCATTGAAAAAAAAAAGCCTCCATATAACTGTCCTAGACCAGCTTATTGATTTACAATATATGGCCTAACCTCTAGATTATTGTTAAAAAATTAACAAAATGTCCTCACATATTCATTTTTCTAGGTTTTTTATTCTATGGAATTTATTTTACTTGAAATGTGATTTATATATATAAATCATTATTAAACTCTAAATTTTAAATATTATACTACTATAAAATTTCATTTAAAAATCTTAAAATTTCCTAAAGGTATGAAAAAACTTTGTATATATATATAGATAAAATTAGATAATCCTTATTAATATAAACTTGTCTTATCATTTTTAAAAAATGTCCTTTTTGAAAAATTATTATTGAATCTTAAAAATGTTCATGATAAATTCAAAAATATATATAAATTTAAATTTCATATATAATTGTATATATGAAATATATTTTGGTCTTTTTTTTTCTTTCAATTTCTGTTACCATTTTGTTAATTTGACCCTTTTAGAAAAAAAAAAAAACCGTAAAATATATATAATTTCATAGATAAAAATTATAATTAACCTTACTCAGCAAAAGAATTTTGTCGATAGGTTAACACAAACTAGTTTTATTTTTTTTTACGCAACTAAAGTCCAAGTTTGTTTATAACGATTTTTGGTATAATGTAAGTTCGTTTTCTCTACTTTTTTTTTCATAAAAATAAATACCTTTCCAGATTTAATCTTTGATTTTGCTCTCAATTAGTTTTGAAATTTTTATCATATATTTCATAATATTTAAATACATTATTAGACACTTTGTTTTACAATTTTTGCACATTTTGGGATAATTTTTAAACAATACCATTCCTATTATGCTTTTATACTAATGTTGAAAATGCACTAATATAATCAAAAAAAGTTTATTCCACATCTTTGATATAAAGGAATTTTAAAATTTGTTTAGAAATAATTTTTTGGTGATCAACTTTCTCATATATAATATAATATTATAATTTATAAAATAAAATATAGCTTTCTAGACTTTATTGCTCATATGTTAGTCATTTAGAAATTATAATGATGAATATATATATAACACTACTGAAACTAACTCTGTAAAGGAAAAGCACAAGCTTGATTATATGATTTACAATCTTTTCCCTTATTTCACTTTTTCCTTCTTTTACAAATTCAACTTCTTAAGTGCCTTTACTATAGGTCAATTTCTGTTCTTGACTGGTGATTGCTGGAATCTCTGATTACAGTCACTATTAGTATAGAAAGATAATCAGTGTGTTTACTTTATATATCAAAATTCAAAACTATTTTAAAGGCGTAAGATTCTTTTTGATATTAAACAATTTCTACTGCCCTTACTGCAATGGAAAAATTAAAGGGAGGGCCTGGCTCATCAGTGGTGAACCCTCCCAGCGGTTTCGCCAGTTTAATCTACCATACCATTGTTATATTGCATTTTTGGAACCTCCTTTTATAGTGATACTGTTGATAGACTTTTTGAATGGGTATTTTAGAAGAACTATGGACATAAGCTTTGAGGACAGCAGAATTACATACATTTTTAAATATATAATATGCTTCGAGCAATATAAAAGCTTATGTCCATAGTTCTTCTAAAATACCCATTCAAAGAGTATCAACAGTATCACTATAAAAGGAAGTTCCAAAAATGCAATATAACAATGGTATGGTAGATTAAACTGGCAAAACTGCTGGGAGGGTTCACCACTGATGAGCCAGGCCCTCTCATTAATTTTTCCATTGCAGTAAGGGCATTAGAAATTGTTTAATATCAAAAAGAATCTAAGCCTTTAAAATAGTTTTGAATTTTGATAACAGATGGCGCGCTAGTGCATCATATTACTCTATATATAAAGAAATGCCTTGTTAATACAGTAAAACCCCGCTAATACGAACCCTGGATATAACGAACCTTCCCTTATAATGAACCCACGCCGATTCCCAATTCCATTCCATTAAAAATACCATCGTTATAACGAACTTTGCGATTTTTAGAATAACGAACTACCCCTATAACGAACCTATTTTGGGTCCCAAAATATTAAAATCTATTTAAAATACTATGCTTATAACGAACTTAGAATTGTAATTAAAAAAAAAAAATTAAAACAACAAAATTTTGAGCATATTTCAGCTCGCGGATCGCGATTTCAAAACAATAAATTTAGCGGCATTGTTTTGATTTTTGCACTTTATTTTTGCTGTATGTTGTATAAATTTTAACACAAATTACTTTTTATTAAATAGAATATATTTGCATCCATTAAATTTGAAATATAAAAAATGCAAATGGCTTCCAAAATGAAGAAAACAAAGGCATTTTAAAAACAAAAGCGTTATTTCTTTTTAAAAAAAGGCCATTTTCAGAACTTTTCAAAGTGAAACAACACAGGCAAAATGTTAAGAACATATTAAAATAAGAGAATATAAATTTTATATTATAAAAGATAAAATATAAAGCCATTAAAAATTGTTACAAAGAGGAATCAACCTCAACTTTTGCCGCGATCGCGATCGTACGTTTTAGAACATAAAAAAAAAAGTCCAAATAAACGGTCCCGTGATGAAACAAAAATTATTTTTATGCCATTAACTATGGTGATTTTAAAGTCAGCAATGTTTTGCATGACAGGTTAAAAAAAAAAAAACGAAATCTAGACCTAGAAGAATATGCGGAAAAATGAAATGGAAGTAAAACACTAACTTTATTTGAATGGTGCAATGCTTGAACAATGCTTTGAAGCAACATGGTGTTAGAGCCATTTTTCCAAATAAACATTGTATTATATAATGTGATAATGATGTTTTTAAATCATTTTATATCTTTGAATATATATTTAATAAAACTTTGCCTAGGATTTGTCTTGATTTTTAAATTAGACATAGAGGTACATGTATGTTAATGATAAGAAGAACCTATCATCTAATGATTTCTATTATTATTCAGTATTAATGTAAGGAAATTGGTCAATTAAAGGGAATTAAAACAAAGTGACCACTATTAAGAGGAAGCCTCTTCCAGTGTGTATGGCTGTCCTTTAATTATACGGTCTAAAAATTTTGAAAAGTAAAAAAAATGGCCAAACCGTGGCCATAGTGAACCAAAAGCTCTGTCCCATTGGGGTTCACTATAGAGGGGTTTTACTGTATTTCATTGAATTGTTTTGAAACATTTAACAATTACAGTGGTACCTCGACATACGAGTTTTTCGAGATACGAGCCGACAAGCAAGTGATTTTTTGCTTTTAGTTACGAGCGAAATTCGAGATACGAGTTCGGTTCGGTAGTAACACGCAGTCGCGCCATCACGATCAGTTAGCAGCGTGCTTCCGCTGTGATAGGTTGTGTTTTGTGTTCGCGTTTTGTGTTGTATTTACATTTACAGTTTTAGTTCATTTATTTTTATAACCATGGATCGGAAGAAAGTTTGTAAAAAGTCAAGTGCTAAGAAAAAGATGATAAGTATTGAATGAAAGCGTGAAATTTCTACAAGTGAGATAAAGGAGATCTTAGGAATGTGGGAGAGAGTTTCACAGTTCGTGGAAAAAAAAACACCCAGAAAAAGTTGCAACAGGTCGTGCATCTGACCTTTTTAATGACACTTGCCTAACTCATTTCCGGAACATTCTGAGAGGGAGGAAGAAACAAACCTCCTTGGACATGTTTTTTTCTAAACGGCCTACAGGTGAAAGCGAGAAAAATGTAGCGAAAAAGGCAAAGACCAGTGAGGATATCTAATTTATTTCTTTACATTCTCTTTTTTGTTTTTGTGCAATAAATATTTGATATTTATAAATACGTTTTTATTATTTAAAACCACGTAACAAAAATAACTGGGGTGACATTTTGGAGGTTGGAACGGATTAATGGTAGTTCAATTGTTTTGTATGGGGAAATTTGCTTCGAGATACGAGTAATTCAAGATACGAGCAAGGTTGCGGAACGAATTAAACTCGTATGTCAAGGTACCACTGTATATGGAAAAAAAAAGCTATCATTATTACTAGTTTCCTGTTGAGGAGACTGTGACATTTGGCCCAATCTGAGACTAAGCCTCTCATTGGACGCGATGTAAACAAAGGCTATGATTGGTTCTTTGGACGTGTCACTGCCTTGACCTCGGGGAATTCTCTGATAGGCTGGTTAGTTCTAATTCGTCAATATAGAAATTTTTTAAATAAAAATAATATATATATATTTATTAATTAAATACCTTTGGTTACTTTAATATTTATAAAGGCCGTTTTTTTTTTTTTTTTTTATTTTTTTATTTTATATATATTATATCCTCATATTTTATTTTTTATTTTGGTGTTTTAGCGTAAACAAAGAAATATGGATAAACTTACGGTCCAATGTTGCCTGATATTTTAGCAATATATTATTTATATATTAAGTTATCTACAGTATAACCTCGTTAATTCGACACACCCCAATTCGACACTCGGCGATAATTCGACCATGTTCCGATGTCCCGACCTCCGGCCTATCAAATAACAAACCGTAATTCGACAGTATCGATAATACGACAGTTCCGATAGTTCGACCATTTTAAAATTCGAATTTCGACAGTTGAATGTTATTTTACATGCAACTTTATCGCTAAACGGTATTACGGCGGCGACGATCGGCATCGGCGGGCGGCGACGATCGGCAACAGTGGGCGTCGATACGATCGCGCCTGCGCACTTTTGGTTTCTGGTTAGTTTAAGTTTCACTTTGCAGTGCCGTTGCGCAATTTCGCGGATGTTATTGTTGTTTTTTTTACGCGGGAATTTCGGCATCATGCTCTAACTATTAATAATTTTTATTTTTTTATTTTTAACATTGAAATATTTTAGCTATTTTTAAATTTATAAATAATTTCTTTTTAAATAAATAAATCTTTATAAAATGATCCAACAATGATTATGATAACATTTTATTTCAATATTCCATTTCTGTGTTATTATAAAAGATTTAAACACAAAATCAATAACACCTGCAGCAGCAGTGGATGCCTTTAATACATTAAAATTTATTTATTAAAAGACATTTCAGAGGAAGAAAGGCATGCATGTTTTTTCAAAATGCCATCTGGAATACATCCTGAATAGGATTTCAGTGCAAAAACAGATATCTATAAAGGAATTTTTTAAAAGATCTTCATGATTATTTTAAAATAATATTTTAAAATTTTCTTTTATTTACCATATTTATTTCCTTTCAACTGCTATATTTTTCAATTAGAATAAAATATTATTTAATATATTATATTTAATATTTTAATGTCTGTAGAGTTAAAATTTGATTATATTACTGAAAAGAAACACATTGCCAATAAATTTATTTGTTACAATTATTTATGTTTCTAAAATATGTATTAATGCCATTTTGTCACTGATACTAAAAGTTAATCATGAAAATAATATAAAAACACACAATGGTTTCAATTAATATCATTAATTTATATTACAAAGCTATTAAAAAATATATATTTTAGCGAGTTAGATGATTACCTAATCATATAACCATATAACCTTAATTCAACACTTCCTTTAATTCAACCGAAAGCTCTGATCCCTTGGGGTGTTGAATTAAAGAGGTTCGACTGTATATATATAAAAATGAATGTATGTGTGTGTGTGTCTGTCCTTTATGCCTGACCAAACCACTCATTGGAACGCCATGAAACTTTGGGAAGTTATTTAGTATAGTACTGGAAAGGTTTCTGAAAAATAATTTCTTAAATATCTTGAATATCCTTAGAGTTATTTGCAGATTTGTAGATTTAACTCGCAAGCAGCGCCACCATTGCGACGATGATAAGTTTTTTTATCTATAAGTTTTATTATCACTAAGTTTATTATCTTAAAGATTATTTATCAAAAGTAAGATTATCTCAGACAAGAATAATGATACAATTCCAAGGCAAAGATACTATTTCTTTAACTTCCAATTACCGAAGGAACCAATTAATATTGATTTTATTCAACTTATCGAGTATTTTTCAAGGGACCGGGAAAAAATGTTCACTAGATAAAATGATGATTTTGTAATGTAGAAAATTAGGAAAGACAAAATTCAGGATGACATGGCACACAGGGACCGGGAAAAATGTTCACTTTATCGAGAGATTCAAGTTTATGAGTTTCAAATTATCAAAATATATCTTTTTTTTATAAGTTTATAGAGAATTGTTTTAACAAATGTTCGTTAGACAAACCTTTACTCGGGTAAAACCCCGGGCGAAGCCGGGTACATCCATATTATTATATATTAAGTCACTGTTGAAGTGTGGAGTACTGAATCTTCTCAAGATTTTTCCACACTAGCTTCTCCAATGTTGAGGTTTTTTTTCCCTGTGCAATATGGGATTTTCTTCACAGGAGCTCTTTCAAGCCACTCTTGCAGATGAGGCAAATCTCACATACCATGGTGTGTATCAAACCTAGTTTTCTTTTTGTCATTGATATTCTTTTCTATTCAAGGTTGGTATTGTGATGTAATCTGTAAATAATTCATAGAATGTACAAAATAAATGTTATCATTATGATTGTGTATGTTTTGGTACAGAGACAGCTTGAGTTAGGCTGTAGGTAGATAGAAAGGCCATAAGTTAGCAAGTTCCCTCTATATAATAATGATTGTTTGCATTCTGATTTGTGAAGAAAACAAAACAGGTATTTTTTAATTGGAACTGATAGTCACCATTCAATCACAGACTGAGCCCTGTATAAACTGTTGATGCAGGGTTAATTATGTGATTGAATGGTGCCTGTGTGTTCAAAGGGTACTTTGCCTTTTATCATTAAAATGATATTTGAATTTCCTTATATACCTCTCTCTACCATATTTTTAACATCCTATTTCTGACAATGGGTGAAGACCTTCTGTCTTTTCACCAATGGTGTAAATTAAAGCGTTGCTCTTTCCCTTCACTTTGGAATTTAAATCTGTATCTAAGTATTTGAATTATTTTATCAATTTGACAACTCACTTGTTCTATTGAAATTGAATGGATCGGAAGAATTGACTCTTGTTAGCAGTCACAATTTACAGTGGAACCTTGTTGTATGCACCAACTTGGTTATAACATCATAATTCTAAAGTATCAAGTCTAAAACAAGGTAATAAGACCAAATCCAAACAAATAAATAGTGTGTGACGTTTCGGTAACAGTGTTGTTGCCATCTTCCTATCATTACCATCAGTACTTTTGTCTGAAGATGGTAACAACGCTGTTACCGAAACATCACACTATTTATTTGGATTTGGTCTTATTACCTTGTTTTATAATATATAATCCAAATTGTGCCATATCTATCAAGTCTAAATTGTTGTAACCCTAATTTTTTTTATAATAACAAAACAACAAAATAGCTTATTTTAAATTCAAAAGATGACATGACCAATTCTTTATTATTGTAATGTTTGTTACAATGCTGTTACCAAAACATCACAGACATTTCAATAATTTGGATTTAGTTTTGTTCCTTTTGATTCTAATCTCTAATCCAAATTGTTCCTTATTATATTGTATCGTAGGAAAGACAGCTCTCAGAATGACACAGCAATTTATTTGATGCAAACCAAAAAAAAAAATTTGAGAGAGGCAATAAGGAAAGTTTACAGAGTTGCAAAACACAAGGTAATAAGACCAAATAAATAAGTGGTGTGTTCTGTAACTATTGAAATGTTACAAAATAATTATTTGGATTTGGTCTTATTACCTTGTGTTTCTAATCATAATCCAAATTGAGCCTTATCAGAGTAGCAAAATTTGGATATCAAAATTAATAATCTTTCCATAAAATATAAATATTTTGCTCCTAACTCTTTGTTAACTGTGACTCACAGCTTACAAATCTTGTTGCTTCTGACATTGATCAAGGATTTCTTTGGATGTTTGTTCCTTTGCCCCTTCTTTTTTCTTGTGGCATGAAGAGTGGCTTTGTTGTCATATTGTCTATAAGGACATCTTTTCTTGGAGGGAAGTCTTGGCTTTGACACTGCGGTAGAAGCCTGGTGTCAGTTACTGAAAATGTAGAGGTCTGCTTGGCAGACTTTAATTTGCCATCTCTAAACTAATCAAAAACTTTACCAAAATGTCATGTTTAAAATTACAAAAGCCAAACCTCAGAATGAAACAGCAATTTATTTGATATAAATCATAATTTATAAAATACTACCCGAGAGGAAATGAGTACAGAGTAACAAAATATCTAAATTAATAATCTGTTCATGAAATAATAAATATTTTTGTTCTAGAATATTATAACCAATAAAATATAGCGTTGAAGTATTTATTGCTTTTAAATTATACCATTTAGTTATTAGTAAGGTGTGCGTGTGTACAATGAAACTTTGCTATTAACAACATCACTTGGAACTGTTGTTCTAACAGCATAGGTAACAATTCTGAAACTAACTCTTCCAAGGAAAACTAATAATGCTTACCTTTGGCTAATTTATGATTTATACAGTAGAACATACACCATGAGAGGACACTTGTGCTAGAGGACACACTCTCTACAAAGGACAGTTTTAATCACCAAAGTTAGCATTTTTACTAATAAGTAACTCTCCAGTAAGAAGACACTTCTCCTTAAAGAAAACTCTGGCTCTGCAACTAGGTGTTGTCCTTTACAGGGAGGTTTAATTTTTAATTAATTATTCATTAATTGGCAAAAGGTAAACATGCTAGATTTCCTTGAAAAGGGTAGCAATGGGCTCCCAAAATGTCAGAAATAAAGAAAAAGTAGCGGATAATTAATCATATTTATAAATTTAATCTGCAAAAATGTATATTTTCTTCTCTAACCATGTCATTGTTATAACCATGGTTAGAACAATAAGACTTTAAAACCTAGGTACTATGGTGGTACGTTGCTGTTATCACATGATTCCATTGTATATATTTTCTCTATTGTAAAGTATTTTCATAAAGTTGTAATTTATAAACCTGGCAGCTCAGCTTCTGATGACCCAGGGGTACTCTATAACAGGATTGCTCATTACAAAAATAACATAAATATAGCCCAACTTCTTTAATTCATCACCCCAAGGGATCAGAATTGTCAGCATTGAATTATAGTTGGTTAAAGAAAATAGCCTTAGTGTAATAATAATAAAAGCTATAAATATAAATAAAATAAAAAAGGTTATACTGTTTTTCAAAATATAAATTTGAATAAATTTTAATAATTGTGTATAATATTTGTGTCCTAGTTAAATGCATGTTTATACTCTCTAGAACAGTGATTCTCAACCAATGTGCCGCGGTAATTTTGTGTGCCGCGAAATTCTAAAAATGTGCCGCCGAATTTTAGTCATATGATTATGTTCACGTTTGTATTGGTTTTTCTTTTTTTCTTTTTCATTTTTTTACTTTTTAAAATAACGAAATTAGCAAATTGAATGTTAGAGATGTATATTACTTATATTTTGCATAGAAATATTGATACATAATTTGAATTTTCTTGCATTCAAGTTAGCAAAAGTGTGCCGCGAAATTCTAAAATTGTGCCGCCAAATTTTCAAATCTTTAAAATAATGCCGCAACAAAAAAAAGGTTGAGAATCACTGCTCTAGAACATCCTGTGATAAGGTACAATTTGGATTATAGATTAGAAATAAAAGATCATTTGACCAAATCCAAAAAATATATTGTGCGACATTTCAGTAACAGCATTGAGTAACAGCACTTTCTAGAACATCCTGGTGTGGGTGGTTGGTGACCTGCTTGGGCCTGGGTTGATGAAAGAGTTGGGTCACCCCTATATGATGGCACAAGATTGAAATATTCTAAAGACCATTTAGTTTAATACTTTTCATTGGAGCTCCAGAAGTGACAAAAATATATTTAGAAGGAAAACTTATATTTAAAATCAGGGGCAGATGTAGCCTTGATGGGCAACTCATCTAAAAGGGACAACCTTGAAAACAAACCTGTGTTGTGGAGTATCAGCCTCTAAGTGACATTGGGGAAAGTTGTCTTGACCCTTTTACTGCCAGTCTCACATCCATTGGTAGCCAGTGCCATAGTAGATGTGCCCCATGTGCTGACATAAAAAAAAATCTAAACCATGATCATTTACAATTGCACTGGTGTCCAAAATTAACATACGTGAAATGTAGATTTAAAAAAAAATAAATGCACTATTATAGACATTATGAAATTTGGTACACTCTAGTACAGCCAAACCTCAATATAATAATATCACTCATTGTTATAACTCAGTTCAAATATTTGGGACTTTATGCGATGTTGTGAAATAATTTAATATCAATTATTTACAATATTCACACAAAAATGAGGCAGCATATACAAGAAATGCTCTTCATCGTAAAATATTGGATAAATGATTATGGGGTACCATTATGACAGATCTCTTTTGGAAATTTGCAAGAGATTTAAAAAGAATTATATTCATGATGTGTGCTGCTGACAAGATTGATAGAAAATTTGTGTATTTCCAAGTTTTACCTTGAGAGCTAAATAATATATCGTTGCACACATGTATGGGTAATTTCAAGAATAAGCAAGCTTAAAAATGTGCCGACTTAATGAAATCTCATGCTACTAAATTCATACAAGTCGGTGGACGAGTGGGTAACACCCTCCATTCCCGACACCCATGAACCGGGATTGAATCCCGCGTTAAAATTTGTTTAATATGTGGATAACCTTCACATATTATTCACTGTTTCAATTATCATGAACTAGGTTGCTCTTGCTGAGTGGTACCTATTAATGTGATTTTGAACCAGGTACTAAATTCACCATTACAGAGATCCCCCTATAATACAACGGTGATCAAGTGGTATAAACCATCAATTTTTGAAGGCCACGACCTGGAATTGGATCCTGCTTTGGACACTTTCTTTTCTAATAAGAAATGTCTCCTATGGCCCCCCAATTCTTGTAAAAGTAGGTGTGTGCAATGGGGCTCTGGAACACTTGTAAGTATTTATATAAAAAAAGGTGTACCTGGTTCTGTGAAAGAAAATAAATAATAATTTGATTGATTTCTTTCACAGATCTAGGTTTGCCATTTTTTAATATAAATATATTCAATGGATCACCTTTTGAGTCAAACACTTGTAAGTGCAAAAGTTGTAACTGCTTTCTACATGTCTAGCTGTCAATGAGAGGAGATAGGGCTAATTTCTACCCCACCCTTCCTTCCAGATTTCCACTTGGTTATGTCCATGGCAGACAGTGGAGTTAGCCATGTAGAAGTGGAAGATCTGAATCCATAGGAAAAGGCTATATATATATAATAGTGCCAACAGTATTGTAAGGAAATTGTGTACTTGCAGTAGCTAGCATGTGCCACATCTATGTTGCTAGTATACAGTGTTTTACTAACCTGTGTGTTTCCCCAGATGTGTGTGAGCTGGGCTTCTCAAACCTAAAACAACAATGCCAGCCTACATAAATGAACGTGAGTACTTTGACTGAATATGTCGCTATAATAATACCTTAATCAGTTTATAAGAAAGTTATTTTAAAAAGACATGTTGAAAATTCTTATAACAGATGGCAGCATTGTGTTAACATAATCAGATTGTTTGTATATATATATTAAAAATAAAGAAGGCATCTCCTGACCACGAGCACATGTGCTTTTTAGATGGCAGAGCACCATCTAGTGGAGCAAGAATAAACTAAACGTTTATTTAGCTTGCTCCGTGATATTTGGCCAACCCAATTTCTTGATAAATCAAGAAAAGCCATCCACGATTTTTTTTCTATTGTTTTCTCATATATATATATATATATATATACTGCGTGATTCTAAATTTGAAGCACCAAGAATTACCGGGCAGAAAATATGAAAATTTCTGGGTAAAGTTGGATCACTTAGTTCATGTTAATTGAAATATAAGAGAAGGAACTTGCAAATTTGCCAATATCTGCACCTCTATCTGACAGGGAAGCATCTGAAATATTAGTTTTTGAATGATAAAACATTTAGTAGCAGAGAATGCCAGGCTGTCATCAGCTGCCAAGGCGCAGTTCCAGCAGACAGATGATTTCATGACAGGTATGATGATTGGACTCAAAAGTGCCGGATGGTCCATATGTCAAATCTCTATGGACAGACATCTTGATGTGTCCACAGTGCTATGGAGAAGATGGTTGGAACAAGGGGCATGATTGATGGGTGCTGGTGTGGCCAGAATGACATTAGCCTGCATGGACCAATGTATCTGCCAGATGGCATTGGCTGCCCCACAGTCCACTTCTGTCGTCATTTTGCAGGATGTGCAGGGCACTCTCCCATATCTACCAGAACCATTATATGCAGGTTGGATGCTGGCAGCCTACACTTCATGCCGCCACGACCTGGGATTGAATCTAGCATTTTGGGCTTTTTTTTTTAAATATACTTCAAAGACATCTGATTTTTGCAAAAGTCCAACCCCACCAGTGAGTGCAAGTAACAAAATGGGACACACTTGTAAGTGCCAAAGTCTTAACTGCCTTCCTCATGTGTAGCCATGTGGTATAGTAAGAGCAGTATCCCACCATGTACCACGTGAGCAAAGTACCAGCTAAGTGGGATAGAGAGTGACCTAGGTGTGTTGTATGTACACAGGAGGCTACGTGGGCCGTCAGCGGCCATGGGGACTAGGGCTGATCTCTGATTACTTCTGGAGAGCCGTGGAGCTGGCCTACATCTTGTAAGTGACACCTGTGTAGGGTGTGGTTGTTTTAATAGCTGATTGGTTGGTTCTCTACTAGTACCTAACCTCAATCAGCATTCAATAGCCAATTAGTTGGCAGTATTTTTTTTTAGATCATAGTTGCATCAGGCAACAAAGTTTGGTATTAGATTGTGGATGGATGCTCTGAAGTTCTCTCTATTATTATATTATTTAGGAAGATATAAAAATGTATATCTTGTGATATTTCTCTATCTGCACTCTGTGCAATTAAAATTTAGTTCGGATTTAGGAATTATTCTATGTATTATAGGGAACTGATGCTTTTGATCCCTTTATTCCTTAAAAGTAAAATTTATTGATGTGTGAGAATAGTTAGATTTTATTACCTCTCTCTCTCTCTCTCTCTCTTCCTCTCACATTTTTAGCTTTTAGTATTCTAGAAAACACATGTATATAACCAAATAAACAATATGTACCGCTGGTTATTAAAATGGCTACACTAACAAAGAATGCAAATAATTACCTAGTGAATAATGAGAGGAGAGAAATATCTAGCATAGAGCAGAAATCAGTCACCTCTGGCTGCATTAACAGCTCTAAGCATTAAGTCGGTTGACCCAGTTTAGATGGCAGTTCCAACTGGCTGCGTCCCACAGTTCATCCCACAATCAAACTGGTGGCTAGAGAGGGGTGATGTGTCAGTTTCTAAGCAACTTTGGACCAGATGGTTTCATTTGATGAGAAATCTGGAGAATGTCAGGACAACAGACCCCCTGTATTGAGGATGGTCAGGACAACATGAGGTTGTGCATTGGCATGTTGAAAGGTAGTGAGTAGAAGGCTTCAAATATAGGGCAATGCAATGCCCCTTCACTGTGTATCAATTTTAGAGAGTGGCCATCAGTATATCTACTAATTAAACTGGTTGTTAACTAGTGTTACGAGGGTGAGTAGAAAAGTAAGGTCTTCTACGAGATAATTTCCAAACATGCATTGCTAGGTGAAATCCGACAACACCGCTGCCTTCCTTGGTTCCCCCTCTACCGTCTAGAACCTTCCCGGTGATCTTGGGACGCTCAGTCGCTGTCTGGCAGCCGTTCGCGATGGAGCTTCCCCATAGCTCTCCCGCCAAGTGCGAGTTGCGCTCAGTTATACGCTTTTTAAATGCGAAAAATAATTCTCCGGTCGAAATTCACCGTCAGTTAGTGGAAGTGTATGGTGAGAAGTGCATGGACACCAAAAATGTGCAGAAATGGTGCCGGGAGTTTAACGAGGGGCGGATAAACGTCCACGATGAACAGCGGTCTGGGCGGCCGAGTTTTCCGGAATCAACCGTGGCTCGAATTGACGAAATGGTGCACACAAACCGGCGGATAACCCTTGAAGAGATCGAGGATGGCCTGAATGAAGATTGTAGCCACTTCTCTGTGCACAAGATTGTGTCTGAGACCCTCGGCTACAGAAAGGTGTCCGCCAGGTGGGTCGACAAGTGGCTCAAAGAGGCGGCGGGAGAGTGGTACAACACCGGAATTACAAAGTTGGTTAACAAGATGAAAAAAGTGATTGAGCATCAAGGCGACTATGTAGAAAAATAGCAAAGTGTCCAACCTTTCCAATGATGTATAAAAAGTTGTGATTAAATGTGTTTTTCTATGAAAAAAAAATAGGAGA
This sequence comes from Cordylochernes scorpioides, assembly GCA_030710605.1. NCBI lineage: Eukaryota > Metazoa > Arthropoda > Arachnida > Pseudoscorpiones > Chernetidae > Cordylochernes > Cordylochernes scorpioides. Next base: position 57,213,374 of record CP092869.1, read on the forward strand.
CCTTACTTTTCTACTCACCCTCGTACAGAGAGGTGGCCTCAACATTCATGTAATAGAGGAAGTTGATTGAGGAGGTATATATGCCAGGACTGACTCACCTGAAGTAATCATCTAATGGTGACACCCATATATTAAACACTGGAATGTTGTTAGGCCTCTGTAAAATCCAATATGACCTGCTGACCCAACAACTTCTAATGAGAAGCCACCTCTAGGAGAGATCTACAGTTTCCATGTTGTTAGTCTCATGGGAACTCTGGATTATAATTTTTGAATTTCTCTTCTTTCCACACCACTCTATATTACACACTGAATGATGCTTCAGTATATTTTAAACATTTATTTTTTTGACTTATTTTTTTTTTTCAAAATAAAATGAGCATTTGCTAATACATAAAAACATTATGTAAACATCACTTTTTTTAAATGGTAAAGATATTTGGCCCTAAATTAACACCATTGTATAATATATGCACTTTTTAAAAAATAAAATAACTTCCTACCATCCTTATACTGCAATGGAAAAATATTGGGAGGGCCTGGCTCAACATTGCCAGCGATTTCACCGTTTTAATCCATGATCCGCTCTAATATTATTGATTCCATTGCAGAAAGACTCTGGAAAGTTGTTTTATTTTTTAATTGCAGCAACTAGTTTCCTTTCTTATATATAGATGTGTACTTAGTTGCACAATGAAACAAACTAACCTCCTTGCTGTTTGTGTTGTGCAGCGCCATGACCCTGATAGAGGTAAGTCCTGTCTTGTATTACTTTGGCTGAAATTGTGGTGATTGTATATTGGGAGAGAGATCTGGGCCATTGAGCTCAGTACAGTATAGATAACCTAGTTCCTTTCATGTAGTAATGTAACGAGGGCAATAAAACTCAACAGTCTGTAATAAAGCTACAAGGTAATAAGACCAAATACATTAATAGTGTGTGACGTTTCAGTAATAGCGTTGCTACCATCATCAGATAAAAGACTTAAATGTTACAGAAACATCATACACTATTAATTATAATCTATAATCCAAATTGTGCCTTATCATTTGTAATAAAGCTGTTAATTGTGGACAAACTGTACAGGTGTCTCTTTCTACCCTCTCCCATAACTTTAGGAAATCTAAGCAAGCATAGAGCTCCTCTCCCATCAAATTAAACGTCAAAACTAGATGCCATCTAAAGGAATCTGTATTTGAAAAGAGGAGAGCAGGACAATACCTAGGTATATACAATTATATCAAAATAATTATAGCTATATATAGGTTTTCCTATTTCCCAACTTTGTATGTTCTCATTCCTTCTGTATCTCTCTGGAGAAAACTACACAGGGATAATGTACAGTGTTTGGTCCAAGCTCAGCTCCCAGAGATAACTACAGTAGTTTCTGTAGCTCCAAACTAGATAGATATACCTACTGGGAATAACAACACTGTAAACGGGGCTCTCCCACATTTGTAAGTGCAAAATTTGAACTGCTTTCTACCTGTGTAGTCATGTGGTGCACTTGCAGTTGTCCACAACTACCCACCATGGCCTGTACACAACAGGTGTAGTCATGTGGTGCACTTGCAGTTAAAGCAACTACCCACCATGGCCTGTATACAACATGTGTAGTCATGTGGTGCACTTGCAGTTGTCCACAACTACCCACCATGGCCTGTACACAACAGGTGTAGTCATGTGGTGCACTTGCAGTTAAAGCAACTACCCACCATGGCCTGTATACAACATGTGTAGTCATGTGGTGCACTTGCAGTTGTCCACAACTACCCACCATGGCCTGTACACAACAGGTGTACTAGGGAAAATAAAATTTTAAATTTTTTTTCAAAAGAGATTAAAATACAGTTCTCTCTTTAGTCTATTCCCTTTACTGGACTGTATTTATGTATATCCCTCAACACTTCCTAGTGGATAATAATTCAACCCTTCCTCTAGTGTTAACTTTCAATTTAGATTTCTCCACCAAACCTATTGTCCCACTTTAATTCAGTGTCCCCTCTCTGGGTGCTTATATATATATACAGTAGAACTTCCATGAGAGGACACCTCTCTACAAAGGACAATTTTCATTTGCAAAATTACTATTTTTACTAATTTAGCAACTCTCTGGTAAGAGGACACCTCTTCCTAAAGGACACTTTGGCTCTACAATCGGGTGTCCTTTACAGGGAGGGTTCTACTGTATTTTAAATATTTCTATAACTTTACATTTAGATTTCTCTCAATATTTAACTGATGGGATTATCTCTCCCCTTTTTATAATTTCTCCATTTAAGTTGTCTCTACCCATGTTGGCTTGGTGACTATCAAAACATGAAGGATTGCAATGTTGTGTGGTGCAGCCGTTGACTGGAGGTCCATCTCTCACAGGATCCTCCCACGGTGGTGGAGGTGGGGGTGGTGGCGGCCGTCGGGGGTAACTCTCCTTTTATTTCTTCCTACAGTAGAACCTCCCATGAGAGACACGCCATAACCTTAATTACTAGAGGTGGTCTCTCATTGGAGGTTGGAATTATGTGACATATCAAGTCTTTACAAGGTGGTCAGTCACTCAAGGACACCTATTGTCTTTCTTATTTATAGTTTCGATTGATATATTCTGTGGGACTATCTAATTTTACTGGAAACTTCAGCCTCCCCCGTATGTGCCATGAAAATTCAAAGCTAGCTCTCTATACCAGTATAGCGTTGAAAGAAAAAAATAGTCTTGATTTATAGTTATTTAGTTTTGGAAACCCCAGTTTCACCTTGATTGAGGACATCACTGGGGGGAGGACAGTCAACAAAGGAGTCACTGGAGAGAGGGTCATGGCACAACACTCTGTGCAGCAGTAGTGGTGTGGTTTAGAGCTCAAATATATCAGTTTAGAGGTAGTTTTTAAATGAGGCCACTGATGAAAGTAGCACTCCTATTGAATGTGGTCTTTTGAGGAAGATGTGGTCACCTGGGATGTGTTTGGTTGAAACCTTCATTTCAAAAATTGACTGTTCTATTAAAGTGACCACTAAGGGCAATGCCCATTATTGACAAGTGTTACTGCATTTGGTTTATAAACAAGAACTCCACACCCCCTTATCTAACCCCACCCAACATTGTAGAACACTAGCTGTGCAGGCTAACAGAGCTTCCCTGTTGTGTGGGTTACAGGCCTCCCAGACCTCCTGGTCCCAGAATAGCCGGATTCTCCAACAGAGGTGAGTCCATCCATCCATGGGATTGTAGTATCTGTAGACCATTGCCAGGATGTAACTCCATAGACAAGGTGTGGCTTCCAGTTGCAGCTCTTTAGTAATCTAGATGTGTGTCTGCAAGTTAATCTTGCCTTTACCTCCCATATCATTGGTTGTTAGGAATTTAATTGATACATTTTACTACTGGCACAAAAGAGAGAGAAGGCTGAAGTCAGAATTGCCAAGGTAAAAAGAGACATTTTGGAGCAATATAGAGCTATTGAGAAGATATTTGGATTTGGGACTAAAGAACAGGCTGTTTAAATGTTTTGTTTGGTCGGGGTTCCTGTATAGTACTTGGACAACGACCAAAAACTGTAGGACTCTTGACATCAATTGTGTTAGAAGGATCCTCAAGGACAAATGGGCAGATAGGTTGGTGTCAACAAAGTTAATTTAATGAAGTAATCAAAATATTGATAAGGCACAATTTGGATTATAGATTATAAACACAAGGTAATAAGACCAAATCCAAATAAATAAATAGTGTGCGACGTTTCGGTAACAGCATTGTTACCAAAACGTCGCACACTATTTATTTATTTGGATTTGGTCTTATTACCTTGTGTTTATAATCAAAATATTAAAAATGCCTGGCATGTGTGTACTTCAAGAAGCACTATGCTGGAGGAATACAACTTGAAATAGATGGTAGAGACCAGGGAGGGATTAAGTGGCCTGAGTGAGTTGAGAAGGTATTGAGCAGAAACAGAAGGAAATGTGATTCCATGGTGGCAGTTTACTTTTGTGTACTTCTTGATGATATCCACACATAGAAATGGTACAAGGTTGTACCTACAAGTTGTCACTTTAGTCAGAGTTGGTCAACCCAACCATGTTATTTACTGTCACTATTGTGGCCTGCAGCAAGCCAAAGTTGTACAGTCATCAAGTAGAACTACACACATGCTAGGAAAACAATACTCTACATTTTCATGTAAATTTTGAGACTTTTGAATGTCTTGAATGCATTTCTTCAACTGGAGGTAATTTTTGATTTCACAGCTAGTCTCAATTGTGATGGCATCTACTTATATATTTGCCTTATTCTGTCTGAAGCTTTGTCTGAAGCTCACGGATAGAATGCGCTCCCATTGGCCGCCAGCGAACACGTGGCCTCCCTGCCCCCCTCTAGACAACCCTGTTATTCAAAAACCATACATCCAATCGCCATGAAATTCTGGGATATTATTAGGTATATCCCCGGAAAGGTTTTCGAAAAATAATTTCTTGAATATCTTGAATATCCTTATAGTTATTTGCAGAATTGTAGATATAACTCGCGAGCAGCGCCCAGACGGTGATGAAAGCAATGGGGAGGTAACGCCATCTATGTTTGATTTTTTAAACTGTTTATATATTAAATAATATTAAAATAATTATTATTAAAATATTTATTATATAATATATATAAATATATATAATAATTATTATTATAATAAAAATTAATATTAAATAATAATAATATTAAAAAATATATTATATAACATTTTTCTCTTTTTTACCCCCAAAAACACCAACAGGGATGGTATAGTTGCATAAATGATACAAGTTTTATAACAGGTTTAAATATGGTCAAATATAATTGGAAATTTTAGTATAATATGTAAATTAATAGATCACACGCTCTCTATTTATAACACTATCATTCCTGTTTGTTGAGAGGGGTGAGAAAACTTTGACACTGTTTATCAAATACAGTTAAACCTGTCTATAGCGCTCCCTCTTGGGACTCACCAAAATAGGGTGTTATAGAGAGGGGCTGCTATAGACAGGTTACTTTTAATGTAAATAGCATCGTAATACGTATTTAAAATCGGGCGCTATGACCACCCGAGTCAACGTTTTTAAAATATATTCGCACTCGGGTAAACCCCGGGCGTTGCCCGGGCCATTCGTCTAATATAGGATAAGAGAATGTGTTTGAATGCAAGTTTAAATGCAAGTAAAAATAAGACCAAATCCAAATCAATAGTGTGTGATGTTTCGTTAACAACGTTGTTACCAAAACGTCACACACTATTTATTTATATGGTGTTATTACCTTGTGTTTCTAATCTATAAGCCAATTGTACCCTACAGTAGAACCTCTTTAATCCAACTATCTAGAGTTCAACACTTCCTTTAGTTCAACCAATTTTGTTCAAATTCCAACCATTTCCCTTTCAAGTTACCATCTTTAATTCCTCACTTACTATATCTCAACTTTTTCTTTTCAAATCCCAATCAACCTATTAACAGGCTAGAATTCAAAACATACTCTCTTTAAATCAACACCCTCTTAATTATTTGAAATTTTGGCAATTGCGGGATATACTATGTTGACACAAGATCAAATAAATGACTTATTCCAAGTTTTTTTTTTTACCTAAAGGTTGAGAAAGGGCAAGACCCGAAAGCTCCCAATAAATATATATATTTTTTAAAACTAGCGGTAAGTCATTTATTTGATTGTGTGTCTCCTCCATAAGTGTTAACAACAAAATGTTCTAGAAAATTGTCCTCTAGCATTGAATGTTGTGATGAATGGATAATCATCTTAACTGACTATAACACACCAATTTTAATTAAACCAAAAATTCTGGTCCCTTCCAGTGTTGAATTAAAGAAGTACCACATTTTAAAAATCTGGTTCATTTAAAATATATCCACCTCCCATCCATGAGAGACTGCCTAAAAGCAATAATAATAACCCTAGTCTTTCCAAGAGGTTCATAGGAGGTTGCTGTTGGGTCATTTTGGGCTTTATAAAGGTCATCATATGGAGGTCTGTTTGACTGTAATTAGTCTTTCTATGGGATTGCTGTCCCATATTGGGGAGTTGAGTATGTGAAGGAGCACAAGAAAATTTTCAACAAACGAACTACAGTTACACTTGGTTTCTTTGGAGACAATCAAAACTCCCAAGGGATTGGAAAGAAAAAGCCTCTACAGACTTCTTCAGCCATACATTGGTGAGATGGTAACTGCTCAACCCTAGCCTGTATTCAAGTCATTATAATAAGGACCTTCCTACAGTTCCAGCCAACCTAGCTCAACACAAGAAATATTCCTATCTCCAGAATGGGTGGATCAAACTCTCAGCTCCAAGCTCTCACTGAGAAATATGAGGAGCTCCTCTTTGAAAACAAGTCCCTCAAGTGCAACATGAAGGTCCTCAAGGTGAAGATGGAGCACCAGGCCGCACAGTTCAGGTCCAGCCTGGAGGAGGAAATCCAGGTCAACCAGGACCTACGCCACCAGTTAGCTAAAAGCTACCAAAATTTTAATAAGCTCCAGAACCAAATCCGAGATAGGAATTTCCAAATCTGCTGCCTCACTCACCACGAATCAAGAAATGTTTTCAAGAATCTAAAGCGAATCCCACCACCAGGACACTTGGAAGAGTGGGAGGACACCAGTGACAACCTTTCATCCAGCTATGTTGGAAGTCCCAACTCCTCCTCCCAGAGTGACCAGCTCCTCAGGAGACACGCCTGCTGCCTTGACACAACACCTTCAAATAGCAGCTTGGAGTCTGAATTCTCCCATCCCAAATATCCTATATGTGATATGGTGTGAATCTAGGGAGGATGCTTGAAAATAGCCTTTTTGTATGATTCTTAAATTATATGAGAAGGGCATGTATTAGAGAAATGAACAGAGTTGGAAAAAATATTTATTTTGAACTAGTCTTTTCTATCAAATCATCATTTTTATTTATTGTTTTTTTTTTAACAACCTTATTTTTCCTCCTAATAGAATTCTAAGAAATTAAAGAATGTGAGGAAAAAACTTGCATTTCTAATTTTTTTTCATGGCTGCTAGTATCATTTAATTTACTGTACTGTTCAACTATTTAAAATGTTTTGACTTTTTTTTGTTAATATTTAGCTAGGGGGGGTTTGGCAAGAAAAGGTTACCTAGAAAAATTTGAACCTAAATAAATATTTTATGCTCAGGTGTTGAGCATTATCACAGGCTAAGTTATATATACAAGTTTAAAATGAATAAAGTCTTCAAGTTGTTGAAGCCCAGCTGTGGTAGCTCCAAGAGTCACTTCTCAATAAAATAGAAAGCAGCTCCCAACTTCCCCCACTACAGTCTGTGTTGGAAGTTCTAAATCCAATGTACCAGCTGGAATAACCAGTGTCTGATCCCACTTGTTTGTGCAAGATTCAGGGGTTTGTTTAATGGATGTGGCTTGTCCTGAATCTTGATTTCTGAGGTTTTTATTGCTCTGGTTACAATCTCTGTCATACCAACTGTCTAGTTTAGTTTACAGATTCTTGTGTTGTATACAGCGGAACCTTGTTATATCAGCAACTTGGTTGTAACATCTCAAGTCACAACTGTTGTTCTAACAACAAGTGGTGATGCTGTTAGACTATTTATGTAAGAGATTTGTACTTGGGATTGTTTATTTGCATATTATTAAAAGAGTGTTACAATGTTTGCCTATTACATATGTTCACACAGGGTATTGTACACAGGGAGTGGGCCGCCCCCGCCACCAGCCTGCGGCCCCCGGGGTGGATGAGGTTAATAGGGAGGTCCTTTAGTTAAGGGACTTCCCGCCCCCCTCATTCCTTGTTAAACTTCACCCCTGCATTGGCCTATGACGTCTGTGCTGGAAACCTGGACTACAGGACGGCTCGGACTGATGATTACTTGCCAACTGCAACCTCTACTCACTTTCTCCTGACCTCGCTCTCTTCTTTTACATCACCTGACCACCATCTCTGATTTCTTCTTCTTTATATTTCCTGACCCCATCTCTGATTTCTTCTCCTTTACATTGCCTGACCTTCCCTCTGATTTCTTCTCCTTTACATTGCCTGACCCCACCATCTCTGATTTCTTCTCCTTTACATCACCTGACCTTCCCCATCTCTGATTTCTTCTCCTTTACCTCGTCTAATCCCCATCTCTGATTTCTTCTCCTTTACATCACCTGACCTCACCATCTCTGATTTCTTCTTCTTTATATTTCCTGACCCCATCTCTGATTTCTTCTCCTTTACATCACCTGACCCCATCTCTGATTGGCCATTTTTTTCTCTTTCCATCATCTAACCTCGCTCTAATTGGTGAATGGTTGGTTTCCTTGATATCTTAATTTTTGTTTGTCTCTTTTTTTTTAAAATATTTTATTGCTTTGTAAAAAAAATATATATATTTATTTAAAAAAAAACTTTCTCCTGTGCTCATTTAAAAAATAATATCTCTTTTTTATATATTTTGTTTCATGCCAAGTTTTCAGTTTGTTTGTTCTTTTTATTTGTCAAATATTTTATGTGCCGGGTATTATGTTGCTAAATTGATTTTTTCCTTCCAAAATTAAATAAAGGTGTTATTTTGATACTTAAATGTTGTTTTGTTCCCCACTTTGGTGCTGATAGTTTTGGCACAACTTCAACTGTTCTGTAAACATTTTTTTAGCACTGGAAAGAGGGAGCAAATTTAATGTTTTTCTGAAGGACTTTTTGACAATCAGGGATTGATTTTGGAATTAGATCAAGTGCATTGAATTTAAAAAATTGTCCTGTTGGGAAATACAAGCTTCAGAATGACATGGCAATATATTTAATGTGAAGCCAATTCAGAGAGATATTTATAACCCAGGGAGCACAGAACCCCAACTACCCGGGGAGTCCAGCTCACTAGTATGGACTAGTGTTGAGCACTTTTACTCGCGTTCTGTTTTGTTTGCTTAGTCGAACCAGTTGACCAGGAAGTTCCAAACTAAGATTGTCTGGCCATAGATGTAGGATTGAGGTGGATCAGTCCAAGTAGGATAGCTGTTTGTATCCTATATCTCAGGAATGCTGGACAGCTGAAGAGAAGATGATCAACTGTCTATGGCTCTTCTGAACAGTGAAGGCAGGTTGGGTCGAGGAAGCCAATTATAAAACACAAGAGAAGCAATGAGGAAAGTTCACAGAGTAGAAACTATAGAAATATCAAAGTGTTAATGTATTTTGCCACAATATTAAGGGACTTATTTCAACACAGCTCCAAACCCTACCATGGAGTGAGAAGGCTGGTATTCTACCTGTACTTATAGTTAAAGGACATGCCCTCTTCTTTTTAGCTAAAGGGCAAAGTTACTGTAATTCCTTTTTGATGGAAATTTTTCCCAGAGGACATTGATCTATAAAAAGATAAGGCACAATTTGGATTATAGATTGTTACCTTGTGATCTATAAAAAGGTAAGGCACAATTTGGATTATAGATTGTTACCTTGTGATCTATAAAAAGGTAAGGCACAATTTGGATTATAGATTGTTTCCTTGTGATCTATAAAAGGGATAAGGCACAATTTGGATTATAGATTGTTACCTTGTGATCTATAAAAAGGATAAGGCACAATTTGGATTATAGATTGTTACCTTGTGATCTATAAAAAGGATAAGGCACAATTTGGATTATAGATTGTTACCTTGTGATCTATAAAAAGGTAAGGCACAATTTGGATTATAGATTGTTACCTTGTGATCTATAAAAAGGATAAGGCACAATTTGGATTATAGATTGTTACCTTGTGATCTATAAAAAGGATAAGGCACAATTTGGATTATAGATTGTTACCTTGTGATCTATAAAAAGGTAAGGCACAATTTGGATTATAGATTGTTACCTTGTGATCTATAAAAAGGATAAGGCACAATTTGGATTATAGATTGTTACCTTGTGATCTATAAAAAGGATAAGGCACAATTTGGATTATAGATTGTGTGATCTATAAAAAGAAAGATCACATCTCCTGTTAAAATTTTGTCCCCAACCCAATTCTGCTAGTTTCCAGAAACTGTTGATAGTTTTACATCTAATATTTTGACTATAATCTACCCCACTTGCCGAAAATGTAGCTTGGCACCTGAACACATTTTGGCTTGTATTAGATGCACCAAACAGGACCTTTGGGAGAGGCTGCTGCTTATCGTCAAACAGCTTGAGGAGCATGAACTCATGGAATTCACGTAAACTTTGTATAAGGGGATAAGAAACAACAACATTATCTTGACAGGAGACACCTTTCTATTATCAATAAAATAAAGTACCTATTTCATTATGTAGTGCCATACTCCAGTCCCATGACTCCAGGAGGCTGGCTCAGTGAAAGTAGATTGGTCAACTTTGATTCTACTAATCAGACAGAACTCTTGTTGGAGGTTGAATGGGAGCAGTAAAGTACCCTTCCTTGGAGTTTTACCTTAGTTTTTAAACAGTATTGATGCTCTGTAGCCTACCTCTCCTGTCAAAATAGATGCACAAAACTATGTCACCTATTGCCCATCTCTGAAATCTAGCAGACTTGGATGGGTGACAGATGAATGTTTGCTTTTTTTTTTTTTTGCTTATCCCTAGTACACGTGTTACAGGCCATGATAATTATGGTGGGTAGTTAGCGACTGCTTTTACTGTAAGCGCAAAAGCAGTTAGACTTTGCACTTACAAATGTGCCAGAGCCCCGTTTGGTTACTTGCACTCGCTGGTAGGGTTGGACTTTTGCAAGAATTGGGGGCCATTGGAGCATTTTTTTTTTAAACAGAAAAAAGTGTCCAATGCGGGAATCGAACCCGGGTCGTAGTGGTCGAAAACCAAACGGTTTAACCAGCCTTCCACCGACCCCCTCGGATGTTTGTCATAGCTGGTGCTGACCTGAGTGGGCTAGCTTGTAGAGACAGTCAACTTGTAGTTTTTGTGAGAAATTGAAACTATTTTAGTATTTTAGATGTGTATGATTCTTTTAAAAGTAAACAATTTTCTACTGCCCCTTACTGCAATGGAAAATTAATGGGAGGGCCTGGCTCATCAGTGGTGAACCCTCCCAATGGTTTCACCAGTTTAATCTACCATACCTCTGTAATATTATATTTTCTGTTTTCCTTTCATACTGATACTCTAATTAATTTTTCATTGCAGTAAGGGCAGTAGATAATAGTTGAATTTTGAAAAGAATCATACGCTTCTAAAATGTTTCAAATTCTCATAACATGCTAATGCATCATATTATGAGAGTTTTTGTGCATATTTTGACAGGAGAGGGAGTTTTATATAACATTAATTCACCCTAGATATAGTGTTTAAAATGTAGTGTTCACATAAGAACAATGTGAGATGACCTATATAGCTCAGTGAGTAAATATTGATGGTAGGAGAGTAAAGCCTGTCATGGGAGTGTCTATTTGGTTCCAAGCCAATATACACTCACAAAGACGGGGGTTGGATAAAATTGTCCACAATAAACCTAAAACTATCAAATGCAAATTCAATGATGCTCTTGATAAAGAATATTCAAATCAATTTAAGCCTTAAGGAGTTAAAAAAAATTTAGATGTGAATGCATTAGACATGTGGTCTGATGACAAATAAATTAAAGGAGAAACAAACAGTTCCCACTAAAAATTGACTCCTAACACAGGAAACTCCCAAAACAGGTGACTTCTGTTCCCGTTCCAATACAACTTTATTAGATAAAAGAGCAGCCTATCTTATTTACAATGAATAATATAAACAGATTCTTCACAAAAAAAAAGTTTACAATGCGGGATTTGATCCTGGTTCATGGCTGTCGTTGGTTTATACTGCCAGCCACTGAGGATCAGGTGACTTCTAAGACAGGTTTTCCTGTACTTTCTTTTATAAAATAATGAAAGGACATCTGGTTGTGAAACTGAATGTTGCTATTTTTTCTGAGTTGACTTTCTGTTATTTGACTATATTTTCCTGACATTTCAGAACTCTGCTAGAATATTTGGTTGATTGGGAAGCCAGTATTTAAATGTGAAGAAAAGGAAGAAGAAACCTGGCATTCTTTCCTCTTATTTTTAATTTTTCTTCCCACACAAGGTAATAAGACCAAATTCAAATAAAGTGTATGACATTTTGGTAACAGTGTTGTTACCCAAACGTCACACACTATTTATTTATTGGATGCAATCTTTGAGGGTGGTTGAGGCTGCCTCACACTGAAGAGGGCCAACATATGATACATTAGCACACCATCTGTTTTCAAAATTGGAAACTATTATAGACGCGTATGGTTCTTTTTAAAATTAAGCAATTTCTACTGCCCTTACTGCAATGGAAAAATTAATGGGAGGGCCTGGCTCATCAGTGGTGAACCCTCCCAGTAGCATATGTGGTTGTTTTTCTTGATATTATCATTGATATACTACAGTACTAACTGTTGGTAACCCGGGGAGTATCATTGATTGGTGGATATAGTGGAATAAACTCAATATTTACTTGATAGGACAAACTTTGGATTATAGATTATAATCACAAGGTAATAAGACCACATCAAAATAAATAAATAGTGTGTGACGTTTCGGTAACAGTGTTGTTACCATCTTCAGATTCAGTACCTTTGTCTGAAGATGGTAAAAACGCTGTTACTGAAATGTCACACACTATTTATTTATTTGGATTTGGTCTTATTACCTTGTGTCAATATTTACTTGATATTTATTCAGAAAGATGGCAAGCACATCATCTTAAAACCTTGTTTAAGATGTCAGAGTTTTCCTTCATTATTATTATTACTACACTCATAGAGACTAAACTTAAGAAAGTTGAAAGTCTTTGATATCGCATTTTGGAGACAGAAGTAATCTTGTTTGCACTTGGTTATCTCGTTTGTCTTCAATAAAGGTCATTGTCTGAATCTCCATATACATGTTAAAAGATAAAATTTCCTGAAGTTTTGTCCATGAGTGTATATCTGAAAACTTACTTATTTCTAATAACACTTCTGATTATGAAATAAATATTGTGGGGCATATATAGAAATTCAACAAGTAAAATTCATTACTATCATATTTAAGGATGGAAAATGCAAAAAAAAAAGGCTGAAATTAATAAAAGAAAATAAGACCTAATCCAAATAATTTATTAGTGTGTGACGTTTCGGCAACAACATTGTCACCATCATCAGACAAAAGAATAAAATGATTTTATATATATATATAATTGATTATATATAATCTATAATCCAAATTGTGCTTTATCAAGGCTGAAATTAGAATTGCAAAGGTAAAAGTTTTGTTTTGAAGAAATATAAAGCTTAAGATTTGATTCAAATATGAAACTAAAGAAATGATGCCTAAATGTGTTTTGTTCATCAGTTTTCCTCTATTGATGTGAGGCTTAGACAATAACCAAAAAACTGAAGAAAAATTCTCTTTTAACATCTGATATGCTAGAAGAGTTTTCAAGATCAAACAAACAGATAGAGATTTGGAGAAGAATGAATGGAGAATATATAGGCTTATAAATGGGGGGTTATCAAATGGAATTGTGGAAGTTTGCAGGACTGGTACTGTGAGAATATTTGGGAGATTATCTATTTACCCAATACTGGAGTGGTCTGGCTTCAAGAAGGTAGAGCAAGGAAGTATTGGTTCTGAGAGAATGGTCTGGAATTAGAAGAGGTGAAATGGTGTCTTATAATGGCTTACATCAGAGATGGTGTTTCACAACAGGCAGTGGTGATATGGCTATGCTTGTGTGTGTGTGTATTGTAAATCTCCAAACTGTCTTTTATACAATTGTAAGCTGGTGGGATTGGTCCAAACCATTGCAACTACAGCTGGACCTTGATATACCAACATCATTTAGGACTGTTTCTATAACAATTGGAACTTAGAATTCTGATGATATAATCAAGATGCTGTTATAACTGTATGTCTCCACCATGTACCATACATGGAGGTAGCCTGGGCTCCTGAAGTTTACCCATAGACTGTCTTGTAAAGCAGTTCAGCATCAAGTGGCTGTAGAGTGTTGTGCTGGATGTGTGTGGTATAACTGGAGGATAAGTACATCATCATGTCAGTTTATTGGTAAACAACAACAATGGGAGGGTACACAGCAGTCACGTGAGAACAGTCAATAAATAAACACAGGGAGGGGTTGATCCAACATTTTGTCTCTCTCTCTATATATATAATATAATGATATAAATTATTATAATATTCTATGTACAGTACACAGAGCTAGGGCCGCAGTCCCAGTATGCACACTCGCGTAGACCACAGTCTCTGGGTCAACTTCTTCCTGAACAGCTCCATCCGCCGGCCCTTAGTGAAGAATTTGTTGCGTTTGCAGGGCTTCTGCTTCCACTTCTGGAGACATGTGAAGAAAGCCTGCGTCACATTCCATGTATTGTTACTATACACCCACATGTACCTCAGCTAGACAGGTTTGAGTGTGTGCTAGCAACCCATAGCTCTACATTTAAGATTGTTAGGACAGTTCACGCAGAATATTTCTCACCAAATGTTGCCACCATTGAGTGTTATATGTCTTAGAAACACAAGGTAATAAGACCAAATCCAAATTATTTAAACTTGGCCTTGTTTATAATCTATAATCCAAATTGTGCCTTACCATTTGGTATATATCTTGTATAGAGTAGTGTAAGCCCCACCAGGTAAACTCTATGTAATCACAGAGTGTTACCACCATTATAGGACCATGCCGATGGTAACAGCAATGCTACTAAACCCTAACCTATTGCTTACATAATTTATCTTGTTGAATCATTACATTTAATTGCATTCTATGGTAAGGTAGGTCAGAGAGGCAAGTCAATTGAACAAGTGATCAAGTCAGATGCCCCCTGGGTCATTGAAAATTCTGGCTGTGATATCATTTCATTAAATCATATTGAGTAAAGCTTCTTAAATACAAGTGTTGTGGCCACTAAGGGAATGCTTCAACCAGCAGCCACTCAGAGGAAACTGAAGACTACATCCCTACCACATGGTCTTACTCTACACTAGAGGGTTGGACTTGAGTTTTACTGTAGATATGTAGTGAGTGGAAGTTATCAGTTGAGGTGGAAGTGACAAAGAACACACAATGAATAGAGTCCAGAGCAAGGACCTGTATGGTATAGGCGAGGGAGAGAGAAGTCCTGGTCCTTCAGACTGACGTGGAGATGCCGTCGGCGAACACTGACCACTGACAATGGACTCAAAAAGTTTCACAGTCTTCACTGGAAAGATCAAGCAAAGCTCCCTGGATTCAAGAATTCTGAGAGTCCAAGTTTACGATCTTCTGTAAGAAGGAGAGAATACAACATGAACTGACGAATCTTCAATTATTTCATTTAGTTACGTCTCTGTCCTACATCCTCCCTTGCAATATTTAGTGAATGCTTGCTGCTATATTGTAATAAACATACATGGATTCATTATATGGGATTAAATGTTCCAAGCTGATAAAAGGTTGATACACCCACACTAGTACAATGTACGAGAGGTGCAGTACTCACAGATCGGAGGGAACACTTGGTGTGGAACTGCTGGTCTCCCTTGATGTACGGCAGCAGCCGGAATACCTTGATGAAGATCTTGCCGCACTTCTTCAGTGCCCCCTGGTGGCACGTTCCTGCACCACACACCCAACCATTCAAGGCACACAATTCTGGTACTAGACATGAGCCAACACCTAACACAGTTAAGACCAACCCGGACATAAGAAGTCGCCCTCTTCAGTTTCATAGTATAAACTGATCCCTTGTATTTAAATCCTAAATAATTAAATGGAAATAAATAATAGGAATATATACTCCTTTTATCCTAAAAAAATGGCGTTAATGAACAATAATTAGAACAAGGATGTAAAGGCTTTAATGGTTAAAAATACTATATTTAACTATATCTGTTCTTTGTCTCGGTTTGGACTGTAAGGAGATGCCTTCTACTGACTCTACACACTGGTGAGATCTACAATTACCCACATGTTGAAATATACTTAATTGAAACTGTTTGATTCTATTGTGATGGCTGTTTTGATGTATGCTGCTCCAATTTGGGCAACAGAGTATAAAGATTTATTAGACCATATACAAGATACATTTATTTGTAGGTTCTTGAATTTGCCTAGATATACACCAGGATACATAATAAGACTAGAAACAGGCCGCGTCTCATTAATAATAACAGCTCTGAAATTGACCTTGAAATATTGGCTGAGGGTGCTGAGTATGGATACAAATAGATTGCCTCGAATATGTTTAAATAGAATGAGGCAAATATCCTGTGCTACAGGTGCGCCCATCGGGTTTATAAAACAATTAAGCAATTTACTCAATAATAACGGATCCTCGTGGCTTACTTATTGTAATGATCCTGATTCACTAAGGAATGCTATCCCAGGAATATTAAGAACTGCGATAGAGCAAACAATACAAAATGACTTAACAAGAATAACCCAATCAAAGTTATATTCCCACTATAGAGATATATATACAACGTTTACCACTGAAGAATACTTCTTAAGTGAACTCCCTTTTCCTGTCATCAGATTAATCGCACAATTTAGAACCCTTTCAATTTTTTTCAGAGAACACCATCTGATTTTATTGAGGCGTGAAGACCTGAAATGCACTTTCTGTGGATCAGGAATAACAACGGAGATGTTGCACTACTTATTTGACTGTGCTGCTCTGTCTGAGGTAAGACGAAAACTAAATGATAAAACGGGGCAACTTTGTCCTTCATTTCCTGCACTAATTAATGAAATATCAAAAAATAGGTATATAGCGATGGCGATATTTGGATTCCAAAAGACTATATCCCGGAAAAAGGCCACACAGTGTTCTCTCCATCCATTGTGAACTGGCGAATCCTGTATAGGGCGAGAGGCCCTAAATAAAGGCTTTTTGTTGTTGTTGTTGTTGTTGTTGAAATATACTTAATTAACATAAATTACATGGGGAGGGAGGGAGTGTTGGATATCAGGAATACACAGTATACACTGAGATGGATATTAAGAGAAAAACGGCTTTGGCGAAAACGGCATTTAGGAGACTCTATATGTTTGTTGGAGTGTTGCTCAATGTATGCAGATATGGGGAATGAGATGTGGAGAAGGTTAGGTGGACACTTCTATTATAGAAAGTTTAGGTAGAAAGTCAAATCGTTAATGAAATGGGAGGCTATGAAAGGACAACCACATGATGGAAGAGTGGAATCCAAATGATTGACACATGGGAACAGTTATATAAAACAAAGCACCACCAAATAAAACAATTGGCCATAAGCCAAATTTACCAATGTATACAGCGTGTCATCAGAAACTAGATATAGACTCCACGATTTCTTACCCCAAGTATACACGTTAGTAGAGGCCATGATAATCATGCTGGATAGTTAGCGACTGACTTATACTGTAAGTGCACCGCATTTCCTAATATGCAGAAAGCGGCTTTTACACTTACAAGAGTTGCCGTAATTCTGCTTAGTTACTGGCGGTTTTAGACTTGTTAAACTGCTCAATGCGGGATTCGATCTCAGGTTAATCTGTCAAAACCACCGTGTGCCCACAGATGCCATGATAGGTAAGATGGCAATTACATCAGGATATGCAAGACTTCATTGTTGATGAAATCCATCAGATGTAAGCCAACCTCCCTTGACCCATTTCCTCCAGGAATCGCTCCCGTTGCTCTCGCTTACAGCACGTTGGGTAAGTGATTCTGGGCGCCACTTAGCACACACCTATAATTAGCTTCTTTTCCTCAACACTTAGCATAGCCTTGGTCTAAGAGCCTGTCTAAAGTTGTAACACGGATTTCCACCCATGACGCTCGTTTAAGCGTATCCTCCCAACCCCAGCAACAACGAAGCGGTCCCACGATTCCATCCTACACGAAATAGTTTTCCCAGATTTAAATGTCTAAACTTTTTCTAAACGATAAATTAAAGGGGAAATTTCTACAGTGATTTAAACGTTTCCCTTCGTTTTCGATAAAAACGAAAAGTTTAAAAGATGAGGTACTTGTGCGCGTGTGTGGAATATATAAGAATAAAAATTATAAATTGAAATTTTGATTTTAAAAACCCTCAATAAAATATGTAAATTAACTTGTATGTTTAACGTGCAAATTATCAAATTTCCTTAAAAAAAAAAGCTCTCACGTAAGTCAGCCGAATACCAACAACTAAAGAATCAACGGACATGGGGTTTCTGTAACGAAAGAAAGAGCATGGTTTTGGGACGTGGAAGCCGCAAGAAATCTTTCCCCCGAGCGCAGTCAATAATCCATGGAGCGGCCCAGGTAATACGGCACCATGTGGAGTGAACAGAACTCATACTCACCCACATCGATGTCTGAGAAGATGAGGTCCCGCTTCTTGGCGCAGTCACTGCACACGCCAACATAACATCATTCAGTGGCTAGACAGACGCTGTAAGCCAAGTGTAACAGTGTTCCTGGTGGTGTAGGTCATTGGGGCGGTAGTAAACCAATGAACCACATGTCTCCAGATTGAAACAACTTACCCTACAAGCTATCATAACACGCTCTAATGTCATCAAACTATAGCAATATATAATAACACTAGATAAGTCCACTACAATTGACACTATAGTACTGAAATTGCTACTTAAAAGTTTATCTGTAGTCATCTCTTACTTAAAAAAAAAAAAAAAAAATTGCAATAAAAAAAAAATCTACAAGTTTTGACCAATTCAAACATAAAATGATAAAGCGCGACCACGTGAAAGCTTGCCCCCCTCTCTTCCTTTTTTTTTTTTTTAATTTAACAATAATATAAATCTTTAAATTCAAAGGCATTTTAGAAATTTAATTATTGTGAGAATATTTCGGATTCAAGACTAAAAAAAAATGTTCTTGTGACTTGGTTTTAAATGGAGAATGCATTTAATCCAAGCGGAAGTGTATTTAAAAATAAAAACATAAAATTGAAAGATTGCAAGATCATTTGCAAACTTTCAAGTTATTGCAGCATAATGCATATTGGGCAAAACGTTGCTGGTCAAATGTAAAAAAAAAAAAAATCATTTGGTAAAAGTGATGTTGAAAAATATTTATTACATTTGAACGGTGTCAAATACAAACCTAGAATATCAATGAAGGGAGAAGTCGTTTCTGCAGATACATGTTTATGAGGTCGTAAATCCTAGCAATCTGTGAATAAATTAATTCCGAATGTTTATATTACACCAGCATCATTATCTTAAAGACGTAATTTGTTGTTATAAATTGTGTGTGTGCTACAATAAACGTTCCGAACCCAGAAGTCTGGTTTTTTATTATTCATTTTTAAGTACTCAGAATAAGAGCCCATGATAATCATGGAGGAGAAAGGTGATTACAGATTTAATCTTAAAATGAATAGACTCTGTGGTGGTCAGATCCATTTTATAGCATTTAGGGTTTAGGTGTAGAGATTTGACATAGAGCGAATGGTGCACCTTGTAGAGCAACACTACATATATATATTCACAATATCATATGATGGATTAGCGAGTCATCTGTTATAAGAAATTTAAAATATTTTTGACGCGTATGTTTATTTTTTAAATAAATCACCTTTCTACTGCCCTTACTGCAATTATAAAATAATGGGAGGGCCTGATGAGCCAGGCCGATTTAAAACCAAGATTCCTAACTTAAACTTTATATTATAAATTGATCCATTTAGGACCAAAATGTGTATGAAATACGTAAACCTTCAACTTGGGAAAAATCCTATAAAATATAATGTGATAAATATATGTTTTCTTGGGTTTATAATAAATGTAAAACTACTTCATTTAATATATTTGAGAGACCACACATGTTTACGGCGTCGTCATCCAATCAATAAACTACGGAGTTGGCGGGAGTTGGGGATTCTCCTGGGCCGGGATAGTTAATATTGTACTGCATCCCCGGGATATGGGGATGTTTTGTGCTTACATTATCCCGGGCTATAAAGTTGTGAACTTAATCCCAGACTATCGGGGGATGTTCTTAACTCGGTTCCGGGATTTAAGGATGTTATTAGCTCACTCCCGGTTTTAGGGATATTGTTAACTTATTCCCGGTTTTATAGGGATATTTTAACTCACTCCCTGTTTTAGTGATTTTGTTCACTCAATCCCGAGATATAGGGATATTGTTAATTCAATCCCGGTGTTTTAGAGGAGTTGTTAACTCAATCCAAGGTTTTAGGGACATTTTTAACTCAATCCCGGGATAAAGGGATGCTGTTAACTAAATCCCGGTTTTAAGGATGTTGTTGACTCAATCCCGGTTTTAGGGATATGGCTAACTCAATCCCGGGTTTAGGAATGTTTGTAACGGGATTCAAAAAAGAGGAAAAATCTCTGAATTTAAAGAAGCTATTTCCCGAGATATTGGGACTCAATACTACTGCCTTAAACTAGCGGAAATACTAATATCCTAATAATTTTACTGACAAAAAGTTGCTGTATAAAAAGGGCGTTATTAGGTTATAAAAACCAAGGTAGCAGCAACAGTGGGAAGTCCCCCAGAGTATGTCATTATATCGGAGGGCAATGCGGAACAAGGCCGCCAAAGGTCTATTACCATTTTTTGTCATCCGCCTCACGACCCCGCTCTTTTAAAACCGCGCAAGGATGAAATAACTCATTTTTAAAAACAAGTTACAAGAAGGTTCTAACTATTATTTAACTAGGCGTAGCTAGAATAGAACGGTAGTAGTGATGGGTTAAAACCATTAAAGGTCAATGCAAAAAAGTTGCATACAAAGAGCTTTATGCAAAAAAGGTTTCGGGAAGTGTTGCCACGTGTTTCTATTGTCTTCTAAAGCGAGCGGTTAACCTCAGGCTTTCTTTTTCACCAGCGTTGGAAGTATTTAGAGGGTTCCGGCGGCGGATTTTTACGAAGTGTTTGGTTGGAGAGCCTATTCGTTCGTCATGTTTCTATATATATTGGTTGGGGATTTGTATAATGTAGAGTTCTTTCGTAAAAAAAAATTTTTTTTTCGTGCACATAACCGCGTGTACACATAGTTTTTAAAAGGATTCTAAAATAGAGCAATTGACAAAGTAGTATCTATCCAAAAGACTCTCAAAAATATTTATAAAAACAGTCCGGTTTCGGGTCATAGAACTAACTCTTCCAGTTTTCAGAAATAACTGTGCAAGCCCTATGTGTATGATATATCATAGTATAGCGTCCTCTCACTGGATTCTCTTATCCCCGAGAAAGGTATGGTTGTTATATTTAATTGATAAAACTGTTCTCTGTATATAATTCATCTATACTCTGTTATATCGCTCAACCAACAACATTTTGACTGTAAATTGTATTTGTTCAGAGAAAGAGGCGCATCTTGGATCTGCGCGGAATTATTGCAACATTTCGACGAGCACGGGAATGTGTAGACACGAAGTGATCTCCAACACGGGAGTGTGTATAGACACGAAGTGATCTCTAACACGAAGTATGTAGACACGAAGTGATCTCCAACACGGGAGTGTGTAGACACGAAGTGATCTCCAACACCGGACTGTGTAAGTACGAAGTGATCTCCAACACGGGAGTGTGTAAGTACGAAGTGATCTCCAACACGGGAGTGTGTAGACACGAAGTGATCTCCAACACGGGACTGTGTAAGTATGAAGTGATCTCCAACACGGGGGTGTGTAGACACGAAGTGATCTCCAACACTGGGGTGTGTAGACACGAAGTGATCTCCAACACGGGAGTATGTAGACACGAAGTGATCTCCAACACAGGAGTGTGTAGACACTCTTCTTATATACTGATTTAGCTTCGTTAAATCAACACAAATTCTTATTTTTCCTCCTGGTTTCGATACTGCAACCATTCCCGCACACCACTCAGTCGGCTCTTCTACTGATTCAATGACTCCTAGCCTGGTCATCTCTTCAAGTTGTTCCTTTACCTGTTTCATTAAGGGAATTGGAACTCTCCTAGGGGTGCATAAAGCGTATGGTTTCGCATCTGGTTGTAGGGATATTTTGTAATTTATTTTAGCATGTCCTAAACCATTAAATATTTCTGGAAACTCTCTTTTTGGATTTAAAAAATTTGATGATAATTGCTGAATCATTCTCACAATGTTTAATTTTTCACTTGTCTCCCCAGAGAGAAGTGGATGCTTTAGTTTATCAACAATGTATATTTTCGAGTTTAAGTGCTGGCCTTTATTTTGAAGTTTTACGTGGATCATTCCAACTGTTTCCAAGGGTATTCCATTTGGACCTTGTAATATTTTATCAGATTTTTCCAGTTTTATTCTTTGGAAACTTTGATAATAATATTGTAGGGGGAGCACGTTGACATCAGCTCCGGTGTCAATTTTAAAATTAATTTGTCTATTATTTACCTTAATTGGTACTATCCATTTCTTGGAATTATCCTCTACAGATCCCAAAAAAGCTATCTCTGATTTTATTTCATTTATGGCTTCTGATCTACATACTTTGGCATAATGGCCCTTTTTCTTGCATTTACTACAATACGAGTTCATAGCTGGACAATTTTTCCAATCATGATTATTTGAATTGCCACACCTGGTGCATCCATGTGATGACCCTCCCAACTGGTTTGACTTGAATTGTCTTATTTTTGGTTCGTGCCTTTTTGTTTCTTTTATGTGATTAGGCATTTTCTTTATTTGATCTACAGAATCTTGTTGGTAAAGGCTAGACTGCTGTTCTTTGACACTTTCTAATTGCTTTGCCATTAGTGTGGCTTTTACTAAGGTCAAGTCTGTATCAAGTTGCATTCTTTCAGATAATGCTCTATCCCTTACTCCAACAACTATCCTATCCCTAATCAACTCATCATGTAACATCCCAAAATTGCAGTGCTCAGCTAGGCTATGGAGTGCTATGATAAATTCATTCACCTTTTCCCCTTCCTGCTGACATCTTTGATTAAATCTTGCCCTTTCATAAATTACATTACGTCTTGGAATAAAGTGACTTTCAAAGCATTCAATAACTTTACCATAATTTTCTAGTTGGTCACTTGCTATTTTACATGACAACAAAATGTCATCTGCATTATCACCCATGCAGTACACGAGCATATTAACTTGCTCATTTTCTGGGTTATTAATTAACCCGCTTGCCTGCCTAAAACGTTCAAATCTCCTAATCCATTTTGGCCAATCACCTGGATTTGAAAAATTAAAAGGTTCTGGGGCTACACAATTATAATTTTGGGACATTATAAAGACTTATTTATAATATAATATAACTTACCAAAAAGTTTGCTTGTGTGTGATGTCAAGTTTCAAATTTTCTTCGAACAACGACTTTCTTTATGAATTCAGTTTACCGCTTCTAAGCTTGCTTGATGTCGAATTTCAAATTTTCTTCGAACAACGACCTTCTTTATGAATTCAGTTTACCGCTTCTAAGCTTGCTTGATGTCGAATTTCAAATTTTCTTTGAACAACGACCTTCTTTATGAATTCAGTTTACCGCTTCTAAGCTTGCTAGATGTCGAATTTCAAATTTTCTTTGAACAACGACCTTCTTTATGAATTCAGTTTACCGCTTCTAAGCTTGCTTGATGTCGAATTTCAAATTTTCTTCGAACAACAACCTTCTTTATGAATTCAGTTTACCGCTGCCACCATGTGTTGTTATCCAAGACGAGGCAAGATTAACTAAGCATTAGTTTATTTCCTATTATATTATAATAATATTATATACAAGTCAAAAGAGATCACTAGCAGAGTATTATTCCTTTTGGTTTCCAGAGCTCAACAATCTATGAGCCTAATACTCTGCACAGATATATATATAGTAGATAGAAAGGCCATAAGTTAGCAAGTTCCCTCTATATAATAATAATTGATTCTTTGCATTCTGATTTGTGTAGAAAACAGGTATTTT
The DNA here is from genome assembly GCA_030710605.1 of Cordylochernes scorpioides. Lineage (NCBI taxonomy): Eukaryota > Metazoa > Arthropoda > Arachnida > Pseudoscorpiones > Chernetidae > Cordylochernes > Cordylochernes scorpioides. The sequence goes on from CP092869.1 coordinate 57,237,259, forward strand.
TAAATTGGAACTGATAGTCACCATTCAATCACAGCCCTGTATAAACTGTTGATGCAGGGTTAATTATGTGATTGAATGGTGCCTGTGTTCAAAGGGTACTTTGCCTTTTACCATTAAAATTATATTTGAATTTCCTTATATACTATTACCTCTCTCTACCATATTTTTAACATCCTATTTCTGACAATGGGTGAAATCTTCTGTCTTTTCACCAATGGTGTAAATTAAAGCGTTGCTCATTTCCTTCACTTTGGAATTTAAATCTGTCTCTAAGTATTTAAATTATTTTATCCAATTTGACAACTCACTTGTTCTATTGAAATTGAATGGATCGGAAGAATTGATAGTTTCTCTCTTGTCACAATTTACAGTGGAACCTTGTTATATGCACCAACTTGGTTATAGCATCATAATTCTAAAGTATCAAGTCTAAAACAAGGTAATTAGACCAAATCCAAATAAATAAATAGTGTGTGACGTTTCGGTAACAGCATTGTTACCATCTTCCTATCATTACCATCAGTACTTTTGTCTGAAGATGGTAACAATGCTGTTACCGAAACGTCACACACTATTTATTTATTTGGATTTGGTCTTATTACCTTGTTTTATAATATATAATCCAAATTGTGCCATATCTATCAAGTCTAAATTGTTGTAACCCTAGTTTTTTTTTTTATAATAACAAAACAACAAAATAGCGTATTTTAAATTCAAAAGATGACATGACCAATTCTTTATTATTGTAATGTTTGTTACAATGCTGTTACCAAAACATCACAGACATTTCAATAATTTAGATTTAGTTGTGTTCCTTTTGATTCTAATCTCTAATCCAAATTGTACCTTATTGTCACGTAGGAAAGACAGCTCTCAGAATGACACAGCAATTTATTTGATGCAAACCAAAATTTGAGAGAAGCAATGAGGAAAGTTTACAGAGTTGCAAAACACAAGGTAATAAGACCAAATAAATAAGTGGTGTGTTCTGTAACTATTGAAGTTAAATGCATGTTTATACTCTAGAACATCCTGTGATAAGGTACAATTTGGATTATAGATTAGAAATAAAAGATAATTTGACCAAATCCAAAAAAATATATTGTGCGACATTTCAGTAACAGCGTTGTTACTGAAACGTCACACACTATTTATTTTTTTTAGATTTGGCCTTTTATTTCTAGAACATCCTGGTGTGGGTGGTTGGTGACCTGCTTGGGCCTGGGTTGATGAAAGAGTTGGGTCACCCCTATATGATGGCACAAGATTGAAATATTCTAAAGACCATTTAGTTTAATACTTTTCATTGGAGCTCCAGAAGTGACAAAAATATATTTAGAAGGAAAACTTATATTTAAAATCAGGGCAGATGTAGCCTTGATGGACAACCTTGAAAAACAAGCCTGTGTTGTGGAGTATCAGCCTCTAAGTGACATTGGGGAAAGATGTCTTGACCCTTTTACTGCCAGTCTCACTCTAGCATCCATTGTTAGCCAGTGCCATAGTAGATGTGGCCCATGTGCCGACATAAAAAAAAAATCTAAACCATGATCATTTACAATTGCACTGGTGTCCAAAATTACCATATATGATATGTAGATTAAAAAAAAAATAAATGCTCTATTATAGACATTATCAAATTTGGTACACTCTTGTACAGTAAAACTCATTATAATAATATCATTAAAATTTTACACAAATAAATTTACTGGCAATGCGTCTTTAATTTAATAATAATATCATTTGGGACTAAAGTTTTGAAATTGGTATAACTCCGTTCAAATATTTGATGTGATGTTGTGAAATAATTTAATATGAATTATTTACAATATTCACACAAAAATGAGGCAGCATATACAAGAAATGAGTAAAGTATTGGATAAATGATTATGTGGTACCATTATGACAGATCTCTTTTCGAAATTTGCAAGATTTAAAAATAATTATATTCATGATGTGCTGCTGACAAGATTGATAGAAAATTTGTGTATTTCCAAGTTTTACCTTGAGAGCTAAATAATATATCGTTGCACACATGTATGGGTAATTTCAAGAATAAGCAGCAAGCATAAAAATATACTGACTTAATGAAATCTCATGCTACTAAATTCATACAAGTCGGTGGACGAGTAGGTAACACCCTCGATTCCCGACAGCCATGAACCGGGGATTGAATCCCGCGTTAAAATTTTTTTAATATGTGGATAACCTTCACATATTATTCACTGTTTCAATTATCATGAACTAGGTTGCTCTTGCTGAGCGGTACCTATTAATGTGATTTTGAACCAGGTACTAAATTCACCATTACAGATCCCCCTATAATACAACGGTGATCAAGTGGTATAAACCATCAATTTTTGAAGGCCACGACCTGGAATTGGATCCTGCTTTGGACACTTTCTTTTCTAATAAGAAATGTCTCCTATGGCCCCCCAATTCTTGTAAAAGTAGGTGTGTGCAATGGGGCTCTGGAACACTTGTAAGTATTTATATAAAAAAAGGTGTACCTGGTTCTGTGAAAGAAAATAATAATAATTTGATTGATTTCTTTCACAGATCTAGGTTCGCCCTTTTTCAATATAAATATATTCAATGGATCACCTTTTGACTCGAACACTTGTAAGTGCAAACGTTGTAACTGCTTTCTTCTTTTTCTTCTTTCTTATCTCCACACTGAGTGAAGTAGAATGTGTCTGCCTTTGTCATTAAGACTGGGAGCACTGCTCAGTGGCAGGCCGACTTAGCTCTAAAAGAAATGGCGCCTCTGACATGAGGAACAGACGCCATGTGCAGCCGCTCCTAACATGAAGTACAAACGCTGCTCATCCTGTATCTCTGGATTAGGAGCCCTTACAGTGTACTAACAGCCGGGCCAGCTGAACCCAGGTTTTTTAGTGAGCTTTTTACTGCTCCCCCTCCTCCATCCGGGCTTGGGACCGGCAAAGGCGGAGTTACTGCTTTCTACATGTGTAGCTGTCAATGGGAGGAGATAGGGCTAATTTCTACCCCATCCTTCCTTCCTGATTCCTTCCTGATTTCCACTTGGTTATGTCCATGGCAGACAGTGGAGTTAGCCATGTAGAAGTGGAAGATCTGAATCCATAGGAAAAGGCTATATATAATAGTGCCAACAGTATTGTAAGGAAATTGTGTACTTGCAGTAGCTAGCATGTGCCACATCTATGTTGCTAGTATACAGTGTGTTTACTAACCTGTGTGTTTCCCCAGATGTGTGTGAGCTGGGGTTCTCAAACCTAAAACAACAATGCCAGCCTACATAAATGAACGTGAGTACTTTGACTGAATATGTCACTATAATAATACCTTAATCAGTTTATAAGGAAGTTATTTTAAAAAGACATGTTGAAAATTCTTATAACAGTTGGCAGCATTGTGTTAACATAATCAGATTGTTTGTATATATATCCCCCGATTTACACGGTACTTGTTTTACACGTTTTCGCTTTTACACGGTTTTCCAAATAAGGTTTTTTTTTTTTAATCGCACTATACTAAATGCTACTGTGATTGAACACATGCGCTGTGTACACATCTCACGAGGAATCCCGAGCTTATGTGCTGACTACATATTTTAACCTGTCAATGCATTTTTATTTTTATCTCTGTGTACACCTATCCCCCGATTTACACGTTTTTCTCAGGAGCGTATCTACCGTGTAAATCGGGGGATAGGTGTATATACATATACTGCGTGATTCTAAATTTGAAGCACCAAGAATATATGAAAAATATGAAAATTCATGGGTAAAGTTGTATCACCGAGTGCATGTTAATTGAAATATAAGAGAAGGAACTTGCAAATTTGCCAATATCTGCACCTCTATCTGACAGGGAAGCATCTGAAAGATTAGTTTTGACTCTGATAAAACATTTAGTAGCAGAGAATGCCAGGCTGTCATCAGCTGCCAAGGCACATTTCCAGCAGACAGTTGATTTCATGACAGGTATGATGATTGGACTCAAAAGTGCCGGATAGTCCATATGTCAAATCTCTATGGACAGACATCTTGATGTGTCCACAGTGCTATGGAGAAAATGGTTGGAACAAGGGGCATGATTGATGGGTGCTGGTGTGGTCAGAGTGACATCAGCCTGCATGGACCAATGTATCTGCCAAATGGCATTGGCTGCCCCACAGTCCACTTCTGTCGCCATTTTGCAGGATGTGCAGGGCACTCTCCCATATCTACCAGAACCATTATATGCATATTGGATGCTGGCAGCCTACACTTCATGCCGCCACGACCTGGGATTGAATCTAGCATTTTGGGCTCTTTTTTTTCTTTATATAAAATTTTTCTTCAAAGACATCTGATTTTTGCAAAAGTCCAACCCCACCAGTGAGTGCAAGTAACAAAATGGGACACACTTGTAAGTGCCAAAGTCTTAACTGCCTTCCTCATGTGTAGCCATGTGGTATAGTAAGAGCAGTATCCCACCATGTACCACGTGAGCTAAGTACCAGCTAAATGGGGTAGAGAGTGACCTAGGTGTGTTGTATGTACACAGGAGGCTACGTGGGCCGTCAGAGGCCATGGGGACTAGGGCTGATCTCTGATTACTTCTGGAGAGCCGTGGAGCTGGCCTACATCTTGTAAGTGACACCTGTGTAGGGTGGGGTTGTTTTAATAGCTGATTGGTTGGTTCTCTACTAGCACCTAGCCTCAATCAGCATTCAATAGCCAATTAGTTGGCAGTATTTTTTTTTAGATCATAGTTGCATCAGGCAACAAAGTTTGGTATTAGGGTGGTTGCTCTGAAGTTCTCCCTCATTATTATTATATTATTTAGGAAGATATAAAAACGTATATCTTGTGACATTTCTCTATCTGCACTCTGTGCAATTAAAATTTAGTTCGGATTTAGGAATTATTCTATGTATTATAGGGAACTGATGCTTTTGATCCCTTTATTCCTTAAAAGTAAAATTTATTGATGTGTGAGAATAGTTAGATTTTATTACCTCTCTCTCTCTCTCTCTTCCTCTCACATTTTTAGCTTTTATTATTCTAGAAAACACATGTATATAACCAAATAAACAATATGTACCGCTGGTTATTAAAATGGCTACACTAACAAAGAATGCAAATAATTATTACCTAGTGAATAATGAGAGGAGAGAAATATCTAGCATAGAGCAGAAATCAGTAACCTCTGGCTGCATTAACAGCTCTAAGCATTGAGTTGGTGGACCCAGTTTAGATGGCGGTTTCCAACTGGCTCCTCCCCACAGTTCATCCCACAATCAAACTGGTGGCTAGAGAGGGGTGGTGCGCCAGTTTCTAAGCAACTTTGGACCAGATGGTTTCATTTGATGAGAAATCTGGAGAATGTCAGGACAACAGACCCCCTGTATTGAGGATGGTCAGGACAACATGAGGTTGTGCATTGGCATGTTGAAAGGTAGTAAGTAGAAGGCTTCAAATATAGTGCAATGCCCCTTCATTGTGTATCAATTTTAGTTGTGGCCATCAGTATATCTACTTAAACTGGTTGTTAACTAGTGTTACATAGAGGTGGCCTCAACATTCATGTAATAGAGGAAATTGATTGAGGAGGTATATATGCCAGGACTGACTCACCTGTAGTAATCATCTAATGGTGACACCCATATATTAAACACTGGAATGTTGTTAGGCCTCTGTAAAATCCAATATGACCTGCTGACCCAACAACTTCTAATGAGAAGCCACCTCTAGGAGAGATCTACAGTTTCCATGTTGTTAGTCTCATGGGAACTCTGGATTATTTCTCTTCTACCCACACCACTCTATATTACACACTGAATGATGCTTCAGTATATTTTAAACATTTATTTTTTTGACTTATTTTTTTTTTCAAAATAAAATGAGCATTTGCTAATACATAAAAACATTATGTAAACATCACTTTTTTTAAATGGTAAAGATATTTGGCCCTAAATTAACACCATTGTATAATATATGCACTTTTTAAAAAATAAAATAACTTCCTACCATCCTTATACTGCAATGGAAAAATATTGGGAGGGCCTGGCTCAACACTGCCAGCGATTTCACCATTTTAATCCATGATCCACTCTAATATTATTGATTCCATTGCAGAAAGACTCTGTTGTTTTATTTTTTAATTGCAGCAACTAGTTTCATTTCTTATATATAGATGTGTACTTAGTTGCACAATGAAACAAACTAACCTCCTTGCTGTTTGTGTTGTGCAGCGCCATGACCCTGATAGAGGTAAGTCCTGTCTTGTATTACTTTGGCTGAAATTGTGGTGATTGTATATTGGGAGAGATCTGGGTCATTGAGCTCAGTACACTATAGATAACCTAGTTCCTTTCATGTAGTAATGTAACGAGGGCAATGAAACTCCACAGTCTGTAATAAAGCTACACAGTAATAAGACCAAATCCAAATACATTAATTGTGTGTGACACTTCAGTAACAGCGTTGCTACCATCATCAGATAAAAGACTAAATGTTACCGAAACATCATACACCATTAATACAACAAAAGCCTTAATTGAGGACCTCTCGTCCTATAAAGGATTCGCCAGTTTACAGAGTAATTGAAGAGAAGAGAACTAAGAATACAGAGAGAAACCTATAAGTAGTAGGTATCATACACTATCAATTATAATCTATAATCCAAATTGTGCCTTATCATCTGTAATAAAGCTGTTAATTTTGGACAAACTGTACAGGTGTCTCTTTCTACCCTCTCCCATAACTTAAGGGAATCTAAGAAAGCATAGAGCTCCTCTCCCATCAAATTTAACATCAAAACTAGATGCCATCTGAAGGAATCTGTATTTGAAAAGAGGAGAGCAGGACAATACCTAGGTATATACAATTATATCAAAATAATTATAGCTATATATAGGTTTTCCTATTTCCCAACTTTGTATGTTCACATTCCTTCTGTATCTCTCTGGAGAAAACTACACAGGGAATGATAGGAAAATGTACAGTGTTTGGTCCAAGCTCAAGCTCCCAGAGATAACTACAGTAGTTTCTGTAGCTCCAAACTAGATAGATATACCTACTGGGAATAACAACACTGTAAACGGGGCTCTCCCACATTTGTAAGTGCAAAATTTGAACTGCTTTCTACCTGTGTAGTCATGTGGTGCACTTGCAGTTAAAGCAACTACCCACCATGGCCTGTACACAACATGTGTAGCCATGTGGTGCACTTGCAGTTAAAGCAACTACCCACCATGGCCTGTACACAACATGTGTAGTCATGTGGTGCACTTGCAGTTAAAGCAACTACCCACCATGGCCTGTACACAACATGTGTAGTCATGTGGTGCACTTGCAGTTAAAGCAACTACCCACCATGGCCTGTACACAACATGTGTAGTCATGTGGTGCACTTGCAGTTAAAGCAACTACCCACCATGGCCTGTACACAACATGTGTAGCCATGTGGTGCACTTGCAGTTAAAGCAACTACCCACCATGGCCTGTACACAACATGTGTAGACATGTGGTGCACTTGCAGTTAAAGCAACTACCCACCATGGCCTGTACACAACATGTGTAGCCATGTGGTGCACTTGCAGTTAAAGCAACTACCCACCATGGCCTGTACACAACATGTGTAGACATGTGGTGCACTTGCAGTTAAAGCAACTACCCACCATGGCCTGTACACAACATGTGTAGCCATGTGGTGCACTTGCAGTTAAAGCAACTACCCACCATGGCCTGTACACAACATGTGTAGCCATGTGGTGCACTTGCAGTTAAAGCAACTACCCACCATGGCCTGTACACAACATGTGTAGCCATGTGGTGCACTTGCAGTTAAAGCAACTACCCACCATGGCCTGTACACAACATGTGTAGCCATGTGGTGCACTTGCAGTTAAAGCAACTACCCACCATGGCCTGTACACAACATGTGTAGCCATGTGGTGCACTTGCAGTTAAAGCAACTACCCACCATGGCCTGTACACAACATGTGTAGACATGTGGTGCACTTGCAGTTAAAGCAACTACCCACCATGGCCTGTACACAACATGTGTAGCCATGTGGTGCACTTGCAGTTAAAGCAACTACCCCACCATGGCCTGTACACAACATGTGTAGCCATGTGGTGCACTTGAAGTTAAAGCAACTACCCACCATGGCCTGTACACAACATGTGTAGCCATGTGGTGCACTTGCAGTTAAAGCAACTACCCACCATGGCCTGTACACAACATGTGTAGCCATGTGGTGCACTTGCAGTTAAAGCAACTACCCACCATGGCCTGTACACAACATGTGTAGCCATGTGGTGCACTTGCAGTTAAAGCAACTACCCACCATGGCCTGTACACAACATGTGTAGTCATGTGGTGCACTTGCAGTTAAAGCAACTACCCACCATGGCCTGTACACAACATGTGTAGCCATGTGGTGCACTTGCAGTTAAAGCAACTACCCACCATGGCCTGTACACAACATGTGTAGCCATGTGGTGCACTTGCAGTTAAAGCAACTACCCACCATGGCCTGTACACAACATGTGTAGCCATGTGGTGCACTTGCAGTTAAAGCAACTACCCACCATGGGCCTGTACACAACAGGTGTAGTCATGTGGTGCACTTGCAGTTAAAGCAACTACCCACCATGGCCTGTACACAACATGTGTAGTCATGTGGTGCACTTGCAGTTAAAGCAACTACCCACCATGGCCTGTACACAACATGTGTAGCCATGTGGTGCACTTGCAGTTAAAGCAACTACCCACCATGGCCTGTACACAACATGTGTAGTCATGTGGTGCACTTGCAGTTAAAGCAACTACCCACCATGGCCTGTACACAACATGTGTAGTCATGTGGTGCACTTGCAGTTAAAGCAACTACCCACCATGGCCTGTACACAACATGTGTACTAGGGAAAATAAAATTTTAAAAAATTTTCAAAAGAGATTAAAATACAGTTCTCTCTCTAGTCTATTCCCTTTACTGGACTGTATTTATGTACAACACTTCCTAGTGATAATAATTCAACCTTTCCTCTAGTTTTAACTTTCAATTTAGATATCTCCACCAAACCTATTGTCCCACTTTAATTCAGTGTCCCCTCTCTGGGTGCTTATATATATATATACAATAGAACTTCCATGAGAGGACACCTCTCTACAAAGGACAGTTTTCATTTGCAAAATTACTATTTTTACTAATTTAGCAACTCTCCGGTAAGAGGACACTTCTCCCTAATGGACACTTTGGCTCTGCAATTGGGTGTCCTTTACAGGGAGGTTCTACTGTATTTTAAATATTTCTTTAACTTTACATTTAGATTTCTCTCAATATTTAACTGATGGGATTATCTCTCCCCTTTTTATAATTTCTCCATTTAAGTTGTCTCTACCCATGTTGGCTTGGTGACTATCAAAACATGAAGGATTGCAATGTTGTGTGGTGCAGCCGTTGACTGGAGGTCCATCTCTCACAGGATCCTCCCACGGTGGTGGAGGTGGGGGTGGTGGCGGCCGTCGGGGGTAACTCTCCTTTTATTTCTTCCTACAGTAGAACCTCCCATGAGAGACACGCCATAACCTTAATTACTAGAGGTGGTCTCTCATTGGAGGTTGGAATTATGTGACATATCAAGTCTTTACAAGGTGGTCAGTCACTCAAGGACACCTATTGTCTTTCTTATTTATAGTTTCGATTGATATATTCTGTGGGACTATCTAATTTTACTGGAAACTTCAGCCTCCCCTGTATGTGCCATGAAAATTCAAAGCTAGCTCTCTATACCAGTATAGCGTTGGAAGAAAAAAATAGTCTTGATTTATAGTTATTTAGCTTTGGAAACCCCAGTTTCACCTTGATTGAGGACATCACTGGGGGGAGGACAGTCAACAAAGGTGTCACTGGAGAGAGGGTCATGGCACAACACTCTGTGCAGCAGTAGTGGTGTGGTTTATTGCTCAAATATATCAGTTTAGAGGTAGTTTTTAAATGAGGCCAGCGATGAAAGTAGGACTCCTATTGAATGTGGTCTTTTGAGGAAGATGTGGTCACCTGGAATGTGTTTGGTTGAAACCTTCATTTCAAAAATTGACTGCTCTATTAAAGTGGCCACTCAGGGCAATGCCCATTATTGACAAGTGTTACTGCATTTGGTTTCAATGGTTTCTTTGGAGACAATCAAAACTCCCAAGGGATTGGAAAAAAAAAGCCTCTACAGACTTCTTCAGCCATACATTGGTGAGATGGTAGCTGCTCAACCCTAGCCTGTATTCAAGTCATTATAATAAGGACCTTCCTACAGTTCCAGCCAACCTAGCTCAACACAAGAAATATTCCTATCTCCAGAATGGGTGGATCAAACTCTCAGCTCCAAGCTCTCACTGAGAAATATGAGGAGCTCCTCTTTGAAAACAAGTCCCTCAAGTGCAACATGAAGGTCCTCAAGGTGAAGATGGAGCACCAGGCCGCACAGTTCAGGTCCAGCCTGGAGGAGGAAATCCAGGTCAACCAGGACCTACGCCACCAGTTAGCTAAAAGCTACCAAAATTTTAATAAGCTCCAGAACCAAATCCGAGATAGGAATTTCCAAATCTGCTGCCTCACTCACCACGAATCAAGAAATGTTTTCAAGAATCTAAAGCGAATCCCACCACCAGGACACTTGCCACTTGAGCAGTGGTCCCAAGATGTTGAAACTGATGTTGGAAATGGTGCTGCGGTTACTGAGCCGCTTGACAAGAAAGCCTCCAACAGGATCATCCTGCCTGCCTTCAACAAAGACTTCCACTTGGAAGAGTGGGAGGACACCAGTGACAACCTTTCATCCAGCTATCAACCTTTCATCTTTTCTATCAAATCATCATTTTTATTTATTGTTTTTTTTTTAACAACCTTATTTTTCCTCCTAATAGAATTCTAAGAAATTAAAGAATGTGAGGAAAAAACTTGCATTTCTAATTTTTTTTCATGGCTGCTAGTATCATTTAATTTACTGTACTGTTCAACTATTTAAAATGTTTTGACTTTTTTTTGTTAATATTTAGCTAGGGGGGGGTTTGGCAAGAAAAGGTTACCTAGAAAAATTTGAACCTAAATAAATATTTTATGCTCAGGTGTTGAGCATTATCACAGGCTAAGTTATATATACAAGTTTAAAATGAATAAAGTCTTCAAGTTGTTGAAGCCCAGCTGTGGTAGCTCCAAGAGTCACTTCTCAATAAAATAGAAAGCAGCTCCCAACTTCCCCCACTACAGTCTGTGTTGGAAGTTCTAAATCCAATGTACCAGCTGGAATAACCAGTGTCTGATCCCATTTGTTTGTGCAAGATTCAGGGGTTTGTTTAATGGATGTGGCTTGTCCTGAATCTTGATTTCTGAGGTTTTTGTTGCTCTGGTTACAATCTCTGTCATACCAACTGTCTAGTTTACAGATTCTTGCGTTGTATACAGCGGACCTTGTTATATCAGCAACTTGGTTGTAACATCTCAAGTCACAACTGTTGTTCTAACAACAAGTGGTGATGCTGTTAGACTATTTATGTAAGAGATTTGTACTTGGGATTGTTTATTTGCATATTATTAAAAGAGTGTTACAATGTTTGCCTATTACATATGTTCACACAGGGTATTGTACACAGGGAGTGGGCCGCCCCCGCCACCAGCCTGCGGCCCCCGGGGTGGATGAGGTTAATAGGGAGGTCCTTTAGTTAAGGGACTTCCCGCCCCCCTCATTCCTTGTTAAACTTCACCCCTGCATTGGCCTATGACGTCTGTGCTGGAAACCTGGACTACAGGACGGCTCGGACTGATGATTACTTGCCAACTGCAACCTCTACTCACTTTCTCCTGACCTCGCTCTCTTCTTTTACATCACCTGACCACCATCTCTGATTTCTTCTTCTTTATATTTCCTGACCCCATCTCTGATTTCTTCTCCTTTACATTGCCTGACCTTCCCTCTGATTTCTTCTCCTTTACATTGCCTGACCCCACCATCTCTGATTTCTTCTCCTTTACATCACCTGACCTTCCCCATCTCTGATTTCTTCTCCTTTAACTCGTCTAATCCCCATCTCTGATTTCTTCTCCTTTACATCACCTGACCTCACCATCTCTGATTTCTTCTTCTTTATATTTCCTGACCCCATCTCTGATTTCTTCTCCTTTACATCACCTGACCCCATCTCTGATTGGCCATTTTTTTCTCTTTCCATCATCTAACCTCGCTCTAATTGGTGAATGGTTGGTTTCCTTGATATCTTAATTTTTGTTTGTCTCTTTTTTTTTTAAATATTTTATTGCTTTGTAAAAAAAATATATATATTTATTTAAAAAAAAACTTTCTCCTGTGCTCATTTAAAAAATAATATCTCTTTTTTATATATTTTGTTTCATGCCAAGTTTTCAGTTTGTTTGTTCTTTTTATTTGTCAAATATTTTATGTGCCGGGTATTATGTTGCTAAATTGATTTTTTCCTTCCAAAATTAAATAAAGGTGTTATTTTGATACTTAAATGTTGTTTTGTTCCCCACTTTGGTGCTGATAGTTTTGGCACAACTTCAACTGTTCTGTAAACATTTTTTTTAGCACTGGAAAGAGGGAGCAAATTTAATGTTTTTCTGAAGGACTTTTTGACAATCAGGGATTGATTTTGGAATTAGATCAAGTGCATTGAATTTAAAAAATTGTCCTGTTGGGAAATACAAGCTTCAGAATGACATGGCAATATATTTAATGTGAAGCCAATTCAGAGAGATATTTATAACCCAGGGAGCACAGAACCCCAACTACCCGGGGAGTCCAGCTCACTAGTATGGACTAGTGTTGAGCACTTTTACTCGCATCCTGTTTTGTTTGCTTAGTCGAACCAGTTGACCAGGAAGTTCCAAACTAAGATTGTCTGGCCATAGATGTGGGATTGAGGTGGATCAGTCCAAGTAGGATAGCTGTTTGTATCCTATATCTCAGGAATGCTGGACAGCTGAAGAGAAGATGATCAACTGTCTATGGCTCTTCTGAACAGTGAAGGCAGGTTGGGTCGAGGAAGCCAATTATAAAACACAAGAGAAGCAATGAGGAAAGTTCACAGAGTAGAAACTATAGAAATATCAAAGTGTTAATGTATTTTGCCACAATATTAAGGACTTATTTCAACACAGCTCCAAACCCTACCATGGAGTGAGAAGGCTGGTATTCTACCTGTACTTATAGTTAAAGGACATGCCCTCTTCTTTTTAGCTAAAGGGCAAAGTTACTGTAATTCCTTTTTGATGGAAATTTTTCCCAGAGGACATTGATCTATAAAAAGATAAGGCACAATTTGGATTATAGATTGTTACCTTGTGATCTATAAAAAGGTAAGGCACAATTTGGATTATAGATTGTTACCTTGTGATCTATAAAAAGGTAAGGCACAATTTGGATTATAGATTGTTTCCTTGTGATCTATAAAAGGGATAAGGCACAATTTGGATTATAGATTGTTACCTTGTGATCTATAAAAAGGATAAGGCACAATTTGGATTATAGATTGTTACCTTGTGATCTATAAAAAGGATAAGGCACAATTTGGATTATAGATTGTTACCTTGTGATCTATAAAAGGTAAGGCACAATTTGGATTATAGATTGTTACCTTGTGATCTATAAAAAGGATAAGGCACAATTTGGATTATAGATTGTTACCTTGTGATCTATAAAAAGGATAAGGCACAATTTGGATTATAGATTGTGTGATCTATAAAAAGAAAGATCACATCTCCTGTTAAAATTTTGTCCCCAACCCAATTCTGCTAGTTTCCAGAAACTGTTGATAGTTTTACATCTAATATTTTGACTATAATCTACCCCACTTGCCGAAAATGTAGCTTGGCACCTGAACACATTTTGGCTTGTATTAGATGCACCAAACAGGACCTTTGGGAGAGGCTGCTGCTTATCTTCAAACAGCTTGAGGAGCATGAACTCATGGAATTCACGTAAACTTTGTATAAGGGGATAAGATACAACAACATTATCTTGACAGGAGACACCTTTCTATTATCAATAAATAAAGTACCTATTTCATTATGTAGTGCCATACTCCAGTCCCATGACTCCAGGAGGCTGGCTCAGTGAAAGTAGATTGGTCAACTTTGATTCTACTAATCAGACAGAACTCTTGTTGGAGGTTGAATGGGAGCAGTAAAGTACCCTTCCTTGGAGTTTTACCTTAGTTTTTTAAACAGTATTGATGCTCTGTAGCCTACCTCTCCTGTCAAAATAGATGCACAAAACTATGTCACCTATTGCCCATCTCTGAAATCTAGCAGACTTGGATGGGTGACAGATGAATGTTTGCTTTTTTTTTTTTTGCTTATCCCTAGTACACGTGTTACAGGCCATGATAATTATGGTGGGTAGTTAGCGACTGCTTTTACTGTAAGCGCAAAAGCAGTTAGACTTTGCACTTACAAATGTGCCAGAGCCCCGTTTGGTTACTTGCACTCGCTGGTAGGGTTGGACTTTTGCAAGAATTGGGGGCCATTGGAGCATTTTTTTTTTAAACAGAAAAAAGTGTCCAATGCGGGAATCGAACCAGGGTCGTAGTGGTCGAAAACCAAACGGTTTAACCAGCCTTCCACCGACCCCCTCGGATGTTTGTCATAGCTGGTGCTGACCTGAGTGGGCTAGCTTGTAGAGACAGTCAACTTGTAGTTTTTGTGAGAAATTGAAACTATTTTAGATGTGTATGATTCTTTTAAAAGTAAACAATTTTCTACTGCCCCTTACTGCAATGGAAAATTAATGGGAGGGCCTGGCTCATCAGTGGTGAACCCTCCCAATGGTTTCACCAGTATAATCTACCATACCTCTGTAATATTATATTTTCTGTTTTCCTTTCATACTGATACTCTAATTAATTTTTCATTGCAGTAAGGGCAGTAGATAATAGTTGAATTTTGAAAAGAATCATACGCTTCTAAAATGTTTCAAATTCTCATAACATGCTAATGCATCATATTATGAGAGTTTTTGTGCATATTTTGACAGGAGAGGGAGTTTTATATAACATTAATTCACCCTAGATATAGTGTTTAAAATGTAGTGTTCACATAAGAACAATGTGAGATGACCTATATAGCTCAGTGAGTAAATATTGATGGTAGGAGAGTAAAGCCTGTCATGGGAGTGTCTATTTGGTTCCAAGCCAATATACACTCACAAAGACGGGGGTTGGATAAAATTGTCCACAATAAACCTAAAACTATCAAATGCAAATTCAATGATGCTCTTGATAAAGAATATTCAAATCAATTTAAGCCTTAAGGAGTTAAAAAAAATTTAGATGTGAATGCATTAGACATGTGGTCTGATGACAAATAAATTAATGGAGAAACAAACAGTTCCCACTAAAAATTGACTCCTAACACAGGAAACTCCCAAAACAGGTGACTTCTGTTCCCGTTCCAATACAACTTTATTAGATAAAAGAGCAGCCTATCTTATTTACAATGAATAATATAAACAGATTCTTCACAAAAAAAAGTGTCCAATGCGGGATTTGATCCTGGTTCATGGCTGTCGTTGGTTTATACTGCCAGCCACTGAGGATCAGGTGACTTCTAAGACAGGTTTTCCTGTACTTTCTTTTATAAAATAATTGGTATGGAAACAGAATGTTGCTGTTTTTTCAGAGTTGACTTTCTGTTATTTGACTATATTTTCCTGACATTTCAGAACTCTGCTAGAATATTTGGTTGATTGGGAAGCCAGTATTTAAATGTGAAGAAAAGGAAGAAGAAACCTGGCATTCTTTCCTCTTATTTTTAATTTTTCTTCCCACACAAGGTAATAAGACCAAATTCAAATAAAGTGTATGACATTTTGGTAACAGTGTTGTTACCCAAACGTCACACACTATTTATTTATTGGATGCAATCTTTGAGGGTGGTTGAGGCTGCCTCACACTGAAGAGGGCCAACATATGATACATTAGCACACCATCTGTTTTCAAAATTGGAAACTATTATAGACGCGTATGGTTCTTTTTAAAATTAAGCATTTTCTACTGCCCTTACTGCAATGGAAAAATTAATGGGAGGGCCTGGCTCATCAGTGGTGAACCCTCCCAGTAGCATATGTGGTTGTTTTTCTTGATATTATCATTGATATACTACAGTACTAACTGTTGGTAACCCGGGGAGTATCATTGATTGGTGGATATAGTGGAATAAACTCAATATTTACTTGATAGGACAAACTTTGGATTATAGATTATAATCACAAGGTAATAAGACCACATCCAAATAAATAAATAGTGTGTGACGTTTCGGTAACAGTGTTGTTACCATCTTCAGATTCAGTACCTTTGTCTGAAGATGGTAAAAACGCTGTTACCGAAATGTCACACACTATTTATTTATTTGGATTTGGTCTTATTACCTTGTGTCAATATTTACTTGATATTTATTCAGAAAGATGGCAAGCACATCATCTTAAAACCTTGTTTAAGATGTCAGAGTTTTCCTTCATTATTATTATTACTACACTCATAGAGACTAAACTTAAGAAAGTTGAAAGTCTTTGATATCGCATTTTGGAGACAGAAGTAATCTTGTTTGCACTTGGTTATCTCGTTTGTCTTCAATAAAGGTCATTGTCTGAATCTCCATATACATGTTAAAAGATAAAATTTCCTGAAGTTTTGTCCATGAGTGTATATCTGAAAACTTACTTATTTCTAATAACACTTCTGATTATGAAATAAATATTGTGGGGCATATATAGAAATTCAACAAGTAAAATTCATTACTATCATATTTAAGGATGGAAAATGCAAAAAAAAAAGGCTGAAATTAATAAAAGAAAATAAGACCTAATCCAAATAATTTATTAGTGTGTGACATTTCGGCAACAACATTGTCACCATCATCAGACAAAAGAATAAAATCATTTTATTCTTTTGTCTGATGATGGTGACAATGTTGTTGCCGAAACGTCACACACTAATAAATTATTTGGATTAGGTCTTATTTTCTTTTATTATAATCTATAATCCAAATTGTGCTTTATCAAGGCTGAAATTAGAATTGCAAAGGTAAAAGTTTTGTTTTGAAGAAATATAAAGCTTAAGATTTGATTCAAATATGAAACTAAAGAAATGATGCCTAAATGTGTTTTGTTCATCAGTTTTCCTCTATTGATGTGAGGCTTAGACAATAACCAAAAAACTGAAGAAAAATTCTCTTTTAACATCTGATATGCTAGAAGAGTTTTCAAGATCAAACAAACAGATAGAGATTTGGAGAAGAATGAATGGAGAATATATAGGCTTATAAATGGGGGGTTATCAAATGGAATTGTGGAAGTTTGCAGGACTGGTACTGTGAGAATATTTGGGAGATTATCTATTTACCCAATACTGGAGTGGTCTGGCTTCAAGAAGGTAGAGCAAGGAAGTATTGGTTCTGAGAGAATGGTCTGGAATTAGAAGAGGTGAAATGGTGTCTTATAATGGCTTACATCAGAGATGGTGTTTCACAACAGGCAGTGGTGATATGGCTATGCTTGTGTGTGTGTGTATTGTAAATCTCCAAACTGTCTTTTATACAATTGTAAGCTGGTGGGATTGGTCCAAACCATTGCAACTACAGCTGGACCTTGATATACCAACATCATTTAGGACTGTTTCTATAACAATTGGAACTTAGAATTCTGATGATATAATCAAGATGCTGTTATAACTGTATGTCCCCACCATGTACTATACATGGAGATAGCCTGGGCTCCTGGAGTTTACCCATAGACTGTCTTGTAAAGCAGTTCACCATAAAGTGGCTGTAGAGTGTTGTGCTGGATGTGTGTGGTATAACTGGAGGATAAGTACATCATCATGTCAGTTTATTGGTAAACAACAACAATGGGAGGGTACACAGCAGTCACGTGAGAACAGTCAATAAATAAACACAGGGAGGGGTTGATCCAACATTTTGTCTCTCTCTCTATATATATAATATAATGATATAAATTATTATAATATTCTATGTACAGTACACAGAGCTAGGGCCGCAGTCCCAGTATGCACACTCGCGTAGACCACAGTCTCTGGGTCAACTTCTTCCTGAACAGCTCCATCCGCCGGCCCTTAGTGAAGAATTTGTTGCGTTTGCAGGGCTTCTGCTTCCACTTCTGGAGACATGTGAAGAAAGCCTGCGTCACATTCCATGTATTGTTACTATACACCCACATGTACCTCAGCTAGACAGGTTTGAGTGTGTGCTAGCAACCCATAGCTCTACATTTAAGATTGTTAGGACAGTTCACACAGAATATTTCTCACCAAATGTTGCCACCATTGAGTGTTATATGTCTTAGAAACACAAGGTAATAAGACCAAATCCAAATTATTTAAACTTGGCCTTGTTTATAATCTATAATCCAAATTGTGCCTTACCATTTGGTATATATCTTGTATAGAGTAGTGTAAGCCCCACCAGGTAAACTCTATGTAATCACAGAGTGTTACCACCATTATAGGACCATGCCGATGGTAACAGCAATGCTACTAAACCCTAACCTATTGCTTACATAATTTATCTTGTTGAATCATTACCTTTAATTGCATTCTATGGTAAGGTAGGTCAGAGAGGCAAGTCAATTGAACAAGTGATCAAGTCAGATGCCCCCTGGGTCATTGAAAATTCTGGCTGTGATAGCATTTCATTAAATCATATTGAGTAAAGCTTCTTAAATACAAGTGTTGTGGCCACTAAGGGAATGCTTCAACCAGCAGCCATCCCTACCACATGGTCTTACTCTACACTAGACTTGAGTTTTACTGTAGATATGTAGTGAGTGGAAGTTATCAGTTGAGGTGGAAGTGACAAAGAACACACAATGAATAGAGTCTGGAGCAAGGACCTGTATGGTATAGGCGAGGGAGAGAGAAGTCCTGGTCCTTCAGACTGACGTGGAGATGCCGTCGGCGAACACTGACCACTGACAATGGACTCAAAAAGTTTCACAGTCTTCACTGGAAAGATCAAGCAAAGCTCCCTGGATTCAAGAATTCTGAGAGTCCAAGTTTACGATCTTCTGTAAGAAGGAGAGAATACAACATGAACTGACGAATCTTCAATTATTTCATTTAGTTACGTCTCTGTCCTACATCCTCCCTTGCAATATTTAGTGAATGCTTGCTGCTATATTGTAATAAACATACATGGATTCATTATATGGGATTAAATGTTCCAAGCTGATAAAAGAACTGCAGGTTGATACACCCACACTAGTACAATGTACGAGAGGTGCAGTACTCACAGATCGGAGGGAACACTTGGTGTGGAACTGCTGGTCTCCCTTGATGTACGGCAGCAGCCGGAATACCTTGATGAAGATCTTGCCGCACTTCTTCAGTGCCGCCTGGTGGCACGTTCCTGCACCACACACCCAACCATTCAAGGCACACAATTCTGGTACTAGACATGAGCCAACACCTAACACAGTTAAGACCAACCCGGACATAAGAAGTCGCCCTCTTCAGTTTCATAGTATAAACTGATCCCTTGTATTTAAATCCTAAATAATTAAATGGAAATAAATAATAGGAATATATACTCCTTTTATCCTAAAAAAATGGCGTTAATGAACAATAATTAGAACAAGGATGTAAAGGCTTTAATGGTTAAAAATACTATATTTAACTATATCTGTTCTTTGTCTCGGTTTGGACTGTAAGGAGATGCCTTCTACTGACTCTACACACTGGTGAGATCTACAATTACCCACATGTTGAAATATACTTAATTGAAACTGTTTGATTCTATTGTGATGGCTGTTTTGATGTATGCTGCTCCAATTTGGGCAACAGAGTATAAAGATTTATTAGACCATATACAAGATACATTTATTTGTAGGTTCTTGAATTTGCCTAGATATACACCAGGATACATAATAAGACTAGAAACAGGCCGCGTCTCATTAATAATAACAGCTCTGAAATTGACCTTGAAATATTGGCTGAGGGTGCTGAGTATGGATACAAATAGATTGCCTCGAATATGTTTAAATAGAATGAGGCAAATATCCTGTGCTACAGGTGCGCCCATCGGGTTTATAAAACAATTAAGCAATTTACTCAATAATAACGGATCCTCGTGGCTTACTTATTGTAATGATCCTGATTCACTAAGGAATGCTATCCCAGGAATATTAAGAACTGCGATAGAGCAAACAATACAAAATGACTTAACAAGAATAACCCAATCAAAGTTATATTCCCACTATAGAGATATATATACAACGTTTACCACCGAAGAATACTTCTTAAGTGAACTCCCTTTTCCTGTCATCAGATTAATCGCACAATTTAGAACCCTTTCAATTTTTTTCAGAGAACACCATCTGATTTTATTGAGGCGTGAAGACCTGAAATGCACTTTCTGTGGATCAGGAATAACAACGGAGATGTTGCACTACTTATTTGACTGTGCTGCTCTGTCTGAGGAAAGACGAAAACTAAATGATAAAACGGGGCAACTTTGTCCTTCATTTCCGGCACTAATTAATGAAATATCAAAAAATAGGTATATAGCGATGGCGATATTTGGATTCCAAAAGACTATATCCCGGAAAAAGGCCACACAGTGTTCTCTCCATCCATTGTGAACTGGCGAATCCTGTATAGGGCGAGAGGCCCTAAATAAAGGCTTTTTGTTGTTGTTGTTGTTGAAATATACTTAATTAACATAAATTACATGGGGAGGGAGGGAGTGTTGGATATCAGGAATACACAGTATACACTGAGATGGATATTAAGAGAAAAACGGCTTTGGCGAAAACGGCATTTAGGAGACTCGATATGTTTGTTGGAGTGTTGCTCAATGTGTGCAGATATGGGGAATGAGATGTGGAGAAGGTTAGGTGGACACTTCTATTATAGAAAGTTTAGGTAGAAAGTCAAATCGTTAATGAAATGGGAGGCTATGAAAGGACAACCACATGATGGAAGAGTGGAATCCAAATGATTGACACATGGGAACAGTTATATAAAACAAAGCACCACCAAATAAAACAATTGGCCATAAGCCAAATTTACCAATGTATACAGCGTGTCATCAGAAACTAGATATAGACTCCACGATTTCTTACCCCAAGTATACACGTTAGTAGAGGCCATGATAATCATGCTGGATAGTTAGCGACTGACTTATACTGTAAGTGCACCGCATTTCCTAATATGCAGAAAGCGGCTTTTACACTTACAAGAGTTGCCGTAATTCTGCTTAGTTACTGGCGGTTTTAGACTTGTTAAACTGCTCAATGCGGGATTCGATCTCAGGTTAATCTGTCAAAACCACCGTGTGCCCACAGATGCCATGATAGGTAAGATGGCAATTACATCAGGATATGCAAGACTTCATTGTTGATGAAATCCATCAGATGTAAGCCAACCTCCCTTGACCCATTTCCTCCAGGAATCGCTCCCGTTGCTCTCGCTTACAGCACGTTGGGTAAGTGATTCTGGGCGCCACTTAGCACACACCTATAATTAGCTTCTTTTCCTCAACACTTAGCATAGCCTTGGTCTAAGAGCCTGTCTAAAGTTGTAACACGGATTTCCACCATGACGCTCGTTTAAGCGTATCCTCCCAACCCCAGCAACAACGAAGCGGTCCCACGATTCCATCCTACACGAAATAGTTTTCCCAGATTTAAATGTCTAAACTTTTTCTAAACGATAAATTAAAGGGGAAATTTCTACAGTGATTTAAACGTTTCCCTTCGTTTTCGATAAAAACGAAAAGTTTAAAAGATGAGGTACTTGTGCGCGTGTGTGGAATATATAAGAATAAAAATTATAAATTGAAATTTTGATTTTAAAAACCCTCAATAAAATATGTAAATTAACTTGTATGTTTAACGTGCAAATTATCAAATTTCCTTAAAAAAAAAAGCTCTCACGTAAGTCAGCCGAATACCAACAACTAAAGAATCAACGGACATGGGGTTTCTGTAACGAAAGAAAGAGCATGGTTTTGGGACGTGGAAGCCGCAAGAAATCTTTCCCCGAGCGCAGTCAATAATCCATGGAGCGGCCCAGGTAATACGGCACCATGTGGAGTGAACAGAACTCATACTCACCCACATCGATGTCTGAGAAGATGAGGTCCCGCTTCTTGGCGCAGTCACTGCACACGCCAACATAACATCATTCAGTGGCTAGACAGACGCTGTAAGCCAAGTGTAACAGTGTTCCTGGTGGTGTAGGTCATTGGGGCGGTAGTAAACCAATGAACCACATGTCTCCAGATTGAAACAACTTACCCTACAAGCTATCATAACACGCTCTAATGTCATCAAACTATAGCAATATATAATAACACTAGATAAGTCCACTACAATTGACACTATAGTACTGAAATTGCTACTTAAAAGTTTATCTGTAGTCATCTCTTACTTAAAAAAAAAAAAAAAAAAATTGCAATAAAAAAAAAAATCTACAAGTTTTGACCAATTCAAACATAAAATGATAAAGCGCGACCACGTGAAAGCTTGCCCCCCTCTCTTCCTTTTTTTTTTTTTAATTTAACAATAATATAAATCTTTAAATTCAAAGGCATTTTAGAAATTTAATTATTGTGAGAATATTTCGGATTCAAGACTAAAAAAAAATGTTCTTGTGACTTGGTTTTAAATGGAGAATGCATTTAATCCAAGCGGAAGTGTATTTAAAAATAAAAACATAAAATTGAAAGATTGCAAGATCATTTGCAAACTTTCAAGTTATTGCAGCATAATGCATATTGGGCAAAACGTTGCTGGTCAAATGTAAAAAAAAAAAAAAATCATTTGGTAAAAGTGATGTTGAAAAATATTTATTACATTTGAACGGTGTCAAATACAAACCTAGAATATCAATGAAGGGAGAAGTCGTTTCTGCAGATACATGTTTATGAGGTCGTAAATCCTAGCAATCTGTGAATAAATTAATTCCGAATGTTTATATTACACCAGCATCATTATCTTAAAGACGTAATTTGTTGTTATAAATTGTGTGTGTGCTACAATAAACGTTCCGAACCCAGAAGTCTGGTTTTTTATTATTCATTTTTAAGTACTCAGAATAAGAGCCCATGATAATCATGGAGGAGAAAGGTGATTACAGATTTAATCTTAAAATGAATAGACTCTGTGGTGGTCAGATCCATTTTATAGCATTTAGGGTTTAGGTGTAGAGATTTGACATAGAGCGAATGGTGCACTTGTAGAGCAACACTACATATATATATTCACAATATCATATGATGGATTAGCGAGTCATCTGTTATAAGAAATTTAAAATATTTTTGACGCGTATGTTTATTTTTTAAATAAATCACCTTTCTACTGCCCTTACTGCAATTATAAAATAATGGGAGGGCCTGATGAGCCAGGCCGATTTAAAACCAAGATTCCTAACTTAAACTTTATATTATAAATTGATCCATTTAGGACCAAAATGTGTATGAAATACGTAAACCTTCAACTTGGGAAAAATCCTATAAAATATAATGTGATAAATATATGTTTTCTTGGGTTTATAATAAATGTAAAACTACTTCATTTAATATATTTGAGAGACCACACATGTTTACGGCGTCGTCATCCAATCAATAAACTACGGAGTTGGCGGGAGTTGGGGATTCCCCTTGGCCGGGATAGTTAATATTGTACTGCATCCCCGGGATATGGGGATGTTTTGTGCTTACATTATCCCGGGCTATAAAGTTGTGAACTTAATCCCAGACTATCGGGGGATGTTCTTAACTCGGTTCCGGGATTTAAGGATGTTATTAGCTCACTCCCGGTTTTAGGGATATTGTTAACTTATTCCCGGTTTTATAGGGATATTTTAACTCACTCCCTGTTTTAGTGATTTTGTTCACTCAATCCCGAGATATAGGGATATTGTTAATTCAATCCCGGTGTTTTAGAGGAGTTGTTAACTCAATCCAAGGTTTTAGGGACATTTTTAACTCAATCCCGGGATAAAGGGATGCTGTTAACTAAATCCCGGTTTTAAGGATGTTGTTGACTCAATCCCGGTTTTAGGTATATGGCTAACTCAATCCCGGGTTTAGGAATGTTTGTAACGGGATTCAAAAAAGAGGAAAAATCTCTGAATTTAAAGAAGCTATTTCCCGAGATATTGGGACTCAATACTACTGCCTTAAACTAGCGGAAATACTAATATCCTAATAATTTTACTGACAAAAAGTTGCTGTATAAAAAGGGCGTTATTAGGTTATAAAAACCAAGGTAGCAGCACAGTGGGAAGTCCCCCAGAGTATGTCATTATATCGGAGGGCAATGCGGAACAAGGCCGCCAAAGGTCTATTACCATTTTTTGTCATCCGCCTCACGACCCCGCTCTTTTAAAACCGCGCAAGGATGAAATAACTCGTTTTTAAAAACAAGTTACAAGAAGGTTCTAACTATTATTTAACTAGGCGTAGCTAGAATAGAACGGTAGTAGTGATGGGTTAAAACCATTAAAGGTCAATGCAAAAAAGTTGCATACAAAGAGCTTTATGCAAAAAAGGTTCCGGGAAGTGTTGCCACGTGTTTCTATTGTCTTCTAAAGCGAGCGGTTAACCTCAGGCTTTCTTTTTCACCAGCGTTGGAAGTATTTAGAGGGTTCCGGCGGCGGATTTTTACGAAGTGTTTGGTTGGAGAGCCTATTCGTTCGTCATGTTTCTATATATATTGGTTGGGGATTTGTATAATGTAGAGTTCTTTCGTAAAAAAAAATTTTTTTTCGTGCACATAACCGCGTGTACACATAGTTTTTAAAAGGATTCTAAAATAGAGCAATTGACAAAGTAGTATCTATCCAAAAGACTCTCAAAAATATTTATAAAAACAGTCCGGTTTCGGGTCATAGAACTAACTCTTCCAGTTTTCAGAAATAACTGTGCAAGCCCTATGTGTATGATATATCATAGTATAGCGTCCTCTCACTGGATTCTCTTATCCCCGAGAAAGGTATGGTTGTTATATTTAATTGATAAAACTGTTCTCTGTATATAATTCATCTATACTCTGTTATATCGCTCAACCAACAACATTTTGACTGTAAATTGTATTTGTTCAGAGAAAGAGGCGCATCTTGGATCTGCGCGGAATTATTGCAACATTTCGACGAGCACGGGAATGTGTAGACATGAAGTGATCTCCAACACGGGAGTGTGTATAGACACGAAGTGATCTCTAACACGAAGTATGTAGACACGAAGTGATCTCCAACACGGGAGTGTGTAGACACGAAGTGATCTCCAACACCGGACTGTGTAAGTACGAAGTGATCTCCAACACGGGAGTGTGTAAGTACGAAGTGATCTCCAACACGGGAGTGTGTAAGTACGAAGTGATCTCCAACACGGGGGTGTGTAGACACGAAGTGATCTCCAACACGGGACTGTGTAAGTACGAAGTGATCTCCAACACGGGGGTGTGTAGACACGAAGTGATCTCCAACACCGGACTGTGTAAGTACGAAGTGATCTCCAACACGGGAGTGTGTAAGTACGAAGTGATCTCCAACACGGGAGTGTGTAGACACGAAGTGATCTCCAACACGGGACTGTGTAAGTACGAAGTGATCTCCAACACGGGGGTGTGTAGACACGAAGTGATCTCCAACACTGGGGTGTGTAGACACGAAGTGATCTCCAACACGGGAGTATGTAGACACGAAGTGATCTCCAACACAGGAGTGTGTAGACACTCTTCTTATATACTGATTTAGCTTCGTTAAATCAACACAAATTCTTATTTTTCCTCCTGGTTTCGATACTGCAACCATTCCCGCACACCACTCAGTCGGCTCTTCTACTGATTCAATGACTCCTAGCCTGGTCATCTCTTCAAGTTGTTCCTTTACCTGTTTCATTAAGGGAATTGGAACTCTCCTAGGGGTGCATAAAGCGTATGGTTTCGCATCTGGTTGTAGGGATATTTTGTAATTTATTTTAGCATGTCCTAAACCATTAAATATTTCTGTAAACTCTCTTTTTGGATTTAAAAAATTTGATGATAATTGCTGAATCATTCTCACAATGTTTAATTTTTCACTTGTCTCCCCAGAGAGAAGTGGATGCTTTAGTTTATCAACAATGTATATTTTCGAGTTTAAGTGCTGGCCTTTATTTTGAAGTTTTACGTGGATCATTCCAACTGTTTCCAAGGGTATTCCATTTGGACCTTATAATATTTTATCAGATTTTTCCAGTTTTATTCTTTGGAAACTTTGATAATAATATTGTAGGGGGAGCACGTTGACATCAGCTCCGGTGTCAATTTTAAAATTAATTTGTCTATTATTTACCTTAATTGGTACTATCCATTTCTTGGAATTATCCTCTACAGATCCCAAAAAAGCTATCTCTGATTTTATTTCATTTATGGCTTCTGATCTACATACTTTGGCATAATGGCCCTTTTTCTTGCATTTACTACAATACGAGTTCATAGCTGGACAATTTTTCCAATCATGATTATTTGAATTGCCACACCTGGTGCATCCATGTGATGACCCTCCCAACTGGTTTGACTTGAATTGTCTTATTTTTGGTTCGTGCCTTTTTGTTTCTTTTACGTGATTAGGCATTTTCTTTATTTGATCTACAGAATCTTGTTGGTAAAGGCTAGACTGCTGTTCTTTGACACTTTCTAATTGCTTTGCCATTAGTGTGGCTTTTACTAAGGTCAAGTCTGTATCAAGTTGCATTCTTTCAGATAATGCTCTATCCCTTACTCCAACAACTATCCTATCCCTAATCAACTCATCATGTAACATCCCAAAATTGCAGTGCTCAGCTAGGCTATGGAGTGCTATGATAAATTCATTCACCTTTTCCCCTTCCTGCTGACATCTTTGATTAATCTTGCCCTTTCATAAATTACATTACGTCTTGGAATAAAGTGACTTTCAAAGCATTCAATAACTTTACCATAATTTTCTAGTTGGTCACTTGCTATTTTACATGACAACAAAATGTCATCTGCATTATCACCCATGCAGTACACGAGCATATTAACTTGCTCATTTTCTGGGTTATTAATTAACCCGCTTGCCTGCCTAAAACGTTCAAATCTCCTAATCCATTTTGGCCAATCACCTGGATTTGAAAAATTAAAAGGTTCTGGTGCTACACAATTATAATTTTGGGACATTATAAAGACTTATTTATAATATAATATAACTTACCAAAAAGTTTGCTTGTGTGTGATGTCAAGTTTCAAATTTTCTCTTCGAACAACGACTTTCTTTATGAATTCAGTTTACCGCTTCTAAGCTTGCTTGATGTCGAATTTCAAATTTTCTTCGAACAACGACCTTCTTTATGAATTCAGTTTACCGCTTCTAAGCTTGCTTGATGTCGAATTTCAAATTTTCTTTGAACAACGACCTTCTTTATGAATTCAGTTTACCGCTTCTAAGCTTGCTAGATGTCGAATTTCAAATTTTCTTTGAACAACGACCTTCTTTATGAATTCAGTTTACCGCTTCTAAGCTTGCTTGATGTCGAATTTCAAATTTTCTTCGAACAACAACCTTCTTTATGAATTCAGTTTACCGCTGCCACCATGTGTTGTTATCCAAGACGAGGCAAGATTAACTAAGCATTAGTTTATTTCCTATTATATTATAATAATATTATATACAAGTCAAAAGAGATCACTAGCAGAGTATTATTCCTTTTGGTTTCCAGAGCTCAACAATCTATGAGCCTAATACTCTGCACAGATATATATATAGTAGATAGAAAGGCCATAAGTTAGCAAGTTCCCTCTATATAATAATAATTGATTCTTTGCATTCTGATTTGTGTAGAAAACAGGTATTTTTAAATTGGAACTGATAGTCACCATTCAATCACAGCCCTGTATAAACTGTTGATGCAGGGTTAATTATGTGATTGAATGGTGCCTGTGTTCAAAGGGTACTTTGCCTTTTACCAATAAAATTATATTTGAATTTCCTTATATACTATTACCTCTCTCTACCATATTTTTAACATCCTATTTCTGACAATGGGTGAAATCTTCTGTCTTTTCACCAATGGTGTAAATTAAAGCGTTGCTCATTTCCTTCACTTTGGAATTTAAATCTGTCTCTAAGTATTTAAATTATTTTATCCAATTTGACAACTCACTTGTTCTATTGAAATTGAATGGATCGGAAGAATTGACTCTTGTTAGCAGTCACAATTTACAGTGGAACCTTGTTATATGCACCAACTTGGTTATAGCATCATAATTCTAAAGTATCAAGTCTAAAACAAGGTAATAAGACCAAATCCAAATAAATAAATAGTGTGTGACGTTTCGGTAACAGCATTGTTACCATCTTCCTATCATTACCATCAGTACTTTTGTCTGAAGATGGTAACAATGCTGTTACCGAAACGTCACACACTATTTATTTATTTGGATTTGGTCTTATTACCTTGTTTTATAATATATAATCCAAATTGTGCCATATCTATCAAGTCTAAATTGTTGTAACCCTAGTTTTTTTTTTTATAATAACAAAACAACAAAATAGCGTATTTTAAATTCAAAAGATGACATGACCAATTCTTTATTATTGTAATGTTTGTTACAATGCTGTTACCAAAACATCACAGACATTTCAATAATTTGGATTTAGTTGTGTTCCTTTTGATTCTAATCTCTAATCCAAATTGTACCTTATTGTCACGTAGGAAAGACAGCTCTCAGAATGACACAGCAATTTATTTGATGCAAACCAAAATTTGAGAGAAGCAATGAGGAAAGTTTACAGAGTTGCAAAACACAAGGTAATAAGACCAAATAAATAAGTGGTGTGTTCTGTAACTATTGAAGTTAAATGCATGTTTATACTCTAGAACATCCTGTGATAAGGTACAATTTGGATTATAGATTAGAAATAAAAGATAATTTGACCAAATCCAAAAAAATATATTGTGCGACATTTCAGTAACAGCGTTGTTACTGAAACGTCACACACTATTTATTTTTTTTAGATTTGGCCTTTTATTTCTAGAACATCCTGGTGTGGGTGGTTGGTGACCTGCTTGGGCCTGGGTTGATGAAAGAGTTGGGTCACCCCTATATGATGGCACAAGATTGAAATATTCTAAAGACCATTTAGTTTAATACTTTTCATTGGAGCTCCAGAAGTGACAAAAATATATTTAGAAGGAAAACTTATATTTAAAATCAGGGGCAGATGTATGTCATAGCCTTGATGGGCAACTCATCTAAAAGGGACAACCTTGAAAAACAAGCCTGTGTTGTGGAGTATCAGCCTCTAAGTGACATTGGGGAAAGATGTCTTGACCCTTTTACTGCCAGTCTCACTCTAGCATCCATTGTTAGCCAGTGCCATAGTAGATGTGGCCCATGTGCTGACATAAAAAAAAATCTAAACCATGATCATTTACAATTGCACTGGTGTCCAATATTAACATACGTGATATGTAGATTTAAAAAAAAATAAATGCTCTATTATAGACATTATCAAATTTGGTACACTCTAGTACCGTCAAACCTCAATATAATAATATCACTCGGGTCTAAAGTTTTGAATTGTTATAACTCAGTTCAAATATTTGGGACTTTATATGATGTTGTGAAATAATTTAAAAGATTATGTCCATAGTTCATCTAAAATACCCATTCGAAGAGTCAAGCATCAGTATCACTATAAAAGGAAGTTCCAAAAATGCAATATAACAGCGGTATGGTAGATTAAACTGGCGAAACCGCTGGGAGGGTTCACACCGATGAGCCAGGCCCTCCCTTAATTTTTCCATTGCAGTAAGGGCAGTAGAAATTGTTTTATTTAAAAAGAATATTACGCATCTAAAAATAGTTTTGTAATTTGATAACAGATGGCGCGATAGTGCATCGTAAAATAATTTAATATAAATTATTTACAATATTCACACAAAAATGAGGCAGCATATACAAGAAATGCTCTTCATCGTAAAGTATCGGATAAATGATTATGTGGTACCATTATGACAGATCTCTTTTGGAAATTTGCAAGATCTAAAAAGAATTCATGATGTGCTGCTGACAAGATTGATAGAAAATTTGTGTATTTCCAAGTTTTACCTTGAGAGCTAAATAATATATCGTTGCACACATGTATGGGTAATTTCAAGAATAAGCAAGCTTAAAAATGTGCCGACTTAATGAAATCTCATGCTACTAAATTCATACAAGTCGGTGGACGAGTAGGTAACACCCTCGATTCCCGACAGCCATGAACCGGGATTGAATCCAGCATTAAAATTAGTTTAATATGTGGATAACCTTCACATATTATTCACTGTTTTCAATTATCATGAACTAGGTTGCTCTTGCTGAGCTGTACCTATTAATGTGATTTTGAACCAGGTACTAAATTCACCATTACAGAGATCCCCCTATAATACAACGGTGATCAATTGGTATAAACCATCAGTTTTTGAAGGCCCACGACCTGGAATTGGATCTGCTTTGGACACTTTCTTTTCTAATAAGAAATGTCTCCTATGGCCCCCCAATTCTTGTAAAAGTACATGTGTGTACAATGGGGCTCTGGAACACTTGTAAGTATTATATATTAAAAAAAAGGGTGTACCTGGTTCTGTGAAAGAAAATAATAATTTGATTGATTTCTTTCACAGATCTAGATTCGCCCTTTTTAATATAAATCTATTCAATGGATCACCTTTTGAGTCAAACACTTGTAAGTGCAAACGTTGTAACTGCTTCTTCTTTCTTATCTCCACACTGGGTGAAGTAGAATGCGTCTGCCTTTGTCATTAAGACTGGGAGCACTACTCAGTGGCAGGCCGACTTAGCTCCAAAAGAAATGGCCGCCTCTGACATGAGGAACAGACGCCATGTGCAGCTGCTCCTAATATGGAGTACAAACGCTGCTTATCCTGTATCCCTGGATTAGGAGACCTTACAGGGTATTATCAGCCGGGCCAGCTGAGCCCAGGTTTTTTAGTGAGCTTGTTACTGCTCCTCCTTTTTCATCCGGGCTTGGGACCGGCAAAGGGGGAGTTACTGCTTTCTACATGTGTAGCTGTCAACGGGAGGAGATAGGGCTAATTTCTACCTGATTCCTGATCTTCACTTGGGTTATGTCCATGGCAGACAGTGGAGTTAGCCATGTAGAAATGGAAGATCTGAATCCATAGGAAAAGGCTATATATATATAATAGTGCCAACAGTATTGTAAGGAAAATTGTGTACTTGCAGTAGCTAGCATGTGCCACATCTATGTTGCTAGTATACAGTGTTTTACTAACCTGTTGTGTTTCCCCAGATGTGTGTGAGCTGGAGTTCTCAAACCTAAAACAACAATGCCAGCCTACATAAATGAACGTGAGTACTTTGACTGAATATGTCACTATAATAATACCTTAATCAGTTTATAGAAAGTTATTTTAAAAAGACATGTTGAAAATTCTTATAACAGATAGCAGCATTGTGTTAACATAATCAGATTGTTTGTATATATACACCTATTTACACGGTACTTGTTTTACACGCTTTCGCTTTACAACGTTTTCCAAATAAGTTTTTTTATTTTTTTATCGCACTATACTAAATGCTACTGTGATTGAACACACTTGGGCTGTGTACACATCTCACGAGGAATCCCGAGCTTATTGTGCTGACTACATATTTTAACCTGTCAATGCATTTTTTATTTTATCTCTGTGTACACCTATCCCCCAATTTACATGTTTTTCTCAGGAACGTATCTACCGTGTAAATCGGGGAATAGGTGTATATACATATACTGCATGATTCTAAATTTGAAGCACCAAGAATTACTGGCCAGAAAAATATGAAAATTTCTGGGTAAAGTTGGATCACCGAGTTCATGTTAATTGAAATATAAAGAGAAGGAACTTGCAAATTTGCCCAATATCTGCACATCTATCTGACAGGGAAGCATCTGAAAGATTAGTTTTTGACTCCTGATAAAAACATTTTGTAGCATAGAATGCCAGGCTGTCATCAGCTGCAAGGCGCATTTCCAGCAGACAGTTAATTTCATGACAGGTATGATGATTGGACTCAAAAGTGCCGGATAGTCCATATGTCAAATCTCTATGGACAGACATCTTGATGTGTCCACAGTGCTATGGAGAAGATGGTTGGAACAAGGGGATCGGCATGATTGATGCTGCTGGTGTGGCCAGATTGACATCAGCCTGCATGGAGCAATGTATCTGCCAGATGGCACTTGGCTTGCCCCATGCCACGACCCGGGAATAGGATCCAGCATTGGGCTCTTTTTTTTTTTAATTTAATATATAAAAAAAAAAATTCTTCAATGACATCTGATTTTTGCAAAAGTCCAACCCCACCAGTGAGTGCAAGTAACAAAATGGGACACACTTGTAAGTACCAAAGTCTTAACTGCCTTCCTCATGTGTAGCCATGTGGTATAGTAAGAGCAGTATCCCACCATGTACCACGTGAGCTAAGTACCAGCTAAATGGGGTAGAGAGTGACCTAGGTGTGTTGTATGTACACAGGAGGCTACGTGGGCCGTCAGCGGCCATGGGGACTAGGGCTGATCTCTGATTACTTCTGGAGAGCCGTGGAGCTGGCCTACATCTTGTGAGTGACACCTGTGTAGGGTGTGGTTGTTTTAGTAGCTGATTGGTTGGTTCTCTACTAGCACCTAACCTCAATCAGCATTCAATAGCCAATTAGTTGGCAGTATTTTTTTTTTGGATCATAGTTCATCAGGCAACAAAGTTTGGTATTAGGGTGGTTGCTCTGAAGTTCTCCCTCATTATTATTATATTATTTAGGAAGATATAAAAACGTATATCTTGTGACATTTCTCTATCTGCACTCTGTGCAATTAAAATTTAGTTCGGATTTAGGAATTATTCTATGTATTATAGGAACTGATGCTTTTGATCCCTTTATTCCTTAAAAGTAAAATTTATTGATGTGTGAGAATAGTTAGATTTTATTACTCTCTCTCTCTTCCTCTCACATTTTTAGCTTTTATTATTCTAGAAAACACATGTATATAACCAAATAAACAATATGTTATTAAAATGGCTACACTAACAAATAATTATTACCTAGTGAATAATGAGAGGAGAGAAATATCTAGCATAGAGCAGAAATCAGTAACCTCTGGCTGCATTAACAGCTCTAAGCATTGAGTTGGTGGACCCAGTTTAGATGGCGGTTCCAACTGGCTCCTCCCCACAGTTCATCCCACAATCAAACTGGTGGCTAGAGAGGGGTGGTGCGCCAGTTTCTAAGCAACTTTGGACCAGATGGTTTCATTTGATGAGAAATCTGGAGAATGTCAGGACAACAGACCCCCTGTATTGAGGATGGTCAGGACAACATGAGGTTGTGCATTGGCATGTTGAAAGGTAGTAAGTAGAAGGCTTCAAATATAGGGCAATGCCCCTTCATTGTGTATCAATTTTAGTTGTGGCCATCAGTATATCTACTAATTAAACTGGTTGTTAACTAGTGTTACAGAGAGGTGGCCTCAACATTCATGTAATAGAGGAAGTTGATTGAGGAGGTATATATGCCAGGACTGACTCACCTGAAGTAATCATCTAATGGTGACACCCATATATTAAACACTGGAATGTTGTTAGGCCTCTGTAAAATCCAATATGACCTGCTGACCCAACAACTTCTAATGAGAAACCACCTCTAGGAGAGATCTACAGTTTCCATGTTGTTAGTCTCATGGGAACTCTGGATTATTTCTCTTCTACCCACACCACTCTATATTACACACTGAATGATGCTTCAGTAGATTTTAAACATTTATTTTTGACTTATTTTTCAAAATAAAATGAGCATTTGCTAATACATAAAAACATTATGTAAACATCACTTTTTTAAATGGTAAAGATATTTGGCCCTAAATTAACACCATTGTATAATATATGCACCTTTTAAAAAATAAAATAACTTCCTTACTGCAATGGAAAAATATTGGGAGGGCCTGGCTCAACACTGCCAGCGATTTCACCATTTTAATCCATGATCCACTCTAATATTATTGATTCCATTGCAGAAAGACTCTGGAAAGTTGTTTTATTTTTTAATTGCAGCAACTAGTTTCATTTCTTATATATATATGCCTTATATAAAATGAAAGGATTTAAAAGCATGAATGTTTCTTCTATACATAATACAAACTTCTACTGCCTTTACTGCGATGAAAAAATATATTGGGAGGGCTTGGCTCATCAGTGGTGAACCCTCCCAGCGGTTTCGCCAATTTAATCCACCAGACCGCTTCTCAGAGCTCTAATACTGTATTGGACGATTCTGCTTATAAACGCAGCACTGAAGGATGGAATCTCAAAAATGGTGTGCAAGAAAACTATGGACATAAGCTTATAGGACAGTAGAATTGCATTCAAATATAGAAATATTTATAGAAGAAACATTCGTGCTTTTAAATCCTTTCATTTTATATGTATAGATGGCGCGTTATTGCTTTGTGTTAATATATGCCTTATATCTAGTGTGTACTTTCCCAGTTAGTTGTACAATGAAACAAACTAACCTCCTTGATGTTTGTGTTGTGCAGCGCCATGACCCTGATAGAGGTAAGTCCTGTCTTGTATTACTTTGGCTGAAATTGTGGTGATTGTATATTGGGAGAGATCTGGGTCATTGAGCTCAGTACAGTATAGATAACCTAGTTCCTTTCATGTGTAATGTAACGAGGGCAATGAAACTCCACAGTCTGTAATAAAGCTACATGGTAATAAGACCAAATACATTAATAGTGTGTGACGTTTCAGTAATAGCATGGCTAACATCAGCAGATAAAAGACTGAAAAACATTTTTTTTTAGTCTTTTATCGGATGATGGTAGCAACACTGTTACCGAAACATCACACACTATTAATTATAATCTATAATCCAAATTGTGCCTTATCATTTGTAATAAAGCTGTTAATTTTGGACAAACTGTACAGGTGTCTCTTTCTACCCTCTCCCATAACTTAAGGGAATCTAAGCAAGCATAGAGCTCCTCTCCCATCAAATTAAACATCAAAACTAGATGCCATCTAAAGGAATCTGTATTTGAAAAAGGAGAGCAGGACAATACCTAGGTATATACAATTATATCAAAATAATTATAGCTATATATAGGTTTTCCTATTTCCCAACTTTGTTTGTTCTCATTCCTTCTGTATCTCTCTGGAGAAAACTACACAGGGATAATGTACAGTGTTTGGTCCAAGCTCAGCTCCCAGAGACAACTACAGTAGTTGTTACTTTTCTGTAGCTCCAAACTAGATAGATATATATATATATTTTTGCTTATCCCTAGTACATGTGGTACAGGCCATGATAATCATGGTGGGTAGTTAGCAACTGCTTTTTACTGTAAGCGCACCACATGTCTACACATGTGAAAGCAGTTCGACTTTGCACTTACAAATGTGCCAGAGCCCCGTTTGGTTACTTGCACTCACTGGTGGGGTTGGACTTTTGCAAGAATCGGGGGGCCATTGGAGCATTTTTTTTTTAAACAGAAAAAAGTGTCCAATGCGGGAATCAAACCCGGGTCGTAGTGGTTGAAAACCAAACGGTTTAACCAGCCAATCCACCGACCCCCCACTAGATAGATATACCTACTGGTAATAACAACACTGTAAGTGGGGCTCTCCCACATTTGTAAGTGCAAAATTTGAACGGCTTTCCACATGTGTAGTCATGTGGTGCACTTGCAGTTGTCCACAACTACCCACCATGGCCTGTACACAACATGTGTAGTCATGTGGTGCACTTGCAGTTGTCCACAACTACCCACCATGGCCTGTACACAACATGTGTAGTCATGTGGTGCACTTGCAGTTGTCCACAACTACCCACCATGGCCTGTACACAACATGTGTAGTCATGTGGTGCAGTTGTCCACAACTACCCACCATGGCCTGTACACAACATGTGTAGTCATGTGGTGCACTTGCAGTTGTCCACAACTACCCACCATGGCCTGTACACAACATGTGTACTAGGGAAAATAAAATTTTATTTTTTTTTCAAAATAGATTAAAATACATTTCTCTCTCTAGTCTATTATTCCCTTTACTGGACTGTATTTATGTATATCCCTCAACACTTCCTAGTGGATAATAATTCAACCTTTCCTCTAGTTTTAACTTTCAATTTAGATTCTCCACCAAACCTATTGTCCCACTTTAATTCAGTGTCCCCTCTCTGGGTGCTTATATATATATATACAGTAGAACTCCATGAGAGAACACCTCTCTACAAAGGACAATTTTCATTTGCAAAATTACTATTTTTACTAATTTAGCAACTCTCTGGTAAGAGGCACCTCTTCCTAAAGGACACTTTGGCTCTGCAATTGGGTGTCCTTTACAGGGAGGGTTCTACTGTATTTTAAATATTTCTATAACTTTACATTTAGATTTCTCTCAATATTTAACTGATGGGATTATCTCTCCCTTTTTATAATTTCTCCATTTAAGTTGTCTCTACCCATGTTGGCTTGGTGACTATTAAAACATGAAGGATTGCAATGTTGTGTGGTGCAGCCGTTGACTGGGGGTCCATCTCTCACAGGATCCTCCCACGGTGGTGGAGGTGGGGGTGGTGGCGGGCCGGGGGTAACTCTCCTTTTATTTCTTCCTACAGTAGAACCTCCCATGAGAGACACGCCATAACCTTAATTACTAGAGGTGGTCTCTCATTGGAGGTTGGAATTATGTGACATATCAAGTCTTTACAAGGTGGTCAGTCACTCAAGGACACCTATTGTCTTTCTTATTTATAGTTTTTATTGATATATTCTGTGGGACTATCTAATTTTACTGGAAACTTCAGCCTCCCCGTATGTGCCATGAAAATTCAAAGCTAGCTCTCTATACCAGTATAGCGTTGGAAGAAAAAAATAGTCTTGATTTTTAGTTATTTAGCTTTGGAAACCCCAGTTTC
Organism: Cordylochernes scorpioides; assembly: GCA_030710605.1. Classification (NCBI taxonomy): domain Eukaryota; kingdom Metazoa; phylum Arthropoda; class Arachnida; order Pseudoscorpiones; family Chernetidae; genus Cordylochernes; species Cordylochernes scorpioides. Next base: position 57,274,251 of record CP092869.1, read on the forward strand.
ACCTTGATTGAGGACATCACTGGGGGGAGGACAGTCAACAAAGGTGTCACTGGAGAGAGGGTCATGGCACAACACTCTGTGCAGCAGTAGTGGTGTGGTTTAGTGCTCAAATATATCAGTTTAGTTTTTAAATGAGGCCACTGATGAAAGTAGGACTCCTATTGAATGTGGTCTTTTGAGGAAGATGTGGTCACCTGGAATGTGTTTGGTTGAAACCTTCATTTCAAAAATTGACTGTTCTATTAAAGTGGCCACTCAGGGCAATGCCCATTATTGACAAGTGTTACTGCATTTGGTTTATAAACAAGAACTCCACACCTCCTTATCTAACCCACCCAACATTGTAGAACACTAGCTGTGCAGGCTAACTGAGCTTCCCTGTTGTGTGGGTTACAGGCCTCCCAGACCTCCTGGTCCCAGAATAGCCGGATTCTCCAACAGAGGTGAGTCCATGGGATTGTAGTATCTGTAGACCATTGCCAGGATGTAACTCCATAGACTAGGTGTGGCTTCCAGTTGCAGCTCTTTAGTAATCTAGATGTGTGTCTGCAAGTTAATCTACCTTTACCTCCCATATCATTGGTTGTTAGGAATTTAATTGATACATTTTACTACTGGCACAAAAGAGAGAGAGGCTGAAGTCAGAATTGCCAAGGTAAAAAGAGACATTTTGGAGCAATATAGAATTAGAGAAGATACAGTAAAACCCCTCTATAGTGAACCCCAATGGGACAGAGCTTTTGGTTCACTATAGCCACGGTTTGGCCATTTTTTTTTACTTTTCAAAATTTTTAGACCGTATAATTAAAGGACAGCCATACACACAAGAAGAGGCTTCCTCTTAATAGTGGTCACTTTGTTTTAATTCCCTTAATTGACCAATTTCCTTACATTAATACTGAATAATAATAGAAATCATTAGATGATAGGTTCTTCTTATCATTAACATACATGTACCTCTATGTCTAATTTAAAAATCAAGACAAATTCTAGGCAAAGTTTTATTAAATATATATTCAAAGATATAAAATTATTTTAAAACATCATTATCACATTATATAATACAATTTTTACTTGGAAAAATGGCTCTAATACCTTGTTGCTTCAAAGCATTCTTCAAGCATTGCACCATTCAAATAAAGTTGGTGTTGTGGGGACCAGGGATGCAGCACCCCGCCGACGCCGCCGCCGAGATAAATAAACAGACGGCTGCCATAAATCACCACGACCGCGGCACCACAGCGGAGGAATTCCGAGAGAGGACCAGACGTGCATTCCGGGCTGTCTCCTCTTTGTCTCCCATATAAATGTAGCCAACAAGAAACTCCAATAAACACTAACTTTGAGAGACTTTCTGAGCCATCGCTGGACCAGTAAATCGACACACCACATTGGTGAGCCGGACGTGAAAAAAAAAAAGCATACGAAGATCTCAAGAGATAAAGAAATGCAAAAAGTGATTCAAGTTTGAAAAGAAGCATCATCCAGGATATCGGGATATCATCTCAAGACTAAGATAAGTTTTTATATTATCTTCCTTGTTATTTTATCTCAATATTTTAATTTTTAACTTTATCTCTAAGCTGTTGTGTCGAATTTAAATTTACGTAAAATGGAAACAGAAAATAAGCCTAGCGATACCTCAGAAATATGCAAAGTTAGTGTTAAAATACCGCCTTTCTGGGTTGAAAAACCTGAAATATGGTTCTTCCAAGTAGAAGCACAGTTCAAAATAGGTGGAATTATTCAGGAAGACACTAAATTTAATTATTTGATCTCCCAATTAGAACCTAAATATATAGAAAACATTTGGGACATAATTAATAGCAAAAGCGACAACAAGTACTCTGAATGTAAATCACGACTACTTGAATTGTTCAGAGAAAGTGAAGGGTTGAGAATTAAAAAGTTAATTTCAGGTATTGAGCTCGGAGACATGAAGCCGAGCCAGTTACTACAAAAGCTCAGATCCCTCGCTACCCCAGATATCTCTGACAATTTAATAAAAACTTTATGGCTTGATAAACTGCCCACATCCATAAAGAACATACTTATTGTAAGCGAAGAGGACATTAGCAAATTGGCCATAATGGCCGATAAAATAAATGAAATAAACTCTTCCAACGAAATATATGATGCGGAAATGCCTTCTTCATCAACAGATCGCTTGATCGCCAAATTGGAAGATCTTGAACGGCAGGTGTCCGAATTGAGACTGGATAGATCTAGATCTCGATCCATAAATAGGACTCAGTCAAGGCCGAGAAGTAATTCTCAAAGATCCTTCGATCAAAGAGGAAGATATTGCTACTACCATTTTCGCTTTGGATCTAATTGCTTGCAAAATAAATGCAGGCCTCCGTGCAGTTGGAATGAGTCGGAAAACTCCAACCGGCGGACAGAGTAGCGACAAGCTCTTCTGCCGGCATTCAGGATTGTCGCAATCTCCGATTATTTGTGACGGACAAAAACACGGGATTGCGCTTTTTGGTGGACAGTGGTGCTGATATTCTATAATACCTCCAAAGGATAAAAATAGGATACCTAGCTCTGATTATAAATTATATGCAGCCAATGGTACAGAAATTGTTACCTATGGAACAAAGGTTAGAAATTTGGATATCGGACTTCGACGTCAATTCCAATGGCCTTTTGTAATCGCCAATACTAACAGAGCAATAATAGGAGCAGACTTTCTGAACAACTTTGGATTGATTATTGATATAAAAAACAAACGCCTAATTGATGGAATAACTAATCTTTCCATAAGAGGCGTCATTCAGTCAATCTCAGACATGGGAAATATTAGCACTCTAAATTCATCATCCAAGGTCAGCGCTATCCTAACCAAATATCCTAACCTATGTAGGCCACCATCAGATTTTGTAGAAGCAAAACATAGCGTTAAGCATTATATTCCTACAAGAGGTCAGCCAATTCACTCAAAAGCCCGTCGTCTAGATTCACAGAGATTAACTCTTGCTAAGGCAGAATTTCAATATATGTTGAATAATGGAATAATTAGACCCTCAAATTCTCCTTGGGCGAGTCCACTACATTTAGTTTCAAAAAAGGACGAGTCACTAAGACCTTGTGGTGATTATAGAAGACTCAATGCAGTTACACTTCCAGATCGTTATCCAATCCCTAGACTGGACGATTTCCACCACATCTTAAAAGGTACTCGTGTGTACTCAAAAATAGACCTATGCAAGGCATTCTATCAGATTCCAATTGCTGAAGAGGATAAACCAAAGACTGCCATCATTACTCCTTTTGGGCTATTCGAATTTAATGTAATGAGTTTCGGTCTTAGAAATGCTACTGCTACCTTTCAGAGATTCATGCATGAAGTCTTAAGAAACTTGGACTTTGCATTTGTCTACTTAGATGATATTCTGGTAGCCTCTAAAACGGAAGAAGAGCATTATATCCACCTTGAAACTTTATTCAGCAGACTAAATTCCTATGGATTGAGAATCAATCTTTCTAAATCTAAATTCCTAGTACAGGAAATTGATTTTCTAGGATACCTAATTACCTCTCACGGTGTGAAACCACTCCCAACAAAGGTTAAAGCTATTCTAGAATATAAGAAACCAAAAACAGTTCATGAATTACGCATATTTTTGGGTATGCTAAACTTTTATCGTACCTTTTTGAACAATGCCGCAGAGACTCAGGCAATCCTTCATGAATACTTGAGGGGAGCCAAGAAAAAGGATAGAAGCGAAATAAAATGGACTAAAGAAGCTGAAGTTCAGTTTGAAAAATGCAAACAAGCCCTAGCTAATACAGCACTGTTAGCCTACCCCGATACTGAACTGCCTATCTCACTCTGTACAGATGCTTCAGATCGGGCAGTTGGATCAGTTCTCCAACAGCTTGACAATAATAATTGGAAACCAATAGCATTTTTCTCTAAAAAATTAAATCCTGCTCAATGTAATTATAGTACATATGATAGAGAGCTTCTCGCAATATATTTGTCTATCAAATTCTTCAAGCACCTGCTTGAGGCACGTGAATTTACAATTTTGACTGATCACAAACCTTTAATTTACGCATTCAAACAAAAAATGAGAAAGCTTCTCCTATACAATTAAGACATCTACAATACATTTCCCAATTCACTACTGATATCAAGTACATAAAAGGTACTGACAACATAGTCGCCGATGCTCTTTCCAGAGTTGATGCTATCACAACTATCGACTATGAAGAGATCGCCAAAGAACAAACTGGTGATTCAGAACTACAAAACCTGATTTCAAAGAATACTTCTCTAAAATTTAAGCAATGCCCACTACAATCAGGCAATTTGTTATGGTGTGACGTGTCTACCAATAATATTAGACCATTCATTCCAATTAAATTCCGAATGATGGTTTTTAGGAACTTCCACGAACTCTCACACCCAGGCATCAAAGCCACTACTAAACAATTAACATCAAGATTTATATGGCCCAATATGAATAAAGACATTAGGGAATGGGCTCAAGCTTGTGTCAACTGCCAAAAGTGCAAGGTGTCGATACACACGAAATCAGAAATAGGCAAATATCAAGAAGTGGATGAAAGATTTAGTGTTGTCCACATAGATCTAATTGGTGCTTTACCTCCATCGAATGGTAACATCTACTGTCTGACCTGTATCGACAGGTACACCAGCTGGATGGAAGTTGTTCCGCTACCAGATATGAAGTCTGAAACGGTAGCGAGAGCGTTCTACGAAAACTGGATTGTTAGATTTGGAGCACCGCATACAGTGATATCAGACCAAGGAAAGCAGTTTACTTCTCAACTTTTCAAAGATTTAACAACGCTGTGTGGTATCAAACTTCGTCATTCCACGGCGTACCACCCTCAGTGTAACGGGAAGATCGAAAGGCTTCATAGAACCATTAAAACTGCCATTCGTGCCCACAATAATATTAAGTGGACAGAAACGCTGCCAACAGTTCTCCTAGGCTTGCGTGCTGCTATCAACAAAGATACCAACCATTCTTTGTCTCAGATGGTATATGGCAAAACCATCAGACTGCCTGGCGAATTCTTTGATGATTCTAAACATCACCTGCATGCTG
>CP092869.1:57279437-57501628 GCA_030710605.1 Cordylochernes scorpioides
AACGCCAAATGAAGTCAAGGAAGTGATTAAAAACCTAGGTAATCACAAAGCTCCAGGCCACGACAATATTACGCCGCAAATGACTAAAAACCTCCCCATCAAATGGATAGTTTTCCTCGCTGGGATCTTCAATGCTGCATTACACCTGTGCTACTTCCCGAAGACATGGAAACATGCCATTATCATAACCATTCCAAAAAAATCACCTGTCAAATCACCTGAAGATCTCAGACCAATCAGCCTTCTCTCTACCATCGGTAAGGTATACGAGAAATCGTTCTTCGCAGATTGCAGTCATACATGGATCTATTAACTTTATCACTTCTTCACAATTTGGATTCAGAAAAGGACACTCCACAACCCAACAGCTAATCACAGTAATAGACTACATCCAAATAAGAAAGTCCCACAAGGAGGCAGTAGGTGCTGTTTTTCTAGACTTTACCAAAGCCTTTGATAGAGTATGGCATGATGGCTTGATAGCAAAAATAACAAAAAATCAATTTCCAAGGGATTTTATCAAATTCTTGAAAACTATCTGCAGGACAGAACCTTTTCAATTAAGCAAGGGAATTATATAACCACGGCAAAACCAACCCAGATTGGAGTCCCTCAAGGCTCTATCCTTGGACCTTACCTATTCAACATCTACATCAACGATTTCCCTCCACATCCAAAATGTCAAATAAAACTTTTCGCAGATGACGCAGCAATTTTATCAAACTCCAAATCAATAGGAATAATAACCACACAACTCCAAAATTACATAAACAGTATAACCAAATGGTGCAATGATTGGAAATTAGACATCAACCAAAAAAGTCTCAGGCAATAATTTTTCCCCCACTAGACAATAAAAAAATACAAGCCACAATCCATCCTGAAGGTAAACCAGAGCCCTATTAACTGGACTGACAGCGTTAAATATCTTGGAGTTACCTTAGACTCCAAGTTGAAATTCAACATGCATGTCAAAAATATCATAAAGAAAGCAAAAATCGCCAAAATAACATTATCAAGCCTGTTCAACTATAGAAGCAAATTGACTACAAAACAAAAGTTTACTCTATACAGAAGTTGTATCCTCCGATAGTAACATACGCACTCCCAGTTTGGTGCAAATATATTACAGCCACAGACAAAAATAGGGTAAACGCATTCATGAGTCTGCCTTCGGGCAAGTTTAGGAGCTCCATTCAACCTATCAAACAAGATACTGAAGGAGGACTTGAACCAACCCGATCTAGAAGATATGTACCAAACTTCCGTTAAGAAATTATACCTTCAAATGCAAAACTCAAATAATCCAACCATACAAGATATTCTACAAAATAAAGGAGATATCAATCCCCGATTCCGACGACCCGGCCCTGACACTTAGTCAAGAGCTCATCGCCCAACAGCTGCCCTCCTGCAAGGCCTAGGGGGACCACTTCTACTCCACCAACTCGCCATGTGTAAATAGCCAGGACAAGGTGACTCGCGAGCTGTGCTCGAATGTAACACCTGTAAATTGAGACGAAATAAATAAATAAAAAAATTTAGATATAGTTTTGCATTTTCTAAATAAACTATTTTTACTTGGACTTTTGTGGTGCTCGTTATCTCTACCGTGACAACTGGTGGAGAAGCTGGAATATTCCCTCGACGCCCAAGCCATTAGAAGAAGCCGAAGACTACAAGGACTAGAACCTGAGGAAAACATCGCTATGGTCAATCAAGAGACACAGACAAAAATGAGTGAGTACCACTTTCAACCTTTTAGAAACCCTTCTATTTTTACTGGAGAACGCAACCAGAATCCAGAAAAATGGTTGAAGGAGTTCCATCGCGTCGCCCGCTATAACTGCTGGGATGATTCAATGTGCCTCGCAAATGTTTATTTTTGCCTCCAAGGAACAGCGCACAGATGGTACGAAAATTTTGAAGGAAAATTAATTCATGGGATATTTTTGTGAAAATGTTTTCTCAGAATTTCGGACATCATGTCACCCAAAAAAGATCAGCTCGCAAAGAACCTCAAAACTCGAGCTCAGGGGAAGGAGGAGAACAGTGATTCCTACATTCAAGATGTTCTCCATCTGTGCAGAGAAGTAGATCCGGCTATGATGGAAAATGAAATAATCTCACACTTGACGAAAGGAATATCGGAGGAGATATATCAGTCAATGATCATTTTAGACATCGCAACTATCGATGAGTTCATCAAATGGTGCCGAAAAATCGAGGCTTCAAATAAAAAACGTGTAAATAAACGTGTAGTGTTCGACAGACTACCGAATGTTGCTGCCATCGGTTCAGCAGACTCTGAATCAATGGAAGACTTGGTCCGACGTATCGTGCGTGAAGAGGTTCATCGCGCACTAAATCCGAAGTCAACTACCCCTGAACCATCTTCTCTGAAAGAGATTATCCGAGAAGAGATTGAAAAAAACGTAGCTGCAATTTCTAAGCCTATTCAAAGGCCTCCACCACGACAGTCGTACCCCAACCAAACACGTACATTCAACCAGGTTCCACGACGTCAGTACCCTACCCAAACACCCATATGTAACCAGACGCCGCCACAACGAAGAACGGATGAATGGAGGACGCATGACAACATCCCAATATGTTTTAATTGTGGCCGCCCAGGCCATGTTAAGCGATATTGTAGAGAACGCCGACAATGGACGCAGAGACCCGAAGGACATGCACCAAGCACCCAAGAACCTCAAATGGGTAACCTAAGCCATAAGAAGCCAAACCTACCGCAGACAATCGCCGTATCCAAACAGAGGAAGATCCCCAAGACGCCAGTCCATTTCCCCAGGCCGCCATACAAGCCAATCCCCACGCCGCTACAATCTAGAAAAAAACTAAGCGTCGCGTCTTCTTTCGAGGGGGAAGCCGCGGGTGTGAAAAACCCTCCATCGTCGACAGCCGCTAAATTACAACAAAATTATGTCGAAATCATCATTGATGACATTGCGTTTTCTGCTCTAGTCGATTCAGGTTCCTCTTTTTCGGTTATCTCTGATGGATTAAGACGACAATTAAAAAGGACCATATTCAAGGATAGCGGAATGACTCTGAAAGTTGCTGATGGCAAGAATGTTACATCGATCGGCCGATGCACAATCAGCTTGAGCATCAATGGATTGGAACAGCCGCTTGAGTTTATCGTCCTCCCTAATAGTAACCCGAGTATTACCTCGGATGGGATTTCCTAGAGGCATCAAATGCCGTGATTGATTGTGGACGCGCCGAAATCAGATTGGAAGAGGCCAAAGATGTGCTAAATTCACCAGCTTCCATGGGAAAGGTTGTGGCTAGCAGAAGCGTCGTAATCCCAGCCGAATCTGCCAAACTAATAAATGTTATGAGTGAAGAGCTTAATGGGCAAAATCAGGTACTTTTGAACCTTCGAAAAAGGTATCAATAGGAAAAGGGTTAACACTTCCCTGTGCATTATTCAGACTTTCCCATAATAAAGGAAAACTTTGGATCGTAAATTCTGGCACCACAGCTCAAATAGTCCCTAAGGGAATGTGCCTGGGAAAGATTCAAAGGGTTGAAGAAAATAACTTGACGGCTATTTCAGAATGTTCTGAATTTAATAAGGAGGTGAAAGATGTGAATCATGCCAGTCATGCTGATAAAGGTGACTTTAAATTTTTACAAAATCGAATTAGTGATGATTTATCAGAGGAGCAGCAGTCTCAAATCTTATCAATTTTAAAGCGACATGATAAAATATTTGATAAAAATAATGAACCAGTAAAGCAAACTTCAGTAACCAAACATAAAATTGAAACTGGAATCCATCAGCCTATTAAGCATAGACCATATCGAGTCTCCCCTACAGAACGCCAAGCAATTCAAACGGAAGTGGACAAAATGCTAGACGCCGGGATTATACGTCATTCAGAAAGTCCATGGTCATCGCCGGTTATTTTAGTGAAGAAGAAGGATGGTAACTGGCGTTTCTGTGTGGATTACAGACGACTAAACAAGGTTACTAAAAAAGACGTTTACCCACTACCTCGAATCGATGATACACTTGACTCCCTGAAAGGAGCCAAATTTTATTCATCAATGGACCTTCGTTCAGGATATTGGCAAATAGAAGTCGACGAAGCAGATAGAGAAAAACTGCCTTTATTACCCCTGACGGACTCTATGAATTCCTGGTCATGCCCTTTGGCCTATGTAATGCCCCTGCAACATTCGAGCGCATGATGGACAAGATATTGAAAGGCCTGAAATGGACGATGGCCCTCTGTTATTTAGACGACATCGTGGTGTATTCCAAATCGTTCAACGAACATTTACACCGGCTTGAAATCATACTACAATGTCTCGACAAAGCCGAGCTACGCCTCAACCCCAAAAAGTGCCTTTTCGGAACCAAACGAATAAGAGTGTTTGGACACCTCGTCTATAGTAAAGGTATTTATCCCGATCCAGAAAAGATTGAAGCTATCGCCAGGTTTCCGACCCCAAGATCTATAACAGATGTGAGAAGCTTCATTGGCTTATGCTCCTATTATCGTAGATTTATCGAAAATTTTGCTGAGAAAGCTGCTCCTCTACACGAAGTCCTCAAAAAAGATAATAAATTCACGTGGAACTCTGACGTTGGTGAGGAGGATGCTTTTGATTCCTTGAAAAAAGCATTGATGTCTGAACCTGTTCTTGCCTATTTCGAAGAACAACTGCCAACCGAGCTTCATACTGACGCCAGCGGTTATGGAATTGGAGCTGTCCTCGTGCAGATCAACGATGGGAAGGAGCGGCCAGTTTGTTATGCTTCAAGAACTTTATCTAAGGCGGAGAAGAATTACTCAACAACAGAAAGAGAATGCTTGGCCGCAATATGGGCCATCAACAAATTTCGACCGTACCTTTTTGGTCGTGAGTTTGTCATCGTCACTGACCACCACGCTCTTTGCTGGTTATCTAACCTGAAGGACCCGACAGGAAGACTAGCAAGATGGGCTTTAAAACTCCAAGAATACAACGTAACAGTTGTTTATAAAAGTGGACGCAAACACCAAGATGCCGACTGTCTTTCTCGAAATCCTCTCCAACTTGAATCGGAGGAAGCATACAATGATGAGGATGATGATATACCCTCAATAACTGCTCTGACGTGCTTTGAGACTGAACAAAGAAAAGACCCTAAAATTAGTAAATTGATAGAAGAAACAGAAAGATTTGGTGCAGAATCGAAAGGATATGAAATGTTAAAAGGAACCTTATACAAAAGAATTTCGACCCCCTGGGAAACCAACACCTTTTAGTTGTTCCCAGGCACTTACGCTTAGAACTACTGAATAGTTTACACGACGCTCCCACAGCAGGTCATCTTGGATTTTCGAAGACATATGAGAGAGTTAAAAACAAATATTTCTGGCCAGGACTTCTCCGGGACATACGGAAGTATGTCGCTCATTGTAAAGAGTGCCAAAGAAAGAAACTATCAACTCAAAAGCCACCCGGACTACTTAAGGCAATACCTCCTGCAACCTCCCCTTTTCAGAGAGTTGGAATGGACCTCCTTGGAAGATTTCCCAAGTCTGATACTGGTAATAAATGGATCATAGTCTGTACTGACTATCTTACTCGATTTGCCGTTACTAAAGCCTTACCCACAGGGGAAGCAAAAGAAGCAGCCAAGTTCTTAATGGAAGATGTTGTTCTCAAGCACGGAGCCCCCAGAGAAATCATCACGGACCGAGGACGAGTATTCCAATCCAAGTTGATTGCGGAACTCACCAATCAATGCTCGTCGATACATCGGTTTACGACAGCGTATCATCCCCAGACGAATGGACTTACGGAGAGATTAAACTAAACCTTAGCCAACATGATCGCTATGTATGTAAGTGTTGAACAGAAGGACTGGGACGTAACCCTGCCCTACGTTACGTTCGCCTACAACACGGCAAAACAAGATACGACAGGTTTTACCTCTTTTAAACTGATTCATGGACGCGAAGCCGAGACAACTGTAGACACTCTTTTCCCAAATCCGCATGAAGTTCTCCAAGAGGATTACAGTCAGAAGATTGCCTCGCGAGTCGAAGAGACTAGGCAGCTAGCAAGATTAGAAACCTTGAAAGCCCAAGAAAAGGACAAGGCCAGATATGACTCAAAGCACGAGGCAATGGATTACAACGTTGGTGACCTGGTATGGATTTTCATCCCGATAAGAAAGGTGGGACTCTCAGAAAAACTGATGAAAAGGTACTTCGGGCCATACAGGGTTACTCGGAAACTCTCTGACGTGACCTTCGAAGTTGAACCTGTGGACCAACCAACCAGGAGACGCCAAACAAGAGACCTGGTCCATGTACTGAGAATGAAACCCTACCATGATCCTGAGGACCAAGCTGATCTGTTCAAGTGATAATTACAGCGGGACGCTGTTCATCTAGGAAGGGGGCAATGTCACTGAATAATTATTTTAAATATTCTGTGGTATATCATCATTAATATTTGCATAGTCACTCCTTACGATTCTTATATATTTTACTTGTAAATAAATTTTTAGATATAGTTTTGCATTTTCTAAATAAACTATTTTTACTTGGACTTTTGTGGTGTTCGTTATCTCTACCGTGAGAATATAATTAAATGTAAAGGTGTCACTAAGATAGTTGTTCCCCCTCCTTACAGCATAATTTAATTAATCAGGTACACGTAGAATACAATCATCCTGGGGTCTCACAAATGCTTAGGTTAATTTCCACGCAATACACCTGGCGCGGGATGACCAAAGCAATATTGAAGTACAATAAGTCTTGTCCTACTTGTCAATTCATAAAAAAACCGAAAGGTCCAACTTATGGTAGATTAGAACGTCCTCCTGTAGCTTTAGAACCCTACGATACATTATCCATATATATATATAGATACGATTTCAGGATTTTCTAAGTATGGTAATGTTAAGTCTTATTTACACGTAATTGTAGATCATTTAAGTAGATATACATGGACCTTTCCGAGTAAGTCTACAAGTACTGTTACTTATATACAATGTATCAAAAAAGTAATGCAGTGTGGACGTCCAAAACGCCTACTTTCGGACAGAGCCCCTGCATTTACATCCCAAAGTTCAGGAGATTCTTGGTAGAAAACGGGGCACAGCCTCTTCTGACAACTGCTAATAACCCGCAAGCGAATGGCTTGTGCGAGAGGCTTAACTCCACGCTCACAGGGAAACTAAGGTTATTATACCTAGAGAACCCCAAAACCTTCTGGACGAAGTTAATTAAGTTAGTTACTAAGAAATATAATGATACGCCCCATACAGTGACAGGTTCCCCCCCACCCGTATTTTTAATGCATAATATAATTCCCCCCGAGTTAAATAATCATATTGACCCATATCCAAATATAATAGAGAGTAGGAAATTAGCAATACAACGTACAAATGGAAGATATGTTAAGGAAAAGATTAGGTACGATAGTAAGCATAAAGAGCCCCATTTTGAAATAGGTGATGTAGTTCTAATCAAGGTTTATAAACAACCCAATAGTGGTAAACTTATGCAATCTTTCTCAGGGCCGTATACCATAGTAGATAGGATTTCAGATAATCTAGTTCGTATAGACCGGCCCAACCAATACCTAGGTAGTTCTACGGATACAGTACATGTAAATAAGTTACGCTATTACAACGAAGAAGTTCTCCATATTTCGCCGCCTAAGTTAGAGAACAAGAAACCGAACTATCAAATTGGACCTTTTCGACACCTTACACATGGCTTAATTGGCAACCCTGGAAAACCTTTGGTCGTCCGCTAAGAAAATCCCTTTAGTCACCTAAGTCCAAGTCAATTCAGCTAGAAACCCATGTTAGAATCCTTCCTCGGTATACGATTCCCGATAACGAGTTCAGGAAATCAAAGATTCTTTCCTTTTTTTTTTATCCATCACCTGACAACATCATTCATTACTATCAAAATTATGGTTGTTCAATCATCAATGGCAACAGTACCCTTTACCTTCCACAATCCTCACCTTTCCTATTTCCTACAGTCAAGAGTCTCTTGTTCGCCAAACAATTTTGTTAAAATTATTTTTGATTCAACCAACTGGCTCAACCTTCCTCGCTGTACGTTTCCCAACAGTGAGCTCAGGCGACCAGTTTGAGTTTTTTTTTTCTCCAATTCTTGGATCATCATTACAACCATCATTTTTACCATTTTATTACCTTTTTTTTTTTCATCCGAGCTCAATCATCATTGACAACAGAGCAACTCTTGACTCCACCTTTCCCATTTCTCCACTTTCAACTTACCTACCTCCCCTGTCTGATCTAATGTTGATTATGGAAAGTCTTGGGAGTTCGGTCAATGAAAACAATACAGTGGACCCTCGGTTTACGAGCACCTTGGAGTACGAGCTTTTCGCAGTACGTGCAAAATATTTTGAAAAATTTTACCTCGGATTACGAGTGAAATTTCGCATTACGAGCAACTCGTGATGGTTGCCCGTAATCGTGATGGATGAAAATTCACTGGGATCCCTCCCTTCAGATCAGATTCGGGAAATATGTAAAATGTGGGAAACTGTGCAATTGTTCGTAGCAAGAAGAATTGCCCGAGTTTCAATTATTAAAAATTAGAAATTAGTTTCGCACTACGAGCGTTTTGGAGTACGAGCATGGCTCTGGAACGGATTATGCTCGCAAACCGAGGGTCCACTGTACCTCACTTACACAGGCACGTATTGCATTGCCGAACGCCATTGCAAGAATCAACTCAGACTTCCTCTCTTTTTACCACTGCGTCACTCTAAACCTTCAGATATCCATTATAAGTTTACTTGTAACATTTTACTACTTTTGATAAGTTCGTTTTCCTTTTTCTCTCTCTCTCTCACCATGTGAGACGTCTCTGAAATTATAATTATGAAAAAATAAAAAAACAAACCCTAATGGCATTTCAATTTATTTACCACTTTTGACTTTTCCAAACATCGTCTAATTTGCGTTTATAAGCATTGCATCACATGGGGAACACACTAACCTAAATACTTACTATATTTTAAATCTTATTCATTTATATTTTTATGATTCTTGATGTGTGCCATTTTATATTTTAGAATCAATCCATATATTTTTGGATATTTCTTTTACATTATGATACTTCTTTTCCTTCCATCCCTAAACAGCTAAAACCATTAGCCAACCTATATAAACATCATCTGAAATCTTATATTCTTTGACATCATTTGTTTTAATTTTCCATAGCCTACGTCTAAGATAATTTAATTTTAAAAATTTTGTTTTAACAGTGACGCCTTTCTACCAACTGTCCCTTCTCATATCTTGATCCTTCCAACTCTACCTTCCATACTTCTCTCGTCTCTTGATCCTTTTCCTTAAGCCTTCTATGCCTTCGTTCTAACCACCCCTCTTCCATCGCAGAGTTCCTGTTCGCCAACTTTTTTTGTTTTTTTGTTATTGATTTGCCCCAGTGGACTCGCCATCACATCCTGATGGTGTGTTCAGGAAAATCCATGACTTATCTATATATAAAAATGGATGTTTGTCCGTCCGCGCGTCCGTCCGTTCGTCAGTGATAATCTTCTACATCGCTCAACCAATCGTGATGAAACTTTGGGAAGATGTTTAGTATACTACCGGGATGGTTTCTGGCTAATTACTCTTTAGAAATAACCTTTCGTTACATTTTTATTTACAATAAAACGTAAATTCACTCGCAATCAGCGCCCCCTCGCGGCAGACGTATGGCCTAAAATAGCCTCGCATGAGCTTATTTGTAACGTCAAGCTTAGCCTATAGGTTAGGTACACAGCTTCGTACCCCCGCAACCTAGGTTCGAGGCTCAGCGTGGGTGTTTTTTTTTTTTTTTCATTTCTTTTATATTATTGTAGCAAATTATTAAAAATATTATTTTATTTAAAATGTAGGCTTTTTAAAATAAAAATTAACATAAACAATTTTTTAATAATATTTGTAACAAACCTAGGTTCGAGGCTCAGCGTGGGTGTCTTTTTTATTTTCGTTTCTTTTATATTATTGTAGCAAGGTCTGTTTTTACAGCATATTATATTTTGATTGGTTTATTTTAAATATGTTTGTTATGAAGGCTCTATGTAATACTATTTAGAGCACATTTTACATTTTAAACACCTAAGCCCCCCTCTTTTTAATATTGTAGCAAAGTATTAAAAGTATTATTTTATTTTAGATGTTTGCCATGAAACTTTGGGATGTTGTTTAGTATACTATCAGGACGATTTCTGGCGAATTATTTTAGAATAATATTTATAACAATAATTATAGCGAAATTAAGACATAGTGATTATATTCTGTGTTTGTGCATATGTAAATATTTTACAGAAAATGTGAGAACGTTCTATTAGAATATCTCGAAAACAAAAAACAATACATATAAACGAGTTCACTGACATTTATTAATGCAGTGATTATAATCAATGATTACAATGAAGGGCTATATTATCTATATATAAAAATCACTTTCAAATTTTAACGTAACGTTCCATTCTCAATCCCGTAGGGCTTTAGATCGGCTAAAACATTTTTATATTTATAAGTGAATATTAGCTTTACTGTACTGAATAGTTTAGTATAATGTTAATTTAACATATTACAATTTAGCCACAGCCACGCGTGGCCGGGTTCGCTAGTTTATTATATTTTTTTTTTTACCCCCGGGTCACCGTCCAGCATTCTTCATTTCATTCTTTTTTCTTCAAACCCGGGTTCAATCAATCAATGGCGACAGTCGAACCCTGTTTTCACAATCTACCTCCATCCTCTAACCCAGGGGTCTCCAAACTACGGCCCGAGGGCCACATCCGGCCCGCAGACAGATTTTGTCCGGCCCGCGGAGACATACTTGAAAACTCCTTTTAGAGAACAAATATTTTTTATAGCAAATAAAATGTTTGTGATAAGTTGGATAAAGAAACACAGAATGGTAATGAGTAAAGACATGTATAATTTATGCAGTAAATTTAACTTCAGCATATAATAACTAACAAATTATTGAAATGAATCCAACTTACATTTTATACATTGTAAGTAATGAACAACACATACCTTATAACATGACATATGAAATGCTAATGAGATGTATGTAATTGAGATTTTCCACCGACAATAGTTTGTAGTTGTGGACTAATTTTACTTGTACCAATTATTAAAAGAGATTTAAGATGCTCGTCAGTTAATTTAGATCTGTATACATTTTTTGTGTACTTCATTTTGGAGAAGGTTTTCTCACACAAATAAGTAGTACCAAAAACGGAAAACAGCCCACGAGCAAATTTATGCAAATTATCAAATTGTGTCAGTGGAAGACTCTTATAAAATTCCAACAAAGATGAGTTTTCATATTTGTTCTTAATTATATCACTGCACTGAAGATCAATCATTTCCATTTGAAGTTCCAGGGCTAGGGTTTCAATGTCAGCATCAAAAGGATTCTGAAAAATCTTAATTTGATTCGCAATGGCATCAAAGTCCGAGAAACGAGTATCAAAATTTATCTTCAAAGCACTCAAAGTTTCGATTGCAAAATCGATAGGAAACTCAGTCTCAGTAGTGTGGCTGAATATTTCACATGTTTTAAAATGTGAAAAACATTTACTTCGTAGTTGTGATTGAAACAGTATCAATTTCATCCGGAATGACTTGATATTAGTGTATAAATCAGGAAGATGCTGGTTTTCTCCTTGCAATCTCAAATTCAGTTCGTTCACATGTTTTGTCAAATCAACATAGAATGCTAACTTCCATAGCCATGCGTTGTTTTGTAATTCAGTAAGAGGGCGGTGCTTTTCATTCAAAAAAATTTCGTTCACTGCTCGAAGTTCAAAAAAGCGCTGAAGGACTTTCCCACAACTAAGCCAGCGTACGGCAGTATGATAAGGTAAGTCTGTTTCTCCAATCTCTGCAATAAATTGTCGGAATTGTCGGTGATTCAGCCCAAAAGATCTGATGAAATTAACAGTTGATATGACTGGTTTCAGAACGTCAGACATATCCAAACATTTTCCGCACAAAGACTGTTGATGAATGATACAATGTAAGACTAATGGTTTTGAGCCGCCGTCATTTTCTACAGCCTTTGACACAAGAGCGACCACTCCTTTATCTTTCCCACTCATGTTTTTGCCTCCATCAGTTGTAAAACATTTCAAGTTTTTCCATCGAAGGTTCTTTTTATTAATGGCCATTTCAACTCCTTTAAAAATATCGGTACCAGTAGTTGTGCCATGAATACTATACATATCAAGAAGTTCTTCGTGCACTTCATAGCTTTTATCTACTCCTCTAATATAAATCAACACCTGAGCAGTATCTGACACATCCGTTGACTCATCCAAGGCCAAAGAAAACCACTCAACATGTCCATTTTTGTCGAACAGTTGAGAGGATATATTTTCAGCGATGTTTTCTACCCTTCGAGCCACAGTGTTTGCTGACATACTGACAGTTTTTAATAAATTTACCTTTTCAGGGCACATTTCTTCGACTACTGCAATTATGCATTCCTTGATCATTTCTCCATCGGTGAATGGTTTTCCACGTTTTGCAATTTCAAGAGCCACACGAAAGCTGGCACGAGTTGCCGCCTCTTGTTCAGTTTTGACTTTTGTAAATAAAGATTGCTGCGATTCAATCCGCGCTTCAAAGCTTCGAATTTTTCTGTCCGCACAATTCCTGTATATTTTGAGTAATTTTGAGAATGTTTTGTTTTTAATGACGTTTCATGTTATATTCTTTGAGAACGCTATGCTTTCATTGCAAATCAAACATAGCGCCTTGTTACTGGACTCAATTACGAAATACTGAATGTTCCACTGATCTTTGAATTTTCTGCATTCACTATCAATTTTTCGCTTCTTTTCCATTCTGCTAAATCAACACAAAGCAACAATTAATAATAACATTTAATAACAAATAAACATAACAATTAATACAGGAAAATTAATAATATGCAGTGTTGCCATCTTGGCCCTCGGAACTTACTGGAGTAATCAGTATGGCCCTAAGGCTGGAAAGACCCCATCAGTATTGTCCTAAGGCTGGAAAGTTTGGAGACCCTGCTCTAACCTCTTCAACGGTTCCCGAGACTCCTGCTCGTCAACATTTTTTTTTTTGAATGATTCATTGACCTGGTACACTCTTCCTCCCATGTTAACTCCACACGGAGAGCTTGGGTAACCAGCGAGATTTTTTTTTTCTTACGCTTGACCCATCAACCATCATCAACATGATGCGCCACTTCATTTTTCTTTTACTTTTATTTTTTAACTGGTCGAGCTCAATCACCGACAGCAGCGCAGCTCTTGAGCCTCCATCTCTTTTTAACCTCTCTCAGCAATCTTTTCTTTCCCATATTCTCCATTACCTACTTCTTCGATCTTCACGCCTTTTGCCCATCTAATCTAATGCTACTTACAGGGCATCTTGAGATTTCTGATCCCTGCAAACAATACCTCGCTCCTAAGCTCGTATTGTAGGGCAGGACTCCTGAGATGTCCTTTGCAGAAACCAATTCAAACCCTCTTCCTAATTCTTCACTGCGTCACTGCCTATCCCAAACCTTTTACTTAAGTCAATTTTATATTTTATTTACTTTTATTATCTCTACTTCTCCTCGTTCCTGTATTACATCCCTGAAACTATGTTGTAAATACTCATGGCACCTTAAGTAACAAAAAAATGTAAATAGTATACCTAACTTTCCCAATATATTTACCTCGCTATTGTGTGTGTGTTTACTTTAAATTTATCCTTCCAATGTACTCCTTATATATATGTGGTAACCGAGGGTCAAACCTGTAGTAACCGAGAGGGACAGTCAGGGCGTGGAGAGTTTTCCAGTACCACTCTGCACCTTGGAGGACCTTTAACAGTTCTCACAGAGTACAGGCAGTCGTGGTCGAGGCAGAGTGGAAAGCTAGGGAATGTCCACACACCAAAAAACGAAGAGACACAGTTGTAGTAGGAAAGTTCCATGAACAGATAAAAGTCGAGCTGAGAGCAAGATGGAGTTAGAAGAAGTTCTTACTGTTTTACATGGCGATGAGGTGGTCCTGGCTAAGACCGACAAGGGCTCACGCCGACGGTGAAGTGTCTGACTAAGTAGGGCTAAAACCGAGGTTTTTATATACCATTCCCGAGGAGGGGGGGAGATGTGAGAATTTGAACTTTGAACGTCTGCGGCATTCTGCACTTTGACTTTGATGGCAACGACTCGCTAATTCTCTTTAGGGTTGTTGGAATTCTCTCTCGATTTTAGACGTTTTTGAACTTCTCAATCTTGCTTTAACTCAGCTCTTAATCTATTACATAGTTTTATTTATTCATCCTCAGTTTGTACAAAGTACATTACATATGGTGATGCAAAGACACATGTCAATCATGCGTATATTTTTATAGATGTGTTTCTATATACAACATGATAATCTTGTTATAAGTATTATACAATATAGGGTTGCTGGTTTAATCTATATATATAAAAATGGATGTTTGTTGGTCCGTCCGTTTGTCAGTGATAATCTTCTACATCGCTCAACCAATCGTGATGAAACTTTGGGAAGATGTTTAGTATACTACGGGATGGTTTCTGGCTAATTACTCTTTAGAAATAACCTTTCGTTGCATTTTTATTTACAATAAAACGTAAATTCACTCGCAATCTGCGCCCTCTCGCGGCAGACGGGGGATGGCGGCGCGCGACGATTGGCTGCCGGCGCAGCACGTGACCTCCCTGCCCCCCCCCCCCCGAGTAAATGAGATCTCCCGGCTGACGGCCGAGCAGCGCCCTCTAGAACGCGTGACGCTTTTGACGGCCGCGGGGCGCTCCCGGTTGGACAGTTGCGCGGGGGCAGAGTGACCTCGCGGGTGCCCTCCGGGAATACGTCCATCTTCCATATGTAATATACATTTAATCGTGTAAACCCGGGCGTTGCCCGGGTCATTCGTCTACAAATTCGCAGTAGTTCACTAATTCAAACCAAAATATCCATACATAGGTAAAAGAATACTGGGAAGACTGACATTTATTAATGCAGTGATTATATCAATGATTACAATGAAGGGCTATATTGTCTATATATATAAAATCACTTTCAAATATTAACGTAACGTTCCATTCTCAATCCCGTTGGGCTTTAGATCGGCTAAAACATTTTTATCTTTATTAGTGAATATTAACTTTACTGTACTGAATAGTTTAGTATAATGTTAATTCAACATATTACAATTTAGCCACTGCAACGCGTGGCCGGGTTCGCTGTGTAGTATACTATCAAGACGATTTCTGGGGAATTATTTTAGAATAATATTTATAGCAATAAATATAGCGAAATTAAGACGTAGTGATTATATTCTGTTGTGTTTGTGCATATATAATATTTTACAGAAAATGTGAGAACGTTCTATTAGAATATCTCGAAAACAAAAAACAATACATATAAACGAGTTCACTGACATTTATTAATGCAGTGATTATAATCAATGATTATAATGAAGGGCTATATTATTATATAATAAAATCACTTTCAAATTTTAGCGTAACGTTCCATTCTCAATCCCGTAGGGCTTTAGATCTGCTAAAACATTTTTATCTTTATAAGTGAATATTAACTTTACTGTACTGAATAGTTTAGTATAATGTTAATTTAACATATTACAATTTAGCCACAGCAAGGCGTGGCCGGGTCCGCTAGTTACCATATATATATTTTTGTAGTTTTATAATTTATATCAGTGTGTAACCACTCTCTCTCTCTTCTTACGAAATAATATATCACTTATCTTTATACTGTCCACAATTTGATATTGAAGTTTTGATAAATAATCGACCCATGAATTCAACAAAAATAAAAGCTCTAGAACATCTCTCTCTCTCTCCCCATTATCTTTATTTTTATTCTAGTAAATTACCTTTCTCACCAGGGGCACATTCTATCGTAATTTAAACAATGTGATATGTAATTAATAAAGTATGACGTCTTTTCTAGTCGTCTCAAAGTGACACCAGCTTGCCACTGGACACCCGGGGGATCCAGAGAGGGACAAAGAAGGGGCGTTGGTCCGGATGTTAACAGTTAGTTAGGTTACAGTGGATATTTTCGGACAGGCGGCTCAGTGCTAGGTCTCACGGCGGCCCTCATGGCCGCCATTTTGGTTCCTCCCTGCCTCCGCGGCTTCATGCAGGACGCCGAGCTTCCCTCAGTTAATCCTCAACTTTCCCCTGGTCCTGGTGCCACGTGAGACGTACTAGTAGAGCGTCTTTTGATCCCAAACTTTGTCCGTACTGTCCCGTGCGGACTTTCCCACTCTGCCCGCCTTGCCACTCAACCCCGACTGCTTCCAACTTACTTGTTGGCTTACCCGGGTTTAAGACATATATATATAGCAAACATTATTTTGACATCCAAGATAGAACGTGTTGGATGTATATATGCAACTATGGTAAGATGCCTCATTGAAGACAGCTACTGGGAATAGTGGTCTAGGACAAGTGCTGGTAATCTTTGGAGTCGGAAGAGTCAAAAATGACAATTTACAAAATTTCCAAGTAATTAAAGAGCCAGAATTTTTTTCTTTCCAACAATAAATAGCACTCACATAAATAATATTTACTTATGGAACTATATAAAGAGCCGCAGCTTCACATTCAAAGAGCCGCATTTTGCCGACCCCTGGTCTAGGATGACGAAATTTAATGACGCAATTCATAATCTCATCATCATTCTACCATCACTAGAAACTGAAATCTATATTAGTCAATTCAGATTGTAGACTCATCAACATAAAAAAAAGTTTATTGTCCTTGAGTTTCGACAACCCACTGTCACCTTTTTCAAAGATGGAAAACTTATTAGCGAAGTATTGACATTTGCCTATCTATTCGGCGGCGGTGCCATGATGTGAAAATGGTATTTCCTGAACGTTCCAATAAGAAATTAAAGAGATTTTCAGGAGAAATGCCTTTTACATCAGCTTTAATACATAAATTACTTATAATCCTTCTCTATTTCCACCCCTTTTTAACATATTGGGTGGCATGTGCATTGATTTTAAAAGATTACCAATAGGGAAGGACTTTCTAGTATTTTTTTTCACATCAGTTCATTCTGTGTTGATACCTTCATTATAAACCATTATTATATTTTATTTTAGAGTGTATTGTTGCGAGAAGAACAGTTACAACCTCCGCCAATAGATGGCGCTCTGGCTTATTTCCAGTCTGGGACTGGAGTAGGGATGGCCTACTGCTGTGTTTCCTGGGGCTTGTGGATACCTTTTTATATTGGCTGTATGATTTAATTTACTGTAAATACTTGTTAATATTATAATATTATAATATTATAATAATAGTTATTCGAGTTCTAGTGTAATGTGAATGAAAGTTTACAATAAAAATTGGCGAGTAGACTTGTTCCCTGTTACTTCTGTCGTCGTCACTTCCTATCCACCATCAAGTAGCTGCTCTTCTGGTAAGTCTCTCGTGTCCCCCCACCAGTGGTAGAGATGCTGCCAGAGGGAGAGGAGATTTGCCAGAGTAGTATATCTCAGAGGGCTGCCTGCAGGGTAGGACTGCCAGAGGTGTCAAAAGAGGCAGTGTTGGTGATCCACGAAGAAGAAGCAGTGTCGCAAGAAGGACAAAGAGGGAAACACGCGACAATATCTTATATAACGCGCAAGACAATAACGCGCTATCTATATACAGTTAAGGAAACCATTAAGACGCGAATGTTTCTTTCACACATCAAACTTCTACTGTCCTTACTACGATGAAAAAAATATTGAGAGGGCTTGGCTCATCAGTGGTGAACCCTCCAGCGGTTTCACCAATTTAATCTACCAGATAGCTTCTTTAGAGCTCCAAATACTGTATTGGATCATTCTGCTTATATATGCTAAACTAAAGGGTGGAATCTCCGAAATGGTATTTAATAATCTTATAGATTTATATCTTATATATTTTGAAAAGTATTTTTAAAAAAATTTCCAGGATTGAAGTTGTTTAAATATGTTCCAAAAAACGTAATTTACTTAATTCTATGCATTATTTTTGCTTCCATTCGAAGAAAGTTAAAAAGTCACTGAATTCTGTAGCGGTCTGCGGTGATTTTACTCTATCGTTCCGACATGTGAGCACTGGCTTCGAGACTCTAGAGAAGCTGGTTTGAAGCAAAGAACATCCAGGTCAGCAAAAAGGCAGATTCGGAAGGGTAGCCTTATTCAATCAAACTCTAACGCAAGAAGCCAATGCAGAATCACTAAACGTCAATTTATCAACGACTTCAGGACATGCTATCTATGGAGGTAGATCTATGCATTACATGAAAGATGCCGCAACTTTTTATTTTCTTGATTAAAGAAGCTTCGGGTAAGCCCTTCTTAGCTAACTAAAACGTTGCATGATGATTTCTTTTATTATTATCCCTAGCACACGTGGTACAGGCAATGGTAATCATGGTGAATAGAAGATAGAGGTTGCTTTACTGTAGTGCACCACATGTATACAAATGTGAAAGCAGTTTGATTGTTACACTTACAAGTGAGTTTGTTGGTGGGGGTTGGATTCGATCCTGGGTCGTAGCAGTCGAAAACCAACGGTTTCGATCACTCGTCCACCGACTCCCTGAGATGATTTGAAACAGATGAATAAAGAGAAGATAAAAAAAATATATATGTAGTAATCCCGTTGTGGAATGTGCTGGGCAGTCGTGATAGTGGGTGCGTGATGGGATTCCCGCACTGGACAGCAAGAGACAGAGGCAGGTCTAGATGGTAACTCCAAGAGGAAGAGGTAGACCACGGACGAAGGCAGACAGACCACGGACGTCACGGATGCCCTACATCGCGGATAGGGGGTGAGAAACCCGACCGTATAACGGCGTCGCTCTGAAAACAACTAAAACACTACTAAAACACAACTAACTTTGTCCCAATCTTTGGGGGACCTTATATACTCGACTCTGGCAGATGTTGACGAGTTCTGATTGGTTCCCGTAATCACGCCACCTGTCAAGCGCTGGGTTATTAATTATGTCTGGCCACGTGTTCGGCCACCTGCTGACGGGGAATGAACTCATTAGCATAAACACCTGTTAGTCTGGTCTTTATCGTCTGGCTTTTGTCGCGTCGTCTACCTCTTTATTTCTTTGTTTTATTTGTCATTTCTATTGGTTATACAAGGTTGATACATATTTTTATATAGAGATGGGGTTATGATAAATATTAGGAGAAGGTTGTGATCTAACTAGTTAAAAATATACTACATATTATACAAGGTTGATACATATTTTTATATAGAGATGGGGTTATGACTAAATATTAGGAGAAGGTTGTGATCTAACTAGTTAAAAAATATACTACATATATATATTTGAAAATAGAGCAATCCATAAATAAAGCTTTAATTAAAAAGGCATATATTGGATTAAAATATCATTTATTTTACCAATAGTTCAGTTGGCTGAACGCCAACCTTTATCAAGCTATTATAACATATTAATGTGTGTCAACAGTGTGGCACTGAGTTTGTTGTTAACACACATTAATATGTTATAATACCTTGATAAAAGTTGGCGTTCAAGCCAACTGAAATATTGGTAAAATAAATGATATTTTGATCCGATATATGCCTTTTAATTAAAAATAATATTTATGTTGATTCTTTAAGATGATCAAGGCCAAGATTTGTTGAGCTGGGAGGTCCCGCCGTATCACCAGATAGTGCTCATTCTGATAACCAATCTTTTCAAATGGCGACGTATGGCTTGTCTGAGCAGCATTTCTATTCTTTTGCAGAAGCCAAAAGAGGGTTACTTCGTAGACAGCCTCAAATATGTGTTCTTATTTCCACGTGGAATATATCCACCTATTACCTGAAATATATAATACAAAGTAATGGCTTGAGAATTGAATAAAAAATTAAGCATTTTTCTACAATAAAGTATTAATCTAAAAGATCCTTCAAAATTAACCCACACAACGACAATATTGTCGCGGTGAAAAGTAACTAAATAATATCGCGAATGATTTTAAATATTTATTTAGTTAGTTATATGAAAGATTTTAAATATAAAGGTTGTACTATACATGAGCCAAATCGCGACTCAGGAGTTACAGAAAGAGGCGAGAACTGAGTTTTTCCTCCTTCCACGTCTCTGTTCTCCCCGACGGTCCAGCCAGTCTAGGATAAGAGGAAGAAACTCTGTCCTTCTGACAATATACTCTATTCGAACATTTGTTCATTTAATAAATGGATCTAGAGCGAGACAGCCTTAAAAACCGTAAAATAAAACTATTTTTTATTATTATCCCTAGTACACGTGGTACAGGTCATTATAATCGTGGTGGGTAGAAGTAGGTCACTGCTTTTACTGTAAGTGCACCACATGTCTACACATGTGAAAAGCAGTTCGACTTTGCACTTACAAATGTGCCAGAGCCTCGTTTGGTTACTTGCACTCGCTGGTGGGGTTGGACTTTTGCAAGAATTGAAGGTCATTGGAGCATTTTTTTTTTTAATTAGAAAAAAAGTGCCCAATGCGGGATTCAATCCCGGGTCGTAGCAGTGGAAAACCAACGGTTTAGACCATCCTTCCACCAACCCCCATATAGTAAAACTTTGAAAAACCTAAATGACTTGAATGATTTCACCTATTTTTGAACTCAATGTAAATTAACGTGAGTAAACTGTTTCCCAAGTTTCTATGATAAGCGTCGCCACTCTACAACCCCATTTTTACATTAAATATAAATATTTTATTTCCTTTCCTTTTTTTTTTTTACAGTAGAACCTCTCTCTAAAGGACACCTAGTTACAGAACCAAATTGTACTTTAGGGAGAGGGGGTGTCTTTTTATTTGAGAGATTCTAAATAGTAAAAATGGTAATTTTAGGTGATGATAACTGTTCTTTGTAGAGAGGTGTCCTTTAGCAAGAGTGTCTTCTCATGGAATTTGTACTGTAGGCTCACATAGAATCCAAATTGAAGCCACTCCGGATTTATTAATACAGTCGAACCTCTTTAATTCAACACCCTAGGGATCAGAGCTTTCGGTTGAATTAAAGGAAGTGTTGAATTAAGGTGAGATTGATTAGCTAATCATCTAACTAGCTAAAATAATATATATTTTTTATAAATAACTTTGTAATATAAATTAATGATATTAATTGAAACCATTGTGTGTGTACTTTTTTATATTTATTTTTTTATTTTCATGATTAACTTTTAGTATCTGGGACAAAATGGCAATAATACATATTTTCGAAACAAATAATATTTTATTCCAATTGTGTGTGTGTGAATATAGTTTAAAGAGAATAAATATGGAAAATAAAAAGAAAATTAAAAAATAATTTTGAAAAGAATCAAGATTAAAAAAAATATTTTATAGATGTCTGTTTTTTTCTCTGAAATCCTATTCAGGATGTATTCCAGATAGTCTATTTTTAAAAGACATGCATGCCTTTCTTCCTCAGAATGTCATTTAAATACAAAGAGTTTTTATTGTATTAAAGGCATCCACTGCTGCTGCAGGTGTTATTGATGTGATGTGTTCTGGGCTCGCTGGAGAATCCTGACATTTGGTGCAATTCGGAAAGGTTTTGGATCCACTTGTGAAAATCATTGGTGAAATTTCTCAGCAGTTTGCAAGTTAATAATTATTTTATTATACAGTAGAACCTCCCTGTAAAGGACACCTAATTGCAGAGTCAAAGTGTCTTTAAGAGAGAGGTGTCCTCTTACCGGAGAGTTGCTAAATTGTAAAAATGATAATTTTTCAAAAGAAAACTGTCCTTTGTGGAGATGTGTCTGCTAAAGGGAGGTTCTATTGTAAATAAAAATAGTTTTATTATATAAAATAGTTTTAATTTTTTTCATTTAGTTAGAAGAATGACCATAGCATATTATTATATATCCTTTACAAGAAAACAAGACCTAATACAGTAAAACCCCTCTATAGTGAAATCAATGGGACAGAGCTTTTGGTTCACTATAGCCACGGTTCGGCTATATTTTTTTTTACTTTTCAAAAATTTTAGACTGTATAATTAAAGGACAGTCATACACACAGGAAGAGGCTGCCTCTTAATAGTGGTAACTTTGTTTTAATTCCTTAATTGACCAATCCCTTACATTAATACTGAATAATAATAGAAATCATTAGATGATAGGTTCTTCTTATCATTAACATACATGTACCTCTATGTCTAATTTAAAAATAAAAAAAAAAAACAATGGTTGCCTGTAAAGTCGGTTTTACGGGCGAAGATTTTACGTGACAACGGTAGAATATTTATTGATATGAATATAATTAAATTGCACAATAGGAACAAGGAATTGAATGAAAATAAGAATTGCACATATTTTAACTATAGAAATATATTTTGTTTACTAAAACATTGTACATGTAAACTTAAACTTAACTAATTCCTATTTGAGTGTTTAAGGAAGTGTTTCTGCTGTAATGTGTCTTGCGAAAGTCAAGTCGATAGTTGTTCCTTTTAACGTAGTTGACTTAGAAACGTTTGATACGCAATCAGGATTATACGTATTTTTCATGAAATTAAGAAACGAGTTGTCAGGCTTTACGTTTTGTTAAAATCACCACACAGAAGAATCGGTATACTAGAATCAACTTGCACGAACGGTGGCACGTACTGGCTGTTGTGAATGTACGGACCGAGTCCTTGCCATAGTAACATTCCAATATCCTGCATACTAGCTCCTGGATGAATATATACAGCACCGAGTATAAACTTGAAGCTAGTATTAGCGGCGAAGCAAGTAACTTCAGTCATGCACATGTCACCCTTGGTTTTAATGACACGAGTTACGTCTGTAATCGCAACTTGGAACACTTCCGCCGTAGATGTCCGATGATAATTTACGATAGATCGCCACTCCACCAGCCGCGTTGGTATTTGAAAATCAAAACACTTATTCAGATCGAAGGTTCAAATTTTTGCTAAATAAATTTGAAATTAAATAAAATTTGTAATTGTAAATGATGAAGTTGAAAATTAAAACATTTACTTAAATTAGATGTTAAAATTCTTGCTCAACACAGTTTAAATAAAGTTTTCTTATATCTGCCACTTTTCTTAATATTTGTAATTTTAAAGAATCAATTCGAAAATCAAAACATTTATTCAGATCGAAGGTTCAAATTTTTGCTAAATAAATTTGAAACTATTTAAAATTTGTAAAAATAATAATAAATTAATTAATTAATTTTAAACTAATAATTTACACCACACGTGTGAACTTGTATTATGACGCTTTCTTGTTTTTTCCAACGCCAAGAACGTTCGAGAAAGACAAAGACAGGGACAAGCATGCGCCGATTCAATGCGCCTAATTCTCTAGCGCTGCGCGCGCAGCTGCGCGCGCAGCACTCTCGTTCGGTGACTCATCGTAACGGTTACCGGGCGTTACACTTTTTCATAAGTGACTCCCAGCCGCAACCTAATTTAAGACGTTGTCACGTCAAAAATCCTAGGAACAGTTTTATTTATTATATATTCAAAGATATAAAATTATTTTTTAAAACATCTTTATCATATTATATAATGCAAATTTTTCTTTAAAAATTGCTCTAATACCTTGTTGCTTCAAAGCATTCTTCAAGCATTGTACCTTTCAAATAATGTTAATAAGTGTTTTTCTTCTATTTCATGGTCCCACATATTCTTCTTAAGTCTAGATTTTCTTTTGTTTTGAACCTGTCATGCAAAACATTGCTGTCTTTAAAATCGCCATAGTTAATGGCATAAAACGTAATTTGTGCTGCATCACGGGCCCATTTCTTTGGACTTATTTTTTTTGCCCTAACACGTACGATCGCGGCAAAAGTTGAGATTGATTCCTCTTGTAACAATTTTTAATAGCCTTCTATTTTATCTCTTATAATAGAAAATTTATATTTTCTTATTTTAACATGTTCCCAGAAATTTTGCCTGTGTTGTTTCACATTGAAAAGTTTTGAAAACAACTTTTTTTAGTAATAGGTTTTTTTTTTTTAGAATGCCTTTGTTTACTTTTGTTTTCTTCATTTTGGAAGCCATTTGCATTATTTTTCTATTACAAATTTGATGGTTGCAAAGATATTCTATTTAATAAAAAGTATAATGTGTTAAAATGTATACAAAATACAGCAAATATAGAATGTAAATGAAAACAAACAATGCTGATGAATTTATTGTTTTGAAATCGCGATCCGTGAGCTGAAACACGCTCAAAATTTTGTTGTTTTAATTTTAAGTGCGTTATAAGCCTAGTATTTTTAATAGATTTTATTATTTTGGGAACAAAAATAGGTTCATTATAGGGGTAGTTCCTTATAACAATGGTATTTTCAATGGAATGGAATTGCCTTAGGTTCATTATAAGGGAAAGTTCGCTATATCCGGGTTTGTATTAGCAGGTTTTACTGTAAATATTTAGTTTATTTTTGTTCCACTCGATGGCGCTGTGCCATCTAGAAATGTTCATGTGAGCCTGGTCAGGATATGTTTCTTTTGTTTTAATATCAACACCTGACCTTTTTTTATATTCTATATATGTCATATTTGTTGTGGTCGAATGGAAGGGCGCGACCGTTATGCATGTAAGCTTTGAAAAATAACTTGTTCCACACTTGTAAGTGTGCGCATACGGCGGCGGCGTGCCGTAGCATTCGCGCGCTGGCTCCCACATTTATTTTGTACATATTTATAGATGGTAAATTTGTATTTACATACTAAATATAACTCCGCCTTTGCCAGTCCCAAGCCCGGATGAAAAAGGAGAAGCAGTAACAAGCTCGCTAAAAAAACCTGGTCTCAGCTGATAGTACCCTGTAAGAGCTCCTGATCCAGGATGAACAGCGTTTGTACTCCAAGTTAGGCGTCTGTTCCTCATGTCAGAGGTGACCATTTCTTTTGGAGCTAAGTCGGCCTGCCACTGAGTAGTGCTCACAGTCTTAATGACAAAGGCAGACGCATTTTACTTAACCCAATCATGATGGTTGTCAAAAGATAAGAAAGAAGAAGACATATTAAATATGGCGAAATTATATCTTTTGGGCATTAGGCAAATTATGACTTATATATTATGTTAGCATTGTGACAACCAGTTTTAAATGTTGGCTTCAGGCTATAAGACTAAGTATACTGATAAAGCACAATTTGGATTATAATACAAGAAAAAATAAGACCTAATCCAAATAATTTAATAGTGTGTGACATTTCGGCAACAGCATTGTCACCATCATCAGACAAAAGAATAAATAACAATGCTGAAAAAATAGTACAAATGTGATATTGTACTGGGATAAGGTGCATAAATTAAGAAAAAGGCATCTCCTTATCGTGAAACTGAAAGTTGCTGATGGCTTGCGCCATCTATCAGAATAAATATCAACTGTTCTTGTTGATTTTTAATTTTCCAGAATTGGCCAAATACCCATTCTTGATTAATCAAGAAAAGCTAACCACGGACGCGTTTTGGGCTGTTGGCCCTCATCAGCGTGGTGCAAGCTGTACCTCAACGACCAAAAAAATTGGTCATTAAGGCATCTTGAAAAATCATTTTTTGGTCGTTGAGGTACAGCTTGCACCACGCTGATGAGGGCCAACAGCCCGAAACGCGTCCGTGGTTAGCTTTTCTTGATTAATCAAGATGGGGAATTTGGCCAATTCTGGAAAATTAAAAATCAACGAGAATAGTTGATATTTATTCCGATAGATGGCGCAAGTGCAACTTTTAGTTGCACGATAAGGAGATGCCTTTTTCTTAAAATAACAATGCTGTTGCCGAAAGTCGAACCCTAATAAGTTATTTAGATTAGGTCTTATTTTCTTTGACTAAATATAGAAACAACAAGGTTTAAGATATCTAATAAAACCTTTCAAATCTTCCTATTATATGTAATATGATGAATAAAAAAAATAATATTTATAAATAATTCTGTTTTTAATTTAAAAGATGCCTTTTTTTTTAAAAAAAGGCACCAACAAGATAATTTATTTGTTGTTTCAAATTTTTTTTATATCAAAAGATTTATAAGAATGATTGGTTATAAATTTTTAAATATTGAATAATGGGTAGTTAAAGATTTTAAAGAAAAAATCCTTTTTTTAATAGTATTTCTTATAAAATATATTATATAATTATTATTTAATATTTGTTTTTAAATAAACTATTATTGAAAGTGTGTTAAAATTCAATAAAAATATTTCAACACCGCCATCTATGAATCAATTTTGTAACTATTTTAAATTATATACTCTGAGGAACCTGCTAATAAAAGATTTTATTAAATAGGCATAGCAATTATTTATATATTTAATAGGAATAAAAATAAATAAATATTATTTTTATTATTTTAAAAATATTTATTTTTAAAATTATAAAAAAAAATATTTCAAAACTTACAAAAGATTAGAAAAAAAGAATGATGCATTAGCGCTCCATCTGTTATAAGAAATTTAAACTGTTTTTGAAGCGTATGATTATTTTTCATAAAATTTTATAAGAAAGAATCATACACGTTAAAAATTGTTTAAATTTCTTTATTAAAAAAAAGTAATTTATTGAAGCATCTTTCAATTGATTCTTTAGGTGATATAAGTAATAAATATTTTGTTGAAAGACCTTCTGATATATTTATAGAATTCCACAATCACTGCATTGGTGATAGAGTGATTTTGGGAATTGTCTATTTCCTTCTTTGCTAATTAATAAATCTCTGAAGCAGAATTATGTGCTCAGAAATTTATTACAAGTTCTTCCTCTCAGTCATCAGAAAAATTCCTTAAGGTTCTTTTTTTTTTTCAAAATAAATCTTACTACAAGAAAATAAGAGTAAACCCATAAAATTAATAGTGTGTGATGTTTTGGTAACAGCGTTGTTAAGGGGGAGGCCGCTGCATATAATCAAACATATCAAGGAGCATGGACTCTTGGAATTTATATAAACTTAGAACTCCGCCTTTGCCGGTCCCAAGCCAGGATGAAAAAGGAGGAGAGGGAGCAGTAAACAAGCTCCACAACGCCGATAGGTACACCAAGGCTACGGTCACCTGCTTCTACTGCGCTTCTGGTAACCACCAAGGCCGAAGCTGTCCAACCCTCGCCAACCTGCGCGCGGCCAAGTGCGCTAACTGCTCAGCCAAGGGCCTCTCTGCCGAACACGAGGCAAGATCAATGTCTTGCCCAACTGCCAGAGCTAGAGCTGCAAAGTTCTAGTCTTCCCTCCCTCTTCCTGCCTCCTGACCTCCGCTGACCCAATCCGGCCTAACCTGCCTCTTCCCTAACGGAGATCCTGTCCCTAGCCTCCCCAGCCTGGTCATAGTGGTTTGGGTATATTCCGCTTTACGCGGCCATTGGGGCTCAAAAATAATTTTATTTTGGTTAGCAGCCCCGTAAATAAAGATATTTCCATTATCTGTTGGCCAGCCCAAATCTTTTTTGGATATGTAAATAAATGTTTTCTTTATTCTAGTCGCCTTAATTCAGGTAGTACTTTTCTCAAATTATGTATTCAATACCTCTTTAGCAAAATTAAAACAAATTATGGTTATGTTTTATTATTTACCACGACTATAATTTAAATACTCATGTATTCCAACCTCAAGCAAATTCTCAATTCTCTATATCAATCAGCAAGTAATAATTCTATGACAATCTTATTCCAAAATCAACCGAAAATCTTTTTTTTGTAACATTTAGAAGGTTCGCTATATCCGGGGTTCGTATTAGCGGGGTTATACTGTATATATATTGTAACATCAATTTTAATTATCTTACATTTATTAAAAATATTCTATGATATTTAATATTTATTTAAAACAGAATATTTAGATTATCATCATTCCTTTTGTAATATTTATTGTACATATATCTTGAATGGTTATTGGAGCGAGAGAGGACCTAGACGAAGACGGTGGATCACGACCTATGAGAAAGACCACGAATAAATAAACACAATAACGTTGGAAAGTAATTTATTTACTTTTATTTATTTGCTTTGAATATAAAAATTTCATTTATAGTAGATCCTCCACGAGAGTACATCTCTCTACAAAGGACAGTTTTTATTGTCAAGCGTTTTTGCTATTTAGAAACTCTCTATCATGACTGGAGGAAGTAGAATGCCTTTGTCATTAAGACTAGGAGCACTACTCAGTGGCAGGCCAACTTAGCTCCAAAAGAAATGGCCGCCTCTGACATGAGGAACAGATGCCATGTGCAGCCGTTCCTAACATGGAGTACAAATGCTGTATCCTTGGATCAGTAGACCTTACAGGGTACTATCAGCCGGGCCAGCTTAGCCCAGGTTTTTTTAGAGAGCTTGTTACTACTCTTCCTCCTTCTTTTTCATTCGGGCTTGGGATGAGCAAAGGCGCAAGACACCTTTCTCTTAAGGACACTTTGGCTCTGTAAATAGGTGTCCTTTACAGGGAGGTTCTACTGTTGTTGTTGTTGTTTCTTATCCCCTTGTGTAAAGATTACACGAATTCCATGAGTTCATGGAATGGGGTGTAGGGGTGCAGCTTTCGTTGATCATGGCACCATGATCCAGGTTCTACTGTATATGCTAAAAGATAAAACTTCCTAAAATCCATGGAGCTGACAACAAAGTGTCCAGCTCCTCCACCACAAGTCCCTGCTGATGACGGACCCCAACAAGGCCAAAGAGGACTGGACCGCCCAGCTGCCTCAGATCCCTAAGAAGAACCAGAGCAAGCGTCTGAAGCCCCACAAGATCCGGCAAAAGAAGGAATACACTCCCTTCCCTCCAGCACCACCAAAGAGCAAGGTAACTGCAAGGATTTTATTTTCTAAACACCATGATCTTGTAATAGCCTATAGAAGTTTTTTTCATTTTAAGAACTTGAATAGAAATACAGTACAGTTAAACCTAAAGTAATAAGACCAAATCCAAATAAATAAATAGTGTGTGACGTTTCGGTAACAGTGTTGTTACCGAATGTCACACGCTATTTATTTATTTGGATTTGGTCTTATTACCTTGTGTTTATAATCTATAATTCAAATTGTGTCTTATCATTACAGTTAAACCTGTCTATAGTGCCCCCCCTCTAAATAGCGGCCGATCTTAAATGCGTAGTACGATGCGATTTACATTAAAAGTGACCTGTCTATAGCACCCCCTCTCTATAGCACCCTATTTTGGTGAGTCCTAAGAGGGGGTGCTATAGACAGGTTTAACTGTAGTACAATGTGATTTACATTAAAAGTGACCTGTCTACAGCACCCCCTCTCTATAGCACCCTATTTTGGTGAGTCCTAAGAGGGGGTGCTATAGACAGGTTTAACTGTATAAACAATCAGGAAGTCAGTGGAGATGTGGTATAAACCCTCAGCCACGACCCAGAATTGAATCCTGCCTCAGATACTTTTTTCTGAATAAAAAAATTCTTCAATGGCCCCTGATTCTTACAGAAGTCCAACCCCACCAATGACTACAAGCAGCCAAATGGGGCTCTGGCTTACTTTATAAGTGGAAAAATCAAACTGCTTTCTACATGTGTATGTTTGTGGTACCCTTGCAATCTTCTTCTTCTTCTTTCTTATCTTCACACTGGATGAAGTAGAATTCGTCAGCCTTTGTCATTAAGACTGGGAGCACTACTCAGTGGCAGGCCGACTTAGCTCCAAAAGAAATGGCCGCCTCTAACATGAGGAACAGACCCCATGTGCAGCCGCTCCTAACATGGAGTACAAGCGCTGCTCATCCTGTATCCCTAGATTAGGAGCCCTTACAGGGTACTATCAGCCGGGCCAGCTGAACCCAGGTTTTTTACCGTTTCATCCGGGCTTGGGACCGGCAAAGGCGGAGTTTACCCTTGCAATGAAAGCAGTTGCTAACTGCATACTATGATTATCCTGGCTTGTACGCATGTGTACTTGGGATGTGTAAGCACCACAAAGAAACAAATTCAAATAAGTATTCCATATGAGAAATTCTGCTGTGATAGAGATGCATGGAGACATCTGAAATTCTTCATTGGACACGACAACAAAAACAACATATGAGAAATTTTGGTAGTGTTGTTGTTGTTGCTTATTCCTCAAGTCGTTTAAACAATCTCCATTAGGTTTCATTGTCTCAGCTTTTCTATTATAGTACTGGGGTTTTACCAGAGGTCTTTAATTTTGGTAGTAGTACTGATATCATTTGTAAATACTTCCTACCCTCTGTACAGTTTCATGTGGTAAATAAACCCATTTTTTAGTAAAAAAAAAAAGTACTGATATCATCTTCAGCCATCAAAGTACAGGTAGAAGACTCTCAAGTACAAAACTGATTGTTTCCCAAATGTCCACATTTAGAACATCTGGTTTTTTTACCCTATAATCTAGCATCTAAATGGTGACTTGTATCATCTTCTTTCATATACCAATTTGTTTCTCCTCAACCATTCATAGGTCAGGTGACTGATAGCATTCCTTTCCTCTCAGAATTTCCTATCTATGGCTACTCTTTTGATGATATCATAATCTTCTTCCAAAATTGTCTAAGAAGTCCATTCACGCAACCTACCCATATATAATGCTATGTAGCTCCCTATGGAGAACGGTGTAAATCAACACTGTGGTATGTCCAGATTGACCTGGAGCTGGAGGCCGGTACCTACTTCGCCAACAAGCAGGAGCAACATGCCATGAAGATCTGGAAGAAGATGGGACACCAGCAGGTGGTCGGGGAGGAACGACTGAAGAAGAGGAAGCAGGCTTTTGTCCCACCCCCAGAACCTACCTATCCTCCCGCTAAGAAAGGTAACTTCTTCCTTAAATTTCAGGCTTTATTCAAATTAAGGTGAAAACATCAGGCTTTCCAGGGATATGTTTCTTTTTTTAAAATTTTATTTCAATCTCTAGCTCACAGGCATGATAGCCCTTCTACCAGAGAAACACAATATACACCTATCCCCTGATTTACACGGTAGATACATTCCTGAGAAAAATGTGTAAATCGGGGGAATAGGTGTACACAGAAATAAAAATAAAATGCATTAACAGGTTAAAATATGTAGTCAGCACATAAGCTCGGGATTCCTCGTGAGATGTGTACACAGCGCATGTGTTCAATCACAGTAGCATTTAGTATAGTGCGATAAAAAAAAAACTTATTTGGAAACAGTGTAAAAGCGAAAACGTGTAAAACAAGTACTGTGTAAATCGGGGAATAGGTGTAATTGAAATTATAAAAGAAACTTATCCCTGGAATGTGAAAAAAATAGTACAAATGTGATATTGTACTGGGATAAGGTGCATAAATTATAAAAAAAAGGCATCTCCTTATCGTGTAACTGAAGGTAGTAGCATCAGCAACTTTCAGTTGCACAATAAGGAGATGCCTTTTCATAATTATCCTTGGATTCCTGATGTTTTCACCTTAATATAGTAACATGGGATTATTTTATTGAATTTATCCAAATTGTAAATCCTTTTCTCTATATATATATAGCAGAACCTTCCTGTAAAGTACACCTAATTACAGACCCAAAGTGTCCTTTAGGGAGTGGTGTCTTCTTACCAGAGAATTGCTTAATAGTAAAAATGATAATTTTACAAATGACAACTGTCCATTGTAGAGAGGTGTCCTCTCGTGATGGTTCTACTGTATATATATATACTAGACGAATGGCCCGGGCAACACCCGGGTTTTACCCGAGTGCGTATATATTTTAAAAATGTTTTAATTAAAATACTATTCGTTACAATTATAAATTGGCGCCGTGGATGTCTCTCTTGTGAAACGTCCCGCCCCAAACTGTGTGACTTGAAAATATAAAAATAAAAATATGAACGGAAAAATATGTCCAGGGTAGCCTAGTGGTCATGGCATCTGCCCGGTAAGCGGAAGGTCGTGGGTTCGATTCCCATCCCTTGACACTTTTTTTATTTTATCCATTCTGACCAAAATCTATCCGTGAACTTCACACAGAGAGAATAAGGCAATTATATAAGTAGATAATCCAAATTGTGCCTTATCACACACTATTTTTTATTTGGCCTTATTACCTTGTGTTTAAAATCTATGACGTAATGCCGGCGGCGCACGCCCGTTGGCTGCCAGCGAGCACGTGACCTCCCTGTGCGCGCGCATATGTGACAGAACCGGCCGGCCCATGACGGTCGTGACTATATATATACTGGATGGATAATAATCTATATATATAAAATTGAATGTCTGTCTGTTTGTCTGTTTGTTTGTACTCTATAGATTCAAAAACCATACATCCAATCGCGGTGAAATTTTGGGATATTATTAGGTATTTCACCGGGAAGGTTTTTGAAAAATAATTTCATGAATATCTTGAATATCCTTAGAGTTACTTGCAGATTTGTAGATTTAACTCGCAAGCAGCGCCCCCATTGTGACGATGATAACAAGTTTTCTTATCACTAAGTTTGTTATCTTAAATATTATTTATCAAAAGTAAGATTATCTCAGGATGACACGGCAATGTGACACTGGAAAAAATGTTCACTAGATAAAACTATGATTTTCTATATGATATAAAAAGCCAACAATGAAAAGTGAATGTAATATAAAAAGCCAACAATGAAGAATGAATGTAAGATAAAAAGCCAACAATGAAGAGTGAATGTAAGATAAAAAGCCAACAATGAAGAATGAATGTAAGATAAAAAGCCAACAATGAAGAGTGAATGTAAGATAAAAAGCCAACAATGAATAGTAAATGTAATATAAAAAGCCAACAATGAAGAATGAATGTAAGATAAAAAATCAACAATGAAGAGTAAATTATATAATTTTAAAAGCCAACAATGAAGAATGAATGTAAGATAAAAAGCCAACAAAGAAGAGTAAATATAATATAAAAAGCCAACAATGAAGAGTGAATGTAAGATAAAAAGCCAACAATGAAGAGTAAATGTAATATAAAAAGCCAACAGAGTGAATGTGAGATAAAAAGCCAACAATGAAGAGTGAATGTAATATAAAAAGCCAACAATGAAGAATGAATGTAAGATAAAAAGCCAACAATGAAGAGTGAATGTAATATAAAAAGCCAACAATGAAGAATGAATGTAAGATAAAAAGCCAACAATGAAGAGTGAATGTAAGATAAAAAGCCAACAATGAAGAGTAAATGTAATATAAAAACCCAACCATGAAGAATGAATGTAAGATAAAAAGCCAACAAAGAAGAGTAAATATAATATAAAAAGCCAACAATGAAGAGTGAATGTAAGATAAAAAGCCAACAATGAAGAGTAAATGTAATATAAAAAGCCAACAATGAAGAGTGAATGTAAGATAAAAAGCCAACAATGAAGAGTGAATGTAATATAAAAAGCCAACAATGAAGAATGAATGTAAGATAAAAAGCCAACAATGAAGAGTGAATGTAAGTTAAAAAGCCAACAATGAAGAATGAATGTAAGATAAAAAGCCAACAATGAAGAGTGAATGTAAGATAAAAAGCCAACAATGAAGAGTAAATATAATATAAAAAGCCAACAATGAAGAGTGAATGTAAGATAAAAAGCCAAAAATGAAGAGTAAATGTAATATAAAAAGCCAACAGAGTGAATGTAAGATAAAAAGCCAACAATGAAGAGTGAATGTAATATAAAAAGCCAACAATGAAGAATGAATGTAAGTTAAAAAGCCAACAATGAAGAGTAAATCTCTATATATTATATATATATATATAAAAGTCAATTTCTGTCTGTCTGTCTGTTTCGCGATAAGCTCAAAAACTACCGAACCAATTGGTACCAAATTTTGCATGTCGCTTTTTATAAACCTGAGGAAAATTTTCGGCTGCATTTTGATTAGTATTTTGGCTATTTCTTTTTTTCATTTGAAGAACTTTTTTTACGCGGACTAATCCGGAATGGAATGAATACCTAAATATGGCCATTTTTTAAGCATCGGTGGTTCAGTGGTAGAAATGCTCGCCTGCCATGCCATCCCGGCCGATGCATTTTTTTTTTACAATTTTTAAAAACTAATTTATATTATCTTATATATATAAAATTGAATGTCTGTCTGTCTGTACTCTATAGATTAAAAAACCATACATCCAATCGCCGTGAAAATTTGGGATATTATTAGGTATATCACCGGGAAGGTTTTTGAAAAATAATTTCATGAATATCTTGAATATCCTTAGAGTTATTTGCAGATTTGTAGATTTAACTCGCAAGCATCGCCCCCATTGTGACGATGATAACAAGTTTTCTTATCACTAAGTTTGTTATCTTAAATATTATTTATCAAAAGTAAGATTATCTCAGGATGACACAGCAATTTATTTGCGACAAGAATAATGATACAATTCCAAGGTGAAGATACTATTCCTTTAACTTCCAATTACCGAGGGAACCAATTAATATTGATTTTATTCAACTTATCGAGTATTTCTCAAGGGACCGGGAAAAAATGTTCACTAGATAAAACTATGATTTTCTAATGTAGAAAATTAGGAAAGACAAAATTCAGGATGACAAGGCACACAGGGACCGGGAAAAAATGTTCACTTTATCGAGAGATTCAAATTTACGAGTTTCAAATTATCAAAATATATCTTTTTTTATTTTTTTAATAAGTTTTTAGAGAATTGTTTTAACAAATGTTCGCTAGACAAACCTTTACTCGGGTAAAACCCCGGGCGAAGCCGAGTACGTTTTATAAGTTTAAAGAGAATTGTTTTAACAAATGTTCGTTAGACAAACATTCACTCGGGTAAAACCCGGGCGAAGCCGGGCACATCCGCTAGTAATAATATAATAATAATAATAATTATTATTATTATCATTAGATAATGATAATGATCATAATAATGATGCGCGCGCATCCGTGACAGAACCGGCCGGCCGGCCCATGACGGTCGTGACTATATAAGTTGATGGATGGATAATAATAATAATATAATAATAATTGTGCCTTATCACACACTATTTTTTTATTTGGCCTTATTACCTTGTGTTTATAATCTATGACGTAATGCCGGCGGCGCGCGTATCCGTGACAGAACCGGCCGGCCCATGACGGTCGTGACTATATATATAATGGATGGATAATAATAATAATATAATAATAATTATTATTATTATTATTATCATTAGAAAATGATAATGATCATAATGATGATGCGCGCGCATCCGTGACAGAACCGGCCGGCCAGCCCGCCCATGACGGTCGTGACTATATATAGGGATTTGAGAGTACCATGTCTTGGATCTGTCCCCCCCCCCCCATGGTGGATAGGAATTAACTGCCAACTCTGTGTGCAGCTAAAACTGACGACAACTCCCAAGCCAGCATCCAGAAGTTGAAGAAGAAGGTCAAAAGGAAGATGGTAAGTTGCTGTTATCCACATGTACCTAGAGGCCAATCTACAGAAAAGTAGTTGAGAGCCATATAGAAGTTTCATTTCATCTATTCCTCTATATCTAGAGGAATTTTAATCTAGAAGTCAAAGAGAGTTATAGCCTTCTAAACAAAAGGTAATAAGATCAAAAGGGATTTGGTCTTTTTACCTTGTGTCTATAATCCAAATTGTGCCTTATCAATTTTATATCCTTCTGTTCGCTCTTTTTCTCAGTTATCTTTAAAACTTGCTAAAGAAAATGCGGCTTTTGGTATCATGATGATTTCTTTTTTTTTTTTTTGTGACGTCCCTACACATGCTTATAGTTAGTATCAATCATAGTGAAGGCTCTCTTATACTGTTTTTTATGCCTTTTAAGATGTGCCTTTTTGTTTGACTAAAAGTTGGATGTTGTTTCATTTAAGATTGTTGAGAATCTGCAGAGGGTAATAAGTAGCTTTCGGTGCCGCTCATCCCAATACTTCTCTCCCAACATTGACTGAAGACATCATGTGAATGCAAAATGGAATTGCTCCTAACTCTACAAACCTATTTGCTTACTGAAAAAATGCAAGAAATTCTTATATGTAAGCGTATATTTAAAACAAATGTAGGTTTACAGTTTTTTTTTTTTTGCTTATCCCTAGGACACGTGGTACAAATCATGATAATCATGGTGGGTAGTTAGCGACTGCTTTTTACTGTAAGCGCACCACATGTCTACACATGTGAAAAGCAGTAGATTCACAGTAGATTTTTTAAATGCAGTTTCCAATGAGAGAGAGACATTTGAACACTTTTATTGACATCTTGTCAATTAGGTTTTACATAATAAATGAAGAAAAATGGGAATATATTTACAATGAATTATGAGTGAGGGAGACTCCACCATCTTGAAAGAGTCCTCCTCCAGACCTGGAGGGGGTTTTCTTGCACCAATGAGAGAGAGAGAGACGGTAGACTCTAAAAATATAACTAAATCAGGTCTTTCCTTGAGGTGGTCTCTCATTAGAGGCTCTGTTTCCATTGAAAGACTTTCTCATGACTTGGCCTAACATGACAGATTCTCCGATAAGTGACCACCTCCAGGAGGGACCTCCATGTCTGTGGTCTCTACTGTATTCTTACACACAGATGTTGGCCTGTATGTTTTCCTGTCATTTTGTGTCTGTCATCCGAGTAGTTGCATAAAACACATTGTTTTTACTCCTGTCTTAGGATTTTTCAACATGTCACGGTGTCCCTTGATGCTAAAATCTTGTGTGTTTTTCAGGAGCAGCTAGAACAAGACTGAGAGACACCTACCACATGTTAAAAGATATTTGTTGTGTATAAAGTTGATATTTCCATATTCAATGTCATCATTGAGGCAATCATAATAAAACTACTTTACTATATTTTCTAGGTGTTTTTTCTCATGTTTCTCACTCAAACATACTTTTTATAAGTACATATATCGTGATTTAAACATGATTTTTTGTTTGTTTCAGTTGTTAGAGGTACAAAACTTATATGAAGTGTGATTCAGGATAAAAACTATATATGAAAACTTTAATGTTGTTGCTGTTAATGTCCGTCAAGTTAGACTTTTGATCTAGTCGTAAAGGGGGGTCGGTGGAAGGATGGTCTAAACCATTGGTTTTCGACTGCTATGACCCAGGTTCGATTCCCACATTCGGCACTTTTTTTCGGATAAAAATTTTTTAAAATGCTCCAATGGCCCCCGATTCTTGCAAAAATCCAACTCCACTAGCGAGTGCAAGTAACCAAACGGGGCTCTGGCACATTTGTAAGTGCAAAGTCAAACTGTTTTTCACATGTGTAGACATGTGGTGCACTTACAGTAAAAGCAGTCGTCGTCAACCTCTACCCATCATTATTATCATGGCCTGTACCACGTGTACTGAGGATAAGAAAAAAAAAAAAAGACTTTTGGTAACTATATGGACAGATATTCTCCAATTTGTTCTATTAGTGAACACCACTCACAGCTCATCTAGTGACCTTCCTGTAGTTTTCTTGACTCCATCTAACCAGCTCATCCTTCCATTTTTCCCAACATCAATATCTTTTCTAAACCATTTTCTCTCATAAGTCCAAAGTAGGTCAGTCTTTGATTACATATTTGGGATTCTAGGGATCTAACAGAATTAATTTAAGATTGAAACATGTAACCTTTTATCTTTCCATGGTACTCTTGAGTAACTTTGTCCAAGTCCATATTTAAAAGGCTTCAGTTCTTTTTTTTTATCTTCTTTTCTGATAAAGCAAAATTTGGATTATAGCTACAAGAATATTGATGGTGGGTAGAATTGGAGAATGCTTTTACTGTAAGTGCACCACATATCTACATACGTGGAAAGAATTTTGACTTTTGTATTTACAAGTGTGTCAGAGCCCAGTTTGGTAACCTGCATTCACTGGTGGGGCTGGACTTTTACAGGAATTGGCGGCCATTGGAGCTTTTTATGGTAGATAAATCTGGCTGCCACTTCCTGGTAGGCCTTAGACCAGTTACCTCCTGGAAAGACAACCAACGGCAGCTGCAGAACCCAAAGCCCATCCTGAAAACTTCTTATACTGAAGCAGATCTTGTTGTTTCTTATCCCCTTGTGTAAAGATTACACGAATTCCATGAGTCCATGCTCCTCAAGCTGTTTTAAGATAAAGCAGTGGCCTCTCCCAAAGATCCTGTTTAGTGAAGAAGAATAAAATATGCTTATACAATATTGGTGAGGGTCTCCTAACGACGAAGAGTATTTCTCTGTGCAAAATGAGGGGTCCTTACTAATTTGTATCAATTCCGAGATCAGGAATGACTTGAATACTCCGGGTTTCTCATAGGCAGTGATCTAGATGTAACGTGAAGTTGTTGTTGTTTCTTATCCCTTTGTGTAAAGATTACATGAGTTCATGCTCCTCGAGCTGTTTGAAGATAAGCAGCGGCCTCTCCCAAAGGTCCTGTTTAGTGCATCTAATGCAAACCAAAATGTGTTCTGGAGCTGCAGGTGCCAAGCTACATTTTAGGCAAGTGGATTAAATTTTCTTTATTAAATGAATTGAGATGGCCTGTTCTAAATCTTGTTAGTGTTGTTTGATGCTGTCTATTTCTGAGGTTCAGAGCTCCTCCTGAGTTCACTCCACTTAAGATCTTATGTATATAGTCTCCATGTGTGTGACCTTGTATAACATGGGATAATAAAGGTCATATCAACCAGAAAAGAAAAATAATGCTAGGAAAAAAAATCTTCAAGGTATTGCTGAGGAGAAAAGGGAGAAGACCCAGAAAAAGATTAACTGACCAATTCGACAAATCACAGGACTGAACCTGAAAGAAATAAGAAAGTTGCCTGGAGACAGAACGAGATGGAGAGAAACAGGAAAATAAAACCTAATCCAAATAATTTAATAAATTATTAAAGGCATTCACTGCTGCTGCAGGTGTTTTTGATGTGATGTGTTCTGGGCTCGCTGGAGAATCCTGACATTTGGTGCAATTCGGAAAGGTTTTGGATCCACTTGTGAAAATCATTGGTGAAATTTCTCAGCAGTTTTGCAAGTTTATAATTATTTTATTATACAGTAGAACCTCCCTGTAAAGGACACCTAATTGCAGAGTCAAAGTGTCTTTAAGAGAGAGGTGTCCTCTTACCGGAGAGTTGCTAAATTGT
The DNA here is from genome assembly GCA_030710605.1 of Cordylochernes scorpioides. Lineage (NCBI taxonomy): Eukaryota > Metazoa > Arthropoda > Arachnida > Pseudoscorpiones > Chernetidae > Cordylochernes > Cordylochernes scorpioides. The sequence goes on from CP092869.1 coordinate 57,318,498, forward strand.
AAAAATGATAATTTTTCAAAAGAAAACTGTCCTTTGTGGAGATGTGTCTGCTAAAGGGAGGTTCTATTGTAAATAAAAATAGTTTTATTATATAAAATAGTTTTAATTTTTTTCATTTAGTTAGAAGAATGACCATAGCATATTATTATATATCCTTTTACAAGAAAACAAGACCTAATACAGTAAAACCCCTCTATAGTGAAATCAATGGGACAGAGCTTTTGGTTCACTATAGCCACGGTTCGGCTATATTTTTTTTTACTTTTCAAAAATTTTAGATGTATAATTAAAGGACAGTCATACACACAGGAAGAGGCTGCCTCTTTATAGTGGTAACTTTGTTTTAATTCCCTTAATTGACCAATCCCTTACATTAATACTGAATAATAATAGAAATCATTAGATGATAGGTTCTTCTTATCATTAACATACATGTACCTCTATGTCTAATTTAAAAATTAAAAAAAAAAATCCTATGAACAGTTTTATTAATTATATATTCAAAGATATAAAATTATTTTAAAACATCTTTATCATATTATATAATGCAAATTTTTCTTTAAAAATTGCTCTAATACCTTGTTGCTTCAAAGCATTCTTCAAGCATTGTACCTTTCAAATAATGTTAATAAGTGTTTTTCTTCTATTTCATGGTCCCACATATTCTTCTTAAGTCTAGATTTTCTTTTGTTTTGAACCTGTCATGCAAAACATTGCTGTCTTTAAAATCGCCATAGTTAATGGCATAAAACGTAATTTGTGCTGCATCACGGGCCCATTTCTTTGGACTTATTTTTTTGCCCTAACACGTACGATCGCGGCAAAAGTTGAGATTGATTCCTCTTGTAACAATATTTAATAGCCTTCTATTTTATCTCTTATAATAGAAAATTTATATTTTCTTATTTTAACATGTTCCCAGAAATTTTGCCTGTGTTGTTTCACATTGAAAAGTTTTGAAAACAACCTTTTTTTAGTAATAGGTTTTTTTTTTTTAGAATGCCTTTGTTTACTTTTGTTTTCTTCATTTTGGAAGCCATTTGCATTATTTTTCTATTACAAATTTGATGGTTGCAAAGATATTCTATTTAATAAAAAGTATAATGTGTTAAAATGTATACAAAATACAGCAAAAATAGAATGTAAATGAAAACAAACAATGCTGATGAATTTATTGTTTTGAAATCGCGATCCGTGAGCTGAAACACGCTCAAAATTTTGTTGTTTTAATTTTAAGTTCGTTATAAGCCTAGTATTTTTAATAGATTTTATTATTTTGGGAACGAAAATAGGTTCATTATAGGGGTAGTTCCTTATAACGAAGGTATTTTCAATGGAATGGAATTTCCTTAGGTTCATTATAAGGGAAAGTTCGCTATATCCGGGTTTGTATTAGCAGGTTTTACTGTAAATATTTAGTTTATTTTTGTTCCACTAGATGGCGCTGTGCCATCTAGAAATGTTCATGTGAGCCTGGTCAGGATATACCTCTTTTGCTTTAATATCAACACCTGACCTTTTTTATATTCTATATACAGTCGAACCTCTTTAATTCAACACCCCAAGGGATCAGAGCTTTCGGTTGAATTAAAGGAAGTGTTGAATTAAGGTGAGATGATTAGCTAATCATCTAACTAGCTAAAATAATATATATATTTTTTATAAATAGCTTTGTAAAATATAAATTAATGATATTAATTGAAACCATTGTGTGTGTACTTTTTTATATTTATTTTTTTATTTTCATGATTAACTTTTAGTATCTGGGACAAAATGGCAATAATACATATTTTCGAAACAAATAATATTTTATTCCAATTGAATAATAGTTGAAAGAAAATAAATATGGAAAATAAAAAGAAAATTAAAAAATAATTTTTGAAAAGAATCAAGATTAAAAAAAAATATATTTTATAGATGTCTGTTTTTTCTCTGAAATCCTATTCAGGATGTATTCCAGATAGTCTATTTTTAAAAGACATGCATGCCTTTCTTCCTCAGAAATGTCTTTTAAATAACAAAGAGTTTTTATTGTATTAAAGGCATCCACTGCCGCTGCAGGTGTTATTGATGTTTTGTTTAAATCTTTTTCTGTTGGCTCTACCTCTTCATCTTCTTCTTTTCCCATTACCTCCTTTACAATTTCTTCAATGGACTGTTCCCCAGCAACTTGCACATCTTTATCAACTTCCAAGAAGTCAATATAGTTGACATCAATGGCTTGATGTTTTTTAATGCCTCAAAACATCTGTTCATTTCTTCAACAACTTCTTCCATTGCTTCATCCATCACAAATCCTGAATGAGAAAAACAATTTTTTATTGTGGAAGAACTAACCCCAACCCATGCAGCCTCTAGCCAGCTAATTGCAAAGAGTAAATGAACTTGAGCATTTTTTTTCTTCCATGCAAGTGAGAAGATACGTTATCTTATCATTTGTTTCCTATATTGGTCTTTTAGGGCTTTAATGATACCCATATCACAGGGTTGTAATGCACTTGTAGTTAGGGCAGGCAAAAATCTTATTTCAATGTTCTGTAACCCTTCAGGTATTTGGTGGGCTGGGCAATTATCTAAAATTAATAAAATTTTTCTTTCTCTTCTTTTGAATATTTGGTCCAATTTTTTCAGCCAATCCGTAAAAATTGCCCCAGTCATCCAGGCTTTTTTATTAAAATGATAATTTGAGGGAATATTCATGCCATGGAAGCATCGTGGTCTTCTATATTTCCCAATATAAAGTAAAGGCAGTTTTTCACTTCCATCCATATTACAGCATACCAACACTGTAATTCTCTCTTTAGACTTCTTACCCCCTTCACATTTCTCACCTCTGATAGTCATTGTTTGATTAGGCAAAAGTTTATAAAATAACCCTGTTTCATCAGCATTGAAAATGTCCTGTGGGCTGTATTTAGCTAAAAGTGAAGGAATAATCTCACCTTTCCAAGTGGCTACACTATTGGCATCCACACTTCCAGCTTCTCCATGAAGTCGTTTAAAAGCAATATTCCTTCTGGCCTTAAACTTTTCTAGCCAGCCATTGCTAGCTTCAAAATTATATTGACCCATTTTCAAGGCCAAGAGTATAGCCTTTTCTTTCAAGATATTGCCATTTATGGCAAGTTTCATGGCATTTGCCTGCCTTATCCACCTAAACAGGGCTTCTTCAATCTCTGGGAATTCCCCGCCACGATCACGTTTCAAGGTAGAGCTAAAATTAGATTTTAAAAAGGCAGATTTTATGGCGAATTTATTTTTAAAAATTGTGCTAATGGTGGACCGTGGAATATTTCTCTCTCTCTGGAAACTTGACTATGTGATTTTCCTTGTTCTATTTCTTCTATAATTTTCATTTTTTCCACATAAGTGAGCTGGTGATACTGACTACGTTTCCAATTTTTTTTGGCAGAACCTGACATTCTTGCCCCACTCATTTATTCAAATTAACACAGAATATTGAATTAAAATGTTATCATAATCATTGTTAGATCATTTTATAAAGATTTATTTATTTAAAAATAAATTATTTATAAATTTAAAAATAGCTAAAATATTTCAATGTTAAAAATAAAAAAAATAAAAATTATTATTAGTTAGCGCATGATGCCGAAATTCCCGCGTAAAAAAACAACAATGAAACTTAAACTAACCAGAAACCAAAAGTGCGCAGGCGCGATCCGATCGGCGCCCGCCGTAATACCGTTTAGCGGTAAAGTTGCATGTAAAATAACATTCAACTGTCGAAATTCAAATTTTAAAATGGTCGAACTATCGGAACTGTCGTATTATCGATACTGTCGAATTACGGTTTGTTATTTGATAGGCCGGAGGTCGGGACATCGGAACATGGTCGAATTATCGCCGAGTGTCGAATTGGGGTGTGTCGAATTAACGAGGTTATACTGTATATAGTTTTAAATTCACGAATTTGCTTAAAATTTGTGTTCAGACGAATTAAATAATCCAATTCCATGACATTTTTTGTAATGATTTATTTGTGTAGGTGTGTGTGCCAGTTGCATGCAGAAGTTATGTTTGTTTTAAAAAATTAGAATATAGTGTGTGTGTTATTTGGAATTTTAGAAATAATTCTTAGATATACAGTCGAACCTCTTTAATTCAACACCCCAAGGGATCAGAGCTTTCGGTTGAATTAAAGGAAGTGTTGAATTAAGGTTAGATGATTAGCTAATCATCTAACTCGCCAAAATAATATTTTTTAAAATTGCTTTGTAATATAAATTGATCATATTAATTGAAACCATTGTGTGCGTCCTTTTTAGTATTATTTTTTTATTTTCATGATTAACTTTAGTATCAGGGACAAAATGGCAACAATACATATTTTTGAAACGGAAAATAATTACAAATAATATTTTACTCTAATTGAAGAATATAGCAGTTGAAAGGAAATAAAAATGGAAAGTAAAATTTAAAAATAATCATGAAGATCTTTTTAAAAATTCCTTTAAAGATGTCTGTTTTTGCACTGAAATCCTATTCAGGATATATTCCAGATGGTCTATTTTAAAAAAAGCATGCATGTCTTTCTTCCTCTGGAATGTGTTTTAAATAACAAAGAGTTTTTATTGTATTAAAGACATCCACTGCTGCTGCAGGTGTTATTGATTTTGTGTTTAAATCTTTTATAATAACATGGAAATGGAATATTGAAATAAAATGGTATCAAAATCATTGTGGCTACATTTGATTAAGATTTATTTATTTGAAAGGAAATTATTTGTAAATTTTAAAATAACTTAAATATTTCAATGCTAAATTTAAAAAGAAAATAATATTATTAATTAGCGCGCGATTCCTAAATTCCAGCGTAAAAAAAAACAATAACACTCGCGACATTGCTCAACGGCACTGTAAAGTGAAACTTAAACTAACAGAAACCAAAAGTGCGCTGCGCGATTTTATCGGCGCCGCCGTAATACCTTTTTAGCGGTAAAGTTGTATGTAAAAAAACATTCAACTGTCGAAATTCGAATTTTAAAATGGTCGAACTATCGGAACTGTCGTATTATCGATACTGTCGAATTACGATTTGTTATTTGATAGGCCGGAGGTCGGGACATCAGAATATGGTCGAATTAAGGTAGAGTGTCGAATTTGCGTGTGTCGAATTGACGAGGTTATACTGTATATTGAATCACAAAATCTCTAAATACACTTTAAGGCATATTTATCGAGGGTCAGCTATCTCTAATATTTGATCATTTAAATTGAGAAAACATTGTAGATTTGAATAATGTCAATATTTAAACATACGTCACAGTAAATTTCATCTTCTAGAACGAGCGTTTTTTTCCTTATTTTAGAGGAGTACTTTTTTCAATGTTCACATCCATACAGTCCTGGCTCTTTTTGCTTGATCCTGAGTGCAGTGTATGAGGATTTTTGAAACATTTGAATTGATGCTCAGCTTGGTTACTGGCATTTCGTGCAAATATGATTGGCTTGGGTTCAGCGGCTGCCTAACATGTTCCTGGAGCGCAGATTGCGATGGTTCATACAAAGCAGAAGACCGTTTGAATCTTCTATCTCAGGACAGTTGAAGAGAATTCACTACCTATGGGTGTTCCAAGCAGCGAGGGCAGGTTAGATTCATGCTGGGATGTCTAATCACAAGGTATGGCCGTGGAGAGAGAAAAAAGAAATTGTAGCCTTGAGGACCAATTTGAGTAGTCACTGGAGGAAAGGTTATTTTTTGCTGAGGGAGAGAACTTTTAAAAGACAGTTGTTAACTTAACGAAGTTGTAAAAGACGCTTTTGTACAGTACAGGTCGATTGTCAGGAATTATTTATTTATTTAGCAAATATTTGGGGCAAAATAATTTTATTTGGTAAATACACAGTAAAAATTCCCTCATAGAAAACATCCTGAGCACTCACGATGGCCTTGATCCGTAATCTTGAACAGGTGGCCTCCACCTGGGGTGAAATGCAAAAAGTTATTGAATCCTGATGATTATTTGGTTGTTACTGGAAGTATGTTTGGTGCCATCACGCCTGCGTATAATATTCTGTAGGATTGCAGCAATTAGGGGAGGTCCACAATATTCCCCTGTATGCCGCCATCTCCCTCAGGAATAATATTTTACACTACTGTAGAATTTTGTTCTACAACAAAAATATGGAACTATTTTTTAGCAAAGATGTGCAACATGGCATTGTAAGAATACAATTGGTTTCTGAATGATTCCAAGGACAGAGTTATAGCCACGGTGGACTGTGTAGGATGTCTTTGAGAACATGTTAGCAGTAAGGGCAGTAGAAATTGTTTAATTTTTAAAAGAATATGTGTCTATAATAGTTTCGAATATTGATTCCAGAGTAAAGTTGAGGAAAGTGGGGTGGACTCCAGCTGCCATGTGTGAGGTGCCAAAAACAGCATTCCAGGGTGGGGGGAAGACAACGGGCAGCCTGGTCACATCTGTGGCAAGTAGAAGACGTGGCGACTTGCCTCCAGGCGTGTGGATGAGCCTGCAAAACGATGCCAAGAGAGCCTGACATCAGAGCGGCCTACAAGGCGGTGTAGTCCAGGCTGGACATGTTAGTGTGGAGCGGAAGGTTTCACAAGAGTGACACCCACGGCGCCAAGGATCCTTCTGACAGGGAAGTTGAAGGCAAGTCCCACTTATTGTACTCCTTCTGTTCAGTGAGACATATAATAAAGCTCCAATTTTGCTGCATCCTTATGAACCCACGTGTGTTTCTTTGTGGCATCCTGATTAAATAATGAACACAAACAGCGTCTGGGAACGATGTAACAATATGTAGAAAGCAGTTAAACTTTAGCACTTGCAAGTGCACCAAAGCCCCGTTTGGATAATTGCAGTCACTAGTGGAGATGGACTTTTAAAGAGCCAGGAGCAATTGAAGCATTTTTTCTTTGGAAAAAAAGTGCCTATGGAGGAATTTGACCCCGGGCTGTTAAAGGTTTATATTCCTCCTCCGCCAACAAACCCCATTCTCTACCATGACACAGAGTTTGTTACAAATCACAGTTGGCAGACCAACTCAAGCTTGTTTCACTATGTTTTATATTACAACTAGCTGAATGACCCGGGCAATGCCCAGGTTTTACCTGATTAAATGTTTTTATTCAAATACTGCCTTGGATGTCACTCATGTGAAACATCCCGCTCCAAACTTTGTGTGTTTAAAAATAAAAATGTAAATATTCACAATGATATTTCAAATTTCTATTATTTTGATTTTCAAATACTATTTGTTACAATTATAAATTGTATCTATATTTTGTATCTGATAATCAAACATGATACAGCAATATTGTCATCGTCATTTTCTAACTAAAAAACAACTATCTTTGCCCAGAACCTGTCAATTTAAAATTTTTTTTTTGCTAAATATCTCTTCCAGATTTTCTATATTTCCTGTTAAAACACATTTTACATGTACATTAGTTCAGCTGATATTACCTCCCATCTTCACCGCTAGAGGCGCTACTTCCAAGCGAAAGGGCAAATTTGCAACGCAATTTGCAAATAACTCGAAGAATATTTGGGATAGAGACCTGAAATTTTCACTATAAGTTTTTCCAGATTTTACTATATATACTGTTAAAATTTCAGTCAGATTAGTTATGTATTGTGGACGTGTATAGCCGACAAACATACATACATACACTGACTTATATATATATATATATATATATATCATAATATATACTCTTCCAGGAATAATAAAACAAACCTAGAGCCATCCCAGAGAGAGATGGGATGTAAAGCCTGGTCAATTGAGAAAGCAGCGACATTCCAAAGGGGCGGCAAATGGGGGCCGCCCGTCAACACCTGAGGACTATTTTTGGACGGTTTTTGCGGGGGGCGTGCGACAAGCGGCCGTTCAGCGGTCGCGCTCCCTCTCTCTCTCGGATGGCTTCCAAATTCCTCTACCAATTTGTGGCGTGATTATTTCCCTTTCCCCACATTATCACTATATTGTCACATATATATATAGGGATTACCAAGAAAAAGACATAATGAGGGCTAACAGCCTGAAATATGTACGGGGTTAGCTTTTCTCGAATAATCAAGAAAGTGTATTTGGACAATTCTGTAATAATCACAAATAAACAATCAGTTGATGTTTATTTCCACAGATGGTGCAATACCACCCTATAGTACTTACTTATTGTAAATAATATGTCTCATGGAATGGGGTGTGGGAGTGCAGCTTTTGTTGATCATGGCACCATGATCCAAAGGCACTTTTGTAAAATTCTGACTTTGCCTGTAATTTGAGGCCATTCCTAACATGGAAGCAGATGCCTTTGCTGCCAACTCTAATATGAGTACAGACACAGCTCCTCCATATCCCTGGAGAGGGCCCTTGCTGAGGTGTATCAACCGGGTCAGTTGAACTCAGAATTTTTAAAGAGGTGGAACCTGCTGCTCCAGAACACATTTTAGCTTGCATTAGATATACTAAACAGGACCTTTGGGAGAGGACGCTGCTTATCATAAAACAGGTCGAGGAGCATGAACTCATGGAATTCGTGTAATTTTTACACAAGGGGATAAGAAACAACAACAACATATCACTTATCTACTGATAAACTCACAATGTACTGTTTGGCTACTTTTGCTAGGAACTGGTGAACTATCTTAATTTCTGTTTTAAAACAAAAATAAATTATTTTTCCGAGTTGGAACAAACCGACTTGTGATGTATCCAGAGGTTGAAGTGAATACAGAACAGAAGAGTCAAATATATTTTATATAAATGTGCAATGTGTTATTTACATAAACAGAATATCACCAGAGGTGGTAGAAGGCAGCGGAGGGAGTCCATACACAGAGTTGGTTATTTCTTATTGGACCAGACGGCAATGGTGCCATCTTCTGAGCCGGACAGGAAAGTTTTCTTCTGCTCCACACCACAAACAATTAGGTCAGAGATATATAGACAGATCTCTCTCTCTCTCTCAAATAGAGCTTTATACTGATGACAATTCACAGACTTTGGTTCTTTGACTCACTCACAAGGTTGGACATGTCTGATAATTTAAAGGAAGGGGCAACCGTGAAGAATTTTTTTTTTTTTTTAATATATCTTCAAAGTACCCTCATGGACAAAACTTAAGGTAGTTGCACCTTTTAGCATCTATATTGGGATTTGACAATAACTTTGAAAAATATTTGATACACAGTGACCTTTATTGAAGACACACGAGATAACCAAGTGTAAACAAAATTTGTCCATGAGTGTAATTCTGTTTTCAATATTAATCCAGATTTTTTCAACAATTTTGGGAGAACCTTACCTTGGGTATCCGGGTGAGGGTGCGGACAGTGGCAGTGTGGGCGGAGGGCAGGTGAGCCCAGAGAGAAGGCTCAGCCTCCAGTGTCCACAGAGCCAGGCTCCCCCTGTCATCACATCATTAGCAACTTTGCAGTAAGAGGACACATTGTAACTAGGTGTAGGTCTACTGTATCCCAGCACATGTCAGAGAGAGATGTGAAACCACCCGAGGCCACACCAGACCTTCCTTGCCATCATCAGTCAGACTTCCCTATTCCACAGTACAATGGAGCCACCATAGACACCTCCCTGACAGCGTGCAAATACAGAACAATGGTCAACTACCCAGAGATTCAACACAGTGTGAAGCAATACAAGATCCAAAGCTCTACAACTCCAATCTACTAAATCATTAATTATCCTCGTAGCTAGAAGTGAACCACAAGAAGGTTTTTTTTTTCTTATCCCTAGTACACATGGTACAGGCCATGATAATCATGGTGGGTAGAAGTAGGCGACTGCTTTTACTGTAAGTGCACCATATGTCTACACACAAGAAGGTGGGACAAACTGGCTGATGTACCATAGAGTACAGGCAGCCCCATATTCCAACGTGGGCCTTGAACCCACATTACAACAGGAAATAACTCAGTTGGATATTAGAAGACATTACAACAGGAGCCGGGATGTTGACAAACCTCCATCAAACATTGCTTATCCATTCAACTTTGAAAGCAAACATGTGAGAATGTCCAGAGCTGAAGTGCTATACTAGAATTGTCTAGTGGATTGTTGTGAATCTAAACATTTATCTCTAACAGTAGTTAGCAGTGATGACACAGTGCAAGGTTGAATTAGTACCAGGGCTGGGTGGTACAGTTTCTGGTGGGATGGGCACAGCATTTTATCACATGGATATTGGAATTGAAAAGTTTTCTATTTAAGTTACAAGATTTTTTATTAAGTATCTTTGATAAAGCACAATTTGGATTATATAGATTATGAACACAAGGTAATAAAACCAAATCTAAATTTAAAAAAAATAGTATGTGACGTTTCAGTAACAGAATTGTTACCATCTTTAGACAAAAGTGCTGAATGCTGAATTTTTATTTGGATTTGGTCTTATTACTTTGTGTTTATTAAGTATCTTTAGTATGCACTATAAAATATTTAAAATGTATTAATAAAGTTACTTATTGACTTTTATAAATTTAGATAATGAACAGAGTGGTGTCAGGTGATTACCAGAGGAATTCTTACAGCAGAATGGGTGTGCCAACAGATGCCCTTGTAAAACCACTGGTGTAGTTGGACACAAACTGTGCGTCCAGTTCTACACAAACTGTAGAGATATCTTGGTTAGAACTTACGTGGAACTCCCGGTGGCAAACAGGTCCGTCTTCTTCATCCTCAATGTGTCCACCACATAGTCTGATGGAACCTGGTTGGACTGGGGCAACACACAACGATGGGGTAACATGAATGACAGAGATAATGGAGACATTTACAACAGACAAGCCAAGGTCATGGAAATTGTTTCAAGAAATATCAAAGCCTGCCAATAACAAAAGTTTTTTTTATTATTTTGTATAAAGATTATTTAGAGATTGTACATAGAGTATTAGTTCGTTGAAGAACAGTATATTTGCTCGAAAGCTTGCAAATTTAAAATTAAAAGAAACTTTTTAACCTGATTTTTATTTTTTTCCTTTTTCGAATTAGAAAAATATCCAAAATATTTTTTGAAAATCAAAGCCTGCCATGTAGAAAGAGTCACAATAAGGACCCAAACCCTCCACAGATGGTTGGATAACAGACTTCTTGCTGTTTCACAGGACAAGAAGTCCCAGTTAATGGAAGTACTTCTTGTTAGTCAACAAGTAGTTGACCAGATTGCGCATGTGATCCCAAATTAGAAACTATTTTATTTTTTATTTTAATTCTATTTTATTTATATTTTAATCTTTATTATTATTTATTGGTACCACAGAAATGATGGGTATTATTGTATTTGATTGTTGACCACCATTTTTGCGGCAACATGTTAGAGATAACAAGCCAGTTATCTTTTATCCCTCAATTGGAACACACCTTGAGGGAAAATTATAAACATATCATGCTACAGCAACAACACCTACTGCAACCGGCCTGACAGAATTCAACGACCCCATTGGATCGACCCTTAGTGACCATGGCTCTCCAAGATGAATCACTTCCCATAATAAACCCTCTGAGACCTACATATCCACTGATGTCTCATCAGTATATTTAATACCCATTTGTGTGAAATGAAGAGTATATTTTAAATATATATACTTATATCTCAATGTTTCCCCAATGTGGAGGCCCAATCACTGAGAAAGTTAAATGAATACAGCCCAACCTCTCTATAACATCACTTGGGACTAATTAATTTAATTACATATAATTTGATTACATTATAAGTGTGTTTTTAATGAGAATTAAATATACCCTTCTGTAAAAATGTGGTACACTTAATCCAATTAGGGTTTACCAATCCTGATCAACAGTCTTGCAATTCCCAGGTCTTGAGAGTCAGTCCCTTCTTCCAGCTTGGACACTATATAAACTGACAATATGTAATTCTACTGTGCTAAAAGAATATGTCCATAGTTTCCTTGAATACCACTTCTAAGATTCCACCCTTCAGTACAGATTAAATAACCATAAAATTAGAAGCAGTCTGGTAGATTAAATTGGTGAAACCGCTGGGAGGGTTCACCACTGATTAGCCAAGCCCTCTCTATATTTTTTCATCGCAGTAAGGACTGTAGAAGTTTGTTTTATGTATAAAATAAACATTTGTGTTTTATTGCTTTCATCTCCTATAAACTGACCAATCACACAGTGCTGTTTGATCTGACAGAGAATCACTTATCGGCAAATGGTCCAAAGTAGTGACGACAGTGGCCCTTCTTTCTCTCTTTTGCAACTCTAGGATTGTACAGTTCACACTCTAGAACTCATGTTTTGCCGACACCATGTCAACACTGAAAGAGCTAGAAATGTCATATTATAATGCTACCTATTGGCTGGTGGAAGTAACTGTGTAAATTACATCCAAAACAGATGATAAGGTACAACTTGACTTATTTAGATAATAAAAAGATTTAAATATGGACTGCTCTATTTTCAAAACAATTTGGATTATAAATTTGAAACACAAGGTAATAAGACCAAATCCTAACAAATAAATAGTGTGTGACGTTTCTGTAAAAGTGTTCTTACCATCATCAGACAAAAGTACTGAATGAATAATTCTATGTAACAATGCTGTTACCAAAACGTTGCACACTATTTATTTATATTACTACCTTGTGCAATATCCAAAACAATATAAAACAGAGAGTTAAAATTACCTTGACAAGCTTCTTCACCTCCTCCTTGGAGAAGTGGAGACTGGGGGAGGCCTGCGACAACAACAAACTTCCATATTAACACACACCCCAATAACACTAGAAGAACATTTATAAACTGGTGTAAGAAACTAAATAAAAATGCTCCAATGGCCCCTGATTCTTGCAAAAGTCCAACCCCACCAGAGAGTGCAAGTAACCAAACAGGGCTCAGGCACATTTGTAAGTGCAAAGTCAAACTGCTTTTCACATGTGTAGACATGTGGTGCACTTACAGTAAAAGCAGTCGCCTTCTTCTACCCACCAAGATTATCATGGCCTGTACCACGTGTACTAGGGAAAGGCAAAAAAAACTAAATGAATATTTTATAGATGGAAATTTATTTTTATAGATGTTTTTATTTTGGTGAGAGGGACATTTTCTCAAGAGCAACAAATTTATCTTCTAAACAGTATGTAAAGTTGGAAAAATGGAAATAAATATATTAAAATTACAATTTTCAGACCACAAAACTAGCTCATTATTGGGCTGATTGGGAGGCTTGGAATATGTAAAATCATATCTTCAGTTATCTATCAATGTGTGAAATTGATTGATTCAAAAGAATTGGTGGAGGAAGAGTAGCAAACATCCAGTGAGCTTTTCATCCACATCTTCTATATATATAAAAATCAATGTTTGTTTGTTTGTTTGTATGTCCGGTATACAAATTTGCAGTAGTTCACTAATTCAAACCAAAATTTCCATACATAGGTAAAAAAATACGGGAAAGACGATAGGTTATTTTAAAAAATATATAAATCAATTATTAAAACTATATATTCAAATTATTCTACTTAGCTCACGAACAGCGCCCTCTATCAAAGATTAGATTAAATTATGCTGATGCAAACAAATAGATAATGCTAATAACAAACAATTATAAAAAAAAATCTTATCTAAATATATATCACTCGGGTAGATATGCACACGGGTCAATCCCAGGGCGAAGCCCGGGTCACCTGTCTAGTATAATATAAAGTAGTCTTCCATGATAGGCCAACTAAACCATTACTTCACTCAAACAGAGTCTCTGATGAGAGACTACTCCAGGAGAAACCAAGTTTAACCATGTTTTTAGACTATGATCTCTCAGAGGGGAGAGACTACTGTATAGAAATATTTCTCTGAATTTTATCATGTATTGTGTGTGTGTGTGTGTGACAATTGACAATTAAAATAAACTTTATTGACAATCAAGTCAATAATTACACTCCATCAAGAGTAAGAAATATTTACAATCTTCTTGATTCTGTCAGGAGCCCAGAGCCAGCCTGACCTCGGACAATCCCTTTTGAATAATTGGGTGGCAGTCGCGAGCATGCTCAGCGACAGTGCCGAGAAACTCGGCAAGAATGGGTTTATGTCTGCGTGAGACATACGTGAGGAGTTGTTCCCTACACTCGGGCCAAATTACCGCAAATGGGACATCATTTTCTTCCATCCCATCCTCGAACAGGGGCTCCAGGGCCTGTTCCCAATTCAGTTTCTCTAGCAAGTCACACAATTGAGCCTCGCACTGAAACTCCAGCGCCTCCTGCTCCTCCTTGGTCAACGGGGAAGGCAGTGGAGGCGTATATGTAACGAAGTCTGGGGTTGACTCCTCCCTGTGGGGAGTAGGCGGCGTCGGCTCAGCAGGCTGAGGCGCAGTGTGGGCCGTGAGGCTATTACTAGGCTTCTCCCGAGATGGGGCGGGGGGCGCTGGTACAGGAGTTGATATATCCATAGGTAGAGCCATGGGTGCCGGTGGAGGTTGTCCAAGCACAGCAGGCTGATGAGGCGCAGCTGGGGCCGCAGGAAGAACACCAGAAACCTCCATGGCTGGATCTGGAGGCGGTGGCGCAGGAGACGCGGCTGATGCCTGTCGAGGCAGCTCAGGCGCGGTCACTTGTGGGACATTGGTGGTGGAGGGTGGTGAAGCCCGTCTGGGGCCGGTGGACTGCCCAGTAAGCATGGGGCATTTAGCTCTTCTATGTCCCTGGCCGCGGCATCTAGAGCACCTGATCCCGGAGGTCAGGTACATGGGCCAGGCCTCGCCTTTTATTCTTATATCGAGGCGGGCAGGGATGGACTCGATGTTAATTCCGTCATGTGGGACAATAAACGCCTCTCGGCGGCCGTCGGTGTAGACGTATTTACCAGCTTTAAGCTGTTTAGGGACGATGGAAGTGACCCGCCCAAAAGGTAGAAGGGCGTCGATGACGGAAGCATCCTTCACAAAGAAGGGGAGGTTCCCTATGGTTATTTTAGCAGCTCTTCTGTAGAAGGGGAAGGTCTTGAGGAGCATGCCCTCAACCTCGAGCCCTTCATTGATCAGGCGCTCCGCTAGGGCCTTGTTTGCCAGTCCCAACAGGCAGTGGCCATTCATCTTCGTGACCTGAACGACGTCACTGGTCCCTCCGACCATTTCATCAATTGCCTTGAGATAATGGTAAGGCTCGAATTCAGGGCAGTGCTCAACATAGAGACACTGCTCCTCAGTAGAAGACGCCTGCCGCGCCCGGCCTCCACGATGTGTGTTCTCGTGGTCTTGATTTCTTGTGCCCGAGGCACCCGTTCCGTCGATGATCGTTGACGGCGGTTGGATCCAGAGCGTCTGGCGTTGCTGGAGTGTGCGGCCGTTACAGGCGATTCCGCCGAGCCGCGGCGTCTCTTTTTGCCTTGGACGACGGTGAAGCCGTCCTCGGATGCAGGATTCACATCCTTTGTAGAATCCGCCCAGCTTCGTTGGGCCTTGATGGCGCCATTGAAAGGCGTATCAATCGCAAAGTCGAACGACGTCGCCGAATTTGCATCTTTACCGCCAGCCGGGCGAATTTGCATAATTCTCAATTGTTCTTAAATTAATAGAACATTTGTTCTGCAAATCGAAATTTGTAGATTTCTTCCCACAGGGATGAGCTTTTGGGTCGTGCCTACCAGGCATTTTTTCGGCTTTCAAAGGGCTATCCGCCCGTATAATTTTCGGCACTGTGCCAGTTGCCATGCACCCGACAGAGGCGAAAACGGCGGAGCTCGCGAAAGCGTGGCCGCTCGCCCGAGTGTGTGTGTGTGTGGAACTCCCAGGAGAAAATATAAAGATTAATTAAAACAAAATTCCAAACTATAAATGAAATTGTTTTTAAAACAGACCACAATGTAAACACAAGGTAATAGGACCAAATCCAAATAAATAAATAGTGTGTGACATTTCGGTTACAGTGTTGTTACCGAAACATCACACACTATTTATTTATTTGGATTTGGTCCTATTACCTTGTGTTTATAATCTATAATCCAAATTGTGCCTTATCAGACCACAATGTGTGTTCCATAATTTCCCCTAACCCAACATTACAATGGTACAAGTAGACACCCACCTCCTGGCAGTCCCAGTGTTGTACGATGTCCCCCCAACCCAACATTACAATGGTACAAGTAGACACCCACCTCCTGGCAGCCCCAGTGTTGTACGATGTCCCCCCAACCCAACATTACAATGGTACAAGTAGACACCCACCTCCTGGCAGTCCCAGTGTTGTACGATGTCCCCCCAACCCAACATTACAATGGTACAAGTAGACACCCACCTCCTGGCAGCCCCAGTGTTGTACGATGTCCCCCCAACCCAACATTACAATGGTACAAGTAGACACCCACCTCCTGGCAGTCCCAGTGTTGTACGATGTCCCCCCAACCCAACATTACAATGGTACAAGTAGACACCCACCTCCTGGCAGTCCCAGTGTTGTACGATGTCATCCTCCGTGATGCAGGTCACCTTCTTGGCTTCCTCGTCCTCCCAGTCCATGGACCACTCCAGCTTAGACTGCACCCACACTCTCACACTGTCTCCAAACCTATATAGCTCTTCTTACAACCACATAAACACCTATAATGATTCTAAAATTTGAAGCATCATAATTTGTTGTAAATAGCGATCTGAGATATTTTTATTCATTAAAAACACTAGGTAATAAGACCAAATCCAAATAAATAAATAGTGTGTGACGTTTACTACAATGCTATTACTGAAACGTCACATACTATTCATTTATTTGGATTTGGTCTTATTACCTTGTGTTTAAAATCTATAATCCAAATTGTGCCTTATTATTCATTAAAAAATTTATTATTCAAATATAAAGTCAAACCTCATTAACTCAATACTCTAAGTATCCATTGTTGATTTACAGTCAGTAGAATTAAAGGAGTTATATAATGTACCTATTTTGTTCTCAATGATAATTTGTTTATAAATTATCAAACTTTCAGAAATAGATTTTTTTAAACACAGTTGTTCAGGAAATCTCTAGGAGAAGCCTTTTTTGGTTGATGAAGTACAACATGCACCATGCAGATTGGGCAAGGTTCTTCATTTCTAAAGAAAAATGGATTGGTCAATATCTTGGAATAAACCTAAATCAACGTTTAGTTGATATTTATTCAGCTAGATGGCACTCTGACATCTAAAGTGCTCTTTTATTAGCAGTCAGGATATGTATCAAATGGAAATAAGGTGTACAAGAAGTAGATAGGAAGCATACACAAGAGGTAGATAGACATATTTCCAAATGTAGTATGTAAGTAACTGGTGGGTGCACAAGATCTGCCTCCTGTTACAGGAAAAGCCATATGCAAGGTAGCCATTGTTATAGAATATCTTTGCAAGAGTTTGTGCAAGCTGTGAATTACAAGGTCAGCAGATGGCATTGCCAACCTCAGCAATCTTAGGCCTCTCTCTCAGAGTGAATAGGAGAATTTGTGGACATTTTATTGGCGACTAGATAAATAACCTGGCTTTTCCCCGAGGGTTCTGGTTAAATGAAGGTTTTACACAATTTTAACAAAGGAGTAGTGGCTGTGAAGAAACTAAATTTTCCTAGAAAAGTCCAAGTTGTATTGAGGGCCAAGAGCACAGGTCTCTATCACCACAGCTGGCTGTTTCAATTAACTGCCACTCTGGATTTATGGCTGAAATGGGACCAAGAACTTCTGGACCTAATTTGGTCTTGTCATTGTGCTAGAAGTGTATATGGTCTGGTAAAATCTTGCTGAATCTGATTGGATCTTAGAGAGTGAGCAACTCAAGTGGTATGGTGAGAAATGTCACTTTCTGTGAGAACAACTTGTGCTGGAGCCATTCCTACACATGGTGTATTCAGTAGTCAATCATGTGCTCAACATTTATTTGTCTGCCTATTATATTTGGAGCAAAGTTTGTGGTAATAAACTAATTGTTTTCATATTTTATGACTTTAAAATAAAAATAACTAGTTACAAAAAATAAATCTGCAGTAAATCCAGCAGCTATAGACAGGACCTCACAGGGCAGACAAAGAAAGACAACCCACCACGGAGGAATTGGTGTTGAGGGTGTGGATGATGGCCTCAGTCTCATCCGGCTGGTTGAGGTCGAAGATATTGATGAGCTTGTCGAGGGAGCTGGTGGCCAGGAGACTGGGCTGGGCTGGGTTTAGCCGCACCTGCACATCCGGTATGGCTTAGGCACAACAAGGTGACATTTTTATTGTATAATATTTTGTGGTGTTTTATTATTGCTGGGTTCACATGGTATAGAGTATGATAATCATGGTGAGTGAGGATTTGCAGCAACTTGTACTGCAAGTGCAACACAGGTAGAAGCAGGGTTGGACTACATCCTGCCGCCATTGTAGATTGTTACCATCACAAAGTAGGCATGAGTAACAAGACCAACTGGGTGATACCATTGGATCTGTAAGCCATTATGTGAACAGCACAAGGTAACAAATAGGTAAATTCTAGGTGATGTTTTGGTAGCAACAAAAGCACTTTTATCTTAGGATGATAAGAATGCTGTTAAAGAAACATCACAATTTACTTTCTTGAATTGGGTCTTGTTAGCTAGTGGCTCTTATCTATTATCCTATTTGTACTTCATCGAGGTGTGCAGTTTCACTCTCCTTACACAGGAGAATTGGAAATCTCTCAGACATTCAACAAACATTCAGAGTGAGACAGGGGACCAACCTGGGTGATTTCATCAATGTGGGAGTCCCAGTAACCTCCCAGGACCTTGCAACACCTGGCATCCCTGCGATTACACACAACAGTCCAGGTTATTGAATCTCTAATGTAAAAACCTCTAATGAGCAACCATTACAGCTGTAAAACCCTTCCATGAACAACCGATCAGAATAGCAGGTAAATTCAAATAAAGACTTTACCTGACCTAACTCCATTGAAAAACCTCCTCCAGGAGTCTATGAGTTGAAAATGTATTCATACTGTGTTATTTTTCATTCAAATAGTTATCTACTCTTCATTATAAATGTAAGTGGAAAATATCTTGGAATAAACATGGTTATAACAACATAATTCTAAGATTTAAGTTCCAATTATTTTAATCATGGATAAAACAACAACATGTAATCTGGGTCCCTAATGATGTTGTTATAGTGACATGGGGCTACATATAATTTATTTACAATGTAACAGTATTGTTACTATTTCTGACAACAGGACTGTACCAATACAGAATACCTTGGGAGATATCTATCACCCAAATTGTACCTTTGTATCAGTCTTATTTTATTTCACACACACACACACAAAAGCCTTTATTAAGACACACAGGTCTTACAGAGGATTCTCCTTGGGGTTACAAGACGGAGAAACCTATGAAAGTGGGAAATAAAAAATGGAGAAAGATTATATACATATGGTAGATATATACAGATTATAAGAAAGAATAGAAAAATAAGAAAAAAAAAAAATTGGAAATATGGATGGGAGAAGTGGAGAGCGAAAAGAGGAAAGAAATCTTATTTTATTTCAACTTTTACCAATCAATTCCCATCATAGTTTGTCAAATTTTGTAGTGATGATCCTTTTTCACACATTGCCTATAATTGGGATATACAGTGAAATCTCATTATAACAGACTCCTTTATGACGGCAACTTGGTGTAATAGCACCCTAATTTCAGGTTCTAATTGTTTTAACCATGGTTATAACAACATAAATCTTGGTTTTAAGAGATGTTGATAGAACTAGATTTTTATTGTAGCTTGATAATCGTGAGTCTTAAAACAGCTCTAGTGCTATGTTTGTCTATTCAATAAAATTGGGCCACCAGCTTTCAAGCTCTGGATAGCTCTTCATCATGGCCTGACGTGCAAATAAAACAAGAGTCAAGTTAGGAAGAGCCTGCCAAGTGGTCACCCTCCCAAGTACTGACTGACATTGCTTAACTTGGGGGTGATCGGATGGGAACTGAGCAATGTCAGACACTACTTGGAGGGGTGCTGTGTCCTTCTTCTTCTTTCTTATCTCAAAGCCATGATAATCATGGTGGGTAGTTAGCGACTGCTTTTACTGTAAGCGCACCACATGTCTACACATGTGAAAAGCAGTTCGACTTTGCACTTACAAATGTGCCAGAGCCCCGTTTGGTTACTTGCACTCGCTTGTGGGGTTGGACTTTTGCAAGAATCGGGGGCCATTGGAGCATTTTTTTTTTAACAGAAAAAAGTATCCAATGCGGGAATCGAACCCGGGTCGTAGTGGTCGAAAACCAAATGGTTTAACCAGCCTTCCATCGACCCCCTGCTGTGTCCTTATTCTTAAGAGTCAAATATTTGATCGCATGTGATGAAGATCTAGTTAGAGCTTGAGAGCTGGTGGCCCAATTTTATTGACACTATAGAAACATATCTCTAAAACTATTTTAAAAATACAGTAGAACCTCCCTGTAAAGGATAACACCTAATTGCAGAGCCAAAGTGTCCTTTAGAGAGAGGTGTCCTCTTACCGGAGAGTTGCTAAATTGTAAAAATGGTATTTTTGGTGATGAATACTGTCCTTTGTAGAGATGTGTCTGCTAGCGGGGTGTCCACTAAAGGGAGGTTCTACTGTATCTCATGTTTTTTAATAGAGCCAGCGATTTATTTTAACAGAATATCTCCTTTTTTTTTCAAATCTTGCCCATTGATGGACATAACTAGGTATAAAAATGGAGATAGTTCTCCTGACTGTATTCAGGTGGACTATACACAACATACTGAGCCAACAAGAGAGATGTGTAACCACCTACCAGAACAATATGTAGGCCCGTTGCTTCTTCACCTCTGTTCCCCCGCACACCACGAGGTTGCTGAGGTCAAAGCTGGTGATTGGGCTCAGGATCCCATCATCATCATCTGCTCATCACAGATAAAACATTTTATATTAAATAATAATCTCCTTTGATATATATATAATACAAAAAGTTTAAGAACAACAGAGAATATTTTTAAAAAGGAAACATTTCTCTGTTTTTCTTAAACTTTGTATTACTGATAAAATTGTCACAATATTGTGGATGTTAACATATAGTATACTTATTAAAAATAAGTTTGTGATGTGCCATCCATATATTGGTAGTTTCCAGCACCAGTTTAATCAACCATCCTCTCTAATATTGGATTGGGAAATTCAGCGTAGCTATCCAACACTAGTGAGGAATTCTTGGTGAAGGTATTTGAGCAAACTATTGTTGTTGCTGTATCCAATGAAGAGCCTCATGTCTCCATGCATCTTATCACAGCAGTCACAATGTCCGATCACACCTTTCTGCTGTCCCTCCTGGACCCTTGGAATATATTGACCAAATTCTGGTCTGTTTCCAAGGTGACTAACATGGCAACAGCACTTATTTTCCAATGAAGAAGTAAACTATTGGGGACAACAATAGAGAAATATAGTACAATCTAACAACTTCAACACCACAAGGGATCACAATTTTCAGTTGAATTAAAGTCCAAGTTGAATTAAAGTCCAAGTTGAATTAAAGTCCAAGCTGAATTAAAGTCCAAGTTGAATTAAAGTCCAAGCTGAATTAAAGTCCAAGTTGAATTAAAGTCCAAGTGGAATTAAAGTCCAAGTTGAATTAAAGTCCAAGTTGAATTAAAGTCCAAGTTGAATTAAAGTCCAAGTTGAATTAAAGTCCAAGTTGAATTAAAGTCCAAGCTGAATTAAAGTCCAAGTTGAATTAAAGTCCAAGTTGAATTAAAGTCCAAGTTGAATTAAAGTCCAAGTTGAATTAAAGTCCAAGTTGAATTAAAGTCCAAGCTGAATTAAAGTCCAAGTTGAATTAAAGTCCAAGTTGAATTAAAGTCCAAGCTGAATTAAAGTCCAAGTTGAATTAAAGTCCAAGTTGAATTAAAGTCCAAGTTGAATTAAAGTCCAAGTTGAATTAAAGTCCAAGTTGAATTAAAGTCCAAGTTGAATTAAAGTCCAAGTTGAATTAAAGTCCAAGTTGAATTAAAGTCCAAGCTGAATTAAAGTCCAAGTTGAATTAAAGTCCAAGCTGAATTAAAGTCCAAGTTGAATTAAAGTCCAAGTTGAATTAAAGTCCAAGTTGAATTAAAGTCCAAGTTGAATTAAAGTCCAAGTTGAATTGAAGATAGTTAAATTGGAGTGTAAACAGGCTGATATAATTAGAACAAATGATTTAGAGAAGATGTTAAGAAAAATTGAAGGAAGACCTGCAATGAACTGGCTAGAAGGGGTCAAGAAAGCTACCAGAAGTCACTAGATGAGAGTGATGGTCAATAACAGGTTAAATTGGAGAATATCTGTCCATATAGTTACCTAAAGTCAAATTGAAGGAACAACAATAGGCTAATTGGGTTTCAAAACTGCTATAAATTTAAGAAGGTGTTGAATTAAAGAGATTAAATACAGTATGAATGTATATAAAGCACAGCTATTGTGTTGACTCCAGGAACAGTTCAGTTGGCAATGAACTGTCCCAGCTTTTCTCACCTCAGGAAATGAAAAAGGTGACAAGGTCTTATTTTAAAATGTTTAACATTGTTTTAGAAACTGATTCCTCAAGTCCCCACTGCAATTAGAAAAATATTGGGAGGACCCTGGGGTAAACCAGCAGTTTCTTCAATTTAGTAAGCTAATGAAGTTGAATTGTTGGAATAGAAATATAATTCCTTGTCATCCCAATGTTTGCCTTTCCTCATTTTTCTGCGTGACACATTTGGGGATATATTTTATAAAAATAGCAATAAATGTAATTTCAAACTTGATGACAAAGATGGTGAGGTACACTTCTCTAACAATAGCTGCACTGAGAGATACATTGATCATGCTAACACATTCATATTGGGGAGACAGAATGTGTTTTTAATTAATCGACAGGGACTATCATTCTAATTTATTTTTTGTTACTCAGCAAATTTGTTCCATTATGCCTCTCTGTTCTTTCAGGTGAATAAGCATTTTGGCTTGGATTAGATGCACTAAACAGGACTATTTGGAGAGGCTGCAGCTTATCATCAAGCAGCTTGAGGAGCATGAACTCATGGAATCTTTACACAAGGGGATAAGAAACAACAACAACATGTAAATAAGCTATTTTGATCAAAGTCAATTGTTACCCTCGCTTACGTTTCCATCATTGTTCTACGTGACAATATTATTGATGGGAAAGTTTGTCAATTGAGAGGTTTTAAAGAAGATTTGGTTCTCAGGTTTCACTCTGGTAGAGGATGAGGCACACACACCACAGAGGCTAGCTACCCATTTGGATGGTTTGCCCATTCCCACTTTATCGAACTACATTAGGACAATTTTATGTGGCAGCAGCGGTGGTGAAAATGTGTGAAAAAGTCATGTGACACAACTACCAGGGCCTCAGTCCCACATGACATCTAGAGGTATAGAGAATACTCCAAGTGCAGGTTGGATGATGATCAGTTCAACTCATCAATAAAGTTTGTCTGATGCTTCAACACCCACTGTCTCCCTTTTCAAAGGTTTGTTGCTGAAGTGTCAGTCAATAAACTAGATAATCAAGGAGTTAGTTATTATTTCTAAACCCAGGATGATTAGGGGGGGGGGGGCACAATTTGGATTAGAGATTAAAGAGACAAGGTGATAAGACCAAATCCATATAAATAGTGTGTATGATTCAGTAAAAACGCTGTTACAGAATCGTCAGACACTATTTATATGGATTTTGTCTTATCGTGTTTCTAAACCAAGAGCAGATGAGGCTCTTCCAAGACTTGAAGGGATTACCATAGTATTCTAGGGCTGGTTTCTCATGGGAGCTCTGAAGGTCCCAAAGCCTGGATCACACCAACAATGATTGAGTTTTACCAAATGAAAACTAAGAATACCAGGATATGGTTGTGTTATGAACAAAGAAGAAGCTGAAAATTTTAACAAATTTTTATAAGGGTGTTTATCATATAAATATATGTGATTGAAAACATATTCAATAGACTTGTGGTGGCCACACTACGCCTCTATCAGTGCGAGCTGGGAGTACACCTCCCTGGAACATATAGTGCACGTATTGAAAGGAATTCCCATGGGTGACCAGAAGCCCTCTAAATTCCTGTTGGTAATTAAACAGCTGGCTGGCAGTGACCACTGGCAGCCCGGACCACAGAAGTACTGTGGAGGAGTTTAAGCATATGTCAGCCCAGATACAAACACTTCAAACGTAAGTCAATGAGCTAAGGAGACTCAAAGACAATGTGCAGGGATGATGACTATACTAGACCAGCAACAACAAGGAATACTCAAATTTGGGATGCAAGCCAGGCGATGCACCCAACCCTGCGACTTCAAAGTTCAGGAAAATGGATATGTCTGTCATTACTGATAGCAGAGTCCTTACAAGATGACTTTTTGTTACCGACTGCCGCAGTGCTAAGATGATTCTGGTCGACACTGGAGCCGAAGTGTTAGCCATTCCCCCATCGGTCAAAAACACCAGATCCTCCTTTTCCAGAGAACTGTTTAGAGCAAGTGAATCAGTCATCTGCACTTACAGGAAATGCCACCTTGAACTGGATCTCAGTCTCTGGTGCCCATTTCAATGGGTGAGCCAATACAGTCAATAATGTGGTTTGGGGTTGCAGGTTGAGAATTGCACTAAGTACATAGTGGGAAAACCTTGCAACCATTCTGGAAATTCATTATTCTGAGATGACCAGAATTAAGTATGAAAATCAAGGACATTGTTCCCTTGGGAGAACAGGATTGGTGCTTATCCCTCCTGCTCTGTACCAGTCATGTGCAGCATTAGTTCTTGCTGGCATTGGACCTTGGTGGAGGTGGTCTCATATCAGACACTGCCACCTCAGGCACTGAGTCTCACTGAGTCCAGGAGAGACCTGATTTAGCCATGTTTTTTGGGCTATGATTTCTAATGGGAGCTTCTACTGTACTATCACTATTCTCTATTCAGAAGAAGGATTGAACTGGATGTTAAAGATGAGATGTAGAGATTCTTGTATCCATTCTATGTCATCTGCATCATTACTATTATAGGTGAAACTATTTTCTCTGCCTTTTTGAGGTGAATCTATGTATAGGACTATAGGTTATCATTTTTCGAGTGCCCAATACTATTTATGTCATAATATGTACAAGTCCCCTGAATGTTACAACAAAGATTTACTGCAATCCCCCTAATTTAGAAAGAAAAGTTCACTTTTTTTTTTTTTTTTTGCTTATCCCTAGTACACGTGGTACAGGCCATGATAATCATGGTGGGTAGAAGGCGGCTGCTTTTACTGTAAGTGCACCACATGTCTATACATGTGAAAAACAGTTCGACTTTGCACTTACAAATGTGCCAGAGCCCCATTTGGTTACTTGCAGTCGCTGGTGGGGTTGGACTTTTGCAAGAATCGAGGGCCTCGGAGCATTTTTTTTTTTTAATCAGAAAAAAGTGCCCAATGCGGGAATCGAACCCGGGTCGTAGCGGTCGTAAACCAATGGTTTACTAACTGTATCATCTAAGTGATCTCTAAGTAGTAAGTAAGTGGGATGGAGACTCACCGGATCTTGCCGTCAAGGGAGGAGGAGAGTAGATGGTGGGGGGAGAGGGGGCTGAACCTGAGGTCTGTGATCTTCTTATTGTGTCCTGGAGTTGACACACTTGTTACCTCAGTGTCCACAGTAGTCAATTCTCTATTTGAGACATCGATTTCTCCCGTCTTAAATCCAATTTGGTGTGTGGTTTCTAATTAGAAATCTATCACATATGGGATCATTTAACACTATACTTGGTTGATCCATTTCTCCCAACTAGCCTCTGCCCATGAGATAGACACTTCAATGCTGACCACCAAGTCAGCCTTACCACTGGTGGGGGAACAGTCAGGACTGGCCAGAAGAGTGGCTAACCTCTGTTGTGACAAGTCACAGAATAGATGGTGTACAAACACTTTGTTTTTTAAAGTTATCTATATAATATTTTATCAGAATTAAGTTTTATATGAATTAGGGCATTAGTTTCCTTGAGCTTATAGTGAGTCCACCAATGGCAGTAACTCCTGCCCAGCATGGTCTGTGTGTGATTGAAACTCTGCTCCCACACAATATAAAAGTAGAGTGAAGTTGTGGTATTGGACTCCTGTCTCTGGGACCATTCCTTGTATCTATCAGATAGAACGGGGCTCTGGAACATTTGTAAGTGCAAAGTCAAACTGCTTTTCACATGTATAGACATGTGGTGCACTTACAGTAAAAGCAGTTGCCTACTTCTACCCACCATAATTATCATGGCCTGTACCACGTGTACTAGGGATAAGCAAAAAAATCAGAAAGAGTGAAGCAGCTGCTGCTAACCATTCTCCACTGTTGGTATATTCCAGAGAACTTAGGAACCAGTGAGGTAATGTTTACATTAGAGAAATTCTACTGGTGTTGTATCAGAACTACGTGAAAACTTTCTCCATTGAATATTTAAAAATAGAAATGAAAATTAAGGAGCAAAGATTTTTATTCAGATAAACGTGTGACAAGCTTTCGGGCAGTCACGCCCTTCAACAGGTAGCAAACTAAGGTAACCAAAGACTTTATATAGGAATCTACTAGAGGTATATTTGCATATGTGATGTATATAGTACGGCGAAAATACAATTCAGGTTAAAATTTTTGCATATCTAAATTATTGATATATAACAACTACGTAAGAATGCTAATCGTGAAAAATGTTAAAAAATTAAAAAACTTAAAAAACGATACAAATTGCAGAACGGCTATGGTAAAACACGAATCCGGGAAGTAACCTGAATCAGCGCTAAAAAACTATCAACTGTTCAACCCGCCATCAGCGACCACACCACCAAAAGACGGGGGGGGGGGGGGAGGTTTATCCGTTTTTAAATTACTACATATATCATGCCGCTGCCGTGCCTCTACTTCCCATTAGAGACTGCCTAGCTATACATACTGTCCTCCAACCTCTCAACATCCCAAGGGGGAATTTTTTGTTTGAATTATATTTTAGATTTTTTGTTTGATATAAAGTTAATAGGCTGGAGATTGGAATTAGAAAAATTGATAAATTTAAGTAAGTGTTGAATTATCGCAGTGACATTGAAGAAGTTATATTGATATTAAAAAAATCATAGATACGGTTAGGCCTTTCCACACAGCCCTAGTAAACATAATTTCCCCTCTAAATATTTAAAGTTCTTTCTAGTAAATATATTGTTGGAGATTATTTTATTATTTTGATTAAATGTTTTATTGTATTTGACCAAGAGTGCCTGGTCACTGTGTATGTTTGATTGTATATATAGTGTGCTTGAAAATAAAACGTGTGTGTGAATAGTACTGGTCGTGCCTTTATTCTCTCTTTGGCAGAGGCTTTGGAAACACCATAAGGGTGTCACTTTAGATAACATCAAAATTTACAGTCCTAAGGAAAACGGCCTTCATTCAGTTAAGAAAAGATATCTTAACATATATGAATGTGTGTGCAATCACAAATATAACTTTTTTTTTATAAGATGACTCTAAAAGAAATTGTTTATTTTCAATAAAAGATGTATATTTTGGTTCTCTAGAATATTATTTTAATATTTGTGTGTTTAGTTATGTCAGACACCTGTATCTTCTTTGGCTGCGGTTTAGTATGTCTGACATCAATCAAGAATAGGTTTATCTTTCTCAAACTGTCTTTAATTTGGAGTTGAGTTATGTAGGATTGAGTCACTTTACAGAGGTGGTGGTGCCTCATGGGAGGTTTGGTTTAAGAAAAATAATAACAAAGTATCATTATCATCAGCCAATGGGAGGGTTCATCACTGATGTGCCAGGTCCAATCATCTTTCACTTAGTGGTTGTAGGAAGATGAGTGTGTTGATAATGTTGTGAATTTCATATTTTAATATACACACACAGAAGACTCTTGCTATAACAATGTCACATATTTTATATGTTATTATATAACCATTCTATATACAGTTACGAGCGTCATTCCTCATCTCCTAATCAATCAGTCATTTGTCAGTTTTCACCTCTGTCACCGTTTGCTTTTTTTTTGGAATGGCGCCCTCCTATTGGTTGGCTACGGTCACGCCACCTTTGCCCCCCACTCGCTATTTCGTCTTTGTAACATTGTGTTGGAGCGGGTCGCTCCCTAAATAAATGCATATATTAGATAATAACCAAATGGAATCCTCTCTTTCTTTTTCCCAGTAAGAGACGCCTACGGAAGCCAACAGTACATAGACAGATAAATCACATAGGCTATAGTTATTAACTAACATATGCAATTATTTAAGGCGCCAATTTATAATTGTAACAAATATTATTTGAATCAAAATGTTCAATCGGGTAAAACACGGGCGTTGCCCGGGTCATTCGGCTAGTGGTTATATATATATAAGGCAATTGGAACTTAAAACTTGGGACTTATATAACCATGGTGTGCTGTTATAAAAGAGGCTGCATTGCGCGCTAGATTCAAATATTTAAAAATATATACCATATCTAAGAATCCGCCATTCAGTGTAATGTATATAAGCAGGATCATCCAATAGAGTATTAGAGCTCCAAGAAATGGTCTGGTGGATTAAATTGACCCAACTGCAAGGATAGTTCACCACTGATGAGCCAAGCCCCTCCTCACTATTTTTTTTTTATTACAGTAAGGACAGTAGGAAGTTTGGTTTATTGGAAAAGAAACATTCAATAGTTTTATTTCTTATAAAGGAGGCTGTTATAATAAGAAACCATTGTGATGTTCAAGTAAGGTTTTACACACTCTATATATATCAAAATATAGTTTCAACCTCTCTCCCCATCATATGATCATCATTATAAACCAGTTACCATGTAGAGAGCCCATATTCTTGGCAGTTTCCAGGTCATAGAGCTCTACACATTTAGTGGAGAGTGCGGCAGCTACCATGGTGGAGGTTTCATCCCTGGAGACAACATCAGTCAGATTTAATACATCTCTGATGATACAATAAGTGAATAAGATAAGGCACAATTTGGATTATATAGAATACAGTTACGAGCGTCTTTCCTCATCTCCTAATCAGTCATCTCTCTCTGTCACCGTTTGCTTTTTTTTTGGAATGGCGCCCTCCTTTTGGTTGGCTACGGTCACGCCACCTTTGCCCCCCCCCCCCCCCCCCCCCCCCACTCGCTATTTATGTAACTATTGTGTTGGAGCGGGTCGCTCCTTAAATAAATGCATATATTAGTTAATAACCAAATGGAATCCTCTCTTTCTTTTTTCCAGTAAGAGACGCCTACGGAAGCCAACAGTACATAGACAGATAAAGCACATAGGCTATAGTTATTAACTAAAATATGCATTTATTTAAGGCGCCAAATTATAATTGTAACAAATAGTATTTGAATCAAAACATTCAATCGGGTAAAACACGGGCGTTGCCCGGGTCATTCGGCTAGTAGATTATAAACACAAGGCAATAAGACCAAATCCAAATAAATAAATAGTGTGTGATGTTTTGGTAACAGTGTTGTTACCGAAACGTTACACACTATTTATTTATTTGGATTTGGTCTTATTGCCTTGTGTTAATAAATGAATAAATACCTCTAATATAAGTTTTTTTTTTTTTTTTTTTTTTTTTTTTTTTTTTTTTTTTAAGATTGAAAAACCTCTAGCAACAAGCACAGGAGTTGCCACGGGTATCAAGCCTGTAGAGCTTGAGACTTTTGATGGTGTCTGCTGGGAATGAGTAGAGCTCATCAATGGATGAGCCAATACAGTCAATAATGTGTTTTGGGGGTAAAGGTTGAGAATTGCACTTAGTACAAAGTGGGAAAACCTTGGAACAATTTCAAACATCCCGAAAAACTTATTCTAAATATGTTTTCTGATGAAAATGCCAAATAATAACAAAATATGCACCAAATTGTCAGTTAATGAATATTATTATAAGGTGAAAGCTGCCTTTTTTGTGTCAGTATTTAGTAATCCAAATCTGTTTTGAAACAGTAGAATCTCTCCTTAAGGGAACACTAGTTGGAGAGTTAGTTGTCCTTTAAAGAGAGGGCTTCTCTTAGCTGAGAACAGCTAAAGTTGGTATATATATATACAACAACAACAAAAAGCCTTTATTTAGGGCCTCTCGCCCTATACAGGATTCGCCAGTTCACAATCTCTTGAGGGTTTACCACCATTGAGGAATACCATAACCTTCGATTTGGACTCGTTCAGTGTCATATAGTTCTCACCAAGATATTCTTTCAATATATTAATCTTTTTTGGAGGTTTATGCTCGACTCCCCTATAATAGCAATATCATCTGCATACATCAGCAGGTGAACATCACCAAATTCCGGCAGGTATACACTCGTCAGATCTGAGTTGTCATACATTTTAATCAGGTCCGTCATGAATAATATAAAGAGTAATGGCGATAGTGGCTCTCCTTGTAAAACACCCGAATGTATCTTAATATTTTCTGTAATTAATCCCCTCCATCTGACTGCCACAATCGCCTGTTCGTAGTAATTTCTAATTGCATGTATAAATTGATAGCTCACGCCCAGATTGGTTAATTTCTTCCAAAGTAATGAGTGAGAAACTGTATCGAATGCTTTTCTCAAATCAACAAAAAATACATATAATTTTCCTCTCTTTTTCCTCAGTGAAAGTTGTATTAGAGTGGTCAATGTGAATATCAGATCCACACATGATCGACTCCTTCGGAAACCCGCCTGATTTTCTGGAATGACGTTTCTTCTTTCTACCCATTCATTCAGTCTTGATCTTAGTATTGTCGTAAAAAGTCTCGATAAATTACTTATCAGTGCTATACCACGATAATTTGAAGGGTTGTCTTTGTCACCGCTTTTAAAGATTGGATGTATGATCGATTTAGTCCATATTGTAGGATAGTGTCCCATTATCAGAGCTCTATTGTAAAATTGTTCTAATAAACCCATGTATGAGTCTGGGAGTACTTTTATTATTTCATTGGGGATGTCATCAGCTCCACTTGCCTTGTTATTTTTCAAATCTCTGATTGCCCTGCCTATCTCTTCAGAAGTTATCTCTGGATCAAGTATTGGATTGCTCGGCAAGATCCTCACTTCTATATTACAAATCTTCTCTTTTTGCTCAATACTCATTAATTCGCAATAAAATTCGTGCCATTCCTGTACAGTAATTTCTCCTTGAATTTTTGTTGCTCTTTTAAATAGCGCAATGGTCTTCCAAAAGGACTTTGAATCTTTTATATATCTCAATATTTCTTGTTTTTCCTGAATATATTTCTTTCTTTTATCATCTAATAAACCGAGATATTTCTTTCTATGGAGAGCATAGCTTTCAAGGTCTTCCTTTCTGTTGGTTCTACGGTATTCCTTCAGACTTTCTTTTGTTAGCTTTTTCATTTCGTAACAGTTTTTGTCAAACCATGGTTTAGATTGTCCGGGGGCACCCTTAGTTAAGTACATTATTCCTGATGTTGACATTGCCTCAGTAATTCTTTGAGTGAAAGTATTTACGGAGCTATCGAGATTTGATATTTTTACTACTTGCAATTCCTTTAATTCCTGTTTAAATGTATTAATTCCCTCAGCTGTCCATCTGTATCTCGTAACACCATATTCTTCTACCTTAGATTTATTTTCATAGGTGTTTTGGACTGTTATCTTCAGGATAAGAGGAAGGTGATCTGAATACATCTGGGTTTCTATCCTGAAGTCTGATATTTTTTCCAGTATTCCTTGTGAAACTATGCAGTAATCAATAGCTGATGAGCCTCTCTCCGAAACATATGTAAAGTCTCCCTCTCTGTCTCCTGTTGATCTTCCATTGATTATTGTCAGCGAATTGTCCTCGAGAAACTCGAGAAGTCCTTCAGCCAGTGGTGAAATTATTAGATCTCTTGCTTTTCTTTCGGAAACTAAAGAGAGTTGAAGATTTGTTGGATTATACAGTCCCCCGAGCCCTCCAGTTCTAATATTTAAATCCCCAATTAGAATTAGTTCTTTCCCGTCAGTTATCTGTTTTTCCATATATTTAGTTAATCTAGCTAAGTTATTCTGGTAAAGTTCGTTTGGAGGGAGATATACAAATATCAAGCAGGTGGTAGGTTTGTCAGTTCCTATGTTTTGTGATAAGAAAATCGATATCCAGATGTTATCCTTTTCTGTACTGTGCAACCTGTAATGTCCCCCTTTTTTGACACCCACAATTATTCCTCCTGATTCCCTACCCCTTTCTGTGGTCTTTGTTGCCGGATGTTCAAAAATTTGGAAATCCTTTAATGTTATATTTGTGAGATTTATACACCATGTTTCAAGTAAAGCGAAGATCTCGTAATTTTTAATGTACTCGAGAAGTGGAAAAACAGAGAGCAACCTAAAAAGTCCATTTATATTCCAGCATATCATTGTATTTACCGTAACTTTTGGTTTTTTAAAGCTAATAGTCTTAAAACCTTTTTGTGAATCTTTATTTGTATGCATTTTATTTTGTAGTGTCTGTAAAGTTTCTGATTTGTCAACATCAATTCGGGGCTGCGTCGACTGCTATAATGTAGAGCCCCTTTCACCAACCACTCTACCGTCAACGACTTCGTATTTTTGTCCATTTGCAAGAAGCTTATTGTCTCTTAATTTTGAGCGTATTCCTTTTTCGGATAGTTCTTTCTTCTTAGAAATCAGTAAGCGGCGTTGTTCTCGGGTCTTCAGAGTGTAATCTTTGTTTACAAAAATCTTATCATCTCTGAATTTGTAGGAATTCCTAAGTAGAGCAATTCTTGTGGTTTGTTTTGGAATTTCAACCAAAATTGGCGCGTTAGCTTTCTTTGAAAGCCGATGACAACGCATTATTTCCGATTCGACTTGTATTTGCATCTTTTAATTTATCGCCGTAACTAATTTGCATAAAGTTTCATCTGAGTTTTCGGCTTCGGGCCCTTTTATACCGTAAAATATAAGGTTATTTTCCCTTATTTTCCTGTCCAACATATCACCATGATCCTCTAGACTTTTTATTCTCAAATCGTTTTTTGTGGCTAATTCCAAGCATGTTTTCTGTGAAGTTTCGATAACGGTCAATCTTTGATCCCATTCCTCGAACTTTTGTTCAATGTTTTGTAATCTAGTTTCTAGTCTTGCTCCTAAAGTCCTTAGCTCTGTATGGATTTGTTTAACAAGAGATTTGATATCATCTTCAATAGCTTCCTTTGTCTCAGTAGTTTGTACAGTCGACAGAGTTGTTTGCTTTTTTGTAGGGGGCCCGGGGTTAAGTTCCACGCCACCAATGATAAGTTGGTATATATCTATATTAATAAAATGCAAATTTCATAAGTGTACATCACTAAAAACTTTCGTTACAATGCATCAATTTCAACCAAATTTTCAACATTTATGTAAAACGAGATGGAGCAGGTTTTGCTTAACATCAAAATATTTTTCCCTAACATTAACATGCGTAACTTCGCTGTTATCGATTAAATACAAAAAAAAATCAACAGAGTTAATTTTATTTATACATAAATACAAAATTAAATTTCAACAGAGTTAATTTTTTTACATACTAGCTAATAATCTCAATCTAAAAAAATATTCAAAACAAGCAATTTTAAGATAACACCATATGAAAAACAGTCGGCCAAGAAAACAAATAAAGTGTAATATATATATAATATAATATATATAATAAAATCTTAAATATTATTTATCAAAAGTAAGATTATCTCAGGATGACACGGCAATTTATTTGAGACAAGAATAATGATACAATTCCAAGGCGAAGATACTATTCCTTTAACTTCCAATTACCGAGGGAACCAATTAATATTGATTTTATTCAACTTATCGAGTATTTTTCAAGGGACCGGAAAAAAATGTTCACTAGATAAAACAATGATTTTGTAATGTAGAAAATTAGGAAAGACAAAATTCAGGATGACACGGCACACAGGGACCGGGAAAAAATGTTCACTTTATCGAGAGATTCAAATTTACAAGTTTCAAATTATCAAAATATATCTTCTTTTTTAAATAAGTTTATAGAGAATTGTTTTAACAAATGTTCGTTAGACAAACCTTTACTCGGGTAAATATATATATAAGTGGTCATTTTGGCAATGAAAACTGTCCTTTAGAGAAAGATGACTTCTAGTGTGTGCCCACTCATCGAGGTTCTACTTTGTTGTTTTATTGGATCATAGTTCTGATGCAAATCTAATCTCCCCAATCTTCTTCTTCTCTTCTTCTTCATTATCTCCACTCAATGATCATATTATGGTATCAAGCTTGTTGATGGAGTCTGCTGGGGAATGTCAGTCATTATGGTTGTCAATCCCACCAGTGAATGCAAATAATCAAATAGGACTTTGTAAGTGCCAAATTGAGGAAACTACCTAATTTGTGGACATGTGGTGTACTTACAGTTTAATGTCACAACCCTTGACATTATGATTATCACATATGTAGACAAATGGTACACTTGGATTACTCCCAAAACATCATTAACCCTTAACTGGACGGGTGGATTTTTCTTACGTAACTGGACGGGTTGGGTAGATTCAACCCACCTATGTAACTTTATGAAATAAGCGTTAAATAATGATTGAAATCAATATTTTAAAAAATATTTAATTAATATATAGTTAATATACAGATTTTGACTTTTAAAAATTCTGAATATAATCTATTTACAGTTTTAAAAAATTATAAAGAAATGTTATTGCAAACGCTTAGTTGACATACAGAGCAAAGGGTTTTTATTTTTTACTGCGTTTTTGATGGACATTTGTAGCACCATTTTGGAATATCAGATTGTTGTGGCATCGTAGATTCCCTTGATGTACTTGAACCATCATTTTTCTTGAATTGCCGTCTGTAATTCCCGCGGGAGAGAATTGAGATTACGTGTGGCCAGGTGTTCATCAGTCAATGCTCTCCCAAGATCAACAATAAAATGACTCCTTTCTTTTTTACCTTTTTTATCAATCTGATTATTGATTTTCTTTTTTCTTTTTTTTTTTGGAACATAGGAGACTAAAGTGGTTGTTCCAGAGAGACTAAAAATAGAGGTTCCTGATTCTCTATTAGGGTGCGGTTGAAATTGTGGTGAATCTAAGGTTTGTTCTTTCTCATCGTTCCTAAATCTGTAAGACCATGTTCTTTCAACTTATCAACTAATTTTACTGAGGTGAATCAATTGTCTGCTGGAATATTTCTTCCAAAGTGTGGTCGACTAATCTCTAAAACATATATTTTGGGATGGCAGGGATAGTTCTCTCTGTTGACTTGATTGATTATTCTACTTATCCAAAGAAAGAGGTGTTATTTTATAAAAAGGAAGCTAAAAATAGCGGAAGATAGAGACTCAAGTATGAACTATGAGCTAACACCGACATGAAAAATTCTCACGCTTCTGAACGGGCTGGGCGGAATCCGCCCACACATGCAAATTTAACCCCCCTCCCAAAACTGAAATTTATAAACGATGGATGGAAAATGTTTGTATCACTGTAAAATTAGAATACATGAAAGCTGGTAGCTCTAGGTAAACGAAAAATATATATTTTTCCTATATTAAATTTATGCATGGGCAGAATCTACCCAACCCGTCCAGTTAAGGGTTAAGTATCCTAGCCATGGATATGTGTGGGATAAGTGAGTTACACCCCATAACAACAGCAGTACTTACCCCCCCACAGTAACATGGGTCACATAGAGGTTGTCTTTCTGAGCACAGTTGATCCTTCGCCGGCACTCATAGCTGGCCTTGGCAAGGTCTCCCAGCTGGCTGGCCTTGATGTACTTGGAGGATGGGTTGCAGTCTGATTGGGCTTTTCTTTTGAACTGTCAAACCAATGTTTGTTGTTAACAAGGTGCAAAATATGACATTTTATGGTGAAACTGAGGCAAAGCAATAGGTTTATAAAATAAGGTTGATAATAAACTCTGCCTTTGCCGGTCCCAAGCCCGGATGAAAAAGGAGGGGAAGCAGTAACAAGCTCACTAAAAAACCTGGGCTCAGGTGGCCTAGTTGATAATACCCTGCGGCGGCCATTTCATATTGGAGCTAAGTTGTCTTGCTACTTAGTAGTGCTCCCAGTCTTAATGACAAAAGCAGTAGACGCATTCTACTTCACCTAATCATTATGGTTGTCAAATCTCTTTTGATGAGCTCTACTCATCTCCAGAAGATACCATCAAAATCTCAAGCTCTACAAGCTTGATACCCGAATATGATTGAGTAGAGATAAGAAAGAAGAAGAAGGTTGATAATATATTTAGTGTCCACTTCTTTGATAAGGCATAATTTGGATTATAGATTATAAACACAAGGTAATAAAACCAAATCCAAATTAATAGTGTGTGACATTTCGGTAACAACGCTGTTACCAAAACTTCACACACTATTTATTTATTTGGATTTGGTCTTATTACCTTGTGTTTATGTCCACTTCTTTGATTTACGCTTGCAAGCTGAAGAGAAAATATTTTCTTTTTTAAATCAGTTAGGTGAAGGGGGGAGAGAATGGAAGTTGGCTTTATTTCTTTCTATAAATCCAATCTAAACAATGAAGTGGACCCTAAAAATATGTTCTACTGTTGACACCAAAATTGAAAAAAAAAAATAGTAAGAGAGACAGGATTTATACTACAGATGCTTATAATTTATTATAAGATAATAAAAGAAACTCATTGCGAAAGGTTGTATTTTTATTTTAAAATTTGTAGCGCAATTTTTTCGTTTACTTCAATAATTTATTATATGATAATTATATTATAATTTATTAATAAGAGTTTTAAATTTCGTAGTGAAGTTCAAAATAATGCCACTTTATAATTTCAATTGCCATCTATCCTTAATTAA
Organism: Cordylochernes scorpioides; assembly: GCA_030710605.1. Lineage (NCBI taxonomy): Eukaryota > Metazoa > Arthropoda > Arachnida > Pseudoscorpiones > Chernetidae > Cordylochernes > Cordylochernes scorpioides. Next base: position 57,355,297 of record CP092869.1, read on the forward strand.
ATATCTTCTTGACTTTTAAATGGTTCAAGATTTTCACCCATTTGTAACAAAAATCACCTAGTTCAAACTTATATTTTATTAATACTTAAAATCATTCGTATTTAAACCCCCTAGAAGTATTTGTGATAATAATACATGAATGTTTTTATATTTTTTATTTATTCATTTTAAACTGCATTGATACTGCGTTTTGGTTTTGAAATAACTCTTGTTTCTCACGTGTTTGTTATTGAATTTTAAATAAATATCAGATGAAATGATTTTAGAAACTTATCGATACCTTTCCCATCTTTATAAATTTATAATAACAAAGTTTTTTGCTTTTATTATTATTATTTATTATTATTATTTTTTTTTTAAGAAAGCAACTATTCCTTTTATTTTGAAAACATAAACATTTAGAGTATGATGATAAACATAAAAATTCATAGCATAATAAATTTTTGAAAATATTTCTAAATTAGTAGATTTTAATTATTATTATTATGAATCTCTTAGAATTATTTATAATAAAAAAAGGGATTCAAACTAGCCCTAATAAAAATTCAAAGCGGAATTTATATTAGTCTTGAAAATGGTTTTAGATCTTTTCAAATTATTTAAGACATTTTTGACTTCATTAAGGACAATTTTTATGTTAATGAGGTCATTTTGTGTGTATATAAAGGTTTTACATCTTTAAAACAGCATTTTAAAGTTTAATAAGCCATCTCATAGTGAAGTATCAACATTTTAATGTTGAATAATGAATATTTCCAGATTTACTAACAAAATTTTGAGTTCTTTCATGAAATTTCAAAGTTCAATATTTGAGTTTTTATAATGTATATTCTCTCTCTCTCTCTCTCATTGAAAGAAATATTTTATGGAACGATATTTGAAAATTAACCATATGTGTTTCTTTTGAACGAAAAATCGAAATTTATTTTAAGAAGAAATAACGATTATTTATAACCTTAGAGATGAAGTGTGAAGGGATGAATTGTGAAGAGTAATCCCTGGACACTTTTTTTTTGTTCATAATTACTCTTCACAATTCATCCTTTCATACTTCATCTCTAAGGTTATAAATAAACGTTATTTCTCCTTAAAATAAATTTCGATTTTTCGTTTAAAAGAAGCACATGCGGGTTTTCAAATGTCGTTCTACAATTATAAGCCCCATTATATTGTATTATATTTTTTTATGGTTTAAAAATAACCCCTTGTATGGCTCTGGTGATTGTGAGATATAGATGGGGCCTGAAACTTTCAGGCTTGATAGCACATAGCCAGAGAGAGACTAGAACAACCCCTTCCCTGTGGTCGAGCCATCTGGCACATGGCGGCTGACATGGCCCCACCAGCACCAAGCCAGAGTATGAGATAGACTCAGACGCCCTTACCTGTGGTCGAGTCACCTGACCTATGGTGACTGACTTGAACCCACCAGCACCGAGCCAGACTCCAGCATGCCTATCCCTATGGGCAAGCGGACACCAGCTCCCCCACGAGTCTTAAACATTCCCCAAGCTGATCTCTAGATGTCCAGTTCCTACAATGTTCATTTTTAAAATATAATATTCAATGCAGGAAATGAAAACAGTAAAAGAAACAATTCTGTTTTAATGTATTCATTTCCTGTATATAAAATATTCAATACTTTAAATCCATATTTATTTTTTATTGGTGAATTTTTTAAAAATTCATTTTAATTATTATTTAATTATAATTTTTAGTTATTTTACTTCACACACAGATGATGATAGCCTTGGAGGGTGAGTTCAGCATCACTGGGGAAAGTAAGTCAAATATTTATTTTGAAATTTCTAGAAAAGCGGAAGGGGGAAAGCCTAAGCCGCTGACTATGCTGCGACTCTGACCACCCTTTCCTGATCCTGGACATTGGTTCCTGAATTAAGAGATAGGTAGGGCTAGATGGGTGTTTTCTGGGACTAGATTTTTAATATTTTATGTACAAAGTTATTTATTTTATTATAAGGTCGGAGAAGGTTGGTGGATAACAGCCGCTGGTCTGAAGGCGGGAGATGTCTGTGAACCTGATTAATAAAGTGGCCACTGGAATGAGTCTGGACATGGCAGTGATAAAAGGCGCGGCGAGTTGTCTCCAGGCGTGTGACGTGTGGATTAATAAAAAAAAAGAGGAGAATCCTTTTTGTGGCGAACCCTTCTTGTGGAAAACAATGAAGGCAAGTTTAAATACTGTATATGATTATTAATCCCCTTAAAACTCTTGTTTTAAAGTATATCAAACTAAGCTGTACCCACAGAGAACCATAATTGTAGTCCTAGAAACCTTTTTCCACAAACTGTGCTCATAGAGATAGACATGTTGGAGTCTGGCTTGGCGTTGTTGGGTTTAAATCAACAACCATAGGTTAGGTGACTCGACCACGGGATTTCTCAGTCCATCTCAGACTGGCTGGTGCTGGTGGAGCAAGTCAGCCACCATGGTTTATGTGGCTCGACAATAGGGAATGGGCATCTGAGTCCATCTCAGACTCTGACTCATTGTTGTCATAACTGAAGGCTTCAGGCTCCACATTTATATGTATGTTAAAATCGTGATGTTTTATAAGTTTTTGTTTGCTGTTAACTTTAATAAACTATTTCCAGATCTCTACAAGTACAAATATTCAGGCGCCAGTGGCTGCAGAAAAGCTGACCACAAATTTATTCATCTATGGCATATGAAGAGACCTAAAGCTGTACCGCTAGCAATAAATGTTGATGGGGAAATTAACTAATCCTTTCTGGCTAAACATATTTTATTTTAGACCAATAAAATATTCTTTCAATGTACAACAGAAATATAGATAAAAACAAAGAAAAATTACTTAAATAGGATCACGCATATATAGATTTAAAAGGAATAAAAACTATATAAGGTTAAAATAGGGAGGAGTTTAATATATATTTATATATAGTAATTTAAACAATGTGATATGTAAGTAATAAAGTATGACAGTCGTCTCAAAGTGACACCAGCTTGCTACCGACACCTGGGGGATCCAGACAGCAACAAAAAGGGCGTTGGTCCAGATGTTGACAGTTAGTTAGGTTACAGTGGATATTTTCGGACAGGCCCGCTGAGTTTAGGTCGTGTTCATCTCACGGCGGCCCTCGTAGCCGCCGTTTTGGCTCCTCTCTGTCCCCGCGGCTTCATGCAGGACGCCGAGCTTTCCTCAGTTAATCCTCAACTTTCCCCTGGTCATGGTGCCACGTGAGACGTACTAGGAGAGCGTCTTTTGATCCCAAACTTTGTCCTTACTGTCCCGTGCGGACTTCCCACTCTGCACGTCTTGCCATGCCACTCAACCAGATATACGACATATATGTAGTATATTTTGAGTAATATAGTTCACAGCCTTATTCTAATATTTGTTATAACACCATATCTATGTAAAAATATGTATCATACTTGTAATAATAGAAGTGACAATAAAACAAAGAAGGGGTAAAGGTAGACCAAGACGACACTATAGATCAGACGACGCAATAACCAGACAACAGGTGTTTATGATAATGAGTTCATTCCCCCCCCCCCCCCCCCCCGTCAGCAGGTGGCCGACACGTGGCCAGACATAATTAATCAGCGCTTGACAGGTGGCGTGATTTAATGGGAACCAATCAGAACTCATCGCCATCTGCGAGCGTCTCATATAAAAGCCCCCAAGAATTGGGACAAAGTTAGTAGTTGTTTCAGTTGTTTCGGAGCGACACCGTTATACGGTCAGTCAGATCTCTCACCCCTATCCGTGATGTAGACTTAGGGCATCCGTGACGTCCATGGTCCGACTACCTTCGTCCGTGGTCTACCTCTACTTCTTGGAGTTTACCATCTAGACCTGCCTCTGTCTCTTGCTGTCCCAGTGCGGGAATCCCATCACACACCCACGACTACGACTGCTCAGCACATTCCACAACGGGATTACTACAGAACCCGTTAAAGTCGACAGGATAACTGAGGACAGCGGCATGCAGAGGATGACGGAGGCTGGAGACGAACACGTCGCGGATGCCCTCACCAACATGCAACACCACTGCGAAGACCTAATAAGACGCCTAAAAGACGCCATGCGAGAACTAGCTGCACCTCGCATCGAGCAGGTCATCATCGCCCCCATCGACATCTCCTGCGCCACGAACAGGCAGACAAGATTCATCTAGAAATCCTGGCATTGCCCCGCCAACCAGCATCGACGATGTCCCATGGCAACCACCGCAAAAAAGATCACCAAGCCTCATCGCAGCCCACTCCACAAGACCCATTCAAGACATCCATCTGGTAGGAGAATTTTCTCTACAGAACTATTTAATATAACACTTTTTCCGTTTGCTCTGAATTAATTATTCGATACCATTTTAATAGCAATAATATTATTATTATAAATCCATCAAGTTAATTATTTTACCATTTTTATAGCATTTCAATTCAAATATTAAATCTTGTACACCCTCATTTATCAATTTTAACTTTATTTTAAGCAACTTTTGAATTTTAATTCATTAATTTCAATTTTACATAAAAAAATCATATTATATTTTAATTACTCGAATCATATTTCTAAACTTATTTGTGTGTTTTTTTTAAATATCTTATTTTATAGCAAAACTCCAATTTCTTAATCAAATACTCCAAACTTTGCAAAAATCATTGTTATGTTCACTATGTACACGCCCCATTCAAATTATAAGTCACTATCATGCCATTGCCCTTTTACAGGATAATATTCCGCACTAATTAACCCTTCAATCGATACCTTATTTATGGCCATAATATTAATAATTAAATTTATTACACTCTTTATTTTACTTGACCTATTACTATTCCAATTGTATTTCTCAATATTTAAAAGTTTTAAAAAACTGGTCCTAGATTTGTATTTTTATAAATATCAATTTTAAATTATCTCATCTCAAAATGTGCCTCCCATTTTTTCCCACAATTACAAATACAACTATAAATGTAAATGCGAAAACTAAATATCATACCATAAGATTTCCATATCCCATTACATTTCATTCCTACCTGTGTTAAATTGTCATTTACGAAACTCTACCGAATTTTGTACCCATGCCATAATCTTTTCTCTTAAAAAATTTCGTAAATTCATTATTTTATAATTTTTCTAAACCTAATCACCGCTAATAATCTCCAATCTAACGTTTGTCTGAACATCTTGACGCAAAACTTACTGAGAAACTAAGGTTATTTTCACCTAGAGAATCCCAGAACCTCGTGGACGAAGTTAATCAAGATAGTTACTAATAAATATAAAGACACGCCCCATACTATAACATCCAAAAATTGAAAATTCCCCGAGTTATGTAATAATATAAATCCCAGTATAATAGAAAGTAGAGAAATATCAGTACCACGTACAAATGACAGGCACGACAAAGAGAAAAGGACAATTAATTCCAGACTTCATCCCAACGCGCGCGACAACAAATTCAAGGTCGCACTGATCTCCCCCTAATTGTTTTTTTTTTTATACTTCGTCTTCCCTTACCTACTTCTAAAGGGTTGGAATGACCGTTGTACCCACCATTAGCAGCCTGTCAATCATTCAATTATAGGCCTTCCATGCTTCTCTCGTCTCTTGATCATTTTCCATTGGCCTTCTATGCCTTCGTTCTAACCACCCCTCGTCCATCGCAGAGTTCCTGTTTGCCGACTTTTTATTTACACCCAGGTCATAGTCCCAGCATTCTTTATTTCATTCTTTTTTCCTCAAACCCGGGTTCAATCAATCAATGGCAACAGTCGAGCCCTGTTTTCACAATCTACCTCCATCCTCTAACCTCTTCAACGGTTCCTGAGACTCCTGCTCGTCAACATTTTTTAATTTTTATTTTTTAATGATCCATCGACCTGGTACACTCTTCCTCCCCATGTTAACTCCACACGGAGAGCTTGGGTAACCAGCGAGATATTTTTTTTTCTTTCTAACGCTCGACCCAGGCCATCATCAGCACGATGCGCCCACTCATTTTTCGTTTAATTTTATTTTTCATCTGGTCGAGCTCAATCACCGACAGCAGCGCAGCTCTTGAGACACCATCTCTTTTTAACCTCTCGCAGAAAAGAAAATTCTTTCCCATATTCCCCCATTACCTACCTCTCCTTCGATCTTCACGCCTTTTGCCCATCTGATCTAATGATACTTACAGAACATCTTGAGATTGCTGAACCCTGAAAACAATACTTCGCTTCTAAGCTCGTATTGCAGGGCAGGACTCCTGAGATGTCCTTTGCAGAAACCAATTCAGACCTTCTTCCTTTATTCCTCACTGCGTCACTACCTATCACAAACCTTTCGCTTAAGTCAATTTTCTTTTATATTTTATTTTACTTTTATTATCTCTACTTCTCCTCTTTCCTGTATTACATCCCTGAAACTGTGTTGTAAATATTCAAGACACCTTAAGTATCAAAAAACTAAATAGTGTACCAACTTTCCCAAATATTTACTTTCGCTATTGTGTGTGTTTACTTTAAATTTATCCTTCCTATGTACTACTCTTATATATTTTGTAGTTTTATAATATTATATCAGTGTGTCACCACTACTCCCCTTTATCTTTATTTTTATTCTAGTAATTAATTTGTGCCCCAAATTATTTCCCATTTAATAGGTTTGCTAGCTTTTCTCTCATTTATTTGTAAATAGACTTACACTTTTACTAGTTTTGTGGTGTTGTACTTTGTTTTTTAACTTACCAATGTAGATAAAACATTTCACTATTCATCAATAATATCATTTTGTTTATTAACCATCAACATTAATGCCTTCAATTACCAATCAACCCTTTATATATTATTACCTTTAATATTTTTATTTTCTCTTTTTCTCATCATGTTCAGACTTAGCATTTTACAACTTCAACTATTTTAGGCACCGTCTTAAAAAACCTACACCTAACAATATTTATAATATTTCTTAAATAGATAAAACATTTATCATTTTATTTTTCTTAATAGATTTTTAAAATGTTATTTTTGACGCTTCCCTTACAACCTCTAACTCTATCCCATGAACCTTTCCTCCCAACTTTTTACACCCATCAAGAGATTATTGTTCGTCAGCCATTTTCTTTTTTTTTTTGTTGATTAACTAACTAGAAGACCCTTCCTCGCTGTACATTTCCCAACAGTGAGCTCAGGAGACCTAGTTAGGTTTTATTTTTTTTTTCTCTCATCGTCCGGCTCATCATTTTTTCATTTTTCAACTTTTTCTTTTCACCATACAAGCCGGACACAATCAAAATGACAGCAATGAATCTCTTACTCCCACCTTCCCTTTTCCGCATCCTTCAAACCTCCAACCTTCCAAGGGATTCCAGTTCGCCGAACATTTTTGTTTTTTTTTCATTGATTAATCCGACTGGAACAATCCTTCCTCGCTATACCATTCCCGATAATGAGTTCAGGATATCCAGCGCGATATTTTTATTTTTTTTCTCATCGCCCGACGCATCATATCAATTCATCATTTTTTCAACTTTTCACTTTTTTTTCATCATTCAACCGGGCATAATCATTATGGACAACAGGGATCCCTCTTACCTCTACCTCTCCCCTTTACCTCCATCAATCTTCCCACCTCTTTTCACTATCTGAGCTAATGATGCAGACGGAATATCTTAGGCCTTCTGTTAATGAAAACAATGCCTCACTTACACAAGTTCGCATTGCATTGCAGGATGCTTGGGATACTACTTTTGCAGAAACATTCTCAGTTACCCCCTTTCCCTTTTTCAACCTTAGCGTCACATTATAAGTTCAGTCAATAAACTAACTTCATTTTTTCTCTCATCTTTAATACCATAAGATATTATTTTCCTTGTACGATTCATTTTACCATAGTTACCATTTTGTATTATATACCTTCTCTTAATCTTTTATCATTCATTTTGTACGTTTTTATTGATACACCACCCTTACAACATCTTTCTCTTTTTAACTTGTAACTTCATAATAATTTTAACTAATTTGTATACAAATTATTTCTTTTATTTTTTATAATAGGTTTGTTAGGTTATCATTCATTACATGTCATTCCCCCAACCAAACCTTCATCACCGGGGACACATTCTGTAGTATATTTTGAGTAATATAGTTCACAGCCTTATTCTAATATTTGTTATAACACCATATCTATGTAAAAATATGTATCATACTTGTAATAATAGAAGTGACAATAAAACAAAGAAGGGGTAAAGGTAGACCAAGACGACACTATAGATCAGACGACGCAATAACCAGACAACAGGTGTTTATGATAATGAGTTCATTCCCCCCCCCCCCCCCCCCCGTCAGCAGGTGGCCGACACGTGGCCAGACATAATTAATCAGCGCTTGACAGGTGGCGTGATTTAATGGGAACCAATCAGAACTCATCGCCATCTGCGAGCGTCTCATATAAAAGCCCCCAAGAATTGGGACAAAGTTAGTAGTTGTTTCAGTTGTTTCGGAGCGACACCGTTATACGGTCAGTCAGATCTCTCACCCCTATCCGCGATGTAGACTTAGGGCATCCGTGACGTCCATGGTCCGACTACCTTCGTCCGTGGTCTACCTCTACTTCTTGGAGTTTACCATCTAGACCTGCCTCTGTCTCTTGCTGTCCCAGTGCGGGAATCCCATCACACACCCACGACTACGACTGCTCAGCACATTCCACAACGGGATTACTACAGAACCCGTTAAAGTCGACAGGATAACTGAGGACAGCGGCATGCAGAGGATGACGGAGGCTGGAGACGAACACGTCGCGGATGCCCTCACCAACATGCAACACCACTGCGAAGACCTAATAAGACGCCTAAAAGACGCCATGCGAGAACTAGCTGCACCTCGCATCGAGCAGGTCATCATCGCCCCCATCGACATCTCCTGCGCCACGAACAGGCAGACAAGATTCATCTAGAAATCCTGGCATTGCCCCGCCAACCAGCATCGACGATGTCCCATGGCAACCACCGCAAAAAAGATCACCAAGCCTCATCGCAGCCCACTCCACAAGACCCATTCAAGACATCCATCTGGTAGGAGAATTTTCTCTACAGAACTATTTAATATAACACTTTTTCCGTTTGCTCTGAATTAATTATTCGATACCATTTTAATAGCAATAATATTATTATTATAAATCCATCAAGTTAATTATTTTACCATTTTTATAGCATTTCAATTCAAATATTAAATCTTGTACACCCTCATTTATCAATTTTAACTTTATTTTAAGCAACTTTTGAATTTTAATTCATTAATTTCAATTTTACATAAAAAAATCATATTATATTTTAATTACTCGAATCATATTTCTAAACTTATTTGTGTGTTTTTTTTAAATATCTTATTTTATAGCAAAACTCCAATTTCTTAATCAAATACTCCAAACTTTGCAAAAATCATTGTTATGTTCACTATGTACACGCCCCATTCAAATTATAAGTCACTATCATGCCATTGCCCTTTTACAGGATAATATTCCGCACTAATTAACCCTTCAATCGATACCTTATTTATGGCCATAATATTAATAATTAAATTTATTACACTCTTTATTTTACTTGACCTATTACTATTCCAATTGTATTTCTCAATATTTAAAAGTTTTAAAAAACTGGTCCTAGATTTGTATTTTTATAAATATCAATTTTAAATTATCTCATCTCAAAATGTGCCTCCCATTTTTTCCCACAATTACAAATACAACTATAAATGTAAATGCGAAAACTAAATATCATACCATAAGATTTCCATATCCCATTACATTTCATTCCCACCTGTGTTAAATTGTCATTTACGAAACTCTACCGAATTTTGTACCCATGCCATAATCTTTTCTCTTAAAAAATTTCGTAAATTCATTATTTTATAATTTTTCTAAACCTAATCACCGCTAATAATCTCCAATCTAACGTTTGTCTGAACATCTTGACGCAAAACTTACTGAGAAACTAAGGTTATTTTCACCTAGAGAATCCCAGAACCTCGTGGACGAAGTTAATCAAGATAGTTACTAATAAATATAAAGACACGCCCCATACTATAACATCCAAAAATTGAAAATTCCCCGAGTTATGTAATAATATAAATCCCAGTATAATAGAAAGTAGAGAAATATCAGTACCACGTACAAATGACAGGCACGACAAAGAGAAAAGGACAATTAATTCCAGACTTCATCCCAACGCGCGCGACAACAAATTCAAGGTCGCACTGATCTCCCCCTAATTGTTTTTTTTTTTTATACTTCGTCTTCCCTTACCTACTTCTAAAGGGTTGGAATGACCGTTGTACCCACCATTAGCAGCCTGTCAATCATTCAATTATAGGCCTTCCATGCTTCTCTCGTCTCTTGATCATTTTCCATTGGCCTTCTATGCCTTCGTTCTAACCACCCCTCGTCCATCGCAGAGTTCCTGTTTGCCGACTTTTTATTTACACCCAGGTCATAGTCCCAGCATTCTTTATTTCATTCTTTTTTCCTCAAACCCGGGTTCAATCAATCAATGGCAACAGTCGAGCCCTGTTTTCACAATCTACCTCCATCCTCTAACCTCTTCAACGGTTCCTGAGACTCCTGCTCGTCAACATTTTTTAATTTTTATTTTTTAATGATCCATCGACCTGGTACACTCTTCCTCCCCATGTTAACTCCACACGGAGAGCTTGGGTAACCAGCGAGATATTTTTTTTTCTTTCTAACGCTCGACCCAGGCCATCATCAGCACGATGCGCCCACTCATTTTTCGTTTAATTTTATTTTTCATCTGGTCGAGCTCAATCACCGACAGCAGCGCAGCTCTTGAGACACCATCTCTTTTTAACCTCTCGCAGAAAAGAAAATTCTTTCCCATATTCCCCCATTACCTACCTCTCCTTCGATCTTCACGCCTTTTGCCCATCTGATCTAATGATACTTACAGAACATCTTGAGATTGCTGAACCCTGAAAACAATACTTCGCTTCTAAGCTCGTATTGCAGGGCAGGACTCCTGAGATGTCCTTTGCAGAAACCAATTCAGACCTTCTTCCTTTATTCCTCACTGCGTCACTACCTATCACAAACCTTTCGCTTAAGTCAATTTTCTTTTATATTTTATTTTACTTTTATTATCTCTACTTCTCCTCTTTCCTGTATTACATCCCTGAAACTGTGTTGTAAATATTCAAGACACCTTAAGTATCAAAAAACTAAATAGTGTACCAACTTTCCCAAATATTTACTTTCGCTATTGTGTGTGTTTACTTTAAATTTATCCTTCCTATGTACTACTCTTATATATTTTGTAGTTTTATAATATTATATCAGTGTGTCACCACTACTCCCCTTTATCTTTATTTTTATTCTAGTAATTAATTTGTGCCCCAAATTATTTCCCATTTAATAGGTTTGCTAGCTTTTCTCTCATTTATTTGTAAATAGACTTACACTTTTACTAGTTTTGTGGTGTTGCACTTTGTTTTTTAACTTACCAATGTAGATAAAACATTTCACTATTCATCAATAATATCATTTTGTTTATTAACCATCAACATTAATGCCTTCAATTACCAATCAACCCTTTATATATTATTACCTTTAATATTTTTATTTTCTCTTTTTCTCATCATGTTCAGACTTAGCATTTTACAACTTCAACTATTTTAGGCACCGTCTTAAAAAACCTACACCTAACAATATTTATAATATTTCTTAAATAGATAAAACATTTATCATTTTATTTTTCTTAATAGATTTTTAAAATGTTATTTTTGACGCTTCCCTTACAACCTCTAACTCTATCCCATGAACCTTTCCTCCCAACTTTTTACACCCATCAAGAGATTATTGTTCGTCAGCCATTTTCTTTTTTTTTTTTTGTTGATTAACTAACTAGAAGACCCTTCCTCGCTGTACATTTCCCAACAGTGAGCTCAGGAGACCTAGTTAGGTTTTATTTTTTTTTTCTCTCATCGTCCGGCTCATCATTTTTTCATTTTTCAACTTTTTCTTTTCACCATACAAGCCGGACACAATCAAAATGACAGCAATGAATCTCTTACTCCCACCTTCCCTTTTCCGCATCCTTCAAACCTCCAACCTTCCAAGGGATTCCAGTTCGCCGAACATTTTTGTTTTTTTTTCATTGATTAATCCGACTGGAACAATCCTTCCTCGCTATACCATTCCCGATAATGAGTTCAGGATATCCAGCGCGATATTTTAATTTTTTTTCTCATCGCCCGACGCATCATATCAATTCATCATTTTTTCAACTTTTCACTTTTTTTTCATCATTCAACCGGGCATAATCATTATGGACAACAGGGATCCCTCTTACCTCTACCTCTCCCCTTTACCTCCATCAATCTTCCCACCTCTTTTCACTATCTGAGCTAATGATGCAGACGGAATATCTTAGGCCTTCTGTTAATGAGAACAATGCCTCACTTACACAAGTTCGCATTGCATTGCAGGATGCTTGGGATACTACTTTTGCAGAAACATTCTCAGTTACCCCCTTTCCCTTTTTCAACCTTAGCGTCACATTATAAGTTCAGTCAATAAACTAACTTAATTTTTTCTCTCATCTTTAATACCATAAGATATTATTTTCCTTGTACGATTCATTTTACCATAGTTACCATTTTGTATTATATACCTTCTCTTAATCTTTTATCATTCATTTTGTACGTTTTTATTGATACACCACCCTTACAACATCTTTCTCTTTTTAACTTGTAACTTCATAATAATTTTAACTAATTTGTATACAAATTATTTCTTTTATTTTTTATAATAGGTTTGTTAGGTTATCATTCATTACATGTCATTCCCCCAACCAAACCTTCATCACCGGGGACACATTCTGTAGTATATTTTGAGTAATATAGTTCACAGCCTTATTCTAATATTTGTTATAACACCATATCTATGTAAAAATATGTATCATACTTGTAATAATAGAAGTGACAATAAAACAAAGAAGGGGTAAAGGTAGACCAAGACGACACTATAGATCAGACGACGCAATAACCAGACAACAGGTGTTTATGATAATGAGTTCATTCCCCCCCCCCCCCCCCCCGTCAGCAGGTGGCCGACACGTGGCCAGACATAATTAATCAGCGCTTGACAGGTGGCGTGATTTAATGGGAACCAATCAGAACTCATCGCCATCTGCGAGCGTCTCATATAAAAGCCCCCAAGAATTGGGACAAAGTTAGTAGTTGTTTCAGTTGTTTCGGAGCGACACCGTTATACGGTCAGTCAGATCTCTCACCCCTATCCGCGATGTAGACTTAGGGCATCCGTGACGTCCATGGTCCGACTACCTTCGTCCGTGGTCTACCTCTACTTCTTGGAGTTTACCATCTAGACCTGCCTCTGTCTCTTGCTGTCCCAGTGCGGGAATCCCATCACACACCCACGACTACGACTGCTCAGCACATTCCACAACGGGATTACTACAGAACCCGTTAAAGTCGACAGGATAACTGAGGACAGCGGCATGCAGAGGATGACGGAGGCTGGAGACGAACACGTCGCGGATGCCCTCACCAACATGCAACACCACTGCGAAGACCTAATAAGACGCCTAAAAGACGCCATGCGAGAACTAGCTGCACCTCGCATCGAGCAGGTCATCATCGCCCCCATCGACATCTCCTGCGCCACGAACAGGCAGACAAGATTCATCTAGAAATCCTGGCATTGCCCCGCCAACCAGCATCGACGATGTCCCATGGCAACCACCGCAAAAAAGATCACCAAGCCTCATCGCAGCCCACTCCACAAGACCCATTCAAGACATCCATCTGGTAGGAGAATTTTCTCTACAGAACTATTTAATATAACACTTTTTCCGTTTGCTCTGAATTAATTATTCGATACCATTTTAATAGCAATAATATTATTATTATAAATCCATCAAGTTAATTATTTTACCATTTTTATAGCATTTCAATTCAAATATTAAATCTTGTACACCCTCATTTATCAATTTTAACTTTATTTTAAGCAACTTTTGAATTTTAATTCATTAATTTCAATTTTACATAAAAAAATCATATTATATTTTAATTACTCGAATCATATTTCTAAACTTATTTGTGTGTTTTTTTTAAATATCTTATTTTATAGCAAAACTCCAATTTCTTAATCAAATACTCCAAACTTTGCAAAAATCATTGTTATGTTCACTATGTACACGCCCCATTCAAATTATAAGTCACTATCATGCCATTGCCCTTTTACAGGATAATATTCCGCACTAATTAACCCTTCAATCGATACCTTATTTATGGCCATAATATTAATAATTAAATTTATTACACTCTTTATTTTACTTGACCTATTACTATTCCAATTGTATTTCTCAATATTTAAAAGTTTTAAAAAACTGGTCCTAGATTTGTATTTTTATAAATATCAATTTTAAATTATCTCATCTCAAAATGTGCCTCCCATTTTTTCCCACAATTACAAATACAACTATAAATGTAAATGCGAAAACTAAATATCATACCATAAGATTTCCATATCCCATTACATTTCATTCCTACCTGTGTTAAATTGTCATTTACGAAACTCTACCGAATTTTGTACCCATGCCATAATCTTTTCTCTTAAAAAATTTCGTAAATTCATTATTTTATAATTTTTCTAAACCTAATCACCGCTAATAATCTCCAATCTAACGTTTGTCTGAACATCTTGACGCAAAACTTACTGAGAAACTAAGGTTATTTTCACCTAGAGAATCCCAGAACCTCGTGGACGAAGTTAATCAAGATAGTTACTAATAAATATAAAGACACGCCCCATACTATAACATCCAAAAATTGAAAATTCCCCGAGTTATGTAATAATATAAATCCCAGTATAATAGAAAGTAGAGAAATATCAGTACCACGTACAAATGACAGGCACGACAAAGAGAAAAGGACAATTAATTCCAGACTTCATCCCAACGCGCGCGACAACAAATTCAAGGTCGCACTGATCTCCCCCTAATTGTTTTTTTTTTATACTTCGTCTTCCCTTACCTACTTCTAAAGGGTTGGAATGACCGTTGTACCCACCATTAGCAGCCTGTCAATCATTCAATTATAGGCCTTCCATGCTTCTCTCGTCTCTTGATCATTTTCCATTGGCCTTCTATGCCTTCGTTCTAACCACCCCTCGTCCATCGCAGAGTTCCTGTTTGCCGACTTTTTATTTACACCCAGGTCATAGTCCCAGCATTCTTTATTTCATTCTTTTTTCCTCAAACCCGGGTTCAATCAATCAATGGCAACAGTCGAGCCCTGTTTTCACAATCTACCTCCATCCTCTAACCTCTTCAACGGTTCCTGAGACTCCTGCTCGTCAACATTTTTTAATTTTTATTTTTTAATGATCCATCGACCTGGTACACTCTTCCTCCCCATGTTAACTCCACACGGAGAGCTTGGGTAACCAGCGAGATATTTTTTTTTCTTTCTAACGCTCGACCCAGGCCATCATCAGCACGATGCGCCCACTCATTTTTCGTTTAATTTTATTTTTCATCTGGTCGAGCTCAATCACCGACAGCAGCGCAGCTCTTGAGACACCATCTCTTTTTAACCTCTCGCAGAAAAGAAAATTCTTTCCCATATTCCCCCATTACCTACCTCTCCTTCGATCTTCACGCCTTTTGCCCATCTGATCTAATGATACTTACAGAACATCTTGAGATTGCTGAACCCTGAAAACAATACTTCGCTTCTAAGCTCGTATTGCAGGGCAGGACTCCTGAGATGTCCTTTGCAGAAACCAATTCAGACCTTCTTCCTTTATTCCTCACTGCGTCACTACCTATCACAAACCTTTCGCTTAAGTCAATTTTCTTTTATATTTTATTTTACTTTTATTATCTCTACTTCTCCTCTTTCCTGTATTACATCCCTGAAACTGTGTTGTAAATATTCAAGACACCTTAAGTATCAAAAAACTAAATAGTGTACCAACTTTCCCAAATATTTACTTTCGCTATTGTGTGTGTTTACTTTAAATTTATCCTTCCTATGTACTACTCTTATATATTTTGTAGTTTTATAATATTATATCAGTGTGTCACCACTACTCCCCTTTATCTTTATTTTTATTCTAGTAATTAATTTGTGCCCCAAATTATTTCCCATTTAATAGGTTTGCTAGCTTTTCTCTCATTTATTTGTAAATAGACTTACACTTTTACTAGTTTTGTGGTGTTGCACTTTGTTTTTTAACTTACCAATGTAGATAAAACATTTCACTATTCATCAATAATATCATTTTGTTTATTAACCATCAACATTAATGCCTTCAATTACCAATCAACCCTTTATATATTATTACCTTTAATATTTTTATTTTCTCTTTTTCTCATCATGTTCAGACTTAGCATTTTACAACTTCAACTATTTTAGGCACCGTCTTAAAAAACCTACACCTAACAATATTTATAATATTTCTTAAATAGATAAAACATTTATCATTTTATTTTTCTTAATAGATTTTTAAAATGTTATTTTTGACGCTTCCCTTACAACCTCTAACTCTATCCCATGAACCTTTCCTCCCAACTTTTTACACCCATCAAGAGATTATTGTTCGTCAGCCATTTTCTTTTTTTTTTTGTTGATTAACTAACTAGAAGACCCTTCCTCGCTGTACATTTCCCAACAGTGAGCTCAGGAGACCTAGTTAGGTTTTATTTTTTTTTTCTCTCATCGTCCGGCTCATCATTTTTTCATTTTTCAACTTTTTCTTTTCACCATACAAGCCGGACACAATCAAAATGCCAGCAATGTATCTCTTACTCCCACCTTCCCTTTTCCGCATCCTTCAAACCTCCAACCTTCCAAGGGATTCCAGTTCGCCGAACATTTTTGTTTTTTTTTCATTGATTAATCCGACTGGAACAATCCTTCCTCGCTATACCATTCCCGATAATGAGTTCAGGATATCCAGCGCGATATTTTTATTTTTTTTCTCATCGCCCGACGCATCATATCAATTCATCATTTTTTCAACTTTTCACTTTTTTTTCATCATTCAACCGGGCATAATCATTATGGACAACAGGGATCCCTCTTACCTCTACCTCTCCCCTTTACCTCCATCAATCTTCCCACCTCTTTTCACTATCTGAGCTAATGATGCAGACGGAATATCTTAGGCCTTCTGTTAATGAAAACAATGCCTCACTTACACAAGTTCGCATTGCATTGCAGGATGCTTGGGATACTACTTTTGCAGAAACATTCTCAGTTACCCCCTTTCCCTTTTTCAACCTTAGCGTCACATTATAAGTTCAGTCAATAAACTAACTTCATTTTTTCTCTCATCTTTAATACCATAAGATATTATTTTCCTTGTACGATTCATTTTACCATAGTTACCATTTTGTATTATATACCTTCTCTTAATCTTTTATCATTCATTTTGTACGTTTTTATTGATACACCACCCTTACAACATCTTTCTCTTTTTAACTTGTAACTTCATAATAATTTTAACTAATTTGTATACAAATTATTTCTTTTATTTTTTATAATAGGTTTGTTAGGTTATCATTCATTACATGTCATTCCCCCAACCAAACCTTCATCACCGGGGACACATTCTGTAGTATATTTTGAGTAATATAGTTCACAGCCTTATTCTAATATTTGTTATAACACCATATCTATGTAAAAATATGTATCATACTTGTAATAATAGAAGTGACAATAAAACAAAGAAGGGGTAAAGGTAGACCAAGACGACACTATAGATCAGACGACGCAATAACCAGACAACAGGTGTTTATGATAATGAGTTCATTCCCCCCCCCCCCCCCCGTCAGCAGGTGGCCGACACGTGGCCAGACATAATTAATCAGCGCTTGACAGGTGGCGTGATTTAATGGGAACCAATCAGAACTCATCGCCATCTGCGAGCGTCTCATATAAAAGCCCCCAAGAATTGGGACAAAGTTAGTAGTTGTTTCAGTTGTTTCGGAGCGACACCGTTATACGGTCAGTCAGATCTCTCACCCCTATCCGCGATGTAGACTTAGGGCATCCGTGACGTCCATGGTCCGACTACCTTCGTCCGTGGTCTACCTCTACTTCTTGGAGTTTACCATCTAGACCTGCCTCTGTCTCTTGCTGTCCCAGTGCGGGAATCCCATCACACACCCACGACTACGACTGCTCAGCACATTCCACAACGGGATTACTACATACATATGTATAAATATAAACTTAAAAAAAAGGCCTATCATGCCAAAGTCCTCAGCTTCCCAGGGAAAAAATTCAAATTGTTGTTAATATCCCGCTTACTTGTCCCCCAGTGTGTTAGACTCACCCCCCCCCCCAAGGCTATCATCACCCTTCTCTCTCAGTGAAAAAAAGTATCTTTAAAAAATAATAAAAATAAATTAAATATAATAATTATTAAAGAAAAATTCACAAGAATAAATAAAGATTAGAAAATATAGAAATAAAAAAATATATCTCTATATATATAAAAATGAATGTTTGTATGTTTGTTTGTCTGTCTGTCTGTTTGTATGTCCGGTATACAAATTCGCAGTAGTTCACTAATTCAAACCAAAATTTCCATACATAGGTAAAAAAATAGATAGGCTATTTTAAAAATGTATATAAATCAATTATTAAAACTATATATTTTTAGTCAGAAAATGATGATGACGATATTGCTGTATCATGTTTGATTATCAGATACAAAATTATATTGGAAAAAATTCCAAAAAGCAGAGACCACGGGTGAAACCAGTTCATTATTTTGTACGCAGGAACAAATTCTAACAGAAAAACATTCATTCGAGCAGAAAACAAAAGCCAGATCATCTTTCTATAAAAATATCGCTTCTCAGACACAAAGTTTGGAGCGGGACGTTTCACAAGAGTGACATCCACGGCGCAAATTTATAATTGTAACGAATAGTATTTGAATAAAAACATTTAATCGGGTAAAACCCCGGCGTTGCCCAGGTCATTCAGCTAGTAATTTATATTGTAGGATCTGGGCATCTTGGAATCAGCTTAGGAAAGGTTCAGGGCTCATGGTGGAGCTGGTGCTCTGCCTGAAGATGGTGATTTTAACACCCACCATGGGTCTATGGCTTGCCCATAGGCACGCTGGAGTCTGGCTTGGTACTGGTGGAGTCAAGTCACTCTGGCTTTGGTTCAAGTCAAGCACCATAGGTCAGTGGCTTGATTACAGGTGTAGGGGCACGTTTTTGTAACCATACCCCAACAGAAGGCGTATGTATAATCAACATCAAATGGATACATGGCTTCCCTCCCACATAGACTTATAGACCACCTTTTTGCCCAGAAACCTAGACAATTGATGATACCAGACTTCCATGCCGAAAGCTGATGCCTGGTGAAGAAGACACCAGTGACATCCAGAGACATCCGCGCTGGAAGCTGTTGTTCCATATGTACATATATTCCCCATGTGTTGATATGCAACACAATCCTACAGATTAATTTCACTACCAAATTCACAGTGTATCATCATAACTCAACAGAAAACTCAGTCACAATTAGAGCGAAATAACTTTGTCATTTCCCAGTCCAATATGCACCTGTTACTCCATAGACAGTGATCTTATAAGCACATTTGATTTCGTTTCAGCATGTTGTAAGAGGGATGAACTAATGGAAATGCAGCCTTTAACTACTATGCCTCATACTGTATAAATACAAGAAGGAAATTTCTAATAACAACCGCTAAGTGACAACCAGAGCGAACTCAGAAGTAATGAGCCGAGGGGAAATTGACAGAGTTAGTGTAGACAGTTTAACTTTACGCAGGTCTACAAGGGTGAAAAGGCCCACACAGTGTAAATTCTACTTAGACTGTCGCCACTAAATAGGATTTTGGAGTGTGTACGAAGAATCAACCCAATAGAATGAGAAGTTTAGAGATTTCAATCTTTTCTTTTTTAACCTTTTTTTTTTCTCGAAGTAAGACTTCATTAGGATTTTTTTTCTCAAACTATTTCTTGTTAATCCCGAGTTTCAAAGACCAGTGAGAATAATGTATACCATTGTGAATTAATTATTTAGGGTAAATCTGAAATTTTAGTTATTATCGGGAGTAATAGGTGAAGGAAGGTGTAGGAAATCACAACTTAGAGGGGGGCTATGTCTAAAACAACAAACCTAATAGGCATCCTATGGCTTGTGTTGGGTAATTTAGAAAAGAATCCCTATAATCCCTGGCTTTCAGGTAGTAGCTTTGAAATAGGTTTCTAATGAGGACATGAAAGGTCAATCTCTCAGAGTGAAGTTGTGAAGTATAGGGACCCTAAGCCAGGGGTAGAAGTTAAGTAGACCCAGACTGTAGTTGATCCTTGGAAAGCACTTGAGAATGTTAGAGTTGGGTAGTGAATCATAAACCCTATAAATCCATCTTTCAATAGAGTGTTGAGGTCGGACTACTGCAAAGGGGACAGACGCAAGATGAAGTAGGAAGAAAGTGAATTCACCCACGGTGGCTAGGGGAGTGACTCAATTCCGCTTTTATGAGGTGTCACGTTTAATGGTTCTTTATTCGCCATTATAATTTGTGTGTGTCTTTATAGAATTGTCGTGAATAGTCACTTAGTGTCAAAGCAAGGGCAGTTTTTGAAATTACATTTTTTAGGTAGGTTAGCTTTCAGATTATTTAGAATTGTTAACCATTTTATTAACAATCATTTATCGAGTATAAAGTATTAGTATATATAGAACTTGTACAGAGGCATTTTCTTTTGAGTAACCTAGGGCTTTAGTTCCCAATTTGTTTTAATTTTATTAATTTATTTGATTTCACATTTAGTCCTGGAGATTAGTAATAGTTAGAGTAAATGTTAACATTGACGATTGAAGTGCTTTGGCTTTTATAGTAGTTTCTAGCTTTAGTTTATGTGCAAGATGCGAATGAAATTGAATGAATGGGAAATCTTAGTGAATGTGTCCAAGGATAGAAACAATTATACTGTTAGACCAAAGGTATATTAGAATAGTGTAGGGAATTAATAGGTTCGATTTTTAATTTTGATTTCTTTATTTGTTAGGATCGGAAGCCTCACAGGACAACTACAACTCTATCTAGTTAGAAATATTCGCTCCCTTTTGTTAGGTCCCTCGTTAGAGGATATAATTTTCCTTTGATTTTCTTTTATTTTAGTTTAGCTTGAATTCTAAGGATTGTGGATAAATGATCCCTATCCCGACCCTCAGACTTGGAGATAGTGGAAGGCAAGGATCAAGCCGAATTTTCCACTCAACTCCTCCTCGCAAGAGGAAACGAAGAGGTATAGATTGAATTTTATGCAGGATGGGGGATTTGTTTTAGCCATGCCGTATAGCCTGGGTATAACGGCGCGACCTTGGGTAACCGATCTGACACCGTAGTTTCGACGCTTTTAGCTTGGCTGGAGCGAGGGTGTTCCAGACGGGAGGTCCTGTAAGATTGGCATGTAGGCAGAGATTGCCCAGTTATTCTAGACGAAGTGTTTCCGTCTATTGAATTTTTTTGGTACCAGTTTGATCCCCCATAGCTAGCGGAAGTTTCTTCTAATAAAGGATTCGCCCTGCCATACGTTTTGTTGGAATGAATTCGAGTATAAGACCGATTCGAGAGGCAGAATAAGTAATTATTAGGACCTTCAACGAGTTTAAACTCGTTCCATGATAGGATAAGATTTTAAAGTATTAGTTAACTATAAGGACCGCGAACGAGACGCCAGAACGAGCCAATGAGTCAAAGTTTTAGAAGTGTTGTATTGAGGACAGTAGAATTAAGAGCAGTTATACAGGGAGTAGAATTCTGAAGGAATTTGTAAAAGAACCAAAAATTTCAGATTGATAAAATTCAAATTTATAAGATGTAGATTTGTAGGATTCAGGTCAATGAATAGAGAGTATATTAGTAGATGAAAGCAATATGAATTTCTTGGAAGGGGGAGGTAGCTGAACTGTACACACCCCAGAGGCTAAGTAAACGGAGCCACAAACAAAATAGTAGAAATTGATTAGTCGCTCTGCCAAAACAGAAAAATTCTCTTCATACGGTTGTCACCCTAGATTTAAATGGACTGTGTAGTTTAATAGAGGTCTGGGCTATGTTCCATTTGACCAAGATTCTAAATGACGTACCCATCTGGGTTGAGAGAGTATTGTAATTTGAGGAATCTAACACACAAGAGAGAACACACCCTCCAATAGGATCGGGATAGACGAATATTACCCAGTGACCAACTCGTGATTCCAGACTGGATAAGATTGAAAACTTAACTGAGATACTAAACCTTGAACCCTCAGCGCACAAATATATATTATGTTTACATTTTCTTATTTAATATGTTATTATTTTTATATCATATATATTATATTATAGTCATATACTATTCATTTCAACAATTTTATTTTGATATTCATGATATTAATATTTATATTAAATATTTAATTATATATATTTTGTCACCATATATAATCTTGTAGTAGTTTTCTTTTGTCATCTATCATGGGATGATTTTTTATCACTTATATCTTAACATATTTAATCACTATCTACATGATATGTTTACTTCAATATATATATTATACTCATCATATAACATGGAAGGATTCATTTTATCATTACATATTTCGTGCCTTATTTAATGATTACTTTCATAATTTGTTTTCTGTAATTTTTTATTTAGCAAAAGTGATCATGTCATAGGCTAATCATTATATACCAAGATATTTCTTTCAGCTAACTATAATTATCCTTTCCTTTGATTGTATATATATAACTATACCACACGAATGTCTTGATTGGTACTTAAATAAAGATACTGGCATGTTTTAGGAGTTGGACTAGTCAGTTATTTCTAAACGACTTCTTGGCGCCCAATATTTTTTATATATAATATGTAATAGGGAAATGTTCTAACTGTATTATTAGCAGAAAGAAGGTAGCAATGAAACCAGCACACCAGAGGCAAGGATGGGGTGAGAGGACTTACCACAAGGATGGCCTACTCCTCAAGGCCAAAGAAGAAAGTGGAAGGGTGGTATATATGCCCATAAATGGTGAGACAGATGACCTTGCTTACTTCCATACATATGATATGACTGTCCCCCATAACCTATGTTGATAACAGTGTGCTGACAGAATAATAACACATAAAAACCCCTTTGCCAGGACGCGCAATGCCCACTAATGTTCGGAATAATAAACATCTAGAATGGCATACCATCATTTTGACTAGCCTTATCTTCCCTATAGGTTTCGGTACATCTGGCTTCACCTAGTAATGGAAATGCTTTCATAGTAACTGATGAAAGGCAGATGAATAATGAGTAGCACAAACGCATTTGTCCATTACTTGGCAGGGGGAGGATTGTTGGGGCACGTTTTTGTAACTATACCCCAACAGAAGGCGTATGTATAATCAACATCAAATGGATACATGGCTTCCCTCCCACATAGACTTATAGACCACCTTTTTGCCCAGAAACCTAGACAATTGATGACACCAGACTTCCATGCCGAAAGCTGATGCCTGGTGAAGAAGACACCAGTGACATCCAGAGACATCCGCGCTGGAAGCTGTTGTTCCATATGTACATATATTCCCCTCACCAAAAATTTAGGTAGAGATGACCAGAAGAAATGGAGAAGGAAGATTTCTAAAAGACTAAGCCTTATAAATATCCTTCCCGAAAAGGGGAAGCATCACATTACAGTCCAGGTAAAAGGGGCCTGGGTCGATTTTTAGCCAAGACGGGGGGCGATATATATACCGTCCCGAGAAAAGGGAGGATCGTATTACAGCCCATGTGGAGGAGGCCTGGGGTCTGATGAAATTTTACACTAGTGCCGTGGCTGTTTCGTGAAATTGTATACTGGAGACGTTGGCCATTTTCATTGGTGCTCTCTTTCGACGAATGAAAATGCCAACCAATAAAAACTTTGGCGCGGCCAGCGATTGAAAACGGAGAGAGACAAGAATAAAAGAGGGTTTCTTTGCCAAAAGGCAGATTCAATCTGAGTCGCTCAGTGAGAGGACAGTCTTCAGTCGGGAGACCAGACCTTTGCCAGCACTTTCGAGAAAAGGTAAGCCATTTTTCATTATGACTTAGCGCCCCCCCCCTTTTTTTTAAATAGAAACCAACCTAGATTTCGCATGGGCCCTAAAGGGCTTTTAAGTAACTTAAAGGAATGATAAGGTTCTCATATTTTGTCTCGCTAGAATAGATGGAGATCTAGTTTGTTTTTTTTTCTTGATAAAGGCAAATTCGTAGCTTCAGGTCACCTCTATCAATATTACTATGTAAATAGCATATCTCGTCAATATAGAAATGTTCCCAAATTTTAATTTATTTGAATAAATATCTAGTAATATATCTTATATGGAGAAATTTTCTTGTTTCCTCTCATACATATTTCATTCTTTTGTTTTATGGTGCTACCCCCACATCTTATTATTATTACAAATGTCAATGTCAATAGTATAGGTCTATAGATTCTGCTTGTCTCATAGCCTATTTTGCTCTATAGATCATTTAATTTATTGTAGGGACACATGTCGATAGTGCTTAACGGGAACTCAACACTTCTATGCCACACGCTATTCCGAAGATGGTAACGACGTTGCTACCAAAATGTCACACTTGAATATTTTAATAAGGAAATTTTACTAAGTCACATATTACATGCTCCATTCCCATATGTCTAAAAACAGGAGGAGTCCAACACAGGGAAGGGGTGTCTGAGTCCATCTTGGACTCTGGCTTTGGTTCAAGTCAGTCACAATGGGACATGTGGCTCGACCACCAGGAAGGGGTGTCTGAGTCCATCTCAGACTAGCTTGGTAGAGACAGGTCATCCACCACAGGTCAGTGGCTTGACCACAGGAAGGGGCATCTCAGTCTCTGGCTCGGTGCTGTCAAGGCTAAAAGCAGCTTCAGGCTCCATCTCTACACCTCAAAATCACTGAGGCTTGCGGCTTAGATGGACAAAGGTGGGACATGGTTAGGTTAGGTGGGGTTCTGGGTGATTTTGGCATACTATGGTCACGAATTGTTTTAGCATATATACACACACGCTTTTGCAATCACCGAGACTTACAGCTTAGAAGGGGGGTATTGTTAAGCCTGGTGGGGTTCTGGCTGAATTGTGGGCATACTATAATACAATGGTCATGAGGTGTATTCACAGTAGCAGCAATTGTGAGTAACCAAAACTCCTGGTCAACTCTCTGAATATTATAAGTGACAAGATAAAAATATGTTAAGTGTAAATGAGTTTTATGGTGTAAAATATAGATACAAAATTACTTAGCAAGACAATTAAAAAAAAAATCAAATCGAAAATGCCCTTTCATTAAATTCAAAATATAGAAATTTAAGGGGGTTATCAAATAACTCATTGAAAAAAAAAGCCTTCATATGGCTGTCCTAGACCAGTTTATTGATTTACAATATATGGCCTAACCTCTAGATTATTGTTAAAAAATTAACAAAATGTCCTCACATATTCATTTTTCTAGGTTTTTTATTCTATGGAATTTATTTTACTTTAAATGTGATTTATATATATAAATCATTATTAAACTCTAAATGTTAAATATTATACTACTATAAAATTTCATTTAAAAATCTTAAAATTTCCTAAAGGTATGAAAAAACTTTGTATATATTTATAGATAAAATTAGATAATCCTTATTAATATAAACATTTCTTCTCATTTTTAAAAATGTCCTTTTCGAAAATTTATTATTGAATCTTAAAAATGTTCATGATAAATTCAAAAATATATATAAATTTAAATTTCATATATAATTGTATATATATATGAAATATATTTTGTTCTTTTTTTTTTCTTTCAATTTCTGTTACCATTTTGTTAATTTGACCCTTTTAGAAAAAAAAAACCGTAAAATATATATAATTTCATAGATAAAAATTATAATTAACCTTACTCAGCAAAAGAATTTCGTCGATAGTTTACCACAAACTAGTTTTATTTTTTTACGCAACTAAAGTCCAAGTTTGTTTATAACGATTTTTGGTATAATGTAAGTTCGTTTTCTCTACTTTTTTCATAAAAATAAATACCTTCCCAGATTTAATCTTTGATTTTGCTCTCAATTAGTTTTTGAAATTTTATCATATATTTCATAATATTTAAAAACATTATTAGACACCTTGTTTTACAAATTTTGCACATTTTAGGATAATTTTTAAACAATACCATTCATATTATGCTTTTATACTAATGTTGAAAATGCACTAATATAACCAAAAAAGTTTATTCCACATCTTTGATATAAAGGAATTTTAAAATTTGTTTTGAAATATATATTTTTTGGTGATCAACTTCATATTTATAATATTATATTTATAAAATAAAATGTAGCTTTCTAGACTTTATTGCTCATATTTTAGTCATTTAGCAATTATAGTGATGAATATATATATAACAATACTTAAACTAACTCTGTAAAGGAAAAGCACAAGCATGATTATGATGATTTACAATCTTTTTCCTATATCTCACTTTTACCTTTTTTTTTACAAATTCAACCTCTTAGGTGTCTTTACTATAGGTCAATTTCTGGTCTTGACTGGTGATAGCTGGAATTATTGATTACAGTCACTATTAATATAGAAAGATTATCAATTTGTTTATATATAAAGAAATGCCTTGTTAATATTTCATTGAATATATATTGTTTTGAAACATTTAACAATTATATGGAAAAAAAAGCTATCATTATTACTAGTTTCCTGTTGGGGAGGTTCTGCTACATTTGGCCCAATCTGAGACTAAGCCTCTCATTGGTCGTGATGTCAATGTGACGGGTGATGTAAACAAAGGCTATGATTGGTTCTTTGGGCGCATCACTGCCTTGATCCCGGGAAATTCTCTGATTGGCTGGTTGGTTCTAACTCGTCGATATAGAAATTTTTTTAATAAAAATAATATATATATTTATTAATTAAATACCTTTGGTTACTTTAATATTTATAAAGGCCGTTTTTTTTTTAATTTTATATATATTCTCAGATTTTATTTTTTATTTTGGTGTTTTAGCGCAAACATAAACAAAGAAATATGGATAAACTTACGGTCCAATGTTTCCTGATATTTTAGCAATATATTATTTATATATTAAGTTATTTATTTATATATATAAAGATATAATGGCTTTTAAATTAAAAAATATAATTTACAAATAAATACAGTCCATATATTAAGTCACCGTTGAAGTGTGGAGTACTGAATTTTCTCAAGATTTTTCCACACTAGCTTCTCCAATGTTGAGGTTTTTTTTCCCTGTGCAATATGGGATTTTTTTTACAGGAGCTCTTTCAAGCCAAACACTCTTGCAGATGAGGCAAACCTCACATACCATGGTGTGTATCAAACCTAGTTCTCTTTTTGTCATTGATATACTTTTCTATTCAAGGTTGGTATTGTGATGTAATCTGTAAATAATTCATAGAATGTACAAAATAAATGTTATCATTATGATTGTGTATGTTTATGTTTTTTTTTATATAGAGACAGCTCGAGTTAGGCTGTAGATATATACAGTATAACCTCGTTAATTCGAAACACCCCAATTCGACACTCGGCGATAATTCGACCATGTTCCGATGTCCCGACCTCCGGCCTATCAAATAACAAACCGTAATTCGACAGTATCGATAATACGACAGTTCCGATAGTTCGACCATTTTAAAATTCGAATTTCGACAGTTGAATGTTATTTTACATGCAACTTTACCGCTAAACGGTATTACGGCGGCGACGATCGGCATCGGCGGGCGGCGACGATCGGCAACAGCGGGCGTCGATACGATCGCGCCTGCGCACTTTTGGTTTCTGGTTAGTTTAAGTTTCACTTTGCAGTGCCGTTGCGCAATTTAGCGGATGTTATTGTTGTTTTTTTTACTCGGGAATTTCGGCATCATGCGCTAACTAATAATAATTTTTATTTTTTTATTTTTAACATTGAAATATTTTAGCTATTTTTAAATTTATAAATAATTTCTTTTTAAATAAATAAATCTTTATAAAATGATCCAACAATGATTATGATAACATTTTATTTCAATATTCCATTTCTGTGTTATTATAAAAGATTTAAACACAAAATCAATAACACCTGCAGCAGCAGTGGATGCCTTTAATACATTAAAATTTATTTATTAAAAGACATTTCAGAGGAAGAAAGGCATGCATGTTTTTTCAAAATGCCATCTGGAATACATCCTGAATAGGATTTCAGTGCAAAAACAGATATCTATAAAGGAATTTTTTAAAAGATCTTCATGATTATTTTAAAATAATATTTTAAAATTTTCTTTTTATTTACCATATTTATTTCCTTTCAACTGCTATATTTTTCAATTAGAATAAAATATTATTTAATATATTATATTTAATATTTTAATGTCTGTAGAGTTAATATTTGATTATATTACTGAAAAGAAACACATTGCCAATAAATTTATTTGTTACAATTATTTATGTTTCTAAAATATGTATTAATGCCATTTTGTCACTGATACTAAAAGTTAATCATGAAAATAATATAAAAACACACAATGGTTTCAATTAATATCATTAATTTATATTACAAAGCTATTAAAAAATATATATTTTAGCGAGTTAGATGATTACCTAATCATATAACCATATAACCTTAATTCAACACTTCCTTTAATTCAACCGAAAGCTCTGATCCCTTGGGGTGTTGAATTAAAGAGGTTCGACTGTATATAGTAGATAGAAAGGCCATAAGTTAGGAAGTTCCCTCTATATAATAATAATTGATTGTTTGCATTCTGATTTGTGAAGAAAACAGGTATTTTTAAATTGGAACTGATAGTCACCATTCAATCACAGCCCTGTATAAACTGTTGATGCAGGGTTAATTATGGGATTGAATGGTGCCTGTTCAAAGGGTACTTTGCCTTTTACCATTAAAATGATATTTGAATTTCCTTATATACCTCTCTCTACCATATTTTTAACATCCTATTTCTGACAATGGATGAAGACCTTCTGTCTTTTCACCAATGGTGTAAATTAAAGCGTTGCTCTTTTCCTTCACTTTGGAATTTAAATCTGTCTCTAAGTATTTAAATTATTTTATCCAATTTGACAACTCACTTGTTCTATTGAAATTGAATGGATCGGAAGAATTGACTCTTGTTAGCAGTCACAATTTACAGTGGAACCTTGTTGTATGCACCAACTTGGTTATAACATCATAATTCTAAAGTATCAAGTCTAAAACAAGGTAATAAGACCAAATCCAAACAAATAAATAGTGTGTGACGTTTCGGTAACAGCGTTGTTGCCATCTTCCTATCATTACCATCAGTACTTTTGTCTGAAGATGGTAACAACGCTGTTACCGAAACATCACACACTATTTATTTATTTGGATTTGGTCTTATTACCTTGTTTTATAATCTATAATCCAAATTGTACCATATCTATCAAGTCTAAATTGTTGTAACCCTAGTTTTTTATATAATAACAAAACAACAAAATAGCTTATTTTAAATTCAAAAGATGACATGACCAATTCTTTATTATTGTAATGTTTGTTACAATGCTGCTACCAAAACATCACAGACATTTCAATAATTTGGATTTAGTTGTGTTCCTTTTGATTCTAATCTCTAATCCAAATTGTACCTTATTGTCACGTAGGAAAGACCGCTCTCAGAATGACACAGCAATTTATTTGATGCAAGCCAAAAAAAAAAAAAAAATTTTGAGAGAGGCAATGAGGAAAGTTTACAGAGTTGCAAAACACAAGGTAATAAGACCAAATAAATAAGTGGTGTGTTCTGTAACTATTGAAATGTCACATATCATTTATTTGGATTTGGACTTGTGTTTCTAATCATAATCCAAATTGTACCTTATCAGAATAGCACAATATGAATACCAAAATTAATAATCAGTTCATAAAGTAAAAATATTTTGCTCCTAACTCTTTGTTAACTGTGACTCACATCTTGTTGCTACTGGCATTGATCAAGGATTTCCTTGGATGTTTGTTCCTAGTACCTTTGCCCCTTCTTTTTCTTGTGGCTTTGTTGTCTATAAGGACATCTTTTCTTGGAGGGAAGTCTTGACTTTGACGCTGCGGTAGAAGCCTGGAGTCAGTTACTGAAAATGTAGAGGTCTGCTTGGCAAATTTGTCATCTCTAAACTAACCAGAAACTTTACCAAAATGTCATGTTGAGAATTACAAAATCATAATTTATAAAATACTACCTGAGAGGAAATGTGTACAGTGAAACTTTGCTATTAACAACATCACTTGGAACTGTTGTTCTAACAGCATAGGTAACAATACTGAAACTAACTCTTTCAAGGAATAATGCTTACCTTTGGCTAATTTATACAGTATAATATACATCATGAGAGGACACGTGCTAGAGGACACCTCTCTACAAAGGACAGTTTTAATCGCCAAAGTTAGCATTTTTACTAATAAGTAACTCTCCGGTAAGAGGACACTTCTCCTTAAAGAAAACTCTGGCTCTGCAACTAGGTGTTGTCCTTTACAGGGAGGTTTTTAATTTTTAATTAATTATTCATTAATTGGCAAAAGGTAAACATGCTAGATTTCCTTGAAAAGGGTAGCAATGGGCTTCCAAAATGTCAGAAATAAAGAAAAAGTAGCGGATAATTAATCATATTTATAAATTTAATCTGCAAAAATTCTATAACCATGTCATTGTTATAACCATGGTTAGAACAAAAGGACTTTAAAACCTAGGTACTATAGACTTATGGTGGTACATTGCTGCTATCACATGATTCCATTGTATATATTTTCTCTATTGCAAAGTATTTTTATAAAGTTGTAATTTATAAACCTGCCAGCTCAGCTTCTGATGACCCAGGGGTACTCTATAACAGGATTGCTTATTACAAAAAAAAAACATAAATACAGCCCAACTTCTTTAATTCATCACCCCAAGGGATCAGAATTTTCAGCTGTATTAAAGTCAGCATTGAATTATAGTTGGTTAAAGAAAATAGCCTTAGTGTAATAATAATAAAAGCTATAAATATTATAAATATAAATAAAATAAAAAAAGTTATACTGTTTTTCAAAATAGAAATTTGAATAATTTTTAATAATTGTGTATAATATTTGTGTCCTAGTTAAATGCATGTTTATAATCTAGAACATCCTGTGATAAGGTACAATTTGGATTATAGATTAGAAATAAAAGATAATTTGACCAATTCCAAAAAAATATATTGTGCGACATTTCTGTAACAGCATTGTTACTGAAACGTCACACACTATTTAGATTTGGCCATTTATTTCTAGAACATCCTGGTGTGGGTGGTTGGTGACCTGCTTGGGCCAGGAACCTGGGTTGATGAAAGAGTTGGGTCACCCCTATATGATGGCACAAGATTGAAATATTCTAAAGACTTTGCCATTTAGTGTAATACTTTTCATTGGAACTCCAGAAGTGACAAAAGTAAATTTAGAAGGAAAACTTATATTTAAAATCAGGGGCAGATGTATGTCATAGCCTTGATGGGCAACTCATCTAAAAGGGACAACCTTGAAAACAAGCCTGTGTTGTGGAGTATCAGTAGTAGATGTGCCCCATGTGCCGACATAAAAAAAAATCTAAACCATGATCATTTACAAATTGCACTGGTGTCCAAAATTACCATACGTGATATGTAGATTTTTAAAAAAATAAATGCACTATTATAGACATTATGAAATTTGGTACACTCTAGTACCGTCAAACCTCAATAACATCACTCGGGACTCAAGTTTTAAATTGGTATAACCCAGTTCAAATATTTGGGACTTGATGTGATGTTGTGAAATAATTTAATATAAATTATTTACAATATTCACACAAAAATGAGGCAGCATATACAAGAAATGCTCTTCATCGTAAAGTATTGGATAAATGATTATGTGGTACCATTATGACAGATCTCTTTTGGAAATTTGCAAGATCTAAAAAGAATTCATGATGTGCTGCTGACAAGATTGATAGAAAATTTGTGTATTTCCAAGTTTTACCTTGAGAGCTAAATAATATATCGTTGCACACATGTATGGGTAATTTCAAGAATAAGCAGCAAGCATAAAAATGTGCCGACTTAATGAAATCTCATGCTACTAAATTCATACAAGTCGGTGGACCAGTGGGTAACACCCTCGATTCCCGACAATCATGAACCGGGATTGAATCCCGCATTAAAATTTGTTTAATATGTGGATAACCTTCACATATTATTCACTGTTTCAATTATCATGAACTAGGTTGCTCTTGCTGAGTGGTACCTATTAATGTGATTTTGAACCAGGTACTAAATTCACCATTACAGATCCCCCTATAATACAACGGTGATCAAGTGGTATAAACCATCAGTTTTTGAAGGCCACGATATGGAATTGGATCCTGCTTTGGACACTTTCTTTTCTAATAAGAAATGTCTCCTATGGCCCCCCAATTCTTGTAAAAGTAGGTGTGTGCAATGGGGCTCTGGAACACTTGTAAGTATTTATATAAAAAAAGGTGTACCTGGTTCTGTGAAAGAAAATAAATAATAATTTGATTGATTTCTTTCACAGATCTAGGTTTGCCATTTTTTAATATAAATATATTCAATGGATCACCTTTTGAGTCAAACACTTGTAAGTGCAAAAGTTGTAACTGCTTTCTACATGTCTAGCTGTCAATGAGAGGAGATAGGGCTAATTTCTACCCCACCCTTCCTTCCAGATTTCCACTTGGTTATGTCCATGGCAGACAGTGGAGTTAGCCATGTAGAAGTGGAAGATCTGAATCCATAGGAAAAGGCTATATATATATAATAGTGCCAACAGTATTGTAAGGAAATTGTGTACTTGCAGTAGCTAGCATGTGCCACATCTATGTTGCTAGTATACAGTGTTTTACTAACCTGTGTGTTTCCCCAGATGTGTGTGAGCTGGGCTTCTCAAACCTAAAACAACAATGCCAGCCTACATAAATGAACGTGAGTACTTTGACTGAATATGTCGCTATAATAATACCTTAATCAGTTTATAAGAAAGTTATTTTAAAAAGACATGTTGAAAATTCTTATAACAGATGGCAGCATTGTGTTAACATAATCAGATTGTTTGTATATATATATTAAAAATAAAGAAGGCATCTCCTGACCACGAGCACATGTGCTTTTTAGATGGCAGAGCACCATCTAGTGGAGCAAGAATAAACTAAACGTTTATTTAGCTTGCTCCGTGATATTTGGCCAACCCAATTTCTTGATAAATCAAGAAAAGCCATCCACGATTTTTTTTCTATTGTTTTCTCATATATATATATATATATATATACTGCGTGATTCTAAATTTGAAGCACCAAGAATTACCGGGCAGAAAATATGAAAATTTCTGGATAAAGTTGGATCACTTAGTTCATGTTAATTGAAATATAAGAGAAGGAACTTGCAAATTTGCCAATATCTGCACCTCTATCTGACAGGGAAGCATCTGAAATATTAGTTTTTGAATGATAAAACATTTAGTAGCAGAGAATGCCAGGCTGTCATCAGCTGCCAAGGCGCAGTTCCAGCAGACAGATGATTTCATGACAGGTATGATGATTGGACTCAAAAGTGCCGGATGGTCCATATGTCAAATCTCTATGGACAGACATCTTGATGTGTCCACAGTGCTATGGAGAAGATGGTTGGAACAAGGGGCATGATTGATGGGTGCTGGTGTGGCCAGAATGACATTAGCCTGCATGGACCAATGTATCTGCCAGATGGCATTGGCTGCCCCACAGTCCACTTCTGTCGTCATTTTGCAGGATGTGCAGGGCACTCTCCCATATCTACCAGAACCATTATATGCAGGTTGGATGCTGGCAGCCTACACTTCATGCCGCCACGACCTGGGATTGAATCTAGCATTTTGGGCTTTTTTTTTTTTTTAAATATACTTCAAAGACATCTGATTTTTGCAAAAGTCCAACCCCACCAGTGAGTGCAAGTAACAAAATGGGACACACTTGTAAGTGCCAAAGTCTTAACTGCCTTCCTCATGTGTAGCCATGTGGTATAGTAAGAGCAGTATCCCACCATGTACCACGTGAGCAAAGTACCAGCTAAGTGGGATAGAGAGTAACCTAGTTGTGTTGTATGTACACAGGAGGCTACGTGGGCCGTCAGCGGCCATGGGGACTAGGGCTGATCTCTGATTACTTCTGGAGAGCCGTGGAGCTGGCCTACATCTTGTAAGTGACACCTGTGTAGGGTGTGGTTGTTTTAATAGCTGATTGGTTGGTTCTCTACTAGTACCTAACCTCAATCAGCATTCAATAGCCAATTAGTTGGCAGTATTTTTTTTTAGATCATAGTTGCATCAGGCAACAAAGTTTGGTATTAGATTGTGGATGGATGCTCTGAAGTTCTCTCTATTATTATATTATTTAGGAAGATATAAAAATGTATATCTTGTGATATTTCTCTATCTGCACTCTGTGCAATTAAAATTTAGTTCAGATTTAGGAATTATTCTATGTATTATAGGAACTGATGCTTTTGATCCCTTTATTCCTTAAAAGTAAAATTTATTGATGTGTGAGAATAGTTAGATTTTATTACCTCTCTCTCTCTCTCTCTCTCTCTCTTCCTCTCACATTTTTAGCTTTTATTATTCTAGAAAACACATGTATATAACCAAATAAACAATATGTACCGCTGGTTATTAAAATGGCTACACTAACAAAGAATGCAAATAATTACCTAGTGAATAATGAGAGGAGAGAAATATCTAGCATAGAGCAGAAATCAGTCACCTCTGGCTGCATTAACAGCTCTAAGCATTAAGTCGGTTGACCCAGTTTAGATGGCAGTTCCAACTGGCTGCGTCCCACAGTTCATCCCACAATCAAACTGGTGGCTAGAGAGGGGTGATGTGTCAGTTTCTAAGCAACTTTGGACCAGATGGTTTCATTTGATGAGAAATCTGGAGAATGTCAGGACAACAGACCCCCTGTATTGAGGATGGTCAGGACAACATGAGGTTGTGCATTGGCATGTTGAAAGGTAGTGAGTAGAAGGCTTCAAATATAGGGCAATGCAATGCCCCTTCACTGTGTATCAATTTTAGAGAGTGGCCATCAGTATATCTACTAATTAAACTGGTTGTTAACTAGTGTTACGAGGGTGAGTAGAAAAGTAAGGTCTTCTACGAGATAATTTCCAAACATGCATTGCTAGGTGAAATCCGACAACACCGCTGCCTTCCTTGGTTCCCCCTCTACCGTCTAGAACCTTCCCGGTGATCTTGGGACGCTCAGTCGCTGTCTGGCAGCCGTTCGCGATGGAGCTTCCCCATAGCTCTCCCGCCAAGTGCGAGTTGCGCTCAGTTATACGCTTTTTAAATGCGAAAAATAATTCTCCGGTCGAAATTCACCGTCAGTTAGTGGAAGTGTATGGTGAGAAGTGCATGGACACCAAAAATGTGCAGAAATGGTGCCGGGAGTTTAACGAGGGGCGGATAAACGTCCACGATGAACAGCGGTCTGGGCGGCCGAGTTTTCCGGAATCAACCGTGGCTCGAATTGACGAAATGGTGCACACAAACCGGCGGATAACCCTTGAAGAGATCGAGGATGGCCTGAATGAAGATTGTAGCCACTTCTCTGTGCACAAGATTGTGTCTGAGACCCTCGGCTACAGAAAGGTGTCCGCCAGGTGGGTCGACAAGTGGCTCAAAGAGGCGGCGGGAGAGTGGTACAACACCGGAATTACAAAGTTGGTTAACAAGATGAAAAAAGTGATTGAGCATCAAGGCGACTATGTAGAAAAATAGCAAAGTGTCCAACCTTTCCAATGATGTATAAAAAGTTGTGATTAAATGTGTTTTTCTATGAAAAAAAAATAGGAGACCTTACTTTTCTACTCACCCTCGTACAGAGAGGTGGCCTCAACATTCATGTAATAGAGGAAGTTGATTGAGGAGGTATATATGCCAGGACTGACTCACCTGAAGTAATCATCTAATGGTGACACCCATATATTAAACACTGGAATGTTGTTAGGCCTCTGTAAAATCCAATATGACCTGCTGACCCAACAACTTCTAATGAGAAGCCACCTCTAGGAGAGATCTACAGTTTCCATGTTGTTAGTCTCATGGGAACTCTGGATTATAATTTTTGAATTTCTCTTCTTTCCACACCACTCTATATTACACACTGAATGATGCTTCAGTATATTTTAAACATTTATTTTTTTGACTTATTTTTTTTTTCAAAATAAAATGAGCATTTGCTAATACATAAAAACATTATGTAAACATCACTTTTTTTAAATGGTAAAGATATTTGGCCCTAAATTAACACCATTGTATAATATATGCACTTTTTAAAAAATAAAATAACTTCCTACCATCCTTATACTGCAATGGAAAAATATTGGGAGGGCCTGGCTCAACATTGCCAGCGATTTCACCGTTTTAATCCATGATCCGCTCTAATATTATTGATTCCATTGCAGAAAGACTCTGGAAAGTTGTTTTATTTTTTAATTGCAGCAACTAGTTTCATTTCTTATATATAGATGTGTACTTAGTTGCACAATGAAACAAACTAACCTCCTTGCTGTTTGTGTTGTGCAGCGCCATGACCCTGATAGAGGTAAGTCCTGTCTTGTATTACTTTGGCTGAAATTGTGGTGATTGTATATTGGGAGAGAGATCTGGGCCATTGAGCTCAGTACAGTATAGATAACCTAGTTCCTTTCATGTAGTAATGTAACGAGGGCAATAAAACTCAACAGTCTGTAATAAAGCTACAAGGTAATAAGACCAAATACATTAATAGTGTGTGACGTTTCAGTAATAGCGTTGCTACCATCATCAGATAAAAGACTTAAATGTTACAGAAACATCATACACTATTAATTATAATCTATAATCCAAATTGTGCCTTATCATTTGTAATAAAGCTGTTAATTGTGGACAAACTGTACAGGTGTCTCTTTCTACCCTCTCCCATAACTTTAGGAAATCTAAGCAAGCATAGAGCTCCTCTCCCATCAAATTAAACGTCAAAACTAGATGCCATCTAAAGGAATCTGTATTTGAAAAGAGGAGAGCAGGACAATACCTAGGTATATACAATTATATCAAAATAATTATAGCTATATATAGGTTTTCCTATTTCCCAACTTTGTATGTTCTCATTCCTTCTGTATCTCTCTGGAGAAAACTACACAGGGATAATGTACAGTGTTTGGTCCAAGCTCAGCTCCCAGAGATAACTACAGTAGTTTCTGTAGCTCCAAACTAGATAGATATACCTACTGGGAATAACAACACTGTAAACGGGGCTCTCCCACATTTGTAAGTGCAAAATTTGAACTGCTTTCTACCTGTGTAGTCATGTGGTGCACTTGCAGTTGTCCACAACTACCCACCATGGCCTGTACACAACAGGTGTAGTCATGTGGTGCACTTGCAGTTAAAGCAACTACCCACCATGGCCTGTATACAACATGTGTAGTCATGTGGTGCACTTGCAGTTGTCCACAACTACCCACCATGGCCTGTACACAACAGGTGTAGTCATGTGGTGCACTTGCAGTTAAAGCAACTACCCACCATGGCCTGTATACAACATGTGTAGTCATGTGGTGCACTTGCAGTTGTCCACAACTACCCACCATGGCCTGTACACAACAGGTGTACTAGGGAAAATAAAATTTTAAATTTTTTTTCAAAAGAGATTAAAATACAGTTCTCTCTTTAGTCTATTCCCTTTACTGGACTGTATTTATGTATATCCCTCAACACTTCCTAGTGGATAATAATTCAACCCTTCCTCTAGTTTTAACTTTCAATTTAGATATCTCCACCAAACCTATTGTCCCACTTTAATTCAGTGTCCCCTCTCTGGGTGCTTATATATATATACAGTAGAACTTCCATGAGAGGACACCTCTCTACAAAGGACAATTTTCATTTGCAAAATTACTATTTTTACTAATTTAGCAACTCTCTGGTAAGAGGACACCTCTTCCTAAAGGACACTTTGGCTCTACAATCGGGTGTCCTTTACAGGGAGGGTTCTACTGTATTTTAAATATTTCTATAACTTTACATTTAGATTTCTCTCAATATTTAACTGATGGGATTATCTCTCCCCTTTTTATAATTTCTCCATTTAAGTTGTCTCTACCCATGTTGGCTTGGTGACTATTAAAATATGGAGAATTGCAATGTTGTGTGGTGCAGCCGTTGACTGGGGGTCCATCTCTCACAGGATCCTCCCACGGTGGTGGAGGTGGGGGTGGTGGCGGCCGTCGGGGGTAACTCTCCTTTTATTTCTTCCTACAGTAGAACCTCCCATGAGAGACACGCCATAACCTTAATTACTAGAGGTGGTCTCTCATTGGAGGTTGGAATTATGTGACATATCAAGTCTTTACAAGGTGGTCAGTCACTCAAGGACACCTATTGTCTTTCTTATTTATAGTTTCGATTGATATATTCTGTGGGACTATCTAATTTTACTGGAAACTTCAGCCTCCCCCGTATGTGCCATGAAAATTCAAAGCTAGCTCTCTATACCAGTATAGCGTTGAAAGAAAAAAATAGTCTTGATTTATAGTTATTTAGTTTTGGAAACCCCAGTTTCACCTTGATTGAGGACATCACTGGGGGGAGGACAGTCAACAAAGGAGTCACTGGAGAGAGGGTCATGGCACAACACTCTGTGCAGCAGTAGTGGTGTGGTTTAGTGCTCAAATATATCAGTTTAGAGGTAGTTTTTAAATGAGGCCACTGATGAAAGTAGCACTCCTATTGAATGTGGTCTTTTGAGGAAGATGTGGTCACCTGGGATGTGTTTGGTTGAAACCTTCATTTCAAAAATTGACTGTTCTATTAAAGTGACCACTAAGGGCAATGCCCATTATTGACAAGTGTTACTGCATTTGGTTTATAAACAAGAACTCCACACCCCCTTATCTAACCTCACCCAACACACATTGTAGATACCAGGCAGTTGTAGAACACTAGCTGTGCAGGCTAACTGAGCTTCCCTGTTGTGTGGGTTACAGGCCTCCCAGACCTCCTGGTCCCAGAATAGCCGGATTCTCCAACAGAGGTGAGTCCATCCATCCATGGGATTGTAGTATCTGTAGACCATTGCCAGGATGTAACTCCATAGACTAGGTGTGGCTTCCAGTTGCAGCTCTTTAGTAATCTAGATGTGTGTCTGCAAGTTAATCCTACCTTTACCTCCCATATCATTGGTTGTTAGGAATTTAATTGATACATTTTACTACTGGCACAAAAGAGAGAGAAGGCTGAAGTCAGAATTGCCAAGGTAAAAAGAGACATTTTGGAGCAATATAGAGCTATTGAGAAGATATTTGGATTTGGGACTAAAGAACAGGCTGTTTAAATGTTTTGTTTGGTCGGGGTTCCTGTATAGTACTTGGACAACGACCAAAAACTGTAGGACTCTTGACATCAATTGTGTTAGAAGGATCCTCAAGGACAAATGGGCAGATAGGTTGGTGTCAACAAAGTAAATTTAATGAAGTAATCAAAATATTGATAAGGCACAATTTGGATTATAGATTATAAACACAAGGTAATAAGACCAAATCCAAATAAATAAATAGTGTGCGACGTTTCGGTAACAGCATTGTTACCAAAACGTCGCACACTATTTATTTATTTGGATTTGGTCTTATTACCTTGTGTTTATAATCAAAATATTAAAAATGCCTGGCATGTGTGTACTTCAAGAAGCACTATGCTGGAGGAATACACCTTGAAATAGGTGGTAGAGACCAGGGAGGGATTAAGTGGCCTGAGTGAGTTGAGAAGGTATTGAGCAGAAACAGAAGGAAATGTGATTCCATGGTGGCAGTTTACTTTTGTGTACTTCTTGATGATATCCACACATAGAAATGGTACAAGGTTGTACCTA
This sequence comes from Cordylochernes scorpioides, assembly GCA_030710605.1. Lineage (NCBI taxonomy): Eukaryota > Metazoa > Arthropoda > Arachnida > Pseudoscorpiones > Chernetidae > Cordylochernes > Cordylochernes scorpioides. The sequence goes on from CP092869.1 coordinate 57,395,328, forward strand.
CAAGTTGTCACTTTAGTCAGAGTTGGTCAACCCAACCATGTTATTTACTGTCACTATTGTGGCCTGCAGCAAGCCAAAGTTGTACAGTCATCAAGTAGAACTACACACATGCTAGGAAAACAATACTCTACATTTTCATGTAAATTTTGAGACTTTTGAATGTCTTGAATGCATTTCTTCAACTGGAGGTAATTTTTGATTTCACAGCTAGTCTCAATTGTGATGGCATCTACTTATATATTTGCCTTATTCTGTCTGAAGCTTTGTCTGAAGCTCACGGATAGAATGCGCTCCCATTGGCCGCCAGAGAACACGTGGCCTCCCTGCCCCCCTCTAGACAACCCTGTTATTCAAAAACCATACATCCAATCGCCATGAAATTCTGGGATATTATTAGGTATATCCCCGGAAAGGTTTTCGAAAAATAATTTCTTGAATATCTTGAATATCCTTATAGTTATTTGCAGAATTGTAGATATAACTCGCGAGCAGCGCCGCCAGACGGTGATGAAAGCAATGGGGAGGTAACGCCATCTATGTTTGATTTTTTAAACTGTTTATATATTAAATAATATTAAAATAATTATTATTAAAATATTTATTATATAATATATATAAATATATATAATAATTATTATTATAATAAAAATTAATATTAAATAATAATAATATTAAAAAATATATTATATAACATTTTTCTCTTTTTTACCCCCAAAAACACCAACAGGGATGGTATAGTTGCATAAATGATACAAGTTTTATAACAGGTTTAAATATGGTCAAATATAATTGGAAATTTTAGTATAATATGTAAATTAATAGATCACACGCTCTCTATTTATAACACTATCATTCCTGTTTGTTGAGAGGGGTGAGAAAACTTTGACACTGTTTATCAAATACAGTTAAACCTGTCTATAGCGCTCCCTCTTGGGACTCACCAAAATAGGGTGTTATAGAGAGGGGCTGCTATAGACAGGTTACTTTTAATGTAAATAGCATCGTAATACGTATTTAAAATCGGGCGCTATGACCACCCGAGTCAACGTTTTTAAAATATATTCGCACTCGGGTAAACCCCGGGTGTTGCCCGGGCCATTCGTCTAGTATAGGATAAGAGAATGTGTTTGAATGCAAGTTTAAATGCAAGTAAAAATAAGACCAAATCCAAATCAATAGTGTGTGATGTTTCGTTAACAACGTTGTTACCAAAACGTCACACACTATTTATTTATATGGTGTTATTACCTTGTGTTTCTAATCTATAAGCCAATTGTACCCTACAGTAGAACCTCTTTAATCCAACTATCTAGAGTTCAACACTTCCTTTAGTTCAACCAATTTTGTTCAAATTCCAACCATTTCCCTTTCAAGTTACCATCTTTAATTCCTCACTTACTATATCTCAACTTTTTCTTTTCAAATCCCAATCAACCTATTAACAGGCTAGAATTCAAAACATACTCTCTTTAAATCAACACCCTCTTAATTATTTGAAATTTTGGCAATTGCGGGATATACTATGTTGACACAAGATCAAATAAATGACTTATTCCAAGTTTTTTTTTTTACCTAAAGGTTGAGAAAGGGCAAGACCCGAAAGCTCCCAATAAATATATATATTTTTTAAAACTAGCGGTAAGTCATTTATTTGATTGTGTGTCTCCTCCATAAGTGTTAACAACAAAATGTTCTAGAAAATTGTCCTCTAGCATTGAATGTTGTGATGAATGGATAATCATCTTAACTGACTATAACACACCAATTTTAATTAAACCAAAAATTCTGGTCCCTTCCAGTGTTGAATTAAAGAAGTACCACATTTTAAAAATCTGGTTCATTTAAAATATATCCACCTCCCATCCATGAGAGACTGCCTAAAAGCAATAATAGTAACCCTAGTCTTTCCAAGAGGTTCATAGGAGGTTGCTGTTGGGTCATTTTGGGCTTTATAAAGGTCATCATATGGAGGTCTGTTTGACTGTAGTCTTTCTATGGGATTGCTGTCCCATATTGGGGAGTTGAGTATGTGAAGGAGCACAAGAAAATTTTCAACAAACGAACTACAGTGCCACTTGGTTTCTTTGGAGACAATCAAAACTCCCAAGGGATTGGAAAGAAAAAGCCTCTACAGACTTCTTCAGCCATACATTGGTGAGATGGTAACTGCTCAACCCTAGCCTGTATTCAAGTCATTATAATAAGGACCTTCCTACAGTTCCAGCCAACCTAGCTCAACACAAGAAATATTCCTATCTCCAGAATGGGTGGATCAAACTCTCAGCTCCAAGCTCTCACTGAGAAATATGAGGAGCTCCTCTTTGAAAACAAGTCCCTCAAGTGCAACATGAAGGTCCTCAAGGTGAAGATGGAGCACCAGGCCGCACAGTTCAGGTCCAGCCTGGAGGAGGAAATCCAGGTCAACCAGGACCTACGCCACCAGTTAGCTAAAAGCTACCAAAATTTTAATAAGCTCCAGAACCAAATCCGAGATAGGAATTTCCAAATCTGCTGCCTCACTCACCACGAATCAAGAAATGTTTTCAAGAATCTAAAGCGAATCCCACCACCAGGACACTTGGAAGAGTGGGAGGACACCAGTGACAACCTTTCATCCAGCTATGTTGGAAGTCCCAACTCCTCCTCCCAGAGTGACCAGCTCCTCAGGAGACACGCCTGCTGCCTTGACACAACACCTTCAAATAGCAGCTTGGAGTCTGAATTCTCCCATCCCAAATATCCTATATGTGATATGGTGTGAATCTAGGGAGGATGCTTGAAAATAGCCTTTTTGTATGATTCTTAAATTATATGAGAAGGGCATGTATTAGAGAAATGAACAGAGTTGGAAAAAATATTTATTTTGAACTAGTCTTTTCTATCAAATCATCATTTTTATTTATTGTTTTTTTTTTAACAACCTTATTTTTCCTCCTAATAGAATTCTAAGAAATTAAAGAATGTGAGGAAAAAACTTGCATTTCTAATTTTTTTTCATGGCTGCTAGTATCATTTAATTTACTGTACTGTTCAACTATTTAAAATGTTTTGACTTTTTTTTGTTAATATTTAGCTAGGGGGGGTTTGGCAAGAAAAGGTTACCTAGAAAAATTTGAACCTAAATAAATATTTTATGCTCAGGTGTTGAGCATTATCACAGGCTAAGTTATATATACAAGTTTAAAATGAATAAAGTCTTCAAGTTGTTGAAGCCCAGCTGTGGTAGCTCCAAGAGTCACTTCTCAATAAAATAGAAAGCAGCTCCCAACTTCCCCCACTACAGTCTGTGTTGGAAGTTCTAAATCCAATGTACCAGCTGGAATAACCAGTGTCTGATCCCACTTGTTTGTGCAAGATTCAGGGGTTTGTTTAATGGATGTGGCTTGTCCTGAATCTTGATTTCTGAGGTTTTTATTGCTCTGGTTACAATCTCTGTCATACCAACTGTCTAGTTTAGTTTACAGATTCTTGTGTTGTATACAGCGGAACCTTGTTATATCAGCAACTTGGTTGTAACATCTCAAGTCACAACTGTTGTTCTAACAACAAGTGGTGATGCTGTTAGACTATTTATGTAAGAGATTTGTACTTGGGATTGTTTATTTGCATATTATTAAAAGAGTGTTACAATGTTTGCCTATTACATCTGTTCACACAGGGTATTGTACACAGGGAGTGGGCCGCCCCCGCCACCAGCCTGCGGCCCCCGGGGTGGATGAGGTTAATAGGGAGGTCCTTTAGTTAAGGGACTTCCCGCCCCCCTCATTCCTTGTTAAACTTCACCCCTGCATTGGCCTATGACGTCTGTGCTGGAAACCTGGACTACAGGACGGCTCGGACTGATGATTACTTGCCAACTGCAATCTCTACTCACTTTCTCCTGACCTCGCTCTCTTCTTTTACATCACCTGACCACCATCTCTGATTTCTTCTTCTTTATATTTCCTGACCCCATCTCTGATTTCTTCTCCTTTACATTGCCTGACCTTCCCTCTGATTTCTTCTCCTTTACATTGCCTGACCCCACCATCTCTGATTTCTTCTCCTTTACATCACCTGACCTTCCCCATCTCTGATTTCTTCTCCTTTACATCACCTGACCTCACCATCTCTGATTTCTTCTTCTTTATATTTCCTGACCCCATCTCTGATTTCTTCTCCTTTACATCACCTGACCCCATCTCTGATTGGCCATTTTTTTCTCTTTCCATCATCTAACCTCGCTCTAATTGGTGAATGGTTGGTTTCCTTGATATCTTAATTTTTGTTTGTCTCTTTTTTTTTTTAATATTTTATTGCTTTGTAAAAAAAATATATATATTTATTTAAAAAAAAACTTTCTCCTGTGCTCATTTAAAAAATAATATCTCTTTTTTATATATTTTGTTTCATGCCAAGTTTTCAGTTTGTTTGTTCTTTTTATTTGTCAAATATTTTATGTGCCGGGTATTATGTTGCTAAATTGATTTTTTCCTTCCAAAATTAAATAAAGGTGTTATTTTGATACTTAAATGTTGTTTTGTTCCCCACTTTGGTGCTGATAGTTTTGGCACAACTTCAACTGTTCTGTAAACATTTTTTTTAGCACTGGAAAGAGGGAGCAAATTTAATGTTTTTCTGAAGGACTTTTTGACAATCAGGATTGATTTTGGAATTAGATCAAGTGCATTGAATTTAAAAAATTGTCCTGTTGGGAAAGACAAGCTTCAGAATGACATGGCAATATATTTAATGTGAAGCCAATTCAGAGAGATATTTATAACCCAGGGAGCACAGAACCCCAACTACCCGGGGAGTCCAGCTCACTAGTATGGACTAGTGTTGAGCACTTTTACTCGCATCCTGTTTTGTTTGCTGAGTTGAACCAGTTGACCAGGAAGTTCCAAACTAAGATTGTCTGGCCATAGATGTGGGATTGAGGTGGATCAGTCCAAGTAGGATAGCTGTTTGTATCCTATATCTCAGGAATGCTGGACAGCTGAAGAGAAGATGATCAACTGTCTAAGGCTCTTCTGAACAGTGAAGGCAGGTTGGGTCGAGGAAGCCAATTATAAAACACAAGAGAAGCAATGAGGAAAGTTCACAGAGTAGAAACTATAGAAATATCAAAGTGTTAATGTATTTTGCCACAATATTAAGGGACCTATTTCAACACAGCTCCAAACCCTACCATGGAGTGAGAAGGCTGGTATTCTACCTGTACTTATAGTTAAAGGACATGCCCTCTTCTTTTTAGCTAAAGGGCAAAGTTACTGTAATTCCTTTTTGATGGAAATTTTTCCCAGAGGACATTGATCTATAAAAAGATAAGGCACAATTTGGATTATAGATTGTTACCTTGTGATCTATAAAAAGGTAAGGCACAATTTGGATTATAGATTGTTACCTTGTGATCTATAAAAAGGTAAGGCACAATTTGGATTATAGATTGTTTCCTTGTGATCTATAAAAGGGATAAGGCACAATTTGGATTATAGATTGTTACCTTGTGATCTATAAAAAGGATAAGGCACAATTTGGATTATAGATTGTTACCTTGTGATCTATAAAAAGGATAAGGCACAATTTGGATTATAGATTGTTACCTTGTGATCTATAAAAAGGTAAGGCACAATTTGGATTATAGATTGTTACCTTGTGATCTATAAAAAGGATAAGGCACAATTTGGATTATAGATTGTTACCTTGTGATCTATAAAAAGGATAAGGCACAATTTGGATTATAGATTGTGTGATCTATAAAAAGAAAGATCACATCTCCTGTTAAAATTTTGTCCCCAACCCAATTCTGCTAGTTTCCAGAAACTGTTGATAGTTTTACATCTAATATTTTGACTATAATCTACCCCACTTGCCGAAAATGTAGCTTGGCACCTGAACACATTTTGGCTTGTATTAGATGCACCAAACAGGACCTTTGGGAGAGGCTGCTGCTTATCGTCAAACAGCTTGAGGAGCATGAACTCATGGAATTCACGTAAACTTTGTATAAGGGGATAAGATACAACAACATTATCTTGACAGGAGACACCTTTCTATTATCAATAAAATAAAGTACCTATTTCATTATGTAGTGCCATACTCCAGTCCCATGACTCCAGGAGGCTGGCTCAGTGAAAGTAGATTGGTCAACTTTGATTCTACTAATCAGACAGAACTCTTGTTGGAGGTTGAATGGGAGCAGTAAAGTACCCTTCCTTGGAGTTTTACCTTAGTTTTTTAAACAGTATTGATGCTCTGTAGCCTACCTCTCCTGTCAAAATAGATGCACAAAACTATGTCACCTATTGCCCATCTCTGAAATCTAGCAGACTTGGATGGGTGACAGATGAATGTTTGCTTTTTTTTTTTTGCTTATCCCTAGTACACGTGTTACAGGCCATGATAATTATGGTGGGTAGTTAGCGACTGCTTTTACTGTAAGGGCAAAAGCAGTTAGACTTTGCACTTACAAATGTGCCAGAGCCCCGTTTGGTTACTTGCACTCGCTGGTAGGGTTGGACTTTTGCAAGAATTGGGGGCCATTGGAGCATTTTTTTTTTAAACAGAAAAAAGTGTCCAATGCGGGAATCGAACCAGGGTCATAGTGGTCGAAAACCAAACGGTTTAACCAGCCTTCCACCGACCCCCTCGGATGTTTGTCATAGCTGGTGCTGACCTGAGTGGGCTAGCTTGTAGAGACAGTCAACTTGTAGTTTTTGTGAGAAATTGAAACTATTTTAGTATTTTAGATGTGTATGATTCTTTTAAAAGTAAACAATTTTCTACTGCCCCTTACTGCAATGGAAAATTAATGGGAGGGCCTGGCTCATCAGTGGTGAACCCTCCCAATGGTTTCACCAGTTTAATCTACCATACCTCTGTAATATTATATTTTCTGTTTTCCTTTCATACTGATACTCTAATTAATTTTTCATTGCAGTAAGGGCAGTAGATAATAGTTGAATTTTGAAAAGAATCATACACTTCTAAAATGTTTCAAATTCTCATAACATGCTAATGCATCATATTATGAGAGTTTTTGTGCATATTTTGACAGGAGAGGGAGTTTTATATAACATTAATTCACCCTAGATATAGTGTTTAAAATGTAGTGTTCACATAAGAACAATGTGAGATGACCTATATAGCTCAGTGAGTAAATATTGATGGTAGGAGAGTAAAGCCTGTCATGGGAGTGTCTATTTGGTTCCAAGCCAATATACACTCACAAAGACGGGGGTTGGATAAAATTGTCCACAATAAACCTAAAACTATCAAATGCAAATTCAATGATGCTCTTGATAAAGAATATTCAAATCAATTTAAGCCTTAAGGAGTTAAAAAAAATTTAGATGTGAATGCATTAGACATGTGGTCTGATGACAAATAAATTAAAGGAGAAACAAACAGTTCCCACTAAAAATTGACTCCTAACACAGGAAACTCCCAAAACAGGTGACTTCTGTTCCCGTTCCAATACAACTTTATCAGATAAAAGAGCAAGCTATCTTATTTACAATGAATAATATAAACAGATTCTTCACAAAAAAAAGTTTACAATGCGGGATTTGATCCTGGTTCATGGCTGTCGTTGGTTTATACTGCCAGCCACTGAGGATCAGGTGACTTCTAAGACAGGTTTTCCTGTACTTTCTTTTATAAAATAATGAAAGGACATCTGGTTGGGAAACAGAATGTTGCTATTTTTTCAGAGTTGACTTTCTGTTATTTGACTATATTTTCCTGACATTTCAGAACTCTGCTAGAATATTTGGTTGATTGGGAAGCCAGTATTTAAATGTGAAGAAAAGGAAGAAGAAACCTGGCATTCTTTCCTCTTATTTTTAATTTTTCTTCCCACACAAGGTAATAAGACCAAATTCAAATAAAGTGTATGACATTTTGGTAACAGTGTTGTTACCCAAACGTCACACACTATTTATTTATTGGATGCAATCTTTGAGGGTGGTTGAGGCTGCCTCACACTGAAGAGGGCCAACATATGATACATTAGCACACCATCTGTTTTCAAAATTGGAAACTATTATAGACGCGTATGGTTCTTTTTAAAATTAAGCAATTTCTACTGCCCTTACTGCAATGGAAAAATTAATGGGAGGGCCTGGCTCATCAGTGGTGAACCCTCCCAGTAGCATATGTGGTTGTTTTTCTTGATATTATCATTGATATACTACAGTACTAACTGTTGGTAACCCGGGGAGTATCATTGATTGGTGGATATAGTGGAATAAACTCAATATTTACTTGATAGGACAAACTTTGGATTATAGATTATAATCACAAGGTAATAAGACCACATCAAAATAAATAAATAGTGTGTGACGTTTCGGTAACAGTGTTGTTACCATCTTCAGATTCAGTACCTTTGTCTGAAGATGGTAAAAACGCTGTTACTGAAATGTCACACACTATTTATTTATTTGGATTTGGTCTTATTACCTTGTGTCAATATTTACTTGATATTTATTCAGAAAGATGGCAAGCACATCATCTTAAAACCTTGTTTAAGATGTCAGAGTTTTCCTTCATTATTATTATTACTACACTCATAGAGACTAAACTTAAGAAAGTTGAAAGTCTTTGATATCGCATTTTGGAGACAGAAGTAATCTTGTTTGCACTTGGTTATCTCGTTTGTCTTCAATAAAGGTCATTGTCTGAATCTCCATATACATGTTAAAAGATAAAATTTCCTGAAGTTTTGTCCATGAGTGTATATCTGAAAACTTACTTATTTCTAATAACACTTCTGATTATGAAATAAATATTGTGGGGCATATATAGAAATTCAACAAGTAAAATTCATTACTATCATATTTAAGGATGGAAAATGCAAAAAAAAAAAAGGCTGAAATTAATAAAAGAAAATAAGACCTAATCCAAATAATTTATTAGTGTGTGACGTTTCGGCAACAACATTGTCACCATCATCAGACAAAAGAATAAAATGATTTTATATATATATATAATTGATTATATATAATCTATAATCCAAATTGTGCTTTATCAAGGCTGAAATTAGAATTGCAAAGGTAAAAGTTTTGTTTTGAAGAAATATAAAGCTTAAGATTTGATTCAAATATGAAACTAAAGAAATGATGCCTAAATGTGTTTTGTTCATCAGTTTTCCTCTATTGATGTGAGGCTTAGACAATAACCAAAAAACTGAAGAAAAATTCTCTTTTAACATCTGATATGCTAGAAGAGTTTTCAAGATCAAACAAACAGATAGAGATTTGGAGAAGAATGAATGGAGAATATATAGGCTTATAAATGGGGGGTTATCAAATGGAATTGTGGAAGTTTGCAGGACTGGTACTGTGAGAATATTTGGGAGATTATCTATTTACCCAATACTGGAGTGGTCTGGCTTCAAGAAGGTAGAGCAAGGAAGTATTGGTTCTGAGAGAATGGTCTGGAATTAGAAGAGGTGAAATGGTGTCTTATAATGGCTTACATCAGAGATGGTGTTTCACAACAGGCAGTGGTGATATGGCTATGCTTGTGTGTGTGTGTATTGTAAATCTCCAAACTGTCTTTTATACAATTGTAAGCTGGTGGGATTGGTCCAAACCATTGCAACTACAGCTGGACCTTGATATACCAACATCATTTAGGACTGTTTCTATAACAATTGGATCTTAGAATTCTGATGATATAATCAAGATGCTGTTATAACTGTATGTCTCCACCATGTACTATACATGAAATTAGCCTGGGCTCCTGAAGTTTACCCATAGACTGTCTTGTAAAGCAGTTCAGCATCAAGTGGCTGTAGAGTGTTGTGCTGGATGTGTGTGGTATAACTGGAGGATAAGTACATCATCATGTCAGTTTATTGGTAAACAACAACAATGGGAGGGTACACAGCAGTCACGTGAGAACAGTCAATAAATAAACACAGGGAGGGGTTGATCCAACATTTTGTCTCTCTCTCTATATATATAATATAATGATATAAATTATTATAATATTCTATGTACAGTACACAGAGCTAGGGCCGCAGTCCCAGTATGCACACTCGCGTAGACCACAGTCTCTGGGTCAACTTCTTCCTGAACAGCTCCATCCGCCGGCCCTTAGTGAAGAATTTGTTGCGTTTGCAGGGCTTCTGCTTCCACTTCTGGAGACATGTGAAGAAAGCCTGCGTCACATTCCATGTATTGTTACTATACACCCACATGTACCTCAGCTAGACAGGTTTGAGTGTGTGCTAGCAACCCATAGCTCTACATTTAAGATTGTTAGGACAGTTCACGCAGAATATTTCTCACCAAATGTTGCCACCATTGAGTGTTATATGTCTTAGAAACACAAGGTAATAAGACCAAATCCAAATTATTTAAACTTGGCCTTGTTTATAATCTATAATCCAAATTGTGCCTTACCATTTGGTATATATCTTGTATAGAGTAGTGTAAGCCCCACCAGGTAAACTCTATGTAATCACAGAGTGTTACCACCATTATAGGACCATGCCGATGGTAACAGCAATGCTACTAAACCCTAACCTATTGCTTACATAATTTATCTTGTTGAATCATTACATTTAATTGCATTCTATGGTAAGGTAGGTCAGAGAGGCAAGTCAATTGAACAAGTGATCAAGTCAGATGCCCCCTGGGTCATTGAAAATTCTGGCTGTGATATCATTTCATTAAATCATATTGAGTAAAGCTTCTTAAATACAAGTGTTGTGGCCACTAAGGGAATGCTTCAACCAGCAGCCATCCCTACCACATGGTCTTACTCTACACTAGACTTGAGTTTTACTGTAGATATGTAGTGAGTGGAAGTTATCAGTTGAGGTGGAAGTGACAAAGAACACACAATGAATAGAGTCCGGAGCAAGGGCCTGTATGGTATAGGCGAGGGAGAGAGAAGTCCTGGTCCTTCAGACTGACGTGGAGATGCCGTCGGCGAACACTGACCACTGACAATGGACTCAAAAAGTTTCACAGTCTTCACTGGAAAGATCAAGCAAAGCTCCCTGGATTCAAGAATTCTGAGAGTCCAAGTTTACGATCTTCTGTAAGAAGGAGAGAATACAACATGAACTGACGAATCTTCAATTATTTCATTTAGTTACGTCTCTGTCCTACATCCTCCCTTGCAATATTTAGTGAATGCTTGCTGCTATATTGTAATAAACATACATGGATTCATTATATGGGATTAAATGTTCCAAGCTGATAAAAGGTTGATACACCCACACTAGTACAATGTACGAGAGGTGCAGTACTCACAGATCGGAGGGAACACTTGGTGTGGAACTGCTGGTCTCCCTTGATGTACGGCAGCAGCCGGAATACCTTGATGAAGATCTTGCCGCACTTCTTCAGTGCCCCCTGGTGGCACGTTCCTGCACCACACACCCAACCATTCAAGGCACACAATTCTGGTACTAGACATGAGCCAACACCTAACACAGTTAAGACCAACCCGGACATAAGAAGTCGCCCTCTTCAGTTTCATAGTATAAACTGATCCCTTGTATTTAAATCCTAAATAATTAAATGGAAATAAATAATAGGAATATATACTCCTTTTATCCTAAAAAAATGGCGTTAATGAACAATAATTAGAACAAGGATGTAAAGGCTTTAATGGTTAAAAATACTATATTTAACTATATCTGTTCTTTGTCTCGGTTTGGACTGTAAGGAGATGCCTTCTACTGACTCTACACACTGGTGAGATCTACAATTACCCACATGTTGAAATATACTTAATTGAAACTGTTTGATTCTATTGTGATGGCTGTTTTGATGTATGCTGCTCCAATTTGGGCAACAGAGTATAAAGATTTATTAGACCATATACAAGATACATTTATTTGTAGGTTCTTGAATTTGCCTAGATATACACCAGGATACATAATAAGACTAGAAACAGGCCGCGTCTCATTAATAATAACAGCTCTGAAATTGACCTTGAAATATTGGCTGAGGGTGCTGAGTATGGATACAAATAGATTGCCTCGAATATGTTTAAATAGAATGAGGCAAATATCCTGTGCTACAGGTGCGCCCATCGGGTTTATAAAACAATTAAGCAATTTACTCAATAATAACGGATCCTCGTGGCTTACTTATTGTAATGATCCTGATTCACTAAGGAATGCTATCCCAGGAATATTAAGAACTGCGATAGAGCAAACAATACAAAATGACTTAACAAGAATAACCCAATCAAAGTTATATTCCCACTATAGAGATATATATACAACGTTTACCACCGAAGAATACTTCTTAAGTGAACTCCCTTTTCCTGTCATCAGATTAATCGCACAATTTAGAACCCTTTCAATTTTTTTCAGAGAACACCATCTGATTTTATTGAGGCGTGAAGACCTGAAATGCACTTTCTGTGGATCAGGAATAACAACGGAGATGTTGCACTACTTATTTGACTGTGCTGCTCTGTCTGAGGTAAGACGAAAACTAAATAATAAAACGGGGCAACTTTGTCCTTCATTTCCGGCACTAATTAATGAAATATCAAAAAATAGGTATATAGCGATGGCGATATTTGGATTCCAAAAGACTATATCCCGGAAAAAGGCCACACAGTGTTCTCTCCATCCATTGTGAACTGGCGAATCCTGTATAGGGCGAGAGGCCCTAAATAAAGGCTTTTTGTTGTTGTTGTTGTTGTTGTTGAAATATACTTAATTAACATAAATTACATGGGGAGGGAGGGAGTGTTGGATATCAGGAATACACAGTATACACTGAGATGGATATTAAGAGAAAAACGGCTTTGGCGAAAACGGCATTTAGGAGACTCTATATGTTTGTTGGAGTGTTGCTCAATGTATGCAGATATGGGGAATGAGATGTGGAGAAGGTTAGGTGGACACTTCTATTATAGAAAGTTTAGGTAGAAAGTCAAATCGTTAATGAAATGGGAGGCTATGAAAGGACAACCACATGATGGAAGAGTGGAATCCAAATGATTGACACATGGGAACAGTTATATAAAACAAAGCACCACCAAATAAAACAATTGGCCATAAGCCAAATTTACCAATGTATACAGCGTGTCATCAGAAACTAGATATAGACTCCACGATTTCTTACCCCAAGTATACACGTTAGTAGAGGCCATGATAATCATGCTGGATAGTTAGCGACTGACTTATACTGTAAGTGCACCGCATTTCCTAATATGCAGAAAGCGGCTTTTACACTTACAAGAGTTGCCGTAATTCTGCTTAGTTACTGGCGGTTTTAGACTTGTTAAACTGCTCAATGCGGGATTCGATCTCAGGTTAATCTGTCAAAACCACCGTGTGCCCACAGATGCCATGATAGGTAAGATGGCAATTACATCAGGATATGCAAGACTTCATTGTTGATGAAATCCATCAGATGTAAGCCAACCTCCCTTGACCCATTTCCTCCAGGAATCGCTCCCGTTGCTCTCGCTTACAGCACGTTGGGTAAGTGATTCTGGGCGCCACTTAGCACACACCTATAATTAGCTTCTTTTCCTCAACACTTAGCATAGCCTTGGTCTAAGAGCCTGTCTAAAGTTGTAACACGGATTTCCACCATGACGCTCGTTTAAGCGTATCCTCCCAACCCCAGCAACAACGAAGCGGTCCCACGATTCCATCCTACACGAAATAGTTTTCCCAGATTTAAATGTCTAAACTTTTTCTAAACGATAAATTAAAGGGGAAATTTCTACAGTGATTTAAACGTTTCCCTTCGTTTTCGATAAAAACGAAAAGTTTAAAAGATGAAGTACTTGTGCGCGTGTGTGGAATATATAAGAATAAAAATTATAAATTGAAATTTTGATTTTAAAAACCCTCAATAAAATATGTAAATTAACTTGTATGTTTAACGTGCAAATTATCAAATTTCCTTAAAAAAAAAAGCTCTCACGTAAGTCAGCCGAATACCAACAACTAAGAATCAACGGACATGGGGTTTCTGTAACGAAAGAAAGAGCATGGTTTTGGGACGTGGAAGCCGCAAGAAATCTTTCCCCGAGCGCAGTCAATAATCCATGGAGCGGCCCAGGTAATACGGCACCATGTGGAGTGAACAGAACTCATACTCACCCACATCGATGTCTGAGAAGATGAGGTCCCGCTTCTTGGCGCAGTCACTGCACACGCCAACATAACATCATTCAGTGGCTAGACAGACGCTGTAAGCCAAGTGTAACAGTGTTCCTGGTGGTGTAGGTCATTGGGGCGGTAGTAAACCAATGAACCACATGTCTCCAGATTGAAACAACTTACCCTACAAGCTATCATAACACGCTCTAATGTCATCAAACTATAGCAATATATAATAACACTAGATAAGTCCACTACAATTGACACTATAGTACTGAAATTGCTACTTAAAAGTTTATCTGTAGTCATCTCTTACTTAAAAAAAAAAAAAAAAAAATTGCAATAAAAAAAAAATCTACAAGTTTTGACCAATTCAAACATAAAATGATAAAGCGCGACCACGTGAAAGCTTGCCCCCCTCTCTTCCTTTTTTTTTTTTTTAATTTAACAATAATATAAATCTTTAAATTCAAAGGCATTTTAGAAATTTAATTATTGTGAGAATATTTCTGATTCAAGACTAAAAAAAAATGTTCTTGTGACTTGGTTTTAAATGGAGAATGCATTTAATCCAAGCGGAAGTGTATTTAAAAATAAAAACATAAAATTGAAAGATTGCAAGATCATTTGCAAACTTTCAAGTTATTGCAGCATAATGCATATTGGGCAAAACGTTGCTGGTCAAATGTAAAAAAAAAAAAAAAAATCATTTGGTAAAAGTGATGTTGAAAAATATTTATTACATTTGAACGGTGTCAAATACAAACCTAGAATATCAATGAAGGGAGAAGTCGTTTCTGCAGATACATGTTTATGAGGTCGTAAATCCTAGCAATCTGTGAATAAATTAATTCCGAATGTTTATATTACACCAGCATCATTATCTTAAAGACGTAATTTGTTGTTATAAATTGTGTGTGTGCTACAATAAACGTTCCGAACCCAGAAGTCTGGTTTTTTATTATTCATTTTCAAGTACTCAGAATAAGAGCCCATGATAATCATGGAGGAGAAAGGTGATTACAGATTTAATCTTAAAATGAATAGACTCTGTGGTGGTCAGATCCATTTTATAGCATTTAGGGTTTAGGTGTAGAGATTTGACATAGAGCGAATGGTGCACTTGTAGAGCAACACTACATATATATATTCACAATATCATATGATGGATTAGCGAGTCATCTGTTATAAGAAATTTAAAATATTTTTGACGCGTATGTTTATTTTTTAAATAAATCACCTTTCTACTGCCCTTACTGCAATTATAAAATAATGGGAGGGCCTGATGAGCCAGGCCGATTTAAAACCAAGATTCCTAACTTAAACTTTATATTATAAATTGATCCATTTAGGACCAAAATGTGTATGAAATACGTAAACCTTCAACTTGGGAAAAATCCTATAAAATATAATGTGATAAATATATGTTTTCTTGGGTTTATAATAAATGTAAAACTACTTCATTTAATATATTTGAGAGACCACACATGTTTACGGCGTCGTCATCCAATCAATAAACTACGGAGTTGGCGGGAGTTGGGGATTCCCCTTGGCCGGGATAGTTAATATTGTACTGCATCCCCGGGATATGGGGATGTTTTGTGCTTACATTATCCCGGGCTATAAAGTTGTGAACTTAATCCCAGACTATCGGGGGATGTTCTTAACTCGGTTCCGGGATTTAAGGATGTTATTAGCTCACTCCCGGTTTTAGGGATATTGTTAACTTATTCCCGGTTTTATAGGGATATTTTAACTCACTCCCTGTTTTAGTGATTTTGTTCACTCAATCCCGAGATATAGGGATATTGTTAATTCAATCCCGGTGTTTTAGAGGAGTTGTTAACTCAATCCAAGGTTTTAGGGACATTTTTAACTCAATCCCGGGATAAAGGGATGCTGTTAACTAAATCCCGGTTTTAAGGATGTTGTTGACTCAATCCCGGTTTTAGGGATATGGCTAACTCAATCCCGGGTTTAGGAATGTTTGTAACGGGATTCAAAAAAGAGGAAAAATCTCTGAATTTAAAGAAGCTATTTCCCGAGATATTGGGACTCAATACTACTGCCTTAAACTAGCGGAAATACTAATATCCTAATAATTTTACTGACAAAAAGTTGCTGTATAAAAAGGGCGTTATTAGGTTATAAAAACCAAGGTAGCAGCAACAGTGGGAAGTCCCCCAGAGTATGTCATTATATCGGAGGGCAATGCGGAACAAGGCCGCCAAAGGTCTATTACCATTTTTTGTCATCCGCCTCACGACCCCGCTCTTTTAAAACCGCGCAAGGATGAAATAACTCATTTTTAAAAACAAGTTACAAGAAGGTTCTAACTATTATTTAACTAGGCGTAGCTAGAATAGAACGGTAGTAGTGATGGGTTAAAACCATTAAAGGTCAATGCAAAAAAGTTGCATACAAAGAGCTTTATGCAAAAAAGGTTTCGGGAAGTGTTGCCACGTGTTTCTATTGTCTTCTAAAGCGAGCGGTTAACCTCAGGCTTTCTTTTTCACCAGCGTTGGAAGTATTTAGAGGGTTCCGGCGGCGGATTTTTACGAAGTGTTTGGTTGGAGAGCCTATTCGTTCGTCATGTTTCTATATATATTGGTTGGGGATTTGTATAATGTAGAGTTCTTTCGTAAAAAAAAAAATTTTTTTCGTGCACATAACCGCGTGTACACATAGTTTTTAAAAGGATTCTAAAATAGAGCAATTGACAAAGTAGTATCTATCCAAAAGACTCTCAAAAATATTTATAAAAACAGTCCGGTTTCGGGTCATAGAACTAACTCTTCCAGTTTTCAGAAATAACTGTGCAAGCCCTATGTGTATGATATATCATAGTATAGCGTCCTCTCACTGGATTCTCTTATCCCCGAGAAAGGTATGGTTGTTATATTTAATTGATAAAACTGTTCTCTGTATATAATTCATCTATACTCTGTTATATCGCTCAACCAACAACATTTTGACTGTAAATTGTATTTGTTCAGAGAAAGAGGCGCATCTTGGATCTGCGCGGAATTATTGCAACATTTCGACGAGCACGGGAATGTGTAGACACGAAGTGATCTCCAACACGGGAGTGTGTATAGACACGAAGTGATCTCTAACACGAAGTATGTAGACACGAAGTGATCTCCAACACGGGAGTGTGTAGACACGAAGTGATCTCCAACACCGGACTGTGTAAGTACGAAGTGATCTCCAACACGGGAGTGTGTAAGTACGAAGTGATCTCCAACACGGGAGTGTGTAGACACGAAGTGATCTCCAACACGGGACTGTGTAAGTACGAAGTGATCTCCAACACGGGGGTGTGTAGACACGAAGTGATCTCCAACACTGGGGTGTGTAGACACGAAGTGATCTCCAACACGGGAGTATGTAGACACGAAGTGATCTCCAACACAGGAGTGTGTAGACACTCTTCTTATATACTGATTTAGCTTCGTTAAATCAACACAAATTCTTATTTTTCCTCCTGGTTTCGATACTGCAACCATTCCCGCACACCACTCAGTCGGCTCTTCTACTGATTCAATGACTCCTAGCCTGGTCATCTCTTCAAGTTGTTCCTTTACCTGTTTCATTAAGGGAATTGGAACTCTCCTAGGGGTGCATAAAGCGTATGGTTTCGCATCTGGTTGTAGGGATATTTTGTAATTTATTTTAGCATGTCCTAAACCATTAAATATTTCTGGAAACTCTCTTTTTGGATTTAAAAAATTTGATGATAATTGCTGAATCATTCTCACAATGTTTAATTTTTCACTTGTCTCCCCAGAGAGAAGTGGATGCTTTAGTTTATCAACAATGTATATTTTTGAGTTTAAGTGCTGGCCTTTATTTTGAAGTTTTACGTGGATCATTCCAACTGTTTCCAAGGGTATTCCATTTGGACCTTGTAATATTTTATCAGATTTTTCCAGTTTTATTCTTTGGAAACTTTGATAATAATATTGTAGGGGGAGCACGTTGACATCAGCTCCGGTGTCAATTTTAAAATTAATTTGTCTATTATTTACCTTAATTGGTACTATCCATTTCTTGGAATTATCCTCTACAGATCCCAAAAAAGCTATCTCTGATTTTATTTCATTTATGGCTTCTGATCTACATACTTTGGCATAATGGCCCTTTTTCTTGCATTTACTACAATACGAGTTCATAGCTGGACAATTTTTCCAATCATGATTATTTGAATTGCCACACCTGGTGCATCCATGTGATGACCCTCCCAACTGGTTTGACTTGAATTGTCTTATTTTTGGTTCGTGCCTTTTTGTTTCTTTTATGTGATTAGGCATTTTCTTTATTTGATCTACAGAATCTTGTTGGTAAAGGCTAGACTGCTGTTCTTTGACACTTTCTAATTGCTTTGCCATTAGTGTGGCTTTTACTAAGGTCAAGTCTGTATCAAGTTGCATTCTTTCAGATAATGCTCTATCCCTTACTCCAACAACTATCCTATCCCTAATCAACTCATCATGTAACATCCCAAAATTGCAGTGCTCAGCTAGGCTATGGAGTGCTATGATAAATTCATTCACCTTTTCCCCTTCCTGCTGACATCTTTGATTAAATCTTGCCCTTTCATAAATTACATTACGTCTTGGAATAAAGTGACTTTCAAAGCATTCAATAACTTTACCATAATTTTCTAGTTGGTCACTTGCTATTTTACATGACAACAAAATGTCATCTGCATTATCACCCATGCAGTACACGAGCATATTAACTTGCTCATTTTCTGGGTTATTAATTAACCCGCTTGCCTGCCTAAAACGTTCAAATCTCCTAATCCATTTTGGCCAATCACCTGGATTTGAAAAATTAAAAGGTTCTGGGGCTACACAATTATAATTTTGGGACATTATAAAGACTTATTTATAATATAATATAACTTACCAAAAAGTTTGCTTGTGTGTGATGTCAAGTTTCAAATTTTCTTCGAACAACGACTTTCTTTATGAATTCAGTTTACCGCTTCTAAGCTTGCTTGATGTCGAATTTCAAATTTTCTTCGAACAACGACCTTCTTTATGAATTCAGTTTACCGCTTCTAAGCTTGCTTGATGTCGAATTTCAAATTTTCTTTGAACAACGACCTTCTTTATGAATTCAGTTTACCGCTTCTAAGCTTGCTAGATGTCGAATTTCAAATTTTCTTTGAACAACGACCTTCTTTATGAATTCAGTTTACCGCTTCTAAGCTTGCTTGATGTCGAATTTCAAATTTTCTTCGAACAACAACCTTCTTTATGAATTCAGTTTACCGCTGCCACCATGTGTTGTTATCCAAGACGAGGCAAGATTAACTAAGCATTAGTTTATTTCCTATTATATTATAATAATATTATATACAAGTCAAAAGAGATCACTAGCAGAGTATTATTCCTTTTGGTTTCCAGAGCTCAACAATCTATGAGCCTAATACTCTGCACAGATATATATATAGTAGATAGAAAGGCCATAAGTTAGGAAGTTCCCTCTATATAATAATAATTGATTCTTTGCATTCTGATTTGTGTAGAAAACAGGTATTTTTAAATTGGAACTGATAGTCACCATTCAATCACAGCCCTGTATAAACTGTTGATGCAGGGTTAATTATGTGATTGAATGGTGCCTGTGTTCAAAGGGTACTTTGCCTTTTACCATTAAAATTATATTTGAATTTCCTTATATACTATTACCTCTCTCTACCATATTTTTAACATCCTATTTCTGACAATGGGTGAAATCTTCTGTCTTTTCACCAATGGTGTAAATTAAAGCGTTGCTCATTTCCTTCACTTTGGAATTTAAATCTGTCTCTAAGTATTTAAATTATTTTATCCAATTTGACAACTCACTTGTTCTATTGAAATTGAATGGATCGGAAGAATTGACTCTTGTTAGCAGTCACAATTTACAGTGGAACCTTGTTATATGCACCAACTTGGTTATAGCATCATAATTCTAAAGTATCAAGTCTAAAACAAGGTAATAAGACCAAATCCAAATAAATAAATAGTGTGTGACGTTTCGGTAACAGCATTGTTACCATCTTCCTATCATTACCATCAGTACTTTTGTCTGAAGATGGTAACAATGCTGTTACCGAAACGTCACACACTATTTATTTATTTGGATTTGGTCTTATTACCTTGTTTTATAATATATAATCCAAATTGTGCCATATCTATCAAGTCTAAATTGTTGTAACCCTAGTTTTTTTTTTTATAATAACAAAACAACAAAATAGCGTATTTTAAATTCAAAAGATGACATGACCAATTCTTTATTATTGTAATGTTTGTTACAATGCTGTTACCAAAACATCACAGACATTTCAATAATTTGGATTTAGTTGTGTTCCTTTTGATTCTAATCTCTAATCCAAATTGTACCTTATTGTCACGTAGGAAAGACAGCTCTCAGAATGACACAGCAATTTATTTGATGCAAACCAAAATTTGAGAGAAGCAATGAGGAAAGTTTACAGAGTTGCAAAACACAAGGTAATAAGACCAAATAAATAAGTGGTGTGTTCTGTAACTATTGAAGTTAAATGCATGTTTATACTCTAGAACATCCTGTGATAAGGTACAATTTGGATTATAGATTAGAAATAAAAGATAATTTGACCAAATCCAAAAAAATATATTGTGCGACATTTCAGTAACAGCGTTGTTACTGAAACGTCACACACTATTTAGATTTGGCCTTTTATTTCTAGAACATCCTGGTGTGGGTGGTTGGTGACCTGCTTGGGCCTGGGTTGATGAAAGAGTTGGGTCACCCCTATATGATGGCACAAGATTGAAATATTCTAAAGACCATTTAGTTTAATACTTTTCATTGGAGCTCCAGAAGTAACAAAAATATATTTAGAAGGAAAACTTATATTTAAAATCAGGGGCAGATGTAGCCTTGATGGGCAACTCATCTAAAAGGGACAACCTTGAAAACAAACCTGTGTTGTGGAGTATCAGCCTCTAAGTGACATTGGGGAAAGATGTCTTGACCCTTTTACTGCCAGTCTCACTCTAGCATCCATTGTTAGCCAGTGCCATAGTAGATGTGGCCCATGTGCCGACATAAAAAAAAAATCTAAACCATGATCATTTACAATTGCACTGGTGTCCAAAATTACCATATGTGATATGTAGATTAAAAAAAAAATAAATGCTCTATTATAGACATTATCAAATTTGGTACACTCTTGTACAGTAAAACTCATTATAATAATATCATTAAAATTTTACACAAATAAATTTACTGGCAATGCGTCTTTAATTTAATAATAATATCATTTGGGACTAAAGTTTTGAAATTGGTATAACTCCGTTCAAATATTTGATGTGATGTTGTGAAATAATTTAATATGAATTATTTACAATATTCACACAAAAATGAGGCAGCATATACAAGAAATGAGTAAAGTATTGGATAAATGATTATGTGGTACCATTATGACAGATCTCTTTTCGAAATTTGCAAGATTTAAAAATAATTATATTCATGATGTGCTGCTGACAAGATTGATAGAAAATTTGTGTATTTCCAAGTTTTACCTTGAGAGCTAAATAATATATCGTTGCAC
This sequence comes from Cordylochernes scorpioides, assembly GCA_030710605.1. Lineage (NCBI taxonomy): Eukaryota > Metazoa > Arthropoda > Arachnida > Pseudoscorpiones > Chernetidae > Cordylochernes > Cordylochernes scorpioides. The sequence goes on from CP092869.1 coordinate 57,416,999, forward strand.
ACATGTATGGGTAATTTCAAGAATAAGCAGCAAGCATAAAAATATACTGACTTAATGAAATCTCATGCTACTAAATTCATACAAGTCGGTGGACGAGTAGGTAACACCCTCGATTCCCGACAGCCATGAACCGGGGATTGAATCCCGCGTTAAAATTTTTTTAATATGTGGATAACCTTCACATATTATTCACTGTTTCAATTATCATGAACTAGGTTGCTCTTGCTGAGTGGTACCTATTAATGTGATTTTGAACCAGGTACTAAATTCACCATTACAGATCCCCCTATAATACAACGGTGATCAAGTGGTATAAACCATCAGTTTTTGAAGGCCACGATATGGAATTGGATCCTGCTTTGGACACTTTCTTTTCTAATAAGAAATGTCTCCTATGGCCCCCCAATTCTTGTAAAAGTAGGTGTGTGCAATGGGGCTCTGGAACACTTGTAAGTATTCATATAAAAAAAAGGGTGTACCTGGTTCTGTGAAAGAAAATAATAATATGATTGATTTCTTTCACAGATCTAGGTTTGCCATTTTTTAATATAAATATATTCAATGGATCACCTTTTGAGTCAAACACTTGTAAGTGCAAAAGTTGTAACTGCTTTCTACATGTCTAGCTGTCAATGAGAGGAGATAGGGCTAATTTCTACCCCACCCTTCCTTCCAGATTTCCACTTGGTTATGTCCATGGCAGACAGTGGAGTTAGCCATGTAGAAGTGGAAGATCTGAATCCATAGGAAAAGGCTATATATATATAATAGTGCCAACAGTATTGTAAGGAAATTGTGTACTTGCAGTAGCTAGCATGTGCCACATCTATGTTGCTAGTATACAGTGTTTTACTAACCTGTGTGTTTCCCCAGATGTGTGTGAGCTGGGCTTCTCAAACCTAAAACAACAATGCCAGCCTACATAAATGAACGTGAGTACTTTGACTGAATATGTCGCTATAATAATACCTTAATCAGTTTATAAGAAAGTTATTTTAAAAAGACATGTTGAAAATTCTTATAACAGATGGCAGCATTGTGTTAACATAATCAGATTGTTTGTATATATATATTAAAAATAAAGAAGGCATCTCCTGACCACGAGCACATGTGCTTTTTAGATGGCAGAGCACCATCTAGTGGAGCAAGAATAAACTAAACGTTTATTTAGCTTGCTCCGTGATATTTGGCCAACCCAATTTCTTGATAAATCAAGAAAAGCCATCCACGATTTTTTTTCTATTGTTTTCTCATATATATATATATATATATATACTGCGTGATTCTAAATTTGAAGCACCAAGAATTACCGGGCAGAAAATATGAAAATTTCTGGGTAAAGTTGGATCACTTAGTTCATGTTAATTGAAATATAAGAGAAGGAACTTGCAAATTTGCCAATATCTGCACCTCTATCTGACAGGGAAGCATCTGAAATATTAGTTTTTGAATGATAAAACATTTAGTAGCAGAGAATGCCAGGCTGTCATCAGCTGCCAAGGCGCAGTTCCAGCAGACAGATGATTTCATGACAGGTATGATGATTGGACTCAAAAGTGCCGGATGGTCCATATGTCAAATCTCTATGGACAGACATCTTGATGTGTCCACAGTGCTATGGAGAAGATGGTTGGAACAAGGGGCATGATTGATGGGTGCTGGTGTGGCCAGAATGACATTAGCCTGCATGGACCAATGTATCTGCCAGATGGCATTGGCTGCCCCACAGTCCACTTCTGTCGTCATTTTGCAGGATGTGCAGGGCACTCTCCCATATCTACCAGAACCATTATATGCAGGTTGGATGCTGGCAGCCTACACTTCATGCCGCCACGACCTGGGATTGAATCTAGCATTTTGGGCTTTTTTTTTTTTTTTTTAAATATACTTCAAAGACATCTGATTTTTGCAAAAGTCCAACCCCACCAGTGAGTGCAAGTAACAAAATGGGACACACTTGTAAGTGCCAAAGTCTTAACTGCCTTCCTCATGTGTAGCCATGTGGTATAGTAAGAGCAGTATCCCACCATGTACCACGTGAGCAAAGTACCAGCTAAGTGGGATAGAGAGTAACCTAGTTGTGTTGTATGTACACAGGAGGCTACGTGGGCCGTCAGCGGCCATGGGGACTAGGGCTGATCTCTGATTACTTCTGGAGAGCCGTGGAGCTGGCCTACATCTTGTAAGTGACACCTGTGTAGGGTGTGGTTGTTTTAATAGCTGATTGGTTGGTTCTCTACTAGTACCTAACCTCAATCAGCATTCAATAGCCAATTAGTTGGCAGTATTTTTTTTTAGATCATAGTTGCATCAGGCAACAAAGTTTGGTATTAGGGTGGTTGCTCTGAAGTTCTCCCTCATTATTATTATATTATTTAGGAAGATATAAAAATGTATATCTTGTGATATTTCTCTATCTGCACTCTGTGCAATTAAAATTTAGTTCGTATTTAGGAATTATTCTATGTATTATAGGAACTGATGCTTTTGATCCCTTTATTCCTTAAAAGTAAAATTTATTGATGTGTGAGAATAGTTAGATTTTATTACCTCTCTCTCTCTTCCTCTCACATTTTTAGCTTTTATTATTCTAGAAAACACATGTATATAACCAAATAAACAATATGTACCGCTGGTTATTAAAATGGCTACACTAACAAAGAATGCAAATAATTACCTAGTGAATAATGAGAGGAGAGAAATATCTAGCATAGAGCAGAAATCAGTCACCTCTGGCTGCATTAACAGCTCTAAGCATTAAGTCGGTTGACCCAGTTTAGATGGCAGTTCCAACTGGCTGCGTCCCACAGTTCATCCCACAATCAAACTGGTGGCTAGAGAGGGGTGATGTGTCAGTTTCTAAGCAACTTTGGACCAGATGGTTTCATTTGATGAGAAATCTGGAGAATGTCAGGACAACAGACCCCCTGTATTGAGGATGGTCAGGACAACATGAGGTTGTGCATTGGCATGTTGAAAGGTAGTGAGTAGAAGGCTTCAAATATAGGGCAATGCAATGCCCCTTCACTGTGTATCAATTTTAGAGAGTGGCCATCAGTATATCTACTAATTAAACTGGTTGTTAACTAGTGTTACGAGGGTGAGTAGAAAAGTAAGGTCTTCTACGAGATAATTTCCAAACATGCATTGCTAGGTGAAATCCGACAACACCGCTGCCTTCCTTGGTTCCCCCTCTACCGTCTAGAACCTTCCCGGTGATCTTGGGACGCTCAGTCGCTGTCTGGCAGCCGTTCGCGATGGAGCTTCCCCATAGCTCTCCCGCCAAGTGCGAGTTGCGCTCAGTTATACGCTTTTTAAATGCGAAAAATAATTCTCCGGTCGAAATTCACCGTCAGTTAGTGGAAGTGTATGGTGAGAAGTGCATGGACACCAAAAATGTGCAGAAATGGTGCCGGGAGTTTAACGAGGGGCGGATAAACGTCCACGATGAACAGCGGTCTGGGCGGCCGAGTTTTCCGGAATCAACCGTGGCTCGAATTGACGAAATGGTGCACACAAACCGGCGGATAACCCTTGAAGAGATCGAGGATGGCCTGAATGAAGATTGTAGCCACTTCTCTGTGCACAAGATTGTGTCTGAGACCCTCGGCTACAGAAAGGTGTCCGCCAGGTGGGTCGACAAGTGGCTCAAAGAGGCGGCGGGAGAGTGGTACAACACCGGAATTACAAAGTTGGTTAACAAGATGAAAAAAGTGATTGAGCATCAAGGCGACTATGTAGAAAAATAGCAAAGTGTCCAACCTTTCCAATGATGTATAAAAAGTTGTGATTAAATGTGTTTTTCTATGAAAAAAAAAATAGGAGACCTTACTTTTCTACTCACCCTCGTACAGAGAGGTGGCCTCAACATTCATGTAATAGAGGAAGTTGATTGAGGAGGTATATATGCCAGGACTGACTCACCTGAAGTAATCATCTAATGGTGACACCCATATATTAAACACTGGAATGTTGTTAGGCCTCTGTAAAATCCAATATGACCTGCTGACCCAACAACTTCTAATGAGAAGCCACCTCTAGGAGAGATCTACAGTTTCCATGTTGTTAGTCTCATGGGAACTCTGGATTATAATTTTTGAATTTCTCTTCTTTCCACACCACTCTATATTACACACTGAATGATGCTTCAGTATATTTTAAACATTTATTTTTTTGACTTATTTTTTTTTTCAAAATAAAATGAGCATTTGCTAATACATAAAAACATTATGTAAACATCACTTTTTTTAAATGGTAAAGATATTTGGCCCTAAATTAACACCATTGTATAATATATGCACTTTTTAAAAAATAAAATAACTTCCTACCATCCTTATACTGCAATGGAAAAATATTGGGAGGGCCTGGCTCAACATTGCCAGCGATTTCACCGTTTTAATCCATGATCCGCTCTAATATTATTGATTCCATTGCAGAAAGACTCTGGAAAGTTGTTTTATTTTTTAATTGCAGCAACTAGTTTCATTTCTTATATATAGATGTGTACTTAGTTGCACAATGAAACAAACTAACCTCCTTGCTGTTTGTGTTGTGCAGCGCCATGACCCTGATAGAGGTAAGTCCTGTCTTGTATTACTTTGGCTGAAATTGTGGTGATTGTATATTGGGAGAGAGATCTGGGCCATTGAGCTCAGTACAGTATAGATAACCTAGTTCCTTTCATGTAGTAATGTAACGAGGGCAATAAAACTCAACAGTCTGTAATAAAGCTACAAGGTAATAAGACCAAATACATTAATAGTGTGTGACGTTTCAGTAATAGCGTTGCTACCATCATCAGATAAAAGACTTAAATGTTACAGAAACATCATACACTATTAATTATAATCTATAATCCAAATTGTGCCTTATCATTTGTAATAAAGCTGTTAATTGTGGACAAACTGTACAGGTGTCTCTTTCTACCCTCTCCCATAACTTTAGGAAATCTAAGCAAGCATAGAGCTCCTCTCCCATCAAATTAAACGTCAAAACTAGATGCCATCTAAAGGAATCTGTATTTGAAAAGAGGAGAGCAGGACAATACCTAGGTATATACAATTATATCAAAATAATTATAGCTATATATAGGTTTTCCTATTTCCCAACTTTGTATGTTCTCATTCCTTCTGTATCTCTCTGGAGAAAACTACACAGGGATAATGTACAGTGTTTGGTCCAAGCTCAGCTCCCAGAGATAACTACAGTAGTTTCTGTAGCTCCAAACTAGATAGATATACCTACTGGGAATAACAACACTGTAAACGGGGCTCTCCCACATTTGTAAGTGCAAAATTTGAACTGCTTTCTACCTGTGTAGTCATGTGGTGCACTTGCAGTTGTCCACAACTACCCACCATGGCCTGTACACAACAGGTGTAGTCATGTGGTGCACTTGCAGTTAAAGCAACTACCCACCATGGCCTGTATACAACATGTGTAGTCATGTGGTGCACTTGCAGTTGTCCACAACTACCCACCATGGCCTGTACACAACAGGTGTAGTCATGTGGTGCACTTGCAGTTAAAGCAACTACCCACCATGGCCTGTATACAACATGTGTAGTCATGTGGTGCACTTGCAGTTGTCCACAACTACCCACCATGGCCTGTACACAACAGGTGTACTAGGGAAAATAAAATTTTAAATTTTTTTTCAAAAGAGATTAAAATACAGTTCTCTCTTTAGTCTATTCCCTTTACTGGACTGTATTTATGTATATCCCTCAACACTTCCTAGTGGATAATAATTCAACCCTTCCTCTAGTTTTAACTTTCAATTTAGATATCTCCACCAAACCTATTGTCCCACTTTAATTCAGTGTCCCCTCTCTGGGTGCTTATATATATATACAGTAGAACTTCCATGAGAGGACACCTCTCTACAAAGGACAATTTTCATTTGCAAAATTACTATTTTTACTAATTTAGCAACTCTCTGGTAAGAGGACACCTCTTCCTAAAGGACACTTTGGCTCTACAATCGGGTGTCCTTTACAGGGAGGGTTCTACTGTATTTTAAATATTTCTATAACTTTACATTTAGATTTCTCTCAATATTTAACTGATGGGATTATCTCTCCCCTTTTTATAATTTCTCCATTTAAGTTGTCTCTACCCATGTTGGCTTGGTGACTATTAAAACATGAAGGATTGCAATGTTGTGTGGTGCAGCCGTTGACTGGGGGTCCATCTCTCACAGGATCCTCCCACGGTGGTGGAGGTGGGGGTGGTGGCGGCCGTCGGGGGTAACTCTCCTTTTATTTCTTCCTACAGTAGAACCTCCCATGAGAGACACGCCATAACCTTAATTACTAGAGGTGGTCTCTCATTGGAGGTTGGAATTATGTGACATATCAAGTCTTTACAAGGTGGTCAGTCACTCAAGGACACCTATTGTCTTTCTTATTTATAGTTTTTATTGATAGATTCTGTGGGACTATCTAATTTTACTGGAAACTTCAGCCTCCCCCGTATGTGCCATGAAAATTCAAAGCTAGCTCTCTATACCAGTATAGCGTTTGAAAGAAAAAAATAGTCTTGATTTATAGTTATTTAGTTTTGGAAACCCCAGTTTCACCTTGATTGAGGACATCACTGGGGGGAGGACAGTCAACAAAGGAGTCACTGGAGAGAGGGTCATGGCACAACACTCTGTGCAGCAGTAGTGGTGTGGTTTAGTGCTCAAATATATCAGTTTAGAGGTAGTTTTTAAATGAGGCCACTGATGAAAGTAGCACTCCTATTGAATGTGGTCTTTTGAGGAAGATGTGGTCACCTGGAATGTGTTTGGTTGAAACCTTCATTTCAAAAATTGACTGCTCTATTAAAGTGGCCACTCAGGGCAATGCCCATTATTGACAAGTGTTACTGCATTTGGTTTATAAACAAGAACTCCACACCCCCTTATCTAACCTCACCCAACACACATTGTAGATACCAGGCAGTTGTAGAACACTAGCTGTGCAGGCTAACTGAGCTTCCCTGTTGTGTGGGTTACAGGCCTCCCAGACCTCCTGGTCCCAGAATAGCCGGATTCTCCAACAGAGGTGAGTCCATCCATCCATGGGATTATAGTATCTGTAGACCATTGCCAGGATGTAACTCCATAGACTAGGTGTGGCTTCCAGTTGCAGCTCTTTAGTAATCTAGATGTGTGTCTGCAAGTTAATCCTACCTTTACCTCCCATATCATTGGTTGTTAGGAATTTAATTGATACATTTTACTACTGGCACAAAAGAGAGAGAAGGCTGAAGTCAGAATTGCCAAGGTAAAAAGAGACATTTTGGAGCAATATAGAGCTATTGAGAAGATATTTGGATTTGGGACTAAAGAACAGGCTGTTTAAATGTTTTGTTTGGTCGGGGGTTCCTGTATAGTACTTGGACAACGACCAAAAACTGTAGGACTCTTGACATCAATTGTGTTAGAAGGATCCTCAAGGACAAATGGGCAGATAGGTTGGTGTCAACAAAGTAAATTTAATGAAGTAATCAAAATATTGATAAGGCACAATTTGGATTATAGATTATAAACACAAGGTAATAAGACCAAATCCAAATAAATAAATAGTGTGCGACGTTTCGGTAACAGCATTGTTACCAAAACGTCGCACACTATTTATTTATTTGGATTTGGTCTTATTACCTTGTGTTTATAATCAAAATATTAAAAATGCCTGGCATGTGTGTACTTCAAGAAGCACTATGCTGGAGGAATACACCTTGAAATAGGTGGTAGAGACCAGGGAGGGATTAAGTGGCCTGAGTGAGTTGAGAAGGTATTGAGCAGAAACAGAAGGAAATGTGATTCCATGGTGGCAGTTTACTTTTGTGTACTTCTTGATGATATCCACACATAGAAATGGTACAAGGTTGTACCTACAAGTTGTCACTTTAGTCAGAGTTGGTCAACCCAACCATGTTATTTACTGTCACTATTGTGGCCTGCAGCAAGCCAAAGTTGTACAGTCATCAAGTAGAACTACACACATGCTAGGAAAACAATACTCTACATTTTCATGTAAATTTTGAGACTTTTGAATGTCTTGAATGCATTTCTTCAACTGGAGGTAATTTTTGATTTCACAGCTAGTCTCAATTGTGATGGCATCTACTTATATATTTGCCTTATTCTGTCTGAAGCTTTGTCTGAAGCTCACGGATAGAATGCGCTCCCATTGGCCGCCAGCGAACACGTGGCCTCCCTGCCCCCCTCTAGACAACCCTGTTATTCAAAAAACCATACATCCAATCGCCATGAAATTCTGGGATATTATTAGGTATATCCCCGGAAAGGTTTTCGAAAAATAATTTCTTGAATATCTTGAATATCCTTATAGTTATTTGCAGAATTGTAGATATAACTCGCGAGCAGCGCCGCCAGACGGTGATGAAAGCAATGGGGAGGTAACGCCATCTATGTTTGATTTTTTAAAATGTTTATATATTAAATAATATTAAAATAATTATTATTAAAATATTTATTATATAATATATATAAATATATATAATAATTATTATTATAATAAAAATTAATATTAAATAATAATAATATTAAAAAATATATTATATAACATTTTTCTCTTTTTTACCCCCAAAAACACCAACAGGGATGGTATAGTTGCATAAATGATACAAGTTTTATAACAGGTTTAAATATGGTCAAATATAATTGGAAATTTTAGTATAATATGTAAATTAATAGATCACACGCTCTCTATTTATAACACTATCATTCCTGTTTGTTGAGAGGGGTGAGAAAACTTTGACACTGTTTATCAAATACAGTTAAACCTGTCTATAGCGCTCCCTCTTGGGACTCACCAAAATAGGGTGTTATAGAGAGGGGCTGCTATAGACAGGTTACTTTTAATGTAAATAGCATCGTAATACGTATTTAAAATCGGGCGCTATGACCACCCGAGTCAACGTTTTTAAAATATATTCGCACTCGGGTAAACCCCGGGCGTTGCCCGGGCCATTCGTCTAGTATAGGATAAGAGAATGTGTTTGAATGCAAGTTTAAATGCAAGTAAAAATAAGACCAAATCCAAATCAATAGTGTGTGATGTTTCGTTAACAACGTTGTTACCAAAACGTCACACACTATTTATTTATATGGTGTTATTACCTTGTGTTTCTAATCTATAAGCCAATTGTACCCTACAGTAGAACCTCTTTAATCCAACTATCTAGAGTTCAACACTTCCTTTAGTTCAACCAATTTTGTTCAAATTCCAACCATTTCCCTTTCAAGTTACCATCTTTAATTCCTCACTTACTATATCTCAACTTTTTCTTTTCAAATCCCAATCAACCTATTAACAGGCTAGAATTCAAAACATACTCTCTTTAAATCAACACCCTCTTAATTATTTGAAATTTTGGCAATTGCGGGATATACTATGTTGACACAAGATCAAATAAATGACTTATTCCAAGTTTTTTTTTTTACCTAAAGGTTGAGAAAGGGCAAGACCCGAAAGCTCCCAATAAATATATATATTTTTTAAAACTAGCGGTAAGTCATTTATTTGATTGTGTGTCTCCTCCATAAGTGTTAACAACAAAATGTTCTAGAAAATTGTCCTCTAGCATTGAATGTTGTGATGAATGGATAATCATCTTAACTGACTATAACACACCAATTTTAATTAAACCAAAAATTCTGGTCCCTTCCAGTGTTGAATTAAAGAAGTACCACATTTTAAAAATCTGGTTCATTTAAAATATATCCACCTCCCATCCATGAGAGACTGCCTAAAAGCAATAATAGTAACCCTAGTCTTTCCAAGAGGTTCATAGGAGGTTGCTGTTGGGTCATTTTGGGCTTTATAAAGGTCATCATATGGAGGTCTGTTTGACTGTAGTCTTTCTATGGGATTGCTGTCCCATATTGGGGAGTTGAGTATGTGAAGGAGCACAAGAAAATTTTCAACAAACGAACTACAGTGCCACTTGGTTTCTTTGGAGACAATCAAAACTCCCAAGGGATTGGAAAGAAAAAGCCTCTACAGACTTCTTCAGCCATACATTGGTGAGATGGTAACTGCTCAACCCTAGCCTGTATTCAAGTCATTATAATAAGGACCTTCCTACAGTTCCAGCCAACCTAGCTCAACACAAGAAATATTCCTATCTCCAGAATGGGTGGATCAAACTCTCAGCTCCAAGCTCTCACTGAGAAATATGAGGAGCTCCTCTTTGAAAACAAGTCCCTCAAGTGCAACATGAAGGTCCTCAAGGTGAAGATGGAGCACCAGGCCGCACAGTTCAGGTCCAGCCTGGAGGAGGAAATCCAGGTCAACCAGGACCTACGCCACCAGTTAGCTAAAAGCTACCAAAATTTTAATAAGCTCCAGAACCAAATCCGAGATAGGAATTTCCAAATCTGCTGCCTCACTCACCACGAATCAAGAAATGTTTTCAAGAATCTAAAGCGAATCCCACCACCAGGACACTTGGAAGAGTGGGAGGACACCAGTGACAACCTTTCATCCAGCTATGTTGGAAGTCCCAACTCCTCCTCCCAGAGTGACCAGCTCCTCAGGAGACACGCCTGCTGCCTTGACACAACACCTTCAAATAGCAGCTTGGAGTCTGAATTCTCCCATCCCAAATATCCTATATGTGATATGGTGTGAATCTAGGGAGGATGCTTGAAAATAGCCTTTTTGTATGATTCTTAAATTATATGAGAAGGGCATGTATTAGAGAAATGAACAGAGTTGGAAAAAATATTTATTTTGAACTAGTCTTTTCTATCAAATCATCATTTTTATTTATTGTTTTTTTTTTAACAACCTTATTTTTCCTCCTAATAGAATTCTAAGAAATTAAAGAATGTGAGGAAAAAACTTGCATTTCTAATTTTTTTTCATGGCTGCTAGTATCATTTAATTTACTGTACTGTTCAACTATTTAAAATGTTTTGACTTTTTTTTGTTAATATTTAGCTAGGGGGGGTTTGGCAAGAAAAGGTTACCTAGAAAAATTTGAACCTAAATAAATATTTTATGCTCAGGTGTTGAGCATTATCACAGGCTAAGTTATATATACAAGTTTAAAATGAATAAAGTCTTCAAGTTGTTGAAGCCCAGCTGTGGTAGCTCCAAGAGTCACTTCTCAATAAAATAGAAAGCAGCTCCCAACTTCCCCCACTACAGTCTGTGTTGGAAGTTCTAAATCCAATGTACCAGCTGGAATAACCAGTGTCTGATCCCACTTGTTTGTGCAAGATTCAGGGGTTTGTTTAATGGATGTGGCTTGTCCTGAATCTTGATTTCTGAGGTTTTTATTGCTCTGGTTACAATCTCTGTCATACCAACTGTCTAGTTTAGTTTACAGATTCTTGTGTTGTATACAGCGGAACCTTGTTATATCAGCAACTTGGTTGTAACATCTCAAGTCACAACTGTTGTTCTAACAACAAGTGGTGATGCTGTTAGACTATTTATGTAAGAGATTTGTACTTGGGATTGTTTATTTGCATATTATTAAAAGAGTGTTACAATGTTTGCCTATTACATATGTTCACACAGGGTATTGTACACAGGGAGTGGGCCGCCCCCGCCACCAGCCTGCGGCCCCCGGGGTGGATGAGGTTAATAGGGAGGTCCTTTAGTTAAGGGACTTCCCGCCCCCCTCATTCCTTGTTAAACTTCACCCCTGCATTGGCCTATGACGTCTGTGCTGGAAACCTGGACTACAGGACGGCTCGGACTGATGATTACTTGCCAACTGCAACCTCTACTCACTTTCTCCTGACCTCGCTCTCTTCTTTTACATCACCTGACCACCATCTCTGATTTCTTCTTCTTTATATTTCCTGACCCCATCTCTGATTTCTTCTCCTTTACATTGCCTGACCTTCCCTCTGATTTCTTCTCCTTTACATTGCCTGACCCCACCATCTCTGATTTCTTCTCCTTTACATCACCTGACCTTCCCCATCTCTGATTTCTTCTCCTTTACATCACCTGACCTCACCATCTCTGATTTCTTCTTCTTTATATTTCCTGACCCCATCTCTGATTTCTTCTCCTTTACATCACCTGACCCCATCTCTGATTGGCCATTTTTTTCTCTTTCCATCATCTAACCTCGCTCTAATTGGTGAATGGTTGGTTTCCTTGATATCTTAATTTTTGTTTGTCTCTTTTTTTTTTTAATATTTTATTGCTTTGTAAAAAAAATATATATATTTATTTAAAAAAAAACTTTCTCCTGTGCTCATTTAAAAAATAATATCTCTTTTTTATATATTTTGTTTCATGCCAAGTTTTCAGTTTGTTTGTTCTTTTTATTTGTCAAATATTTTATGTGCCGGGTATTATGTTGCTAAATTGATTTTTTCCTTCCAAAATTAAATAAAGGTGTTATTTTGATACTTAAATGTTGTTTTGTTCCCCACTTTGGTGCTGATAGTTTTGGCACAACTTCAACTGTTCTGTAAACATTTTTTTTAGCACTGGAAAGAGGGAGCAAATTTAATGTTTTTCTGAAGGACTTTTTGACAATCAGGGATTGATTTTGGAATTAGATCAAGTGCATTGAATTTAAAAAATTGTCCTGTTGGGAAAGACAAGCTTCAGAATGACATGGCAATATATTTAATGTGAAGCCAATTCAGAGAGATATTTATAACCCAGGGAGCACAGAACCCCAACTACCCGGGGAGTCCAGCTCACTAGTATGGACTAGTGTTGAGCACTTTTACTCGCATCCTGTTTTGTTTGCTGAGTCGAACCAGTTGACCAGGAAGTTCCAAACTAAGGTTGTCTGGCCATAGATGTGGGATTGAGGTGGATCAGTCCAAGTAGGATAGCTGTTTGTATCCTATATCTCAGGAATGCTGGACAGCTGAAGAGAAGATGATCAACTGTCTATGGCTCTTCTGAACAGTGAAGGCAGGTTGGGTCGAGGAAGCCAATTATAAAACACAAGAGAAGCAATGAGGAAAGTTCACAGAGTAGAAACTATAGAAATATCAAAGTGTTAATGTATTTTGCCACAATATTAAGGACTTATTTCAACACAGCTCCAAACCCTACCATGGAGTGAGAAGGCTGGTATTCTACCTGTACTTATAGTTAAAGGACATGCCCTCTTCTTTTTAGCTAAAGGGCAAAGTTACTGTAATTCCTTTTTGATGGAAATTTTTCCCAGAGGACATTGATCTATAAAAAGATAAGGCACAATTTGGATTATAGATTGTTACCTTGTGATCTATAAAAAGGTAAGGCACAATTTGGATTATAGATTGTTACCTTGTGATCTATAAAAAGGTAAGGCACAATTTGGATTATAGATTGTTTCCTTGTGATCTATAAAAGGGATAAGGCACAATTTGGATTATAGATTGTTACCTTGTGATCTATAAAAAGGATAAGGCACAATTTGGATTATAGATTGTTACCTTGTGATCTATAAAAAGGATAAGGCACAATTTGGATTATAGATTGTTACCTTGTGATCTATAAAAAGGTAAGGCACAATTTGGATTATAGATTGTTACCTTGTGATCTATAAAAAGGATAAGGCACAATTTGGATTATAGATTGTTACCTTGTGATCTATAAAAAGGATAAGGCACAATTTGGATTATAGATTGTTACCTTGTGATCTATAAAAAGGATAAGGCACAATTTGGATTATAGATTGTGTGATCTATAAAAAGAAAGATCACATCTCCTGTTAAAATTTTGTCCCCAACCCAATTCTGCTAGTTTCCAGAAACTGTTGATAGTTTTACATCTAATATTTTGACTATAATCTACCCCACTTGCCGAAAATGTAGCTTGGCACCTGAACACATTTTGGCTTGTATTAGATGCACCAAACAGGACCTTTGGGAGAGGCTGCTGCTTATCTTCAAACAGCTTGAGGAGCATGAACTCATGGAATTCACGTAAACTTTGTATAAGGGGATAAGATACAACAACATTATCTTGACAGGAGACACCTTTCTATTATCAATAAAATAAAGTACCTATTTCATTATGTAGTGCCATACTCCAGTCCCATGACTCCAGGAGGCTGGCTCAGTGAAAGTAGATTGGTCAACTTTGATTCTACTAATCAGACAGAACTCTTGTTGGAGGTTGAATGGGAGCAGTAAAGTACCCTTCCTTGGAGTTTTACCTTAGTTTTTTAAACAGTATTGATGCTCTGTAGCCTACCTCTCCTGTCAAAATAGATGCACAAAACTATGTCACCTATTGCCCATCTCTGAAATCTAGCAGACTTGGATGGGTGACAGATGAATGTTTGCTTTTTTTTTTTTTGCTTATCCCTAGTACATGTGTTACAGGCCATGATAATTATGGTGGGTAGTTAGCGACTGCTTTTACTGTAAGCGCAAAAGCAGTTAGACTTTGCACTTACAAATGTGCCAGAGCCCCGTTTGGTTACTTGCACTCGCTGGTAGGGTTGGACTTTTGCAAGAATTGGGGGCCATTGGAGCATTTTTTTTTTTAAACAGAAAAAAGTGTCCAATGCGGGAATCGAACCCGGGTCGTAGTGGTCGAAAACCAAACGGTTTAACCAGCCTTCCACCGACCCCCTCGGATGTTTGTCATAGCTGGTGCTGACCTGAGTGGGCTAGCTTGTAGAGACAGTCAACTTGTAGTTTTTGTGAGAAATTGAAACTATTTTAGATGTGTATGATTCTTTTAAAAGTAAACAATTTTCTACTGCCCCTTACTGCAATGGAAAATTAATGGGAGGGCCTGGCTCATCAGTGGTGAACCCTCCCAATGGTTTCACCAGTATAATCTACCATACCTCTGTAATATTATATTTTCTGTTTTCCTTTCATACTGATACTCTAATTAATTTTTCATTGCAGTAAGGGCAGTAGATAATAGTTGAATTTTGAAAAGAATCATACGCTTCTAAAATGTTTCAAATTCTCATAACATGCTAATGCATCATATTATGAGAGTTTTTGTGCATATTTTGACAGGAGAGGGAGTTTTATATAACATTAATTCACCCTAGATATAGTGTTTAAAATGTAGTGTTCACATAAGAACAATGTGAGATGACCTATATAGCTCAGTGAGTAAATATTGATGGTAGGAGAGTAAAGCCTGTCATGGGAGTGTCTATTTGGTTCCAAGCCAATATACACTCACAAAGACGGGGGTTGGATAAAATTGTCCACAATAAACCTAAAACTATCAAATGCAAATTCAATGATGCTCTTGATAAAGAATATTCAAATCAATTTAAGCCTTAAGGAGTTAAAAAAAATTTAGATGTGAATGCATTAGACATGTGGTCTGATGACAAATAAATTAATGGAGAAACAAACAGTTCCCACTAAAAATTGACTCCTAACACAGGAAACTCCCAAAACAGGTGACTTCTGTTCCCGTTCCAATACAACTTTATTAGATAAAAGAGCAGCCTATCTTATTTACAATGAATAATATAAACAGATTCTTCACAAAAAAAAGTGTCCAATGCGGGATTTGATCCTGGTTCATGGCTGTCGTTGGTTTATACTGCCAGCCACTGAGGATCAGGTGACTTCTAAGACAGGTTTTCCTGTACTTTCTTTTATAAAATAATTGGTTGGGAAACAGAATGTTGCTGTTTTTTCAGAGTTGACTTTCTGTTATTTGACTATATTTTCCTGACATTTCAGAACTCTGCTAGAATATTTGGTTGATTGGGAAGCCAGTATTTAAATGTGAAGAAAAGGAAGAAGAAACCTGGCATTCTTTCCTCTTATTTTTAATTTTTCTTCCCACACAAGGTAATAAGACCAAATTCAAATAAAGTGTATGACATTTTGGTAACAGTGTTGTTACCCAAACGTCACACACTATTTATTTATTGGATGCAATCTTTGAGGGTGGTTGAGGCTGCCTCACACTGAAGAGGGCCAACATATGATACATTAGCACACCATCTGTTTTCAAAATTGGAAACTATTATAGACGCGTATGGTTCTTTTTAAAATTAAGCATTTTCTACTGCCCTTACTGCAATGGAAAAATTAATGGGAGGGCCTGGCTCATCAGTGGTGAACCCTCCCAGTAGCATATGTGGTTGTTTTTCTTGATATTATCATTGATATACTACAGTACTAACTGTTGGTAACCCGGGGAGTATCATTGATTGGTGGATATAGTGGAATAAACTCAATATTTACTTGATAGGACAAACTTTGGATTATAGATTATAATCACAAGGTAATAAGACCACATCCAAATAAATAAATAGTGTGTGACGTTTCGGTAACAGTGTTGTTACCATCTTCAGATTCAGTACCTTTGTCTGAAGATGGTAAAAACGCTGTTACCGAAATGTCACACACTATTTATTTATTTGGATTTGGTCTTATTACCTTGTGTCAATATTTACTTGATATTTATTCAGAAAGATGGCAAGCACATCATCTTAAAACCTTGTTTAAGATGTCAGAGTTTTCCTTCATTATTATTATTACTACACTCATAGAGACTAAACTTAAGAAAGTTGAAAGTCTTTGATATCGCATTTTGGAGACAGAAGTAATCTTGTTTGCACTTGGTTATCTCGTTTGTCTTCAATAAAGGTCATTGTCTGAATCTCCATATACATGTTAAAAGATAAAATTTCCTGAAGTTTTGTCCATGAGTGTATATCTGAAAACTTACTTATTTCTAATAACACTTCTGATTATGAAATAAATATTGTGGGGCATATATAGAAATTCAACAAGTAAAATTCATTACTATCATATTTAAGGATGGAAAATGCAAAAAAAAAAGGCTGAAATTAATAAAAGAAAATAAGACCTAATCCAAATAATTTATTAGTGTGTGACATTTCGGCAACAACATTGTCACCATCATCAGACAAAAGAATAAAATCATTTTATTCTTTTGTCTGATGATGGTGACAATGTTGTTGCCGAAACGTCACACACTAATAAATTATTTGGATTAGGTCTTATTTTCTTTTATTATAATCTATAATCCAAATTGTGCTTTATCAAGGCTGAAATTAGAATTGCAAAGGTAAAAGTTTTGTTTTGAAGAAATATAAAGCTTAAGATTTGATTCAAATATGAAACTAAAGAAATGATGCCTAAATGTGTTTTGTTCATCAGTTTTCCTCTATTGATGTGAGGCTTAGACAATAACCAAAAAAACTGAAGAAAAATTCTCTTTTAACATCTGATATGCTAGAAGAGTTTTCAAGATCAAACAAACAGATAGAGATTTGGAGAAGAATGAATGGAGAATATATAGGCTTATAAATGGGGGGTTATCAAATGGAATTGTGGAAGTTTGCAGGACTGGTACTGTGAGAATATTTGGGAGATTATCTATTTACCCAATACTGGAGTGGTCTGGCTTCAAGAAGGTAGAGCAAGGAAGTATTGGTTCTGAGAGAATGGTCTGGAATTAGAAGAGGTGAAATGGTGTCTTATAATGGCTTACATCAGAGATGGTGTTTCACAACAGGCAGTGGTGATATGGCTATGCTTGTGTGTGTGTGTATTGTAAATCTCCAAACTGTCTTTTATACAATTGTAAGCTGGTGGGATTGGTCCAAACCATTGCAACTACAGCTGGACCTTGATATACCAACATCATTTAGGACTGTTTCTATAACAATTGGAACTTAGAATTCTGATGATATAATCAAGATGCTGTTATAACTGTATGTCCCCACCATGTACTATACATGGAGATAGCCTGGGCTCCTGGAGTTTACCCATAGACTGTCTTGTAAAGCAGTTCACCATAAAGTGGCTGTAGAGTGTTGTGCTGGATGTGTGTGGTATAACTGGAGGATAAGTACATCATCATGTCAGTTTATTGGTAAACAACAACAATGGGAGGGTACACAGCAGTCACGTGAGAACAGTCAATAAATAAACACAGGGAGGGGTTGATCCAACATTTTGTCTCTCTCTCTATATATAATATAATGATATAACATATAAATTATTATAATATTCTATGTACAGTACACAGAGCTAGGGCCGCAGTCCCAGTATGCACACTCGCGTAGACCACAGTCTCTGGGTCAACTTCTTCCTGAACAGCTCCATCCGCCGGCCCTTAGTGAAGAATTTGTTGCGTTTGCAGGGCTTCTGCTTCCACTTCTGGAGACATGTGAAGAAAGCCTGCGTCACATTCCATGTATTGTTACTATACACCCACATGTACCTCAGCTAGACAGGTTTGAGTGTGTGCTAGCAACCCATAGCTCTACATTTAAGATTGTTAGGACAGTTCACACAGAATATTTCTCACCAAATGTTGCCACCATTGAGTGTTATATGTCTTAGAAACACAAGGTAATAAGACCAAATCCAAATTATTTAAACTTGGCCTTGTTTATAATCTATAATCCAAATTGTGCCTTACCATTTGGTATATATCTTGTATAGAGTAGTGTAAGCCCCACCAGGTAAACTCTATGTAATCACAGAGTGTTACCACCATTATAGGACCATGCCGATGGTAACAGCAATGCTACTAAACCCTAACCTATTGCTTACATAATTTATCTTGTTGAATCATTACCTTTAATTGCATTCTATGGTAAGGTAGGTCAGAGAGGCAAGTCAATTGAACAAGTGATCAAGTCAGATGCCCCCTGGGTCATTGAAAATTCTGGCTGTGATAGCATTTCATTAAATCATATTGAGTAAAGCTTCTTAAATACAAGTGTTGTGGCCACTAAGGGAATGCTTCAACCAGCAGCCATCCCTACCACATGGTCTTACTCTACACTAGACTTGAGTTTTACAGTAGATATGTAGTGAGTGGAAGTTATCAGTTGAGGTGGAAGTGACAAAGAACACACAATGAATAGAGTCCGGAGCAAGGGCCTGTATGGTATAGGCGAGGGAGAGAGAAGTCCTGGTCCTTCAGACTGACGTGGAGATGCCGTCGGCGAACACTGACCACTGACAATGGACTCAAAAAGTTTCACAGTCTTCACTGGAAAGATCAAGCAAAGCTCCCTGGATTCAAGAATTCTGAGAGTCCAAGTTTACGATCTTCTGTAAGAAGGAGAGAATACAACATGAACTGACGAATCTTCAATTATTTCATTTAGTTACGTCTCTGTCCTACATCCTCCCTTGCAATATTTAGTGAATGCTTGCTGCTATATTGTAATAAACATACATGGATTCATTATATGGGATTAAATGTTCCAAGCTGATAAAAGGTTGATACACCCACACTAGTACAATGTACGAGAGGTGCAGTACTCACAGATCGGAGGGAACACTTGGTGTGGAACTGCTGGTCTCCCTTGATGTACGGCAGCAGCCGGAATACCTTGATGAAGATCTTGCCGCACTTCTTCAGTGCCCCCTGGTGGCACGTTCCTGCACCACACACCCAACCATTCAAGGCACACAATTCTGGTACTAGACATGAGCCAACACCTAACACAGTTAAGACCAACCCGGACATAAGAAGTCGCCCTCTTCAGTTTCATAGTATAAACTGATCCCTTGTATTTAAATCCTAAATAATTAAATGGAAATAAATAATAGGAATATATACTCCTTTTATCCTAAAAAAATGGCGTTAATGAACAATAATTAGAACAAGGATGTAAAGGCTTTAATGGTTAAAAATACTATATTTAACTATATCTGTTCTTTGTCTCGGTTTGGACTGTAAGGAGATGCCTTCTACTGACTCTACACACTGGTGAGATCTACAATTACCCACATGTTGAAATATACTTAATTGAAACTGTTTGATTCTATTGTGATGGCTGTTTTGATGTATGCTGCTCCAATTTGGGCAACAGAGTATAAAGATTTATTAGACCATATACAAGATACATTTATTTGTAGGTTCTTGAATTTGCCTAGATATACACCAGGATACATAATAAGACTAGAAACAGGCCGCGTCTCATTAATAATAACAGCTCTGAAATTGACCTTGAAATATTGGCTGAGGGTGCTGAGTATGGATACAAATAGATTGCCTCGAATATGTTTAAATAGAATGAGGCAAATATCCTGTGCTACAGGTGCGCCCATCGGGTTTATAAAACAATTAAGCAATTTACTCAATAATAACGGATCCTCGTGGCTTACTTATTGTAATGATCCTGATTCACTAAGGAATGCTATCCCAGGAATATTAAGAACTGCGATAGAGCAAACAATACAAAATGACTTAACAAGAATAACCCAATCAAAGTTATATTCCCACTATAGAGATATATATACAACGTTTACCACCGAAGAATACTTCTTAAGTGAACTCCCTTTTCCTGTCATCAGATTAATCGCACAATTTAGAACCCTTTCAATTTTTTTCAGAGAACACCATCTGATTTTATTGAGGCGTGAAGACCTGAAATGCACTTTCTGTGGATCAGGAATAACAACGGAGATGTTGCACTACTTATTTGACTGTGCTGCTCTGTCTGAGGAAAGACGAAAACTAAATGATAAAACGGGGCAACTTTGTCCTTCATTTCCGGCACTAATTAATGAAATATCAAAAAATAGGTATATAGCGATGGCGATATTTGGATTCCAAAAGACTATATCCCGGAAAAAGGCCACACAGTGTTCTCTCCATCCATTGTGAACTGGCGAATCCTGTATAGGGCGAGAGGCCCTAAATAAAGGCTTTTTGTTGTTGTTGTTGTTGTTGTTGAAATATACTTAATTAACATAAATTACATGGGGAGGGAGGGAGTGTTGGATATCAGGAATACACAGTATACACTGAGATGGATATTAAGAGAAAAACGGCTTTGGCGAAAACGGCATTTAGGAGACTCGATATGTTTGTTGGAGTGTTGCTCAATGTGTGCAGATATGGGGAATGAGATGTGGAGAAGGTTAGGTGGACACTTCTATTATAGAAAGTTTAGGTAGAAAGTCAAATCGTTAATGAAATGGGAGGCTATGAAAGGACAACCACATGATGGAAGAGTGGAATCCAAATGATTGACACATGGGAACAGTTATATAAAACAAAGCACCACCAAATAAAACAATTGGCCATAAGCCAAATTTACCAATGTATACAGCGTGTCATCAGAAACTAGATATAGACTCCACGATTTCTTACCCCAAGTATACACGTTAGTAGAGGCCATGATAATCATGCTGGATAGTTAGCGACTGACTTATACTGTAAGTGCACCGCATTTCCTAATATGCAGAAAGCGGCTTTTACACTTACAAGAGTTGCCGTAATTCTGCTTAGTTACTGGCGGTTTTAGACTTGTTAAACTGCTCAATGCGGGATTCGATCTCAGGTTAATCTGTCAAAACCACCGTGTGCCCACAGATGCCATGATAGGTAAGATGGCAATTACATCAGGATATGCAAGACTTCATTGTTGATGAAATCCATCAGATGTAAGCCAACCTCCCTTGACCCATTTCCTCCAGGAATCGCTCCCGTTGCTCTCGCTTACAGCACGTTGGGTAAGTGATTCTGGGCGCCACTTAGCACACACCTATAATTAGCTTCTTTTCCTCAACACTTAGCATAGCCTTGGTCTAAGAGCCTGTCTAAAGTTGTAACACGGATTTCCACCATGACGCTCGTTTAAGCGTATCCTCCCAACCCCAGCAACAACGAAGCGGTCCCACGATTCCATCCTACACGAAATAGTTTTCCCAGATTTAAATGTCTAAACTTTTTCTAAACGATAAATTAAAGGGGAAATTTCTACAGTGATTTAAACGTTTCCCTTCGTTTTCGATAAAAACGAAAAGTTTAAAAGATGAGGTACTTGTGCGCGTGTGTGGAATATATAAGAATAAAAATTATAAATTGAAATTTTGATTTTAAAAACCCTCAATAAAATATGTAAATTAACTTGTATGTTTAACGTGCAAATTATCAAATTTCCTTAAAAAAAAAAGCTCTCACGTAAGTCAGCCGAATACCAACAACTAAAGAATCAACGGACATGGGGTTTCTGTAACGAAAGAAAGAGCATGGTTTTGGGACGTGGAAGCCGCAAGAAATCTTTCCCCGAGCGCAGTCAATAATCCATGGAGCGGCCCAGGTAATACGGCACCATGTGGAGTGAACAGAACTCATACTCACCCACATCGATGTCTGAGAAGATGAGGTCCCGCTTCTTGGCGCAGTCACTGCACACGCCAACATAACATCATTCAGTGGCTAGACAGACGCTGTAAGCCAAGTGTAACAGTGTTCCTGGTGGTGTAGGTCATTGGGGCGGTAGTAAACCAATGAACCACATGTCTCCAGATTGAAACAACTTACCCTACAAGCTATCATAACACGCTCTAATGTCATCAAACTATAGCAATATATAATAACACTAGATAAGTCCACTACAATTGACACTATAGTACTGAAATTGCTACTTAAAAGTTTATCTGTAGTCATCTCTTACTTAAAAAAAAAAAAAAAAAAAATTGCAATAAAAAAAAAATCTACAAGTTTTGACCAATTCAAACATAAAATGATAAAGCGCGACCACGTGAAAGCTTGCCCCCCTCTCTTCCTTTTTTTTTTTTTAATTGAACAATAATATAAATCTTTAAATTCAAAGGCATTTTAGAAATTTAATTATTGTGAGAATATTTCGGATTCAAGACTAAAAAAAAATGTTCTTGTGACTTGGTTTTAAATGGAGAATGCATTTAATCCAAGCGGAAGTGTATTTAAAAATAAAAACATAAAATTGAAAGATTGCAAGATCATTTGCAAACTTTCAAGTTATTGCAGCATAATGCATATTGGGCAAAACGTTGCTGGTCAAATGTAAAAAAAAAAAAAAATCATTTGGTAAAAGTGATGTTGAAAAATATTTATTACATTTGAACGGTGTCAAATACAAACCTAGAATATCAATGAAGGGAGAAGTCGTTTCTGCAGATACATGTTTATGAGGTCGTAAATCCTAGCAATCTGTGAATAAATTAATTCCGAATGTTTATATTACACCAGCATCATTATCTTAAAGACGTAATTTGTTGTTATAAATTGTGTGTGTGCTACAATAAACGTTCCGAACCCAGAAGTCTGGTTTTTTATTATTCATTTTTAAGTACTCAGAATAAGAGCCCATGATAATCATGGAGGAGAAAGGTGATTACAGATTTAATCTTAAAATGAATAGACTCTGTGGTGGTCAGATCCATTTTATAGCATTTAGGGTTTAGGTGTAGAGATTTGACATAGAGCGAATGGTGCACTTGTAGAGCAACACTACATATATATATTCACAATATCATATGATGGATTAGCGAGTCATCTGTTATAAGAAATTTAAAATATTTTGACGCGTATGTTTATTTTTTAAATAAATCACCTTTCTACTGCCCTTACTGCAATTATAAAATAATGGGAGGGCCTGATGAGCCAGGCCGATTTAAAACCAAGATTCCTAACTTAAACTTTATATTATAAATTGATCCATTTAGGACCAAAATGTGTATGAAATACGTAAACCTTCAACTTGGGAAAAATCCTATAAAATATAATGTGATAAATATATGTTTTCTTGGGTTTATAATAAATGTAAAACTACTTCATTTAATATATTTGAGAGACCACACATGTTTACGGCGTCGTCATCCAATCAATAAACTACGGAGTTGGCGGGAGTTGGGGATTCCCCTTGGCCGGGATAGTTAATATTGTACTGCATCCCGGGATATGGGGATGTTTTGTGCTTACATTATCCCGGGCTATAAAGTTGTGAACTTAATCCCAGACTATCGGGGGATGTTCTTAACTCGGTTCCGGGATTTAAGGATGTTATTAGCTCACTCCCGGTTTTAGGGATATTGTTAACTTATTCCCGGTTTTATAGGGATATTTTAACTCACTCCCTGTTTTAGTGATTTTGTTCACTCAATCCCGAGATATAGGGATATTGTTAATTCAATCCCGGTGTTTTAGAGGAGTTGTTAACTCAATCCAAGGTTTTAGGGACATTTTTAACTCAATCCCGGGATAAAGGGATGCTGTTAACTAAATCCCGGTTTTAAGGATGTTGTTGACTCAATCCCGGTTTTAGGTATATGGCTAACTCAATCCCGGGTTTAGGAATGTTTGTAACGGGATTCAAAAAGAGGAAAAATCTCTGAATTTAAAGAAGTTATTTCCCGAGATATTGGGACTCAATACTACTGCCTTAAACTAGCGGAAATACTAATATCCTAATAATTTTACTGACAAAAAGTTGCTGTATAAAAGGGCGTTATTAGGTTATAAAAACCAAGGTAGCAGCAACAGTGGGAAGTCCCCCAGAGTATGTCATTATATCGGAGGGCAATGCGGAACAAGGCCGCCAAAGGTCTATTACCATTTTTTGTCATCCGCCTCACGACCCCGCTCTTTTTAAAACCGCGCAAGGATGAAATAACTCGTTTTTAAAAACAAGTTACAAGAAGGTTCTAACTATTATTTAACTAGGCGTAGCTAGAATAGAACGGTAGTAGTGATGGGTTAAAACCATTAAAGGTCAATGCAAAAAAGTTGCATACAAAGAGCTTTATGCAAAAAAGGTTTCGGGAAGTGTTGCCACGTGTTTCTATTGTCTTCTAAAGCGAGCGGTTAACCTCAGGCTTTCTTTTTCACCAGCGTTGGAAGTATTTAGAGGGTTCCGGCGGCGGATTTTTACGAAGTGTTTGGTTGGAGAGCCTATTCGTTCGTCATGTTTCTATATATATTGGTTGGGGATTTGTATAATGTAGAGTTCTTTCGTAAAAAAAAATTTTTTTTCGTGCACATAACCGCGTGTACACATAGTTTTTAAAAGGATTCTAAAATAGAGCAATTGACAAAGTAGTATCTATCCAAAAGACTCTCAAAAATATTTATAAAAACAGTCCGGTTTCGGGTCATAGAACTAACTCTTCCAGTTTTCAGAAATAACTGTGCAAGCCCTATGTGTATGATATATCATAGTATAGCGTCCTCTCACTGGATTCTCTTATCCCCGAGAAAGGTATGGTTGTTATATTTAATTGATAAAACTGTTCTCTGTATATAATTCATCTATACTCTGTTATATCGCTCAACCAACAACATTTTGACTGTAAATTGTATTTGTTCAGAGAAAGAGGCGCATCTTGGATCTGCGCGGAATTATTGCAACATTTCGACGAGCACGGGAATGTGTAGACACGAAGTGATCTCTAACACGAAGTATGTAGACACGAAGTGATCTCCAACACGGGAGTGTGTAGACACGAAGTGATCTCCAACACCGGACTGTGTAAGTACGAAGTGATCTCCAACACGGGAGTGTGTAAGTACGAAGTGATCTCCAACACGGGAGTGTGTAGACACGAAGTGATCTCCAACACGGGACTGTGTAAGTACGAAGTGATCTCCAACACGGGGGTGTGTAGACACGAAGTGATCTCCAACACTGGGGTGTGTAGACAGGAAGTGATCTCCAACACGGGAGTATGTAGACACGAAGTGATCTCCAACACAGGAGTGTGTAGACACTCTTCTTATATACTGATTTAGCTTCGTTAATCAACACAAATTCTTATTTTTCCTCCTGGTTTCGATACTGCAACCATTCCCGCACACCACTCAGTCGGCTCTTCTACTGATTCAATGACTCCTAGCCTGGTCACCTCTTCAAGTTGTTCCTTTACCTGTTTCATTAAGGGAATTGGAACTCTCCTAGGGGTGCATAAAGCGTATGGTTTCGCATCTGGTTGTAGGGATATTTTGTAATTTATTTTAGCATGTCCTAAACCATTAAATATTTCTGGAAACTCTCTTTTTGGATTTAAAAAATTTGATGATAATTGCTGAATCATTCTCACAATGTTTAATTTTTCACTTGTCTCCCAGAGAGAAGTGGATGCTTTAGTTTATCAACAATGTATATTTTCGAGTTTAAGTGCTGGCCTTTATTTTGAAGTTTTACGTGGATCATTCCAACTGTTTCCAAGGGTATTCCATTTGGACCTTGTAATATTTTATCAGATTTTTCCAGTTTTATTCTTTGGAAACTTTGATAATAATATTGTAGGGGGAGCACGTTGACATCAGCTCCGGTGTCAATTTTAAATTAATTTGTCTATTATTTACCTTAATTGGTACTATCCATTTCTTGGAATTATCCTCTACAGATCCCAAAAAAGCTATCTCTGATTTTATTTCATTTATGGCTTCTGATCTACATACTTTGGCATAATGGCCCTTTTTCTTGCATTTACTACAATACGAGTTCATAGCTGGACAATTTTTCCAATCATGATTATTTGAATTGCCACACCTGGTGCATCCATGTGATGACCCTCCCAACTGGTTTGACTTGAATTGTCTTATTTTTGGTTCGTGCCTTTTTGTTTCTTTTATGTGATTAGGCATTTTCTTTATTTGATCTACAGAATCTTGTTGGTAAAGGCTAGACTGCTGTTCTTTGACACTTTCTAATTGCTTTGCCATTAGTGTGGCTTTTACTAAGGTCAAGTCTGTATCAAGTTGCATTCTTTCAGATAATGCTCTATCCCTTACTCCAACAACTATCCTATCCCTAATCAACTCATCATGTAACATCCCAAAATTGCAGTGCTCAGCTAGGCTATGGAGTGCTATGATAAATTCATTCACCTTTTCCCCTTCCTGCTGACATCTTTGATTAAATCTTGCCCTTTCATAAATTACATTACGTCTTGGAATAAAGTGACTTTCAAAGCATTCAATAACTTTACCATAATTTTCTAGTTGGTCACTTGCTATTTTCATGACAACAAAATGTCATCTGCATTATCACCCATGCAGTACACGAGCATATTAACTTGCTCATTTTCTGGGTTATTAATTAACCCACTTGCCTGCCTAAAACGTTCAAATCTCCTAATCCATTTTGGCCAATCACCTGGATTTGAAAAATTAAAAGGTTCTGGGGCTACACAATTATAATTTTGGGACATTATAAAGACTTATTTATAATATAATATAACTTACCAAAAAGTTTGCTTGTGTGTGATGTCAAGTTTCAAATTTTCTTCGAACAACGACTTTCTTTATGAATTCAGTTTACCGCTTCTAAGCTTGCTTGATGTCGAATTTCAAATTTTCTTCGAACAACGACCTTCTTTATGAATTCAGTTTACCGCTTCTAAGCTTGCTTGATGTCGAATTTCAAATTTTCTTTGAACAACGACCTTCTTTATGAATTCAGTTTACCGCTTCTAAGCTTGCTAGATGTCGAATTTCAAATTTTCTTTGAACAACGACCTTCTTTATGAATTCAGTTTACCGCTTCTAAGCTTGCTTGATGTCGAATTTCAAATTTTCTTCGAACAACGACCTTCTTTATGAATTCAGTTTACCGCTGCCACCATGTGTTGTTATCCAAGACGAGGCAAGATTAACTAAGCATTAGTTTATTTCCTATTATATTATAATAATATTATATACAAGTCAAAAGAGATCACTAGCAGAGTATTATTCCTTTTGGTTTCCAGAGCTCAACAATCTATGAGCCTAATACTCTGCACAGATATATATATAGTAGATAGAAAGGCCATAAGTTAGCAAGTTCCCTCTATATAATAATAATTGATTCTTTGCATTCTGATTTGTGTAGAAAACAGGTATTTTAAATTGGAACTGATAGTCACCATTCAATCACAGCCCTGTATAAACTGTTGATGCAGGGTTAATTATGTGATTGAATGGTGCCTGTGTTCAAAGGGTACTTTGCCTTTTACCATTAAAATTATATTTGAATTTCCTTATATACTATTA
The DNA here is from genome assembly GCA_030710605.1 of Cordylochernes scorpioides. Classification (NCBI taxonomy): domain Eukaryota; kingdom Metazoa; phylum Arthropoda; class Arachnida; order Pseudoscorpiones; family Chernetidae; genus Cordylochernes; species Cordylochernes scorpioides. The sequence continues at coordinate 57,444,718 of CP092869.1, forward strand.
CCTCTCTCTACCATATTTTTAACATCCTATTTCTGACAATGGGTGAAATCTTCTGTCTTTTCACCAATGGTGTAAATTAAAGCGTTGCTCATTTCCTTCACTTTGGAATTTAAATCTGTCTCTAAGTATTTAAATTATTTTATCCAATTTGACAACTCACTTGTTCTATTGAAATTGAATGGATCGGAAGAATTGACTCTTGTTAGCAGTCACAATTTACAGTGGAACCTTGTTGTATGCACCAACTTGGTTATAACATCATAATTCTAAAGTATCAAGTCTAAAACAAGGTAATAAGACCAAATCCAAATAAATAAATAGTGTGTGACGTTTCGGTAACAGCATTGTTACCATCTTCCTATCATTACCATCAGTACTTTTGTCTGAAGATGGTAACAATGCTGTTACCGAAACGTCACACACTATTTATTTATTTGGATTTGGTCTTATTACCTTGTTTATAATATATAATCCAAATTGTGCCATATCTATCAAGTCTAAATTGTTGTAACCCTAGTTTTTTTTTTTATAATAACAAAACAACAAAATAGCGTATTTTAAATTCAAAAGATGACATGACCAATTCTTTATTATTGTAATGTTTGTTACAATGCTGTTACCAAAACATCACAGACATTTCAATAATTTGGATTTAGTTGTGTTCCTTTTGATTCTAATCTCTAATCCAAATTGTACCTTATTGTCACGTAGGAAAGACCGCTCTCAGAATGACACAGCAATTTATTTGATGCAAACCAAAATTTGAGAGAAGCAATGAGGAAAGTTTACAGAGTTGCAAAACACAAGGTAATAAGACCAAATAAATAAGTGGTGTGTTCTGTAACTATTGAAGTTAAATGCATGTTTATACTCTAGAACATCCTGTGATAAGGTACAATTTGGATTATAGATTAGAAATAAAAGATAATTTGACCAAATCCAAAAAAATATATTGTGCGACATTTCAGTAACAGCGTTGTTACTGAAACGTCACACACTATTTATTTTTTTTAGATTTGGCCTTTTATTTCTAGAACATCCTGGTGTGGGTGGTTGGTGACCTGCTTGGGCCTGGGTTGATGAAAGAGTTGGGTCACCCCTATATGATGGCACAAGATTGAAATATTCTAAAGACCATTTAGTTTAATACTTTTCATTGGAGCTCCAGAAGTGACAAAAATATATTTAGAAGGAAAACTTATATTTAAAATCAGGGGCAGATGTATGTCATAGCCTTGATGGGCAACTCATCTAAAGGGACAACCTTGAAAAACAAGCCTGTGTTGTGGAGTATCAGCCTCTAAGTGACATTGGGGAAAGATGTCTTGACCCTTTTACTGCCAGTCTCACTCTAGCATCCATTGTTAGCCAGTGCCATAGTAGATGTGGCCCATGTGCTGACATAAAAAAAAAATCTAAACCATGATCATTTACAATTGCACTGGTGTCCAATATTAACATACGTGATATGTAGATTTAAAAAAAAATAAATGCTCTATTATAGACATTATCAAATTTGGTACACTCTAGTACCGTCAAACCTCAATATAATAATATCACTCGGGTCTAAAGTTTTGAATTGTTATAACTCAGTTCAAATATTTGGGACTTTATATGATGTTGTGAAATAATTTAAAAGATTATGTCCATAGTTCATCTAAAATACCCATTCGAAGAGTCAAGCATCAGTATCACTATAAAAGGAAGTTCCAAAAATGCAATATAACAGCGGTATGGTAGATTAAACTGGCGAAACCGCTGGGAGGGTTCACCACCGATGAGCCAGGCCCTCCCTTAATTTTTCCATTGCAGTAAGGGCAGTAGAAAATTGTTTTATTTTAAAAAGAATATTACGCATCTAAAATAGTTTTGTAATTTGATAACAGATGGCGCGATAGTGCATCGTAAAATAATTTAATATAAATTATTTACAATATTCACACAAAAATGAGGCAGCATATACAAGAAATGCTCTTCATCGTAAAGTATCGGATAAATGATTATGTGGTACCATTATGACAGATCTCTTTTGGAAATTTGCAAGATCTAAAAAGAATTCATGATGTGCTGCTGACAAGATTGATAGAAAATTTTGTGTATTTCCAAGTTTTACCTTGAGAGCTAAATAATATATCGTTGCACACATGTATGGGTAATTTCAAGAATAAGCAAGCTTAAAAATGTGCCGACTTAATGAAATCTCATGCTACTAAATTCATACAAGTCGGTGGACGAGTAGGTAACACCCTCGATTCCCGACAGCCATGAACCGGGATTGAATCCAGCATTAAAATTAGTTTAATATGTGGATAACCTTCACATATTATTCACTGTTTCAATTATCATGAACTAGGTTGCTCTTGCTGAGCTGTACCTATTAATGTGATTTTGAACCAGGTACTAAATTCACCATTACAGAGATCCCCCTATAATACAACGGTGATCAATTGGTATAAACCATCAGTTTTTGAAGGCCACGACCTGGAATTGGATCCTGCTTTGGACACTTTCTTTTCTAATAAGAAATGTCTCCTATGGCCCCCCCAATTCTTGTAAAAGTACATGTGTGTACAATGGGGCTCTGGAACACTTGTAAGTATTTATATATTAAAAAAAAGGGTGTACCTGGTTCTGTGAAAGAAAATAATAATTTGATTGATTTCTTTCACAGATCTAGATTCGCCCTTTTTTAATATAAATCTATTCAATGGATCACCTTTTGAGTCAAACACTTGTAAGTGCAAACGTTGTAACTGCTTTCTTCTTTCTTATCTCCACACTGGGTGAAGTAGAATGCGTCTGCCTTTGTCATTAAGACTGGGAGCACTACTCAGTGGCAGGCCGACTTAGCTCCAAAAGAAATGGCCGCCTCTGACATGAGGAACAGACGCCATGTGCAGCTGCTCCTAATATGGAGTACAAACGCTGCTTATCCTGTATCCCTGGATAGGAGACCTTACAGGGTATTATCAGCCGGGCCAGCTGAGCCCAGGTTTTTTAGTGAGCTTGTTACTGCTCCTCCTTTTTCATCCGGGCTTGGGACCGGCAAAGGGGGAGTTACTGCTTTCTACATGTGTAGCTGTCAACGGGAGGAGATAGGGCTAATTTCTACCTGATTCCTGATCTTCACTTGGTTATGTCCATGGCAGACAGTGGAGTTAGCCATGTAGAAATGGAAGATCTGAATCCATAGGAAAAGGCTATATATATATAATAGTGCCAACAGTATTGTAAGGAAATTGTGTACTTGCAGTAGCTAGCATGTGCCACATCTATGTTGCTAGTATACAGTGTTTTACTAACCTGTGTGTTTCCCCAGATGTGTGTGAGCTGGAGTTCTCAAACCTAAAACAACAATGCCAGCCTACATAAATGAACGTGAGTACTTTGACTGAATATGTCACTATAATAATACCTTAATCAGTTTATAAGAAAGTTATTTTAAAAAGACATGTTGAAAATTCTTTTAACAGATAGCAGCATTGTGTTAACATAATCAGATTGTTTGTATATATACACCTATTTACACGGTACTTGTTTTACACGCTTTCGCTTTTACACCGTTTTCCAAATAAGTTTTTTTATTTTTTTATCGCACTATACTAAATGCTACTGTGATTGAAAACATGGGGCTGTGTACACATCTCACGAGGAATCCCGAGCTTATGTGCTGACTACATATTTTAACCTGTCAATGCATTTTTATTTTTATCTCTGTGTACACCTATCCCCCAATTTACATGTTTTTCTCAGGAACGTATCTACCGTGTAAATCGGGGAATAGGTGTATATACATATACTGCATGATTCTAAATTTGAAGCACCAAGAATTACTGGCCAGAAAAATATGAAAATTTCTGGGTAAAGTTGGATCACCGAGTTCATGTTAATTGAAATATAAGAGAAGGAACTTGCAAAATTTGCCAATATCTGCACATCTATCTGACAGGGAAGCATCTGAAAGATTGTTTTTGACTCTGATAAAACATTTAGTAGCATAGAATGCCAGGCTGTCATCAGCTGCCAAGGCGCATTTCCAGCAGACAGTTAATTTCATGACAGGTATGATGATTGGACTCAAAAGTGCCGGATAGTCCATATGTCAAATCTCTATGGACAGACATCTTGATGTGTCCACAGTGCTATGGAGAAGATGGTTGGAACAAGGGGATGCGGCATGATTGATGCGTGCTGGTGTGGCCAGATTGACATCAGCCTGCATGGAGCAATGTATCTGCCAGATGGCATTGGCTGCCCCATGCCACGACCCGGGAATAGGATCCAGCATTGGGCTCTTTTTTTTTTTAAATTTAATATATATAAAAAAAAAAATTCTTCAATGACATCTGATTTTGCAAAAGTCCAACCCCACCAGTGAGTGCAAGTAACAAAATGGGACACACTTGTAAGTGCCAAAGTCTTAACTGCCTTCCTCATGTGTAGCCATGTGGTATAGTAAGAGCAGTATCCCACCATGTACCACGTGAGCTAAGTACCAGCTAAATGGGGTAGAGAGTGACCTAGGTGTGTTGTATGTACACAGGAGGCTACGTGGGCCGTCAGCGGCCCATGGGGACTAGGGCTGATCTCTGATTACTTCTGGAGAGCCGTGGAGCTGGCCTACATCTTGTGAGTGACACCTGTGTAGGGTGTGGTTGTTTTAGTAGCTGATTGGTTGGTTCTCTACTAGCACCTAACCTCAATCAGCATTCAATAGCCAATTAGTTGGCAGTATTTTTTTTTTGGATCATAGTTCATCAGGCAACAAAGTTTGGTATTAGGGTGGTTGCTCTGAAGTTCTCCCTCATTATTATTATATTATTTAGGAAGATATAAAAACGTATATCTTGTGACATTTCTCTATCTGCACTCTGTGCAATTAAAATTTAGCTCGTATTTAGGAATTATTCTATGTATTATAGGGAACTGATGCTTTTGATCCCTTTATTCCTTAAAAGTAAAATTTATTGATGTGTGAGAGTAGTTAGATTTTATTACCTCTCTCTCTCTTCCTCTCACATTTTTAGCTTTTATTATTCTAGAAAACACATGTATATAACCAAATAAACAATATGTTATTAAAATGGCTACACTAACAAATAATTATTACCTAGTGAATAATGAGAGGAGAGAAATATCTAGCATAGAGCAGAAATCAGTAACCTCTGGCTGCATTAACAGCTCTAAGCATTGAGTTGGTGGACCCAGTTTAGATGGCGGTTCCAACTGGCTCCTCCCCACAGTTCATCCCACAATCAAACTGGTGGCTAGAGAGGGGTGGTGCGCCAGTTTCTAAGCAACTTTGGACCAGATGGTTTCATTTGATGAGAAATCTGGAGAATGTCAGGACAACAGACCCCCTGTATTGAGGATGGTCAGGACAACATGAGGTTGTGCATTGGCAATGTTGAAAGGTAGTAAGTAGAAGGCTTCAAATATAGTGCAATGCCCCTTCATTGTGTATCAATTTTAGTTGTGGCCATCAGTATATCTACTAATTAAAACTGGTTGTTAACTAGTGTTACAGAGAGGTGGCCTCAACATTCATGTAATAGAGGAAGTTGATTGAGGAGGTATATATGCCAGGACTGACTCACCTGAAGTAATCATCTAATGGTGACACCCATATATTAAACACTGGAATGTTGTTAGGCCTCTGTAAAATCCAATATGACCTGCTGACCCAACAACTTCTAATGAGAAACCACCTCTAGGAGAGATCTACAGTTTCCATGTTGTTAGTCTCATGGGAACTCTGGATTATTTCTCTTCTACCCACACCACTCTATATTACACACTGAATGATGCTTCAGTAGATTTTAAACATTTATTTTTGACTTATTTTTCAAAATAAAATGAGCATTTGCTAATACATAAAAACATTATGTAAACATCACTTTTTTAAATGGTAAAGATATTTGGCCCTAAATTAACACCATTGTATAATATATGCACCTTTTAAAAAATAAAATAACTTCCTTACTGCAATGGAAAAATATTGGGAGGGCCTGGCTCAACACTGCCAGCGATTTCACCATTTTAATCCATGATCCACTCTAATATTATTGATTCCATTGCAGAAAGACTCTGGAAAGTTGTTTTATTTTTTAATTGCAGCAACTAGTTTCATTTCTTATATATATATGCCTTATATAAAATGAAAGGATTTAAAAGCATGAATGTTTCTTCTATACATAATACAAACTTCTACTGCCTTTACTGCGATTGAAAAAATATATTGGGAGGGCTTGGCTCATCAGTGGTGAACCCTCCCAGCGGTTTCGCCAATTTAATCCACCAGACCGCTTCTCAGAGCTCTAATACTGTATTGGACGATTCTGCTTATAAACGCAGCACTGAAGGATGGAATCTCAAAAATGGTGTGCAAGAAAAACTATGGACATAAGCTTATAGGACAGTAGAATTGCATTCAAATATAGAAATATTTATAGAAGAAACATTCGTGCTTTTAAATCCTTTCATTTTATATGTATAGATGGCGCGTTATTGCTTTGTGTTAATATATGCCTTATATCTAGTGTGTACTTTCCCAGTTAGTTGTACAATGAAACAAACTAACCTCCTTGATGTTTGTGTTGTGCAGCGCCATGACCCTGATAGAGGTAAGTCCTGTCTTGTATTACTTTGGCTGAAATTGTGGTGATTGTATATTGGGAGAGATCTGGGTCATTGAGCTCAGTACAGTATAGATAACCTAGTTCCTTTCATGTGGTAATGTAACGAGGGCAATGAAACTCCACAGTCTGTAATAAAGCTACATGGTAATAAGACCAAATACATTAATAGTGTGTGACGTTTCAGTAATAGCATGGCTAACATCAGCAGATAAAAGACTGAAAAACATTTTTTTTAGTCTTTTATCGGATGATGGTAGCAACACTGTTACCGAAACATCACACACTATTAATTATAATCTATAATCCAAATTGTGCCTTATCATTTGTAATAAAGCTGTTAATTTTGGACAAACTGTACAGGTGTCTCTTTCTACCCTCTCCCATAACTTAAGGGAATCTAAGCAAGCATAGAGCTCCTCTCCATCAAATTAAACATCAAAACTAGATGCCATCTAAAGGAATCTGTATTTGAAAAGAGGAGAGCAGGACAATACCTAGGTATATACAATTATATCAAAATAATTATAGCTATATATAGGTTTTCCTATTTCCCAACTTTGTTTGTTCTCATTCCTTCTGTATCTCTCTGGAGAAAACTACACAGGGATAATGTACAGTGTTTGGTCCAAGCTCAGCTCCCAGAGACAACTACAGTAGTTGTTACTTTTCTGTAGCTCCAAACTAGATAGATATATATATATATTTTTGCTTATCCCTAGTACATGTGGTACAGGCCATGATAATCATGGTGGGTAGTTAGCAACTGCTTTTTACTGTAAGCGCACCACATGTCTACACATGTGAAAGCAGTTCGACTTTGCACTTACAAATGTGCCAGAGCCCCGTTTGGTTACTTGCACTCACTGGTGGGGTTGGACTTTTGCAAGAATCGGGGGGCCATTGGGGCATTTTTTTTTTAAACAGAAAAAAGTGTCCAATGCGGGAATCAAACCCGGGTCGTAGTGGTTGAAAACCAAACGGTTTAACCAGCCAATCCACCGACCCCCCACTAGATAGATATACCTACTGGTAATAACAACACTGTAAGTGGGGCTCTCCCACATTTGTAAGTGCAAAATTTGAACGGCTTTCCACATGTGTAGTCATGTGGTGCACTTGCAGTTGTCCACAACTACCCACCATGGCCTGTACACAACATGTGTAGTCATGTGGTGCACTTGCAGTTGTCCACAACTACCCACCATGGCCTGTACACAACATGTGTAGTCATGTGGTGCACTTGCAGTTGTCCACAACTACCCACCATGGCCTGTACACAACATGTGTAGTCATGTGGTGCAGTTGTCCACAACTACCCACCATGGCCTGTACACAACATGTGTAGTCATGTGGTGCACTTGCAGTTGTCCACAACTACCCACCATGGCCTGTACACAACATGTGTACTAGGGAAAATAAAATTTTATTTTTTTTCAAATAGATTAAAATACATTTCTCTCTCTAGTCTATTATTCCCTTTACTGGACTGTATTTATGTATATCCCTCAACACTTCTAGTGGATAATAATTCAACCTTCCTCTAGTTTTAACTTTCAATTTAGATTCTCCACCAAACCTATTGTCCCACTTTAATTCAGTGTCCCCTCTCTGGGTGCTTATATATATATATACAGTAGAACTTCCATGAGAGAACACCTCTCTACAAAGGACAATTTTCATTTGCAAAATTACTATTTTTACTAATTTAGCAACTCTCTGGTAAGAGGACACCTCTTCCTAAAGGACACTTTGGCTCTGCAATTGGGTGTCCTTTACAGGGAGGTTCTACTGTATTTTAAATATTTCTATAACTTTACATTTAGATTTCTCTCAATATTTAACTGATGGGATTATCTCTCCCCTTTTTATAATTTCTCCATTTAAGTTGTCTCTACCCATGTTGGCTTGGTGACTATTAAAACATGAAGGATTGCAATGTTGTGTGGTGCAGCCGTTGACTGGGGGTCCATCTCTCACAGGATCCTCCCACGGTGGTGGAGGTGGGGGTGGTGGCGGCCGCCGGGGGTAACTCTCCTTTTATTTCTTCCTACAGTAGAACCTCCCATGAGAGACACGCCATAACCTTAATTACTAGAGGTGGTCTCTCATTGGAGGTTGGAATTATGTGACATATCAAGTCTTTACAAGGTGGTCAGTCACTCAAGGGACACCTATTGTCTTTCTTATTTATAGTTTTTATTGATATATTCTGTGGGACTATCTAATTTTACTGGAAACTTCAGCCTCCCCCGTATGTGCCATGAAAATTCAAAGCTAGCTCTCTATACCAGTATAGCGTTGGAAGAAAAAAATAGTCTTGATTTTTAGTTATTTAGCTTTGGAAACCCCAGTTTCACCTTGATTGAGGACATCACTGGGGGGAGGACAGTCAACAAAGGTGTCACTGGAGAGAGGGTCATGGCACAACACTCTGTGCAGCAGTAGTGGTGTGGTTTAGTGCTCAAATATATCAGTTTAGTTTTTAAATGAGGCCACTGATGAAAGTAGGACTCCTATTGAATGTGGTCTTTTGAGGAAGATGTGGTCACCTGGAATGTGTTTGGTTGAAACCTTCATTTCAAAAATTGACTGTTCTATTAAAGTGGCCACTCAGGGCAATGCCCATTATTGACAAGTGTTACTGCATTTGGTTTATAAACAAGAACTCCACACCTCCTTATCTAACCTCACCCAACATTGTAGAACACTAGCTGTGCAGGCTAACTGAGCTTCCCTGTTGTGTGGGTTACAGGCCTCCCAGACCTCCTGGTCCCAGAATAGCCGGATTCTCCAACAGAGGTGAGTCCATCCATCCATGGGATTATAGTATCTGTAGACCATTGCCAGGATGTAACTCCATAGACTAGGTGTGGCTTCCAGTTGCAGCTCTTTAGTAATCTAGATGTGTGTCTGCAAGTTAATCCTACCTTTACCTCCCATATCATTGGTTGTTAGGAATTTAATTGATACATTTTACTACTGGCACAAAAGAGAGAGAAGGCTGAAGTCAGAATTGCCAAGGTAAAAAGAGACATTTTGGAGCAATATAGAATTAGAGAAGATACAGTAAAACCCCTCTATAGTGAACCCCAATGGGACAGAGCTTTTGGTTCACTATAGCCACGGTTTGGCCATTTTTTTTTACTTTTCAAAATTTTTAGACCGTATAATTAAAGGACAGCCATACACACAAGAAGAGGCTTCCTCTTAATAGTGGTCACTTTGTTTTAATTCCCTTAATTGACCAATTTCCTTACATTAATACTGAATAATAATAGAAATCATTAGATGATAGGTTCTTCTTATCATTAACATACATGTACCTCTATGTCTAATTTAAAAATCAAGACAAATTCTAGGCAAAGTTTTATTAAATATATATTCAAAGATATAAAATTATTTTAAAACATCATTATCACATTATATAATACAATTTTTACTTGGAAAAATGGCTCTAATACCTTGTTGCTTCAAAGCATTCTTCAAGCATTGCACCATTCAAATAAAGTTGGTGTTGTGGGGACCAGGGATGCAGCACCCCGCCGACGCCGCCGCCGAGATAAATAAACAGACGGCTGCCATAAATCACCACGACCGCGGCAACCACAGCGGAGGAATTCCGAGAGAGGACCAGACGTGCATTCCGGGCTGTCTCCTCTTTGTCTTCCATATAAATGTAGCCAACAAGAAACTCCAATAAACACTAACTTTGAGAGACTTTCTGAGCCATTGCTGGACCAGTAAATCGACACACCACATTGGTGAGCCGGACGTGATTAAAAAAAAAAAGCATACGAAGATCTCAAGAGATAAAGAAATGCAAAAAGTGATTCAAGTTTGAAAAGAAGCATCATCCAGGATATCGGGATATCATCTCAAGACTAAGATAAGTTTTTATATTATCTTCCTTGTTATTTTATCTCAATATTTTAATTTTTAACTTTATCTCTAAGCTGTTGTGTCGAATTTAAATTTACGTAAAATTGAAACAGAAAATAAGCCTAGCGATACCTCAGAAATATGCAAAGTTAGTGTTAAAATACCGCCTTTCTGGGTTGAAAAACCTGAAATATGGTTCTTCCAAGTAGAAGCACAGTTCAAAATAGGTGGAATTATTCAGGAAGACACTAAATTAATTATTTGATCTCCCAATTAGAACCTAAATATATAGAAAACATTTGGGACATAATTAATAGCAAAAGCGACAACAAGTACTCTGAATGTAAATCACGACTACTTGAATTGTTCAGAGAAAGTGAAGGGTTGAGAATTAAAAAGTTAATTTCAGGTATTGAGCTCGGAGACATGAAGCCGAGCCAGTTACTACAAAAGCTCAGATCCCTCGCTACCCCAGATATCTCTGACAATTTAATAAAAACTTTATGGCTTGATAAACTGCCCACATCCATAAAGAACATACTTATTGTAAGCGAAGAGGACATTAGCAAATTGGCCATAATGGCCGATAAAATAAATGAAATAAACTCTTCCAACGAAATATATGATGCGGAAATGCCTTCTTCATCAACAGATCGCTTGATCGCCAAATTGGAAGATCTTGAACGGCAGGTGTCCGAATTGAGACTGGATAGATCTAGATCTCGATCCATAAATAGGACTCAGTCAAGGCCGAGAAGTAATTCTCAAAGATCCTTCGATCAAAGAGGAAGATATTGCTACTACCATTTTCGCTTTGGGATCTAATTGCTTGCAAAATAAATGCAGGCCTCCGTGCAGTTGGAATGAGTCGGAAAACTCCAACCGGCGGACAGAGTAGCGACAAGCTCTTCTGCCGGCATTCAGGATTGTCGCAATCTCCGATTATTTGTGACGGACAAAAACACGGGATTGCGCTTTTTGGTGGACAGTGGTGCTGATATATCTATAATACCTCCAAAGGATAAAAATAGGATACCTAGCTCTGATTATAAATTATATGCAGCCAATGGTACAGAAATTGTTACCTATGGAACAAAGGTTAGAAATTTGGATATCGGACTTCGACGTCAATTCCAATGGCCTTTTGTAATCGCCAATACTAACAGAGCAATAATAGGAGCAGACTTTCTGAACAACTTTGGATTGATTATTGATATAAAAAACAAACGCCTAATTGATGGAATAACTAATCTTTCCATAAGAGGCGTCATTCAGTCAATCTCAGACATGGGAAATATTAGCACTCTAAATTCATCATCCAAGGTCAGCGCTATCCTAACCAAATATCCTAACCTATGTAGGCCACCATCAGATTTTGTAGAAGCAAAACATAGCGTTAAGCATTATATTCCTACAAGAGGTCAGCCAATTCACTCAAAAGCCCGTCGTCTAGATTCACAGAGATTAACTCTTGCTAAGGCAGAATTTCAATATATGTTGAATAATGGAATAATTAGACCCTCAAATTCTCCTTGGCGAGTCCACTACATTTAGTTTCAAAAAAGGACGAGTCACTAAGACCTTGTGGTGATTATAGAAGACTCAATGCAGTTACACTTCCAGATCGTTATCCAATCCCTAGACTGGACGATTTCCACCACATCTTAAAAGGTACTCGTGTGTACTCAAAAATAGACCTATGCAAGGCATTCTATCAGATTCCAATTGCTGAAGAGGATAAACCAAAGACTGCCATCATTACTCCTTTTGGGCTATTCGAATTTAATGTAATGAGTTTCGGTCTTAGAAATGCTACTGCTACCTTTCAGAGATTCATGCATGAAGTCTTAAGAAACTTGGACTTTGCATTTGTCTACTTAGATGATATTCTGGTAGCCTCTAAAACGGAAGAAGAGCATTATATCCACCTTGAAACTTTATTCAGCAGACTAAATTCCTATGGATTGAGAATCAATCTTTCAAATCTAAATTCCTAGTACAGGAAATTGATTTTCTAGGATACCTAATTACCTCTCACGGTGTGAAACCACTCCCAACAAAGGTTAAAGCTATTCTAGAATATAAGAAACCAAAAACAGTTCATGAATTACGCATATTTTTGGGTATGCTAAACTTTTATCGTACCTTTTTGAACAATGCCGCAGAGACTCAGGCAATCCTTCATGAATACTTGAGGGGAGCCAAGAAAAAGGATAGAAGCGAAATAAAATGGACTAAAGAAGCTGAAGTTCAGTTTGAAAAATGCAAACAAGCCCTAGCTAATACAGCACTGTTAGCCTACCCCGATACTGAACTGCCTATCTCACTCTGTACAGATGCTTCAGATCGGGCAGTTGGATCAGTTCTCCAACAGCTTGACAATAATAATTGGAAACCAATAGCATTTTTTCTCTAAAAAATTAAATCCTGCTCAATGTAATTATAGTACATATGATAGAGAGCTTCTCGCAATATATTTGTCTATCAAATTCTTCAAGCACCTGCTTGAGGCACGTGAATTTACAATTTTGACTGATCACAAACCTTTAATTTACGCATTCAAACAAAAAATGAGAAAGCTTCTCCTATACAATTAAGACATCTACAATACATTTCCCAATTCACTACTGATATCAAGTACATAAAAGGTACTGACAACATAGTCGCCGATGCTCTTTCCAGAGTTGATGCTATCACAACTATCGACTATGAAGAGATCGCCAAAGAACAAACTGGTGATTCAGAACTACAAAACCTGATTTCAAAGAATACTTCTCTAAAATTTAAGCAATGCCCACTACAATCAGGCAATTTGTTATGGTGTGACGTGTCTACCAATAATATTAGACCATTCATTCCAATTAAATTCCGAATGATGGTTTTTAGGAACTTCCACGAACTCTCACACCCAGGCATCAAAGCCACTACTAAACAATTAACATCAAGATTTATATGGCCCAATATGAATAAAGACATTAGGGAATGGGCTCAAGCTTGTGTCAACTGCCAAAAGTGCAAGGTGTCGATACACACGAAATCAGAAATAGGCAAATATCAAGAAGTGGATGAAAGATTTAGTGTTGTCCACATAGATCTAATTGGTGCTTTACCTCCATCGAATGGTAACATCTACTGTCTGACCTGTATCGACAGGTACACCAGCTGGATGGAAGTTGTTCCGCTACTAGATATGAAGTCTGAAACGGTAGCGAGAGCGTTCTACGAAAACTGGATTGTTAGATTTGGAGCACCGCATACAGTGATATCAGACCAAGGAAAGCAGTTTACTTCTCAACTTTTCAAAGATTTAACAACGCTGTGTGGTATCAAACTTCGTCATTCCACGGCGTACCACCCTCAGTGTAACGGGAAGATCGAAAGGCTTCATAGAACCATTAAAACTGCCATTCGTGCCCACAATAATATTAAGTGGACAGAAACGCTGCAACAGTTCTCCTAGGCTTGCGTGCTGCTATCAACAAAGATACCAACCATTCTTTGTCTCAGATGGTATATGGCAAAACCATCAGACTGCCTGGCGAATTCTTTGATGATTCTAAACATCACCTGCATGCTGAAGAATTTGTTCAAACAGCTTCAAAGGCAAATGGAATTGCTCAAACCCTTAAATGAAAAACATCATTCGAAGACTAAAGTATTTGTTCATAAAGATCTGAAAACATGTTCACATGTATTTATCAGGACAGATCGAGTGAAGAAACCTCTAGAACCACCATATGAGGGACCCTTCCCAGTCCTTGAAAGAACAGACAAGTATTTCACACTCAAAGTGAAAGGAAAAAAACGTTACCACATCGATTGACCGATTGCGACCTGCTTATTTGCTGGCAGATTCGGACAATATAACTGCAGAACATCCTACTGCAGCAAGACCCATCGCGTCGGGAGCGCTGCCTTCCACATCGTCCCAACAGAATCCTGACCCACCAGATGTGGAGAAGTACACAGAATTCCAAGGAACAGGATCAGCACCAGACCTGCCTAGGACAAGATCGGGGAGAATAATCAAGAAACCCGTGAGATTTAAGGAGCAATAGACTATATTTCTCCTTATTTTATTTTCTTGCCTATATGATGTATATATATTGTACTTAACCACTTTGTGCACAAATCGTGACTACGCCACTGGAGGGGGAGTACTGTGGGGACCAGGGATGCAGCACCCCGCCGACGCCGCCGCCGAGATAAATAAACAGACGGCTACCATAAATCACCACGACCGCGGCACCACAGCGGAGGAATTCCGAGAGAGGACCAGACGTGCATTCCGGGCTGTCTCCTCTTTGTCTTCCCATATAAATGTAGCCAACAAGAAACTCCAATAAACACTAACTTTGAGAGACTTCTGAGCCATCGCTGACCAGTAAATCGACACACCACAGTGTTTTTCTTCCATTTCATTTTCCCACATATTCTTCTAGTCTAGATTTCGTTTTTTTTGTTTAACCTGTCATGCAAAACATTGCTGACTTTAAAATCACCATAGTTAAGGGCATAAAAATAGTTTTTGTTTGATCACGGGACCATTTATTTGGATTTTTTTTTTTTTAGCCCTAAAACGTACGATCGCGATCGCGGCAAAAGTTGAGGTTGATTCCTCTTTGTAACAATTTTTAATAGCTTTATATTTTATCTTTTATAATAGAAAAATTATATTCTCTTATTTTAATATGTTCTTAACATTTTGCCTGTGTTGTTTTAACCTTGAAAAGTTCTGAAAATGGCCTTTTTTTTTTTTTTTTAAGAAATAACGCTTTTGTTTTTAAAATGCCTTTGTTTTCTTCATTTTGGAAGCCATTTGTATTTTTATATTTCAAATTTAATGGATGAAAATATATTCTATTTAATAAAAAGTATAATGTGTTAAAATTTATACAACATACAGCAAAAATAAAGTGCAAAATTCAAAACAAACAATGCCGCTAAATTTATTGTTTTGAAATCCCGATCCGCAAGCTGAAACATGCTCAAAATTTGATTGCTTTAATTTTTTTTAAATTACAATTCTGAGTTCGTTATAAGCATAGTATTTTAAATAGATTTTATCATTTTGGGACCGAAAATAGGTTCGTTATAGGGGTAGTTCGTTATTCTAAAAATCGCAAAGTTCGTTATAACAATGGTATTTTCAATGGAATGGAATTGGGAATCGGTGTGGGTTCGTTATAAGGGAAGGTTCGTTATATCCAGGGTTCGTATTAGCAGGGTTTTACTGTATTTGGATTTGGGACTAAAGAACAGGCTGTTTAGATATTTTGTTTGGTCGGGGTTCCTGTATAGTACTTGGACACTGACCAAAAAACTGTAGGACTCTTGACATCAATTGTGTTAGAAGGATCCTAAAGGACAAATGGGCAGATAGGTTGGTGTCAACAAAGTAAATTTAATGAAGTAATCAAAATATTAATAAGGCACAATTTGGATTATAGATTATAAACACAAGGTAATAAGACCAAATCCAAATAAATAAATAGTGTGCGACGTTTCGGTAACAATGCTGTTACCGAAACGTTGCACACTATTTATTTATTTGGATTTGGTCTTATTACCTTGTGTTTATAATCAAAATATTAAAAATGCCTGGCATGTGTGTTCTTCAAGAAACACTATGCTGGAGGAATACACCTTGAAATAGGTGGTAGAGACCAGGGAGGGATTAAGTGGCCTGAGTGAGTTGAGAATGTATTGAGCAGAAAAAGAAGGAAATGTGATTCCATGGTGGCAGTTTACTTTTGTCTACTTCTTGATATCCACACATAGAAAATGGTGCAGCTTTGTACCTACAAGTTGTCACTTTAGTCAGAGTTGGTCAACCCAACCATGTTATTTACTGTCACTATTGTGGCCTGCAGCAAGCCAAAGTTGTACAGTCATCAAGTAGAACTACACACATGCTAGGAAAACAATACTCTACATTTCATGTAAATTTTGAGACTTTTGAATGTCTTGAATGCATTTCTTCAACTTGAGGTAATTTTTGATTTCACAGCTAGTCTCAATTGTGATGGCATATAGGATAAGAGAATGTGTTTGAATGCAAGTTTAAATGCAAGTAAAAATAAGACCAAATCCAAATCAATAGTGTGTGATGTTTCGTTAACAACCTTGTTACCAAAACATCACAAACTATTTATTTATATGGTGTTATTACCTTGTGTTTCTAATCTATAAGCCAATTGTACCTTACAGTAGAACCTCTCTTTAATCCAACTATCTAGAGTTCAACACTTCCTTTAGTTCAACCAATTTTGTTCAAATTCCAACCATTTCCCTTTCAAGTTACCATCTTTAATTCCTCACTTACTATATTTCAACTTTTTCTTTTCAAATCCTAATCAACCTATTAACAGGCTAGAATTCAAAACATACTCTCTTTAATTCAACACACTCTTAAGTATTTGAAATTTTTGGCAATTGCGGGATATACTATGTTGACACAAGATTAAATAAATGACTTATTCCAAGTTTTTTTTTTACCTAAAGGTTGAGAAAGGGCAAGACCCAAAAGCTCCCAATAAATATATATATAATATAATACACTGCGGCATGTAATTGTAAAACGACACTTGCAAGTTTAACCGCATGAGTTTCTTTTCAACGACAAATTAAAATTTTATTTTAAGGTGAAATATCGACAATTTCTAACCTTTTGGATGAGGTATGAAAGGATGAATTATGAAGAGTAATGACGAACGGAAAAATAAAAGTGTCCAGGGATGGGAATCATCCTGGACACTTTTATTTTTCCGTTCGTCATTACTCTTCATAATTCATCCTTTCATACCTCATCCAAAAGGTTAGAAATTGTCGATATTTCACCTTAAAATAAAATTTTAATTTGTCGTTGAAAATAAACTCATGCGGTTAAACTTGCAAGTGTCGTTTTACAAATATATGTCATAATTTGTATATAATTGTATGCTCCCCGACCCACTATGCATGTACAAATGTATGATTTTCAAAGATTTAATAAAAGAATAAGGTAACTGGAGGAAAGAAAGTAACAAAAAGACATAGGAAATAGATCTAGAAGAGAACATAATTATTAATAACGTCACAGTTAACCTTCTGACCCCGGGAACCCTGCGAGCTAAGTTTAAACCAATACTTCCTGGCAAAGCAGGACGTATCTAGTGACCGCAGAAGTTATAAATGTTAAGCTAACGCCCAATATTTCCGGCAAAGACAGGACGTATCTAATATCCGCCGAAGTTATAAGCGTCGAGCTACCCAACACTTCCTGGCAAAACAGGACGTATTTGATAACGCGGAAGTAAATAAAGTCGAAATAGCACCCGACACTTCCTATCAGGCAGACCATATCTTTCACCAAAGAGAACCGCGGTCCAATTAGAAAGTCTCCCCTTAAGTAGGTCAACCAATAGGAAAACGGGGACGTTCCATTTTCGACCAATGGGAAGGAAGCCAACTCGTGGTGTTAAATCGAAAAGCAAGAATGGTCAGTTATTCACTCGCTCTCGCCGAGTTCGGACCTAGTAGTGTTTTAGCTCTCATAGGAACAACACCTACAGTTGTGATTCCGCTTCCAACAAGGTGACATCTACTCCCGAGACCTCTCTCCCTCTGCTCATCCCACAGCTAAGTTCAATCACCGCCATGTGATCAGATAATTAACAATCCAAATCGATCCGCTCTTCTCAAGCTTTCTTTCCTCCAATCCAGTTGCCTTTCATTTTCAAACCCCATCACGTGTCCTGATTATTCCTAACTGTATGCTGCAACTTCCACTCAAACGACTGCGCTTCAATCAAATCTCACCATTCGCATCGAACAACAAGAAATTCCGCAACGATATTGCCACAGAACGGTTAAGTCGACAGGATAAAGAGATGGAATTAAATCAGGATCAAGATATTATGGAGCTTAATCAGGATCCCATAGGCGTAAAGTCGGACGGCCCGACGGAAACAACAACGGAAGGGAGGCAGGAAGTAAGAGAGACGGGCGAGACAACTGCGCCCCTAGCGGACGCCGTCAACCAGCTATCGGCGCTCCTGACCCGGGTAAAAATTTCTGATGGAGCGGAGTCGGCAATCCCGCCTTTCGATGGCACATACAACGCGACACAGTTTTTTCCAAGCATTCGACCGAAAAATGGAAGACGCATCCATGGGAGAACAAGAAAAATTACTCTGCCTGCCAAACTATCTGGCGCGACAGCCCCTGGAGCTCTTCAGGAAACTTCGGATGGCCGACCGGAGCTACTTCCAGGTGAGGCAAATCCTCCTAGATCTCTATCCTGAGTCAAGCAAAGCGTCCTTTGCGAAATATTTCGCCATGAAGCTTACTGGGCAAGCCAACCTAGAAACCTACTACCGGGAGAAAACCGCCATGGGATTGCAACTAGGACTTCCACAAGAGGTGATCCTCGAGACACTGACAGAAGGACTGCCATTCAACGACCAGCGCCTAGTCCACGTAGTGCCTCCCGAGAACCTAGGAGAGTGGTTCCGACTTGTACAGCGGATCCACGGGCCCAGTGTACCGACAACGCGACCCCGAGAAGATCAACCACCCCCAATGTCGGGTCCGTACCACAGCACACCCCGACGCCCAGGTGCATGGAATGCACCTCTTCCACCGTCCAACTGCAAGTTCTGCGGCGCGAGACACTGGCACAGCGAATGCCGACGTCGACCAGTCCCGACGACCCACGAAAAAGTCCGGACAGTGCAAACGGTCCCAAAATCACCAGTTCCGATTCCACAACAAACCAAGTCAAGCCAGAGACACCCCAGCCGAGCAGCCCTTTCGAGACTGAGGTAGGCTCCTAAACCAACTGACTGTCAAACTTTTTCTAGCCCCTAATGTATCATGCCCCTTTTTAATTGATACAGGCGCCAGCCTGAGTATAGTGCCATATAATATTTATCATATGCTAAAAACCCATCTGCCTAATTTACCCTTGAGGGACATTCACTACACCTCCAAACCCTAAACGGATTTGCAAAAACCAGGGGTAAACTATCTATCCCACTGACAATAGGACAAATATCACGAAAGGAGAATTTCCATGTAGTGAATGCACCATTGCCATTTGGAATTCTTAGTATCAATAGCCTCCATAAATTCAGATTAACCATAGATTTTAATAAATGCACTATATTCCAGCTGGGCGCCCCATTGTCTACCCTTTCCTACCATTTTAATCATGTGTCCAATGTATGCACGTACTGGCAGTGTCAGGCGATGTCACAAAAAATTTTCCCCTCATCCCAACTTTCCGCCTATGACAACCATTGCGTGCATTCATTGAAAAAAACCCACTTATCTACATGCCCCTTTTTCACTAAAGCCAATTGCCTTTTTTACATGCCCTCAAATAATCAAACCACAACAACTTCAACTTATGAACCTGTCCAAAACGCACCCACACAGCGGGATAACTCGCATACCAAAAACATAGGTGATCACACACCGTTGCACAACTCTCACATGACCAACCCACATAACGAACTCGACACTCACACTAATACGCAACAAAACCCTTTACCCACATGCATACTACAACACAACACCTAACACTCATTATACACCACAGTTCACAACACTTCTACAAAGGTACACTCACATTTTTTCACAGGACAAATTCAACGTACCATGCTTACGGATTCCACCAGTAAAAATACCCATGAATTCCGAAAAAATAATCACCATACGTCCATATCGTGTTCCGATATGTGACCAACAAGAAATCCGTAACCAAATACAACAAATGCTGGAGAACGGCATCATAGAGCAATCTTTTTCACCTTTCTCGAGCCCTGTCACCCTCGTCACTAAGCGCGACAAGACCAAACGGTTTTGTATCGATTATAGGAAGGTGAACGAGCTAATCAGCTCTGATGTCCATCCCCTCCCGAGAATCGAGGATATCCTAGACCGCCTCGCACAGGCCAAATATTTCTCCACGGCCGACATATCCTCTGCGTATTGGCAAGTCCCAATACACCCCGATTCTCGACCACTGTTAGCATTTGCCACCTTTGAAGGATTATACCAACCCACTCGATTACCTTTCGGGTTAAAAACCAGTCCTCAGATTTACGAACGAGCCATAAGTCAGGTCCTACAGAGACACGGACTTGACTGTGTGGCACATTACTTTGATGATTTCATCATTTACTCCAACACGTTGGAGGAGCATCAAAACCACCTGCGACAATTTTTCGCCTTTTGCGAAGCGGAGAAACTACAACTTAACTTCGTGAAATGCGAATTTTTTAAACAATCCATAGATTTTCTAGGTTACACCATTACAGCTGGTACAATTACACCACTCACACGTAACACCGACATTATCCACGCCATAAAACAACCACACAACCGAAAAACACTACAATCCTTTTTAGGCGCTGTGAACGTCTATAACAAATTCATTCCGGAATACGCTCGCTTGCGAGCACCACTCAATAACCTCCTCAAAAAGGATGTCGTGTGGAACTGGAATGAAGTTTGTCAAAAGGCGTTCATTGACCTGAAAAGAAACCTCACACAACACCCCATTTTACACCTTACAAAGAAGGTCTGCCATGCCAAGTGTATTGCGATGCATCCACCCTCGGTATAGCAGGCATTCTCAAACAAGTTCACCCTGACGGGAACGTATATCCAGTTCAATATTTCAGCCGAACATTGCGCCCACACGAGAAAAACTACTCCATCTCTGAACTTGAGTGCTTAGCAATCGTTGAGAGTGTGGAGAAGTTTCGCATCTATCTTATGGGCAGAAAATTTACTATATTTTCTGACCATCACGCATTGCAGTGGCTGAAAACCATCAAAAACCCGTCCGGCAGACTGTTTCGATGGAGTTTACGACTATCGAGTTACGAATATGAGGTCCGCTACATAAAGGGAAAACTACAATATGAAGCAGATCTCTTGTCCCGTAACCCGTTTTGTGGATTCTTGGACGCCACCCTTATCAAGACCCACCAACCTCCTCCATCGAAAGAGTCTAGTTTGACCATTGATCATAATGGATTACATACAGTTTCCCGAAAAGGTGTAACCAAGATTATACTTCCAAAACCACTCATACAAACAACTCTTACAAACAGTACACACACAATACAATCACCCCGGTATTTCACAAATGTCACGAATCATCTCCACACAATATTACTGGCAAGGTATGTCAAAAGATATTAAACAAAAAGTTAAGACCTGCCCCACCTGCCAGTTAACAAAACGGCCATTGGGACCCACTTACGGGGAATTAAGTCAACCTCCGGAAGCCAAAGAACCCTTTGACCTATTATCCCTTGACACCATAGCAGGATTTGCCAAATATGGCAAACACCAAAATATACCTCCATGTGGTAGTCGATCATTTGTCGCGCTACGCGTGGACTTTTCCATCTAAATCCACCAGCATCATCACCTACCAACAGGTACTTAAGCGAGTATTACAGGATGGCTCTCCAAAACGCCTTCTTACGGATAGAGCCCCTGCTTTCACTTCGCCAAAATTTCGTAGTTTCCTACTTAATAGAAATATTCACCCATTACTCACAACCAGCAACAATCCACAGGCCAACGGTCTATGTGAACGCCTGAACGCCACCCTCACGGAAAACTTAGGCTATTGCATCTAGAAAATCCTAAGATCGCATGGACCAAGTTGGTCAAAAGAGTTACAATTATATATAACAAAACCCCACACTCTACCACAGGTTTTCCACCCATCTACTTAATGTTTGGTATCCTACCCCCCGAACTCTCTGACCATAGTACACCTTACCCAGATATCGACAAAGCTAGAAAAATTGCACACACACACGCACACAAAACAAGCATTTACAAGACAAAAACATTTATGATCAACGACACAAACAACCACATTTTGAAGTTGGTGATCTAGTGTTAGTAAAATTATATCACCACCCAAATACAGGGAAACTTGCGCCATACTTCACAGGACCTCACACAATATTAGAAATTATTTCACCAAATGTGGTCCGCATAGATCGACCAAATCAACCACTTCAAAGAGACACTGACACAATCCACGTCAACAAACTTAAGCTGTATACAGAAAAAATCCGTTATATATCACCACCCGCCGTTAGCACATATCATATAAAGCACAACCCCAATTACACGTTCCCTTTCAAACATTTAACACCCGAATTATTCCCAACAGAGTCATTAAGGTTCAAACCCACCAGCAGCGAACCTTTCAGGCATTTAGACCCTGCCATTTTTGCAACAAGACGATTTGCATCACTCTTCCCCGATGTTAAAAACTGCAAACCTGACAACCAGCTCAATCATATCACACCACTCCCTAAAGATATCAAACAGGAGAACTGCGAACCTACCAATCATTCAAATTCTACAATTAATAAGGTTCAAGCAAATATTTCAGAGTCCCCAGTTACAAAAATATGGACGAACATGGGACAATACCCTATTTTTCATCTGATTTTCATCCTTTGTTTGTTAGTTCTACCATACAAATGTATCCCAATTTTATTCCTTAACTATTTATTTATCTATACCATGTCCGCTCATAAAATTTTCAAACTACAAGAGGCAGTTTTTAATTTTGGGCAAGCAGTTTTTCATTGTGGACAAGCAGTTTTTAATTTTGGACAAGCAGTTCTTCATTGTGGACAAATATTTATAAAACTTCTCATAATTTTAGGAACCATCTTCGCAGAAAATCTAAATAAACTCCGAAGAGATAGAAGTAACTGAAAGATGACCAACTAATGTCGGAGAAGTCACACTCCAAAAACAAGACCCGAGCCGCACCCCAAAATAAATAAGCGGCAGGAAGTGAGAATTTTGAGACAACCGCGACAGGAAGTGTAGTCCGCGGCGATAAATTCGGCCTATGCAAACAAAGCGGAGTGCCTCATCCGATCTCCAATTTCATTCCCTCTCTTTCCCCGACACGTCCCGCTTCCGGCGTCTCATTACAGGGCCCCGCTCATCCAAATTAGGTCACCGCTCTCCCCAGCCACAGATTCCTCTATGCCACCAATTTTGGATTCCAGTTCAAGCCTGCGTATCGATTTTTACAATATAGTCAAATCAACTGTCACTCGGAAATCTAAAAAAGGTACAAGACGTCACACACATTTAAATGAGTTCATACTCCCATCATAATTGATCAAATACTTTACAAACTTTCAAAAAAAAAAAAAAAAAAACGCTACGCCTTCCATCTACATATAAATACCACAGACCTTAGGATCTCGACAACACATAGAATTCACACACACATTTCTTACACCAAAAACTACTAACATTTTTCACAATACACACAAAGACAAAAAATTTATAGGGCATAAGTAAGCATTAATACATCTAGATCAGGGCATGTAGATACACAAAAGGGTTCAAACCAATACATTTTATCGCTCATATTAATCATTTTCATTATTTTCTCTCAATTAAAATGTAAATATTTAATCAATTTATCAATTTATTCAACTTATTATCACTTTTAATCATTAATTATCATTTTTTTTTCCAATTAGTTTATATTATCATTTTTATCTATCAATTATCATTCTATTTACCACTTAGCTTATATTGCCACAACTTCAATTATCAACGAAAACTCATTGATTTTCGGTTACACTAAAAACATTAAATCATCCTATTTTTGAAACCTTTTTATTTTTCATATTTCCTTTTTTTTTTTTTCCATTCAACCAAGCACTCAACTTTGATTTCGCTCAACTACTTTTTATTTTTATTTGATTTCAAAATACCTTATGAAATTTTATTTTTATTTTTATTTTGATTTCTCAAAAGCCCTAATAAAATTCCCTCGGTTTCCATTCCCAATTTCGAGCTAGAATATGGTTAGGCATTTTTCCTTTTTTTTTCTCACCATGCACCAAGCATTCACTTTGATTTCTTCCAACTTTTTATTTTACTTTGATTTCTCAAAAGACCTTATGAAATTTCCTCGAATTCTTTTCCAAAATTCGAGCAAAAAAGTAACTAGGCATTTTCCCTTATCACCATGCAACAAAACAATTTTTCTATTTCAACCAAACACATTCAATTTTGATTTCATTCAACTATTCTTATTTTATTTTGTTTTGATTTCAAAGCGCCTTATGAAATTTCCTCGATTTCTTTTCTCAAAATTCGAGCAAAAAAGTAACTAAGCAGTTGTCTTTGTCACCATGCAACAAAATATCTTTCTTTTTCAACCAAACATTCAATTTTGATTTCATTCAACTATTTTTATATTATTTTTATTTTGATTTCAAAAGCCTTAATAGAACGCCCTCGATTTCATTTCCTATCTCGAGTAGAATTCGTTTAGGCGCATTTTCCTTTCTTTTTAGCCCACTATGTACCATAGCATTCATTGATTTCTTACAATTAAAAATTTTTGATTTCTATTAATTATACTCAACCTATATCATCAACACCATTCTATTTTACTTATTATATCGCCACCAATGCTTGTATATAGACTCAATACCCACAATTAATTTTCCCACAAAATTATTTTTCACCTTACAGAATTCTCTCAGGCCAACCCCTTCTTGAATTCTTCACATGTAGGGGGCGCATCTGTCATAATTTGTATATAATTGTATGCTCCCCGACCCACTATGCATGTACAAATGTATGATTTTCAAAGATTTAATAAAAGAATAAGGTAACTGGAGGAAAGAAAGTAACAAAAAGACATAGGAAATAGATCTAGAAGAGAACATAATTATTAATAACGTCACAGTTAACCTTCTGACCCCGGGAACCCTGCGAGCTAAGTTTAAACCAATACTTCCTGGCAAAGCAGGACGTATCTAGTGACCGCAGAAGTTATAAATGTTAAGCTAACGCCCAATATTTCCGGCAAAGACAGGACGTATCTAATATCCGCCGAAGTTATAAGCGTCGAGCTACCCAACACTTCCTGGCAAAACAGGACGTATTTGATAACGCGGAAGTAAATAAAGTCGAAATAGCACCCGACACTTCCTATCAGGCAGACCATATCTTTCACCAAAGAGAACCGCGGTCCAATTAGAAAGTCTCCCCTTAAGTAGGTCAACCAATAGGAAAACGGGGACGTTCCATTTTCGACCAATGGGAAGGAAGCCAACTCGTGGTGTTAAATCGAAAAGCAAGAATGGTCAGTTATTCACTCGCTCTCGCCGAGTTCGGACCTAGTAGTGTTTTAGCTCTCATAGGAACAACACCTACAGTTGTGATTCCGCTTCCAACAAGGTGACATCTACTCCCGAGACCTCTCTCCCTCTGCTCATCCCACAGCTAAGTTCAATCACCGCCATGTGATCAGATAATTAACAATCCAAATCGATCCGCTCTTCTCAAGCTTTCTTTCCTCCAATCCAGTTGCCTTTCATTTTCAAACCCCATCACGTGTCCTGATTATTCCTAACTGTATGCTGCAACTTCCACTCAAACGACTGCGCTTCAATCAAATCTCACCATTCGCATCGAACAACAAGAAATTCCGCAACGATATTGCCACATATATATATATTTTTTAAAACTTAGCGGTAAGTCATTTATTTTATTGTGTCACCTCCATAAGTGTTAACAACAAAATGTTCTAGAAAATTGTCCTCTAGCATTGAATGTTGTGATGAATGGATAATCATCATAACTGACTACAACACACCAATTTCAATTAAACCAAAAATTCTGGTCCCTTGCAGTGTTGAATTAAAGAAGTACCACATTTTGAAAATCTGGTTCATTTAAAATATATCCACCTCCCATGAGAGACTGCCTAAAAGCAATAATAATAACCCTAGTCTTTCCAAGAGGTTCATAGGAGGTTGCTGTTGGGTCATTTTGGGCTTTATAAAGGTCATCATATGGAGGTCTGTTTGACTGTAATTAGTCTTTCTATGGGATTGCTGTCCCATATTGGGGAGTTGAGTATGTGAGAGAGCACAAGAAAATTTTCAACAAATAAACTACAGTGCCACTTGGTTTCTTTGGAGACAATCAAAACTCCCAAGGGATTGGAAAAAAAAAGTCTCTACAGACTTCTTCAGCCATACATTAGTGAGATGGTAACAGCTCAACCCTAGCCTGTATTCAAGTCATTATAATAAGGACCTTCCTACAGTTCCAGCCAACCTAGCTCAACACAAGAAATATTCCTATCTCCAGAATGGATGGATCAAACTCTCAGCTCCAAGCTCTCACTGAGAAATACGAGGAGCTCCTCTTTGAAAACAAGTCCCTCAAGTGCAACATGAAGGTCCTCAAGGTGAAGATGGAGCACCAAGCCGCACAGTTCAGGTCCAGCCTGGAGAAGGAGAGCCAGGTCAACCAGGACCTACGCCACCAGTTAGCTCAAAGCTACAAAGATTTGAATAAGCTCCAGAACCAAATCCGTGATAGGAATTTCCAAATCTGCTGCCTCACTCACCACAACAGGCATCTAATCAAGAGCCAGGACAAACTTAGACAGGCCAAATCTAACCAGGAAGTTAAGGAGACACAGGTTGACTTTGAATCAAGAAGTGTTTTCAAGAATCTAAAGCGAATCCCACTGCCAGGACACTTGCCACTTGAGCAGTGGTCCCAAGATGTTGAAACTGATGTTGGAAATGGTGCTGCGGTTACTGAGCCGCTTGACAAGAAAGCCTCCAACAGGATCATCCTGCCTGCCTTCAACAAAGACTTCCACTTGGAAGAGTGGGAGGACACCAGTGACAACCTGTCATCCAGCTATGTTGGAAGTCCCAACTCCTCCTCCCAGAGTGACCAGCTCCTCAGGAGACACTCCTGCTGCCTTGACACAACACCTTCAAATAGCAGCTTGGAGTCTGAATTCTCCCATCCCAAATATCCTATATGTGATATGGTGTGAATCTAGGGAGGATGCTTGAAAATAGCCTTTTTGTATGATTCTTAAATAATATGAGAGAGGGGCATGTATTAGAGAAATGAACAGAGTTGGAAAAAATATTTATTTTGGACTAGTCTTTTCTTTCAAATCATTTTTATTTATTATTTTTTTTTAACAACCTTATTTTTCCTCCTAATAGAAATCTAAGAAATTAAAGAATGTGAGGAAAAAAACTTGCATTTCTATTTTTTTTCATGGCTGCTAGTATCATTTAATCTACTGTACTGTTCAACTATTTAAAATGTTTTGACTTTTTTTTTTTTGGGTTAATATTTAACTAGGGGGGGTTTGGCATGAAAAGGTTACCTAGAAAAATTTGAACCTAAATAAATATTTTATGCCCAGGTGTTGAGCATTATCACAGTCTAAGTTATATATAAAAGTTTAAAATGAATAAAGTTTTCAAGTTGTTGAAGCCCAGCTGTGGTAGCTCCAAGAGTCACTTCTCAATAAAATAGAAAGCTGCCCCCACTACAGTCTGTGTTGGAAGTTCTAAATCCAATGTACCAGCTGGAATAACCAGTGTCTGATCCCATTTGTTTGTGCAAGATTCAGGGGTTTGTTTAATGGATGTGGCATGTCCTGAATCTTGATTTCTGAGGTTTTTGACGTGACAACGTCTTAAATTAGGTTGCGGCTGGGAGTCACTTATGAATAAAACAATGGTTGCCTGTAAAGTCGGTTTTACGGGCGAAGATTTTACGTGACAACGGTAGAATATTTATTGATATGAATATAATTAAATTGCACAATAGGAACAAGGAATTGAATGAAAATAAGAATTGCACAAATTTTAACTATAGAAATATATTTTGTTTACTAAAACATTGTACATGTAAACTTAAACTTAACATGCGTCGAGTTACGCTCTCTGTGATCGAAACACTTCGGAATGTGCTGTAAATCCCATTGACCATTCGCAGACGTAGAATCTTCATTGCATCGTATAAGACTTTTTGAGGCGTGGCTCCACGCCTGTCACTCCGTCGTATTTCACTGGTCGCCATCATGTACGGTGTCACTGAAATGTTCATGTTGAAACGGCGGGGCTCTCCGAAGTATATCGCAGGAAATGATAGTTCTTCTGCATGACGGTCATAAATGATGTTAAGAGGCGTTGCTCGATGTCCTGGTGCGATGTCAAGACAATCCTCTTCATTCCACAGTAGTGTGTGCTGTCTCGCAGCAAGAACTTCAGACTCGGGCGTATATTCGGCGGAGATTGCTTCGATCCGATTAGCAGGATCATCTTGAAGGCCTTCATCTGATGGCAATGCAGGCTGCAGTCTTGACAAATCTATTTTGATATCGTACAAACGATATAGACTTGAATTTTGAAGTACATCTAACCATTCTTTGACCGTACGCTTAGACATGTACCCGCTGATGTAATTTGTTCTGTGTGCAAGATTCCTTTTGATGTT
The DNA here is from genome assembly GCA_030710605.1 of Cordylochernes scorpioides. Lineage (NCBI taxonomy): Eukaryota > Metazoa > Arthropoda > Arachnida > Pseudoscorpiones > Chernetidae > Cordylochernes > Cordylochernes scorpioides. The sequence goes on from CP092869.1 coordinate 57,473,574, forward strand.
AACGTTGATAACATCGTCCTCTTCTAGATGGCGAGGCAAGCATTTTACCATGTCTTGTACGTTGACTGGGACGTTTATCACTTGTCCAATAATTCCATAAGAGAAATCATGACGCAGTCGACGCACTTGCATAAATGGAAGGCGCGGTGAGACCAAACGTTCACTGATAGGATCCAGAGGCGGTAGACCTGGAGGTATGTCAGGATATGAGAAGCCGTTGACCTTTGCGAGAGTAGGAAGCTTACGCTTATTCAGTGATTGTCTACAGGTGTTGCAAGACTTTGTATAATCCTCCTTGCGTAGCTGCCGATTTTCCTTAACGTACCAATCCGAGATTACCTTCAGTTGTAGTGCAGTGATGGTTTTAAGGTCATTCTTGAACCACAATCTGTCACAAACCGAGCAAGCATGGCCAAAATCGTTGTCCAGGAAAGTAGATTGAAATCTCCGTATTGACGATGACCATTTGGTATACCAGGTGGATTGTTCCAGTTGTATTGCTGTTTGGCTTGAAGAAGTAGTCGGTTGTACATCAGTCCGAGAAGATGCTGCTCTACGTTGTCGGAATGCACGTTGCCGTTGAGCGTTTGTTAGGGGAACGCTCGTTCTCTCTGCCACGACAGGAACGCTTGTTCTCTCCACCACAGAACAAGACGTTGAAGCAGGTGACTCTGACGTACCGCTGGTGAGGGCTATGTTAGCAGATTTACGTAGCTTGAACCTGCGTTGCCTCTCCGCAGCCGCTTTTGCAAAGGCTCTTACTTGTTCAGGAGTTCTGGTCAATGCTTTTCGTAGTCTGTACTCACGTTGTCGCTGAGCATTCGTTCTGGCGGTAGAGGTGGTGTGTGGAACAACAAAAGGTACTGCAGACGTTGACGGCACGATATCCTCCGTCTCCATTGAAGTACTGGAAGTTGAAGGCACCGTTTCCATTGTTTTGAGAGTGGTGATTCCTGTTGAACATTTGAAATTGAATGGATGTATTTTTAATTTTAAAGAATCAATTTGAAAATCAAAACACTTATTCAGATCGAAGGTTCAAATTTTTGCTAAATAAATTTGAAATTAAATAAAATTTGTAATTGTAAATGATGAAGTTGAAAATTAAAACATTTACTTATATTAGATGTTAAAATTCTTGCTCAACACAGTTTAAATAAAGTTTTCTTATATCTGCCACTTTTTCTTAATATTTGTAATTTTAAATAATCAATTCGAAAATCAAAACATTTATTCAGATCGAAGGTTCAAATTTTTGCTAAATAAATTTGAAACTATTTAAAATTTGTAAAATAATAATTAATTAATTAATTAATTTTAAACTAATAATTTACTTAACACTATCAACATTTATCAATAGTATGACATAACCTATAAACTCTGTTTCTCAACTTTTGTGTCAATCTAACAATTAATCAATCAATCATAGTTTACGATAATGAAATATCAGTGTACAATTATTTACCTTTATTGTTGTAGTTGTTGTAAATGACGAATCTAAGCACTCCACATTTTCACTACAGACACAGCTGACGATACTTTAACCACACGTGTGAACTTGTATTATGACGCTTTCTTGTTTTTCCAACGCCAAGAACGTTCGAGAAAGACAAAGACAGAGACAAGCATGCGCCGATTCAATGCGCTTAATTCTCTAGCGCGCGCAGCACTCTCGTTCGGTGACTCATCGTAACGTTACCGGGCATTACACTTTTTCATAAGTGACTCCCAGCCGCAACCTAATTTAAGACGTCACGTCAAAAAGTGTAACGCCCGGTAACGTTACGATGAGTCACCGAACGAGAGTGCTGCGCGCGCAGCGCTAGAGAATTAGGCGCATTGAATCGGCGCATGCTTGTCTCTGTCTTTGTCTTTCTCGAACGTTCTTGGCGTTGGAAAAACAAGAAAGCGTCATAATACAAGTTCACACGTGTGGTTAAAGTATCGTCAGCTGTGTCTGTAGTGAAAATGTGGAGTGCTTAGATTCGTCATTTACAACAACTACAACAATAAAGGTAAATAATTGTACACTGATATTTCATTATCGTAAACTATGATTGATTGATTAATTGTTAGATTGACACAAAAGTTGAGAAGCTGAGTTTATAGGTTATGTCATACTATTGATAAATGTTGATAGTGTTAAGTAAATTATTAGTTTAAAATTAATTAATTAATTAATTATTATTTTACAAATTTTAAATAGTTTCAAATTTATTTAGCAAAAATTTGAACCTTCGATCTGAATAAATGTTTTGATTTTCGAATTGATTATTTAAAATTACAAATATTAAGAAAAAGTGGCAGATATAAGAAAACTTTATTTAAACTGTGTTGAGCAAGAATTTTAACATCTAATATAAGTAAATGTTTTAATTTTCAACTTCATCATTTACAATTACAAATTTTATTTAATTTCAAATTTATTTAGCAAAAATTTGAACCTTCGATCTGAATAAGTGTTTTGATTTTCAAATTGATTCTTTAAAATTAAAAATACATCCATTCAATTTCAAATGTTCAACAGGAATCACCACTCTCAAAACAATGGAAACGGTGCCTTCAACTTCCAGTACTTCAATGGAGACGGAGGATATCGTGCCGTCAACGTCTGCAGTACCTTTTGTTGTTCCACACACCACCTCTACCGCCAGAACGAATGCTCAGCGACAACGTGAGTACAGACTACGAAAAGCATTGACCAGAACTCCTGAACAAGTAAGAGCCTTTGCAAAAGCGGCTGCGGAGAGGCAACGCAGGTTCAAGCTACGTAAATCTGCTAACATAGCCCTCACCAGCGGTACGTCAGAGTCACCTGCTTCAACGTCTTGTTCTGTGGTGGAGAGAACAAGCGTTCCTGTCGTGGCAGAGAGAACGAGCGTTCCCCTAACAAACGCTCAACGGCAACGTGCATTCCGACAACGTAGAGCAGCATCTTCTCGGACTGATGTACAACCGACTACTTCTTCAAGCCAAACAGCAATACAACTGGAACAATCCACCTGGTATACCAAATGGTCATCGTCAATACGGAGATTTCAATCTACTTTCCTGGACAACGATTTTGGCCATGCTTGCTCGGTTTGTGACAGATTGTGGTTCAAGAATGACCTTAAAACCATCACTGCACTACAACTGAAGGTAATCTCGGATTGGTACGTTAAGGAAAATCGGCAGCTACGCAAGGAGGATTATACAAAGTCTTGCAACACCTGTAGACAATCACTGAATAAGCGTAAGCTTCCTACTCTCGCAAAGGTCAACGGCTTCTCATATCCTGACATACCTCCAGGTCTACCGCCTCTGGATCCTATCAGTGAACGTTTGGTCTCACCGCGCCTTCCATTTATGCAAGTGCGTCGACTGCGTCATGATTTCTCTTATGGAATTATTGGACAAGTGATAAACGTCCCAGTCAACGTACAAGACATGGTAAAATGCTTGCCTCGCCATCTAGAAGAGGACGATGTTATCAACGTTAACATCAAAAGGAATCTTGCACACAGAACAAATTACATCAGCGGGTACATGTCTAAGCGTACGGTCAAAGAATGGTTAGATGTACTTCAAAATTCAAGTCTATATCGTTTGTACGATATCAAAATAGATTTGTCAAGACTGCAGCCTGCATTGCCATCAGATGAAGGCCTTCAAGATGATCCTGCTAATCGGATCGAAGCAATCTCCGCCGAATATACGCCCGAGTCTGAAGTTCTTGCTGCGAGACAGCACACACTACTGTGGAATGAAGAGGATTGTCTTGACATCGCACCAGGACATCGAACAACGCCTCTTAACATGTACATTGTTTTAGTAAACAAAATATATTTCTATAGTTAAAATTTGTGCAATTCTTATTTTCATTCAATTCCTTGTTCCTATTGTGCAATTTAATTATATTCATATCAATAAATATTCTACCGTTGTCACGTAAAATCTTCGCCCGTAAAACCGACTTTACAGGCAACCATTTTTTTATTGCTCTGGATACAATCTCTGTCATACCAACTGTCTAGTTTAGTTTACAGATTCTTGTGTTGTATACAGCGGAACCTTGTTATATCAGCAACTTGGTTGTAACATCTCAACTCACAACTGTTGTTCTAACAACAAGTGGTGATGCTGTTAGACTATTTATGTAAGAGATTTGTACTTGGGAGAGGCAATGTTTATTTGCATATTATTAAAAGAGTGTTACAATGTTTGCCTATTACATATGTTCACACAGGGTATTGTACACAGGGAGTGGGCCGCCACCGCCACCAGCCTGCGGCCCCCGGGGTGGATGAGGTTAAAAGGGAGGTCCTTTAGTTAAGGGACTTCCCGCCCCCCTCATTCCTTGTTAAACTTCACCCCTGCATTGGCCTATGACGTCTGTGCTGGAAACCTGGACTACAGGACGGCTCGGACTGATGATTACTTGCCAACTGCAACCTCTACTCACTTTCTCCTGACCTCGCTCTCTTCTTTTACATCACCTGACCTCACCATCTCTGGTTGCTTCTCCTTTACATTGCCTGACCTTCCCTCTGATTTCTTCTCCTTTACATTGCCTGACCCCACCATTTCTGATATCTTCTCCTTTACATCACCTGACCTTCCCCATCTCTGATTGGTTATTTCTTCTCCTTTCCATCATCTAACCTCACTCTAATTGGTGAATGGTTGGTTTCCTTGATATCTTAATTTTTGTTTGTCTCTTTTTTAAAATATTTTATTGCTTTGTAAAAAAATATATATTTATAAAAAAAAAAAAACTTTCTCCTCTGCTCATTTAAAAATAATATCTCTTGTTTTTATATATTTTGTTTCATGCCAAGTTTTCAGTTTGTTTGTTCTTTTTATTTGTCAAATATTTTATGTGCCGGGTATTATGTTGCTAAATTGATTTTTTCTTTCCAAAATTAAATAAAGGTGTTATTTTGATACTTAAATGTTGTTTTGTTCCTTACTTTGGTGCTGATAGTTTTGTCACAACTTCAACTGTTCTGTAAACATTTTTTTAGCACTGGAAAGAAGGAGCAAATTTAATGTTTTTCTGAAGGACTTTTTGACAATCAGGGATTGATTTTGGAATAAGATCAAGTGCATTGAATTTAAAAAATTGTCCTGTTGGGAAAGACAAGCTTCAGAATGACATGGCAATATATTTAATGTGAAGCCAATTCAGAGAGATATTTATAACCCAGGGAGCACAGAACCCCAACTACCCGGGGAGTCCAGCTCACTAGTATGGACTAGTGTTGAGCACTTTTACTCGCATCCTGTTTTGTTTGCTGAGTCGAACCAGTTGACCAGGAAGTTCCAAACTAAGATTGTCTGGCCATAGATGTGGGATTGAGGTGGATCAGTCCAAGTAGGATAGCTGTTTGTATCCTATATCTCAGGAATGCTGGACAGCTGAAGAGAAGATGATCAACTGTCTATGGCTCTTCTGAACAGTGAAGGCAGGTTGGGTCGAGGAAGCCAATTATAAAACACAAGAGAAGCAATGAGGAAAGTTCACAGAGTAGAAACTATAGAAATATCAAAGTGTTAATGTATTTTGCCACAATATTAAGGGACTTATTTCAACACAGCTCCAAACCCTACCATGGAGTGAGAAGGCTGGTATTCTACCTGTACTTATAGTTAAAGGACATGCCCTCTTCTTTTTAGCTAAAGGGCAAAGTTACTGTAATTCCTTTTTGATGGAAATTTTTCCCAGAGGACATTGATCTATAAAAAGATAAGGCACAATTTGGATTATAGATTGTTACCTTGTGATCTATAAAAAGGATAAGGCACAATTTGGATTATAGATTGTGTGATCTATAAAAAGAAAGATCACATCTCCTGTTAAAATTTTGTCCCCAACCCAATTCTGCTAGTTTCCAGAAACTGTTGATAGTTTTACATCTAATATTTTGACTATAATCTACCCCACTTGCCGAAAATGTAGCTTGGCACCTGAACACATTTTGGCTTGTATTAGATGCACCAAACAGGACCTTTGGGAGAGGCTGCTGCTTATCGTCAAACAGCTTGAGGAGCATGAACTCATGGAATTCACGTAAACTTTGTATAAGGGGATAAGAAACAACAACATTATCTTGACAGGAGACACCTTTCTATTATCAATAAAATAAAGTACCTATTTCATTATGTAGTGCCATACTCCAGTCCCATGACTCCAGGAGGCTGGCTCAGTGAAAGTAGATTGGTCAACTTTGATTCTACTAATCAGACAGAACTCTTGTTGGAGGTTGAATGGGAGCAGTAAAGTACCCTTCCTTGGAGTTTTACCTTAGTTTTTTAAACAGTATTGATGCTCTGTAGCCTACCTCTCCTGTCAAAATAGATGCACAAAACTATGTCACCTATTGCCCATCTCTGAAATCTAGCAGACTTGGATGGGTGACAGATGGATGTTTGTCATTTTTTTTGGCTTATCTCTAGTACACGTGTTACAGGCCATGATAATCATGGTGGGTAGTTAGCGACTGCTTTTACTGTAAGCGCACCACATGTCTACACATGTGAAAAGCAGTTTGACTTTGCACTTACAAATGTGCCAGAGCCCCGTTTGGTTACTTGCACTCGCTGGTGGGGTTGGACTTTTGCAAGAATCGGGGGCCATTGGAGCATTTTTTTTTTAAACAGAAAAAAGTGTCCAATGCGGGAATTGAACCCGGGTCGTAGTGGTCGAAAACCAAACGGTTTAACCAGCCTTCCACCGACCCCTCGGATGTTTGTCATAGCTGGAGCTGACCTGAGTGTGCTAGCTTGTAGAGACAGTCAACTTGTAGTTTTTGTGAGAAATTGAAACTATTTTAGATGTGTATGATTCTTTTAAAAGTAAACAATTATCTACTACCCCTTACTGTAATGGAAAATTAATGGAAGGGCCTGGTTCATCAGTGGTGAACCCTCCCAATGGTTTCACCAGTTTACCATACCTCTGTGTAATATTGTATTTTTCTGTTTTACTTTCATACTGATACTCTAATTAATTTTCCATTGCAGTAAGGGCAGTAGATAATCGTTGAATTTTGAAAAGAATCATACGCGTCTATAATAGTTTCAAATTCTCATAACATGCTAATGCATCATATTATGAGAGTTTTTGTGCATATTTTGACAGGAGAGGGAGTTTTATATAACATTAATTCACCCTAGATATAGTGTTTAAAATGTAGTGTTCACATAAGAACAATGTGAGATGACCTATATAGCTCAGTGAGTAAATATTGATGGTAGGAGAGTAAAGCCTGTCATGGGAGTGTCTATTTGGTTCCAAGCCAATATACACTCACAAAGACGGGGGTTGGATAAAATTGTCCACAATAAACCTAAAACTATCAAATGCAAATTCAATGATGCTCTTGATAAAGAATATTCAAATCAATTTAAGCCTTAGGGAGTTAAAAAAAATTTAGATGTGAATGCATTAGACATGTGGTCTGATGACAGATAAATTAATGGAGAAACAAACAGTTCCCACTAAAATTGACTCCTAACACAGGAAACTCCCAAAACAGGTGACTTCTGTTCCTGTTCCAATACAACTTTATCAGATAAAAGAGCAAGCTATCTTATTTACAATGAATAATATAAACAGATTCTTCACAAAAAAAAAGTTTACAATGCGGGATTTGATCCTGGTTCATGGCTGTCGTTGGTTTATACTGCCAGCCACTGAGGATCAGGTGACTTCTAAGACAGGTTTTCCTGTACTTTCTTTTATAAAATAATGAAAGGACATCTGGTTGGGAAACAGAATGTTGCTGTTTTTTCAGAGTTCACTTTCTGTTATTTGACTATATTTTCCTGACATTTCAGAACTCTGCTAGAATATTTGGTTGATTGGGAAGCCAGTATTTAAATGTGGAGAAAAGGAAGAAGAAACCTGGCATTCTTTCCTCTTATTTTTAATTTTTCTTCCCACACAAGGTAATAAGACCAAATTCAAATAAAGTGTATGACATTTTGGTAACAGTGTTGTTACCCAAACGTCACACACTATTTATTTATTGGATGCAATCTTTGAGGGTGGTTGAGGCTGCATCACACTGAAGAGGGCCAACATATGATACATTAGCACACCATCTGTTTTCAAAATTGGAAACTATTATAGATGCGTATGGTTCTTTTTAAAATTAAGCAATTTCTACTGCCCTTACTGCAATGGAAAAATTAATGGGAGGGCCTGGCTCATCAGTGGTGAACCCTCCCAGTAGCATATGTGGTTGTTTTTCTTGATATTATCATTGATATACTACAGTACTAACTGTTGGTAACCCGGGGAGTATCATTGATTGGTGGATATAGTGGAATAAACTCAATATTTACTTGATAGGACAAACTTTGGATTATAGATTATAATCACAAGGTAATAAGACCATATCCAAATAAATAAATAGTGTGTGATGTTTCTGTAACAGTGTTGTTGCCATCTTCAGATTCAGTACTTTTGTCTGAAGATGGTAAAAATGCTGTTACCGAAATGTCACACACTATTTATTTATTTGGATTTGGTCTTATTACCTTGTGTCAATATTTACTTGATATTTATTCAGAAAGATGGCAAGCACATCATCTTAAAACCTTGTTTAAGATGTCAGAGTTTTCCTTCATTATTATTATTACTACACTCATAGAGACTAAACTTAAGAAAGTTGAAAGTCTTTGATATCGCATTTTGGAGACAGAAGTAATCTTGTTTGCACTTGGTTATCTCGTTTGTCTTCAATAAAGGTCATTGTCTGAATCTCCATATACATGTTAAAAGATAAAATTTCCTGAAGTTTTGTCCATGAGTGTATATCTGAAAACTTACTTATTTCTAATAACACTTCTGATTATGAAATAAATATTGTGGGGCATATATAGAAATTCAACAAGTAAAATTCATTACTATCATATTTAAGGATGGAAAATGCAAAAAAAAAAAAAAGGCTGAAATTAATAAAAGAAAATAAGACCTAATCCAAATAATTTATTAGTGTGTGACGTTTCGGCAACAACATTGTCACCATCATCAGACAAATGAATAAAATAATTTTATTCTTTTGTCTGATGATGGTGACAATGTTGTTGCCGAAACGTCACACACTAATAAATTATTTGGATTAGGTCTTATTTTCTTTTATTATAATCTATAATCCAAATTGTGCTTTATCAAGGCTGAAATTAGAATTGCAAAGGTAAAAGTTTTGTTTTGAAGAAATATAAAGCTTAAGATTTGATTCAAATATGAAACTAAAGAAATGATGCCTAAATGTGTTTTGTTCATCAGTTTTCCTCTATTGATGTGAGGCTTAGACAATAACCAAAAAACTGAAGAAAAATTCTCTTTTAACATCTGATATGCTAGAAGAGTTTTCAAGATCAAACAAACAGATAGAGATTTGGAAAAGAATGAATGGAGAATATACAGGGTGTACCAGGTAAATTGGGACTAACTTTGACAGTCCATAAAACAAAAACTACTTGAGATTAAAAACTTATTTTTTTTTTTCATTACGTAGCCATATTCATGTAAAATGCAACAGTACATGTGTGCGCAGTGTAGTGATGAAGAGTAACCGAGAATTTGAAAATCGAGCTGCCATCATCGTTGCTCTGCGCGCCGGAAGGAGCCCCAAAGAGATAGTGGATTTTCTTAAGTTGCCCAAAACCACTATTTATCGTGTCAAGAAGCAGTTTGATGAGGCCGACAGTAACAAAGAGGGGATAGCTACAAGGAAAAAGCACTCGCGTCGATCGGACAGGGTAAGAGGCGAAGAATTTGTCAAAAATGTCAAGGAGAAGATTGATGGAAACCCTGGGAAGAGCATGAGGGCCATAGCCAAGGAAATGGACGTTGGCTCTATGACAATTGTCAGAACTATCCATGAGGACCTTGGTCTCAAGTCTTATGCCCTTCGGAAAGGTCAGTTGCTGACTGAGAATATGAAGAATAACAGAAAAGGAAAGGCTGCTGCCCTCCTCAACAACCTGAAACACGACTCTTTTGGCATGCTAAGGTTCTTCTCTGACGAAAAGAACTTTGACGTGGACCAAAAGGTAAATCCCAGGAATGATCGCTGGATCTGTAAAGACCCCTCAGAGATACCTGTCGTGATGCACACGAAATTTCCTGCCTCCGTAATGGTCCTTGGCGTTATCAGCAGTGAAGGTGATGTCATGCCTCCCCATTTTTTGAGAAGGGCCTTAGGATGAACGCTGACACCTACATCAATGTTCTGGAGACCGTTGTGAAGCCTTGGATGGACATGGTGGCCGCAGGAAGGAAGTATGTCTTCCAACAGGACTCAGCTCCAGCCCATAAGGCAAAAAAGACACAATCGTGGCTGACACTTAACGTCCCTAGTCACTGGGGTCCTGATATTTGGCCCCCTAATTCTCCAGATTGCAATCCCCTCGACTACTATGTATGGGGCGTTGTTGAGAGAGATGTCAACAAAGCTCCTCATACCACCATCCAGTCTGTCAAGAAAGCAGTTCACACGGTGATGACCCAAATGGACAAGGTCATCGTCGCCAAGGCCTGTGCTTCATTCCGCACTCGCCTCGAGACTGTTGTAGCTAATAATGGAAACTACATTGAATAAATAAAAACTATATCCTTTTATCTACTACTGTGTCAAATTTCATTCGGATATTTTAATTTTTACTTGCAAAAAATTTCAGTTAAAATACCATTGTTGAAATTCCCAATTTACCTGGTACACCCTGTATAGGCTTATAAATGGGGGGTTATCAAATGGAATTGTGGAAGTTTGCAGGACTGGTACTGTGAGAATCTTTGGGAGATTATCTATTTACCCAATACTGGAGGGGTCTGGCTTCAAGAAGGTAGAGCAAGGAAGTATTGGTTCTGAGAGAATGGTCTGGAATTAGAAGAGGTGAAATGGTGTCTTATAATGGCTTACATCAGAGATGGTGTTTCACAACAGGCAGTGGTGATATGGCTATGCTTGTGTGTGTGTGTATTATAAATCTCCATACATGGAGGTAGCCTGGGCTCCTGGAGTTTACCCATAGACTGTCTTGTAAAGCAGTTCAGCATCAAGTGGCTGTAGAGTGTTGTGCTGGATGTGTGTAGTATAACTGGAGGGTAAGTACATCATCATGTCAGTTTATTGGTAAACAACAACAATGGGAGGGTACACAGCAGTCACGTGAGAACAGTCAATAAATAAACACAGGGAGGGGTTGATCCAACATTTTGTCTCTCTCTCTATATATATAATATAATGATATAAATTATTATAATATTCTATGTACAGTACACAGAGCTAGGGCCGCAGTCCCAGTATGCACACTCGCGTAGACCACAGTCTCTGGGTCAACTTCTTCCTGAACAGCTCCATCCGCCGGCCCTTAGTGAAGAATTTGTCGCGTTTGCAGGGCTTCTGCTTCCACTTCTGGAGACATGTGAAGAAAGCCTGCGGCACATTCCATGTCTTGTTACTATATACCCACATTTACCTCAGCTAGACATGGCCAGGTTTGAGTGTGTGCTAGCAACCCATAGCTCTACATTTAAGATTGTTAGGACAGTTCACACAGAATATTTCTCACCAAATGTTGCCACCATTGAGTGGTATATGTCTTAGAAACACAAGGTAATAAGACCAAATCCAAATTGTGCCTTACCATTTGGTATATATCTTGTATAGAGTAGTGTAAGCCCCACCAGCTAAACTCTATGTAATCACAGAGCGTTACCACCATTATAGGACCATGCCGATGGTAACAGCAATGCTACTAAACCCTGACCTATTGCTTACATAATTTATTTGTTGAATCATTACCTTTAATTGCATTCTATGGTAAGGTAGGTAAGAGAGGCAAGTCAATTGAACAAGTGATCAAGTCAGATGCCCCCTGGGTCATTGAAAATTCTGACTGTGATAGCATTTCATTAAATCATATTGAGTAAAGCTTCTTAAATACAAGTGTTATGGCCACTAAGGGAATGCTTCAACCAGCAGCAACTCAGAGGCAACTGAAGACTACATCCCTACCACATGGTCTTACTCTACACTAGAGGGTTGGACTTGAGTTTTACTGTAGATATGTAGTGAGTGGAAGTTATCAGTTGAGGTGGAAGTGACAAAGAACACACAATGAATAGAGTCCGGAGCAAGGGCCTGTATGGTATAGGCGAGGGAGAGAGAAGTCCTGGTCCTTCAGACTGACGTGGAGATGCCGTCGGCGAACACTGACCACTGACAATGGACTCAAAAAGTTTCACAGTCTTCACTGGAAAGATCAGGCAAAGCTCCCTGGATTCAAGAATTCTGAGAGTCCAAGTTTACGATCTTCTGTAAGAAGGAGAGAATACAACATGAACTGACGAATCTTCAATTATTTCATTTAGTTACTTCTCTGTCCTACATCCTCCCTTGCAATATTTAGTGAATGCTTGCTGCTATATTGTAATAAACATACATGGATTCTTTATATGAGATTAATGTTCCAAGCTGATAAAAGAACTGCAGGTTGATACACCCACACTAGTACAATGTACGAGAGGTGCAGTACTCACAGATCGGAGGGAACACTTGGTGTGGAACTGCTGGTCTCCCTTGATGTACGGCAGCAGCCGGAATACCTTGATGAAGATCTTGCCGCACTTCTTCAGTGCCGCCTGGTGGCACGTTCCTGCACCACACACCCAACCATTCAAGGCACACAATTCTGGTACTAGACATGAACCAACACCTAACACAGTTAAGACCAACCCGGACATAAGAAGTCGCCCTCTTCAGTTTCATAGTATAAACTGATCCCTTGTATTTAAATCCTAAATAATTAAATGGAAATAAATAATAGGAATATATACTCCTTTTATCTTAAAAATGGCGTTAATGAACAATAATTAGAACAAGGATGTAAAGGCTTTAATGGTTAAAAATACTATATTTAAGACAGAAATCTTCTGTTCTTTGTCTCGGTATGGACTGTAAGGAGATGCCTTCTACTGACTCTACACACTGGTGAGATCTACAATTTCCCACGTGTTGAAATATACTTCATAGAATTAATTAACATAAATTACATGGGGAGGGAGTGTTGGATATCAGGAATATACTGTATACACTGAGATGGATATTAAGAGAAAAACGGCTTTGGCGAAAACGGCATTTAGGAGACTCGATATGTTTGTTGGAGTGTTGCTCAATGTGTGCAGATATGGGGAATGAGATTTGGAGAAGGTTAGGTGGACACTTCTATTATAGAAAGATTAGGTAGAAAGTCAAATCGTTAATGAAATGTGAGGCTATGAAAGGACGACCACATGATGGAAGAATGGAATCCAAATGATTGACACATGAGAACAGTTATATAAAACAAAGCACCACCAAATAAAACAATTGGCTATAAGCCAAATTTACCAATGTATACAGCGTGTCATCAGAAACTAGATATAGACTCCACGATTTCTTACCCCAAGTATACACGTTGTAGAGGCCATGATAATCATGCTGGATAGTTAGCGACTGACTTATACTGTAAGTGCACCGCATTTCCTAATATGCAGAAAGCGACTTTTACACTTACACTTACTTAGTTACTTGTAAACACCAGCGGTTTCAGACTTTTTAAACTGCTCAATGCGGGATTCGATCTCAGGTTAATCTGTCAAAACCACGGTGTGCCCACAGATGCCATGATAGGTAAGATGGCAATTACATCAGGATATGCAAGACTCCATTGTTGATGAAATCCATCAGATGTAAGCCAACCTCCCTTGACCCATTTCCTCCAGGAATCGCTCCCGTTGCTCTCGCTTACAGCACGTTGGGTAAGTGATTCTGGGCGCCACTTAGCACACACCTATAATTAGCTTCTTTTCCTCAACACTTAGCATAGCCTTGGTCTAAAGTTGTAACACGGATTTCCACCATGACGTTCGTTTAAGCGTATCCTCCCAACCCCAGCAACAACGAAGCGGTCCCACGATTCCATCCTACTCGAAATAGTTTTCCCAGATTTAAATGTCTAAACTTTTTCTAAACGATAAATTAAGGGGGGAATTTCTACAGTGATTTAAACGTTTCCCTTCGTTTTCGATAAAAACGAAAAGTTTAAAAAAAGAGGTACTTGTGCGCGTGTGTGGAATATATAAAAATAAAAATTATAAATTGAAATTTTGATTTTAAAAACCCTCAATAAAATATGTAAATCAATTTGTATGTTTAACGTGCAAATTATCAAATTTCCTTTAAAAAAAGCTCTCACGTAAGTCGGCTTATCACCAAATATGTCAACAACTAAAGAATATACGGACATGGGGTTTCTGTAACGAAAGAAAGAGCATGGTTTTGGGACGTGGGAGCCGCAAGAAATCTTTCCCCGAGCGCAGCCAATAATCCATGGAGCGGCCCAGGTAACACGGCACCATGTGGAGTGAACAGAACTCATACTCACCCACATCGATGTCTGAGAAGATGAGGTCCCGCTTCTTGGCGCAGTCACTGCACACGCCAACATAACATCATTCAGTGGCTAGACAGACGCTGTAAGCCAAGTGTAACGGTGTTCTTGGTGGTGTAGGTCATTGGGGCGGTAGTAAACCAATGAACCACATGTCTCCAGATTGAAACAACTTACCTTACAAGCTATCACAACACGCTCTAATGTCATCAAACTATAGCAATATATAATAACAAGTCCACTACAATTGACACTATAGTACTGAAATTGCTACTTAAAAGTTTATCTGTAGTCATCTCTTACTTTTAAAAAAAATAAAAATTGCAATAAAAAAAAAAATCTACAAGTTTTGACCAATTCAAACATAAAATGATAAAGCGCGACCACGTGAAAGCTTGTCCCCCTCCCTTCCTGTTTTTTTTTTTTGTTTATTTAACAATAATATAAATCTTCAAATTCAAAGGCATTTTAGAAATTTAATTATTGTGATAATATTTCGGATTCAAGACTAGAAAAAAAAAGTGTTCTTGTGACTTGGTTTTAAAAATGCATTTAATCCAAGCGGAAGTGTATTTAAAAATAAAAACATAAAATTGAAAGATTGCAAGATCATTTGCAAACTTTCAAGTTATTGCAGCAAAATGCATATTGAGCAAAACGTTGCTGGTCAAATGTAAAAAAAAAAAAATCATTTGGTAAAAGTGATGTTGAAAAATATTTATTACATTTGAACGGTGTCAAATACAAACCTAGAATATCAATGAAGGAAGAAGTCGTTTCTGCAGATACATGTTTATGAGGTCGTAAATCCTAGCAATCTGTGAATAAATTAATTCCGAATGTTTATATTACACCAGCATCATTATCTTAAAGACGTAATTTGTTGTTATAAATTGTGTGTGTGCTACAATAAACGTTCCGAACCCCGTCTGGTTTTTTATTATTCATTTTTAAGTACTCAGAATAAGAGCCCATGATAATCATGGAGGAGAAAGGTGATTACAGATTTAATCTTAAAATGGATAGACTCTGTGGTGGTCAGATCCATTTTATAGCATTTAGGGTTTTGGTGTAGAGATTTGACATAGAGCGAATGGTGAGGAAGCAACACTACATATATATATTCACAATATCATATGATGGATTAGCGCCGCCATCTGTCATAAGAAATTTAAACTATTTTTGACGCGTAGGATTCTTTTTTAAATAAATCAACTTTCTACTGCCCTTACTGCAATGATAAAATAATGAGAGGGCCTGATGAGCCAGGCCGATTTAAAACCAAGATTCCTAACTTAAACTTTATATTATAAATTGATCCATTTAGGACCAAAATGTGTATGAAATACGTAAACCTTCAACTTGGGAAAAATCCTATAGAATAAAATGTGATAAATATGTTTTCTTGAACTTGGTTTATAATAAATGTAAAACTACTTCACTTAATATATTTGAGAGGCCACACATGTTTACGGCGTCGTCATCTAATCAATAAACTACGGAGTTGGCGGGAGTTGGGGATTCCCCTTGGCCGGGATAGTAAGGATGTAGTACAATATTGTACTGCATCCCCGGGATATGGGGATGTTTTGTGCTTACATTATCCCGGGCTATAAAGTTGTGAACTTAATCCCAGACTATCGGGGGATGTTCTTAACTCGGTTCCGGGATTTAAGGATGTTATTAGCTCACTCCCGGTTTTAGGGATATTGTTAACTTATTCCCGGTTTTATAGGGATATTTTTAACTCACTCCCTGTTTTAGTGATTTTGTTCACTCAATCCCGAGATATAGGGATATTGTTAATTCAATCCCGGTGTTTTAGGGGAGTTGTTAACTCAATCCAAGGTTTTAGGGACATTTTAAACTCAATCCCGGGATAAAGGGATGCTATTAACTAAATCCCGGTTTTAAGGATGTTGTTGACTCAATCCCGGTTTTAAGGATATGGTTAACTCAATACCGGTTTTACGGATATGGCTAACTCAATCCCGGGTTTAGGAATGTTTGTAACGGGATTCAAAAAAGAGGAAAAATCTCTGAATTTAAAGAAGTTATTTCCCGAGATATTGGGACTCAATACTACTGCCTTAAACTAGCGGAAATACTAATATCCTAATAATTTTACTGACAAAAAGTTGCTGTATAAAAAGGGCGTTATTAGGTTATAAAAACCAAGGTAGCAGCACAGTGGGAAGTCCCCCAGAGTATGTCATTATATCGGAGGGCAATGCGGAACAAGGCCGCCAAAGGTCTATTACCATTTTTTGTCATCCGCCTCACGACCCCGCTCTTTTAAAACCGCGCAAGGATGAAATAACTCGTTTTTAAAAACAAGTTACAAGAAGGTTCTAACTATTATTTAACTAGGCGTAGTTAGAATAGAACGGTAGTAGTGATGGGTTAAAACCATTAAAGGTCAATGCAAAAAAGTTGCATACAAAGAGCTTTATGCAAAAAAGGTTTCGGGAAGTGTTGCCACGTGTTTCTATTGTCTTCTAAAGCGAGCGGTTAACCTCAGGCTTTCTTTTTCACCAGCGTTGGAAGCATTTAGAGGGTTCCGGCGGCGGATTTTTACGAAGTGTTTGGTTGGAGAGCCTATTCGTTAGTCATGTTTCTATATATATTGGTTGGGGATTTGTATAATGTAGAGTTCTTTCGTAAAAAAAAAAAAAAAAAAATTCGTGCACATAACCGCGTGTACAAATACCACATAGTTTTTAAAAGGATTCTAAAATAGAGCAATTGACAAAGTAGTATCTATCCAAAAGACTCTCAAAAATATTTATAAAAACAGTCCGGTTTCGGGTCATAGAACTAACTCTTCCAGTTTTCAGAAATAACTGTGCAAGCCCTATGTGTATGATACATCATAGTATAGCGTCCTCTCACTGAGATTCTCTTATCCCCGAGAAAGGTATGGTTGTTATATTTAATTGATAAAACTGTTCTCTGTATATAATTCATCTATACTCAGTTATATCGCTCAACCATTGACATCTTGACTGTAAATTGTATTTGTTCAGTGAAAGAGGCATATCTTGGATCTGCGCGGAATTATTGCAACATTTCGACGAGCACGGGAATGTGTAGACACGAAGTGATCTCCAACACGGGAGTGTGCATAGACACGAAGTGATCTCTAACACGGGAGTATGTAGACACGAAGTGATCTCCAACACGGGACTGTGTAAGTACGAAGTGATCTCCAACACGGGAGTGTGTAAGTACGAAGTGATCTCCGACACGGGAGTGTGTAGACACGAAGTGATCTCCAACACGGGACTGTGTAAGTACGAAGTGATCTCCAACACGGGAGTGTGTAGACACGAAATGATCTCCAACACGGGAGTGTGTAGACAGGAAGTGATCTCCAACACGGGAGTGTGTAGACACGAAGTGATCTCCAACACGGGAGTGTATAAGTACGAAGTGATCTCCAACACGGGGGTGTGTGGACACGAAGTGATCTCCAACACGGGAGTGTGTAGACACGAAGTGATCTCCAACACGGGACTGTGTAAGTACGAAGTGATCTCCAACACGGGAGTGTGTAAGTACGAAGTGATCTCTAACACGGGAGTATGTAGACACGAAGTGATCTCCAACACGGGGGTGTGTAGACACGAAGTGATCTCCAACACGGGAGTGTATAAGTACGAAGTGATCTCCAACACGGGGGTGTGTAGACACGAAGTGATCTCCAACACGGGAGTGTGTAGACACGAAGTGATCTCCAACACGGGACTGTGTAAGTACGAAGTGATCTCCAACACGGGAGTGTGTAAGTACGAAGTGATCTCTAACACGGGAGTATGTAGACACGAAGTGATCTCCAACACGGGGGTGTGTAGACACGAAGTGATCTCCAACACGGGAGTATGTAGGTACGAAGTGATCTCCAACACGGGAGTGTGTAGACACGAAGTGATCTCCAACACGGGAGTGTGTAGATCTCCAACAAGAACTGCAGCGAACGACTTCCAGGACAGACAAACGGCTGTGAAAGGCCATCATCTATCGGTGCAACCTGCGATAAGATTCCACCGTCGTCACCCTTAATCCCCATCAAGATTATCTCCGCTCTCTTTCTTTAAACTTTCTATTCATGGCGTTAATAAAGGAGCGATGCTTGATTGGTGTAGATAGATGAATATTCTATAGAACAATCTCTACAACACATACACAGTAAAACCTCTCATGATCTAACCCAACCTCTGAAAAGAGACCTCCTCCACACAGGAGAGAACAGTATTATTCTTCTTTATCTCGGACTGTCTCTCACATGGGAGGTTCTACTTTATAATAAAAATTATTTTTCATCAACCTTAATTATTTTATTTTCATGGGCTTTTTGAAACTTTTCGGCAACTCATTCTATCGCCTCTTTTAAATAAATATATATATATATATATACTGACGCGAGAGAAATGGTTTGATTTTCAGTTGAAAGGCAAAAATATTTGTCTCTCCGATTATGAAACAGTGTGTCCTGTTTCTGTAACAGCATCGCAGTGTGTAGTGCAGCGATAGATACAAGCATGTGGTGGACGTGGGACCACTGTAGACTCGAGCCTCGATATTTATTCCCGAGAAATACTACAGTGCGTGTGTGTGGAAGCAGTATAATGGGATACCTTCAGGTCTGTGTTGCGACATTTGAAGATAGCGTCTACGTGACAGGATTCCACAATGAGCCACTTTAAACACTACGTCTACGAATACAACACGCGCTAGTTCACCCAGCGGCACATCTCCTCAAACAACGTAGAAAATAGCACGTCCTGCATGCATATCGAATACCAATATGGCTAACTTGTTTGAAACATTCATTTGATGTGTTTTCCCCTCATAATGCAAATAAACGGCTGGGAGGCACAACTAAGAGCAGCAATTTATATAATGAATAAAACCGACGTCGCTTAGAGTCGCGGCGGCAATAGTGGTGTTTGTAAAACGACATTTGAAAACCATATCGCAAGTGTTTCTTTTCAACGAAAAATCAAAATTTATTTTTTTAAGGAGAAATAACGATTATTTCTAACCTTAGGAATGAGGTATGAAAGGATGAATTGTGAAGAGTAATGATAAACAGAAAAATAAAAGTGTCCAGGGATGGGAATCAAACCCACAGTATTCCGCTTACAGCAGTTGTCGGGAACAATACGGCAACTAAAAGAAACAAGATGGATTAGAACGGAAGCATTCTCGCAGTGTGGGTGGCTAGAGGAAGTGCGGATAGAGATGTTCGGCCAGCCTCACTACTTCCGCCAGCTCCCCTGTCTGACCCACATTTGCATACCCCCTCCCGATGGACGTTGACCGCTGGGGATCCTGTTGCTTCCTTCTAGCTTTCTTATGTGCCGTATGGAAACATCAACAGTCGGGACAAAGAAACTTCCACCTCCCCGCTGGCTAAACTCAAGGAGAAATCCCCGGGACCGCAAGTATGCCGCCGGTATAAACATGGAGCGTTAGGCGGACTCGTTTCTGAGAGGCTGGATGAGCAAGAAAGTGGATTCGTATAGCGTACTGCCTTCATTGGCAACCACCATTGTTGGGATTACAGCAGCCATGCTGCTACAGAGAAACAATAGTACAAGATTGAAAAGCCACATATTTTATATATATATTTTAAAATTTGAGAGTTCGTACACGTTTTCACGCAATAGTTTGCATTTTTAAAACCTCAATAACGAGACAAAATAGATGAAAGCTATAATTCTAGAACTCGTTCCCTTGAAGAAGGTGATAGCCAATCGCCATAACGTCAGGAAGTAAATAACTCCAGAATGGTTGATGTAAATAGCTTCTTTTTAAAACAAACCTCCAACCAAATTTTTACCATAAAACAGATAAGTATTTTTAGAATCCTGTGAATTATTGTAGCATAAAAAAAAATGAAAAAAAAAAAACAATTGTAAAGCGCTCAGTAAGACAAGTAGTCGCTTTTTTTAAGGTCGGAGTATTAATGGTACATTAGAATACCAAACTTTGTCCAAACACGTAATTTCTGCAGAATGAATGCAAGGATTTTAACAATAGATTTATTTAACGTGCCAACAGAAGAATCCAAGGAGGTCGTATCCATCTCAAAAGTCTATTTTGTTACATATATACCAAATCTTTTGATAAAGGAAATTTACGAAAGCTAAATGAAAATGGTCATAGCGCGCGCTGTTTTTAAGTTTTATAATTATTATTGTTGCAAAGTGTTAATTACCAAACTTCCCAGGTGGAAAACTGCCAATGGAGAAAGAAAGAGAAACAAAAAAAGAGAGAAGTTCGACAATTTAGGAGGGAATTTACCTTGCCAAGAATGAACCAGATACATTGCAGTATTTACATATCTCCCAGATCAGCTATGGAATTGTCCCAGGGTATTGGAAATACCACGAGAACTTCACAAACATGTTTTGATCTTTCTTATTGTAGGGATCAGGTTGATAGGAAAACCTTTTCAATAAAGATAGTAGTTCCCTACAACAGCTTTATTCTGATCAGAGGACTTGGTTAAGGAAAAAATGTATGATTTCTATGGATGTAGTTGAAATGACCTTTATTTTTATAAATTCGTTATAGCAGTGTTCGACACACAAAGGATAACGTTAAAATAGCACTTATCCCTCAAATGCTGTAATAAAACACATCTAAATATACGTTTTAAAATGCAAAACTTTTAAACCACAAAGATGCTGTCAAAAAAGAAAAACAACGTCAATTAAAAGTAAAAACAGCAAATAATGTTTTGAAACAGCAAGGACAGTCTAAACAGCAACGAAAAGTCAAAACAGCAAATATTGTATTAAAACACCAGAGACAGAGTCAAAACAGCAATGAAAGTTTTAAAAAATAAAGATAATGTCGAAACACAACCAGGACACTGTCAAAACAGCAATAAGAAGTCAAAACATCAATAAGAAGTCAAAACAGCAATAAGAAGTCAAAACAGCAATAAGAAGTCAAAACATCAATAAGAAGTCAAAACAGCAATAAGAAGTCAAAACATCAATAAGAAGTCAAAACAGCAATAAGAAGTCAAACATCAATAAGAAGTCAAAACAGCAATAAGAAGTCAAAACAGCAATAAGAAGTCAAAACAGCAAAGACAATTATAAAAGAGCTAAGACAACGTCAAAACAGAAAAGACAATTATAAAAGAGCTAAGACAACGTCAAAACAGCAAAGACGATTATAAAAGAGCTAAGACAACGTCAAAACAGCAAAGACGATTATAAAAGAGCTAAGACAACGTCAAAACAGCAAAGACAATTATAAAAGAGCTAAGACAACGTCAAAATAGCAAAGACAATTATAAAAGAGCTAAGACAACGTCAAAACAGCAAAGAACGTCAAAAGAGCAAATTGCATAATCAAAACAGTGAAGACAAGGTCAAAACTACGAATATAGCGTCAAAATAGCCAAAAAAGTCAAACAGCAAAAACACCGTCAAAACTGTAAAGGCAGTATAAGACGGTGTCAGGACAGCAAATCTATCATCACAGCGTCAAAAACCGCAATGAGCAGAGAGGCAATGCACTCCTACCAAAACAACACGCTGCTACATAGTCCCCAATCAAGTTTTTCAGCGGAACCACCGGCAAAAAGCTGGGAACAATGCGGGAAGGAATGGCCCTGAAGATGAGGGAAAAAAACGGTCATTAGAGATGGGAGGGAGGCACTGAGATCTCTGGAATTCCTGGGGCAGAAGGCAGCCCATAGGGTTCATCCCTAGCGGCTCTGTTTTGATAGCACAGTGAGTTCACTTCCCTCTATAAACCATTTCCCACTGAATCCCGAACTGACACATCCTGTAAGTTTATCAAATCTACTTTTCATATATCGAGCTGCCGTGGACTCAAGTTCAATCACACCTCAACTACCTGCGATCCTCAACGCCCGGTACAAATCTCTATAAAAGTCCTTAGAGATATGCAGCATGCATTTAACAGGGGGAAAGATTGAAGAAACGTTGTAATCCTTTCATCTTGTTATTGTAACTTATCTTATTGCAGGATTTTACGCCAAGTCCACAAGACCTTGGATCTTTCTACTTAATACACATCCTATATAGTAGAATTGACACCATTTAGTGCTATTTATTCAAATAAAATGACTTTCCACTGTCCTTAATGCCATGGAAAAATATTGGGAGCGCCTGACTGATCAGTGGTGAACTCTCCCAGCGGCTTCGCTAGTTTAATCTACCAAAACTGGTGAAACAGCTGGGAGGGCTCACCATTGATGAGCCAGGCCCTCCCAATACTTTATACGGCAGTAAGGACAGTAGGAACTTGTTTTAATTAAAAAAATAATAATAAAGAAATAAAAATCGCGAGCTGATTAGTTTCAATTCTAAAAGATAGATGGCGTGCTAGTTCGGTATAGGTGATGTTTTGGAGTATGTTGGCTTGGTTACATTTCTGGCTAGTGGGGAGATTCCAGTAGTGTCTTCATTGGTTTGACATGGAATCTTGCTGGTGTTGTGTCTCACCATACCACTGGTTGCTTTGCTCAGGTAGCGGGATACCCCATTCTTTATGAATCCACAGATTTGATGGTCATTCCAATTGATTAATTACTCGATCAGAGTATGTGTTAGTAAGCAGAACGAAATAGTAAAATGCATGTCTCTTTTACTTTCTTTTAAAACTTTTAATTAACTCACCCACACACAACAACAACAAAAAATTAAAGGTTACCAAGCGAAAAATCAGGGAATTATATTTAATATTCCCCTGCCTTAGAAATAGAATATCTATGAAGTCTGCGATGTACAAGAGACATGTATACAAGTCTAGGGGGGTTCGCCGCTGATACATATGTTGTCAATGTGAGAGAGACTGCTTTATCAAATCACGAAATAATAAATCAATACTACCCACCTCGGCAAGTCTTACTTTGATATCCTCGGGAGAAACCACTCCGAACATATTTAACCCCGTCTTTCTCATGACTGAGAGAATCAATATAAGAGGACGCTACAAGATTATAAACCTTATAATACTGCTTGTTTGAATATTTCTGTAAACTGTGGGAGGAGAATTCCACGGCTTGAGACTGGAACTACTGTGATGATGGGAATTCTCTGGATACATACATATATACCTCTTTGTCTATTGGTTCATTTTATAATCCTTTAATGTTTCAACGTGTACGTTTATAAATGAAAATAAATATTAATGCTACCATTATACTCACTGCTAAAAAAAAGGACTCATTTCGGGTTTTCCGGCTCACTTTGTGAGAGTTTCCAGTCAAAAATAAAAATTATAGTCTCATCATAAACTATGATCATTCATCAGGTGTATACACAGATAGAAAATATGTAATTGAATATCATTTCTAAAAGTTGTTAGCCAAGAAAAGAAATGTTAGGTAAGGAAGGAAGAGTCGCAATTCAAAGTGAGTGATCACGTGTCATCACTCACGGTCAAATTTACATAAAGCTGTCCGTGTAAATCTCACAGAGTAATATCATATTTCTCCACAGAGTGACAGCCACAAATTGGCCTTGACGGCCTCGCTCTGGTCAAATTTTAACTTTTAGTGTGTCCTTGTGAATATTTTCACATTGAACTCGCAGAATTGGTTGGTTTAAAATTTTATTTAGTCGTTGTGTGTTCACATATTGATTCGCGTAAAGTATCTAATCGCAGATTTATGTTTTGATGTGTGTAATGGAATTTGCTTTAAAATTCTTTGGTCAAAATTTAATTTTTATTCACTCGCACAGAACTATGTTTAGAAAAATGTAGGTATAGGTTAGTCATTAGTCAAATTTAAATAACTTAAAATATTTAAGCAGAGATTATTATATTTGAGATAAGTTATGAGACAAAGACATTCACATATCTTTCAAGACGGAGGGATACCTTTTAGAGGATTTTCCTTTCCCGGTTGTAAGACTACTCGCACAAGTTAGAATACTTTCAAGTTTTTTTAGAGAAAACCACACCAAGATGCTCTGCGGTGAGGACCCGATTTGTACCTTCTGTAATTCAAAACTAAAAAATGAAATCACTCACTATATTTTTGATTGCTCCGCTCTGAAAGAAGAAAGAAGAACCCTTATGCTCAAAACTGGGCAACTCTGTGCTTCACTTCCATCAATAATTGACAATATGACCCAGAATAAGTATATTGCTACGGCGTTTTATGGTTTCCACAAGTCCATATCTCAGAAGAAGGCCAAGTGACACTCACTCCTCACTTTCTTACTGCTACTCTTTTTGTGTTGTTTTTCTTGCTTCCCTCTTTCTCTTTCTTATTTTTTTCTTTTTCTTCTGTCTATATCGTTGTTTCCTTTGTCTCACTGCTTTGTTCTTATGCATACCTCTGGTGAATTCTGTATAGGGTCAGTGACCCTAAATAAAGGCTTTTTGTTGTTGTTGTCGATAAGTTATGAGAGATTTAGTTAATTATTTATTAGTTTTCTTATTCAAATATTTTGAGTTCAATGTACCGAAAAACGTAGAACATTTATTTTTATCAAATATTTTAGCAATTTGTTGACTCGATCAGCCCCAGACAAATTGGTTAAAATAATTATTATTTCGCAAAAATGTTCGATATATTGTTACATCAATTTTAATATGCCTTACATTTATTCAAAATATTCTATGATATTTAATATTTATTTAAAACAGAATATTTAGATTATCATCATTCCTTTTTATAGTTTCACTCCTTTTGTAATATTTATTGTACATATATCTTTATTGCTTATTGGAGCGAGAGAGGACCTAGACGAAGACGGCGGATCGCGACCTACGAGGAAGACAAGAATAAATAAACACAATAACTTAAAAAGGTAATTTATTTTTATTTAATTTTATTTATTTACTTTTATTTATTTGCTTTAAATATGGAAACCCGCTCGGGAAACGTGTATAACACCAAGAAGGAAGAAACCAAGGTCGACGACCCTGCAAAGCTGCAACAATATATATATAACATAAAGTGTTGCGGGAGGATGATATTTGTGTACCAAAAGAGGCCACTCTCCCTTTAATTGTACATCAGAACGATGGCATCACCCTAGTGAAAACAAAACACATTACTAGCGATGATAAAGAATGAGCCACAACACCAGTTTTGTCAAATCCAGACAAAAGAAGCCAACCTATATACCGTGGTTTCGGGCTCCAACCAATACAGGGGCGGCTTCATACCATCCTACGAGAAGGGTTATAAAATCGGTCGAATTTACCAAACAGGTGTTTAATTTGGTAATATATATATGTGATTATTGTAATTGGATATAAGAGGAATTGTTGGTTTCTTAGCATATGAAATTTTGAGAAAGAAATAGAACATAAAAGTAATCACCGAACTTATAGCGTATTCTATATAAATTAACTTTTCGGGTTTTTTAAAAATTAAATTTATATCATAAGAATTTCTACAATTACTCTTTCTTCCCGAAACAGAAGGCCTGGCTTATCAGTAGTGACTTTTCGCAGCAGTTACGTCTAGTTTTAATCTACCAGTTAATGTTATTTAATGAGACTAAGGAGATTTGAGCTAGCAAATCTTTATAGATCTATCAAACATATTATTGCAACACACCCGGATAGTTTAGTACGTGGCTCCAGGAATCAGGTTACCTCAAGAGAGAGAGATTTAAACACAGCGCTAAGCTATTTTCATAAATTTTGTCATCAGCTTTCGATGTTTTCTCCTTTTCACATACAATGGCGTGCAAATCAAAAATAGAAAGCAGTAAGTAACATAGTTGTCCTGCAGTTATAGGATCTTGGTAGCCTTGGTGAACCAGTTCACCAAGTGTTTCCAGGCCGGTTTGTTTCTTGGTAGTTTCGACAGAGCGGTACTGTTGTAAGTGGGAAATCCAAGGAGCTGTCTAGTTGGAATGCTAAGTACAAAGAGACGAGAAATAAAAAAAAAAAACAAGTTCTCCCTATATCAAAACTATACTAGACAACGATATAGAGGGGAGCACACTCACCCACCCACCGAATTCCAGCATGGTAAACAGACGTCACGTGGGTGATCATATTTACATAGAAATGGCAGCAGCACCGTTGTCTGCCCCGAGGTGCCATTTTTTGTTTCAGGATTACTAGCCGATGATGTCATGCCTCCCTTGTCAGGAGGTGTCTGCCTTTGTTACTTTCTCCTTGACGGCAGGTACACTTCTCCCGTCCACTCGGCGCTATAGACAATTGTACCGAACATAGTTTATGCAAATTCTCAGTACCGAATACCTTCAATTTAACGATAAGCAATTAAAAAAAAATCGTTAAATTGAGGGAATTGATTTTGTAGCGGCCACGAGATATGCAAAGTGTAGTTTGCATATACTGTATTTATGCAAATTTGTAGGTAATATACAAAAAATAAAAACTCCAATAAAAAATTAATCGAGCCTGGTGCTCCTCACGGCGCGCCCTCCCTTTAGCTCGACGCTATTAGCATGGGATTGTCTCGAATGAAAATCACAATAAGTATCATTATATTATGTTACTATAAATAAACAGATCAACTGGCCTGATGCGTATATAGGTGTGGTTTAGACATGTTTTTATTAAAATGAAGATATGTCTTTTTGTAGACATACTTCAGTATCTCTACAGTATATAGCATTTCCTGAATTGTTCTCTATAAGATTTCTATTTGCACAACAATTCTTTAAGAAAGCTACGTATAGTACTATAGGATGGCTGTACTTTGTAACTGCATTATCGGCGAGTGCATAGAGAAGTAATTCCAAAAGATTGTGTGAATTAATTCCGATAAAATATAGTGATGGAAGGAGGACTAACTATTTCTATAATGAGTTAACTATTTATTACCCCTGACTAACGACTTGTAATTATAAGTTGGAAGGAAACTAGTTTGAGAGAGAAGTTATGCAAATATGGTCATATATTTCGGGTATATTTCATTCCTCAACAAAATCATTTGGCAAAGAACAATTTTGTATATATTTTTTTACATTTGACGGATGACCACCCCGGATAATCCCGAGTGAATATTTCCTCGATCAATATTGTGTTTTAACAAAGATCTCATTATAGTGTTTCTTTCAAACATTTTTGAATTTAGGTTGCTATTTCCCCATTAATGTTATATGTAATTACAACAGTATGTACAATAATTAATGTTCTGTAGAACAATTAGAGACGTCCTGAACATATCATCCCTTGACTTTCTTGGAGGTGGTCGCTCATTGGAGGTTGAATTAATGGCGATCAAGTGGAGAGCCTACGTCGAAAAGCTACGTCAGAATCTATTTTGGACTAAACTCATATTGGCTGTCCTCTTCGAAGACAAGGGTTTACTGTCGAATCGAATTGCTGCCAAAGGGTTCAAGATCACAGTTGCATACTACTGACAGTTGCGTAAGACCCTCAAGCGTCCAGGACTCGTGTCTTCAGAAGCGGTGCTGATGCAGGATAACCTACCCGACAGTCACTACAACTCAAGTCCCTATGGCTACCATGGTCCGAGCTGTTACATGCGAGGGAACCATCCACATCGGGGTGATGGAGATAGCTGCATTCACGGCCAAGATATAAAATCTTTGATGCCGGAATTAAAGCTCTGCCCAGATTGTAGGAGACATGTGCTACGACGGTTATATGGAATATCTTTTGATCCA
>CP092869.1:57501728-57573990 GCA_030710605.1 Cordylochernes scorpioides
GAGTCTGATACAATGGGGCAAACGCGTTGTATAATTTGAATGCGTATTATTTGGAAAATAATCCAAACTCGAATCCGAAGGTAGGGTCACATAGAATTCCTTCGTAGATCTGTAACCCATGAATTGAATCGATCCGAAAAGCCTTTAAAACTGACAAAATATTTTTTCGTCTTACCCTTCCCTTTTGTTTTGATAATGCGATCTATAGGCCAGAAATCCTCGTCTCTCTTATGTACTCGTTGTAATTCGAAATCGTAAAAACTTCCTTTAATTAACTCGTTTTTCAAATCGCGCAATATATAGGTTGCCGGAACAGTATTCTTGCGATCGGAAATGACGAAAACCTCGTCGCTCCAACCCGGTAGATAGCTTTTGCGGAAAGTTCTTCTAAGTTTAGATATCCTTACTCTATCTCCGACCTCGAACTTGAAACGTTTGGCGGTAGAAGGCGGATACAAACGATTAAATATTTCATCCCTCATGAAAGGAGTCACATCATCGGGGGCGACCTTTGTAACTCGATTTACAGTTTTATTATAGCTTTTAATTAAATCCGGCAACGCGTCTATATATTTGTAACTCCCCCTTCGAGTAAATAACCGCCACATTTTTCCTTTAAGCGTTCGATTGAATCTCTCCACATTAGCGGCTTTCTTATCGCTGTACGAATGATAATGTTTGATATTATATTTTTTGAATAATGTCTGCACAGGCTTATTGAAAAATTCGGTGCCCTCGTCCGTTTGCAAGAGTTTGGGAACGACTTTTTCCTTCGAAAAAAGGTTTTTGAAGGCCTTTACAATTTCGGTAGAATTTTTTCGTTTGATAGGAATGGCGTAGGCTCGCTTGGAAAAAACATCGACAATAGTTAGAATGTAACGATAACCTTTGTTAAATTTTGAAAATTTAATCATGTCCACCAAGTCGCCTTGCCATAGTTCATTGATATCTAAGGCGATAATTTTTCGTCGTTTGAAATTTAACTTAACGGGTTTATGAAGGGTGTAAACGTCCTGTGTCTCCAACCATTTCTGCGCAGATTTTTTCGATATTTTAGCGCTCTTAGCCAATTGATCGATTCCGCCAAAACTTCCCGGTTCTTCCGCGTTGTAATACACTTTGGGCTAATAATTGATCCATTTTTTTTTCTTTTTTTGAAGTCGATAAAGAAGGCGAGCGCTCTTCCCGCTTTACACTTGGCGTTTGTTTCTTAAATATGAGATTCTTAGCGGTCGAATTAAAAATCCACTGTTGTGGAATATTTATTTTCTTAAACTTATCGCTAAATCTTGAAAGCCCACAGGTACATTTACGTTCTTCCTTTTTCGCGTCGTAAGAAACGTAAAAATATCGACGACGTTGGACTGCGGAATAGGTTGATTATTGATTATGATTCACCATTCTGATTCCAAATCACTTCGTTAGTAGATCTTAAACGTTGAATAATCATGTCTACATACTTTTTTGAAGTGATCGGGACTGAATTGATAATTTCTGCATCTATATTTCGTTCATTTAAAGGTTCGATGGGTTGCGGCGGCGGTGGCGGAGTGTCGAATGAACGTTGATAACGTCGCATTAATTCTGCTAAGAGCTTCACTTTCTGATCGTCCGCAAAGACTTCTTTGTTAATAATGCGTCGATCTCTTGTTCGAGAGATAACGTTTGTGTATAAATTGGATATAATGACGGATTAGGGAAATGCGAATCTTTCGGCCATTTTTTACAAACTTTTTACCGATCCAGGATCCCAAGGCCGACAGAATAGGCGCTAAAATAAGGGGCAACAAAACCTCCCTTCTGATTAGTCAGTAGACGTCTCCGTTTGACGAGAGAAATCTTTCTGTTCGCGAGAGTTCTCATCATCTTTTTATAGCGACGAAGTTTTGTTTTGCGTTTAGATGAAAGGTTAACATTGCCTTTTAAAATGTTGAGACATATTTCGCAGAGACAATCGGTCAGGGCTGGAGTGAGTAATTTTTTTCTATCTAGCACATTTTGCGCCTTTGCTAGAGACTCTAGCGCATATCTATGCTTGTATAATCGATTCATTTTGGTGAATAAATAAAATTAGCTTCCCCAGGAAATATATGCGAACGGATCCTCAATTGCTCAGGCGTCTGAGGTTTCAAATCTATGCAGATAAATTTATATAATTCCTCTGCAGTTGCCATTTTTAGAGCCGCTTCTAAAAATTTTGGATTATTGGGATACATTTGTCGCCCAAGCGTATATACCTGCTGGGCATCTCTGGGGTTTCTAAACAAGAAAATGTAATGACTATTTAACGAAATGGTTCTAAAATGCGGATTTTTCGGAAATAAATTTTGCGCTAAAATTATAATAGAAGCATTCCGGTGATGAGTATAATTGCAAAATATTTTGCAAATGTCTTGATTAATATCAAAAAATAAATCATCGAGAATCAATAAAGTGCGCTTGCTAACATCCCAGTTATTGGGTGGTAAGCCGCTTATGTAAACAAAGGGGAAATCCTTAAACCACGGTTGAACAGACGAATAACACCAAATAACTTTCTCGGGAGGGGGTTCGATTAAATCAATTAATCGTTTTGTTAAACTTGTTTTTCCCGATTGAGAGGCACCCACAACCAACGCGTTAAACGGATGTCGTAAACGAAATTGAATATCATCTTGAGACGACATGACTGAGAGATTTCTTAAGCGGAATTTATATTTATACCATCTATGACAAAATAATAAGTCTTAACATAAGATCTTCCAACAATGTCGACTCCTTGTTTATAAAGCGATTCCTTACAACATTTGAGATAATGTGAAAAGTCTCCAATAGTCATCTTTATTGAACCGGGATATTGAACAGTTGTTAAAAAACCATAGCGTCGGTTCATAGTCGGAAAATTTTTTTTCTGTCTCGGAAGTTGAATTAATGCGTCCCCTTCAATCTTGAAATAGATTGCATTTTCGACTTCGGGAAGCTGACATTCGCATCTGAAAAGATTTTTCGAAATCTCAATTATTTCGTTTTCTCTGAGTTGCATAAACCCGTACCACATTTTCCTATATGTAGCTGAATGTCTATGAGTTTGGAAAAAGCAAAACCTGAGCCTCTGCTTTGGAATGTCTCTATATTGGCTTGTATCTGTTTTAAAATGTTGTCTAAGACAACAGAAAGGCTGCCCCAGTTTCTTTGACAGCGTGATGAGAAATGAACTCTTCTAAGATCCGTTTTTTCTTTATAAAATTCCAAAGTTGCTGAAATAAAAAAACGACATCTTTGACGACCAATTATGGTCATCAATTCTTTTTTAATTTCATTCATATGATCATCGAATAATAATAAATTATGAGTTCTTGGTTTGTAAATATATGTTGAAAAGAAGCCAGAGAAGGCATCATTTATTTTATATAACATTTTTTTTGTTTCCCTTTAAGACACATTAAGGACACAACAATTGAACCTAGTTCGCTGACCGATCCCCAATGATTAATTTTTTAAATGCATTTATTTATTTATAATTCAACTTTTTTTTTCCAGAATAGGATGTTAAATTTAGGTGAAGTTTTTTTTTTTTATGCATTATTTTTGATGTTTTAAAAAAAAAAGAATACAAACATTGAAAAGTGCATTTATTTACAATAAAGAATACAAACATTGAAAAGTACATTTATTTACAATAAAGAATACAAACATTGAAAAGTACATTTATTTACAATAAAGAATACAAACAATGAAAAGTAAATTTATTTACAATAAAGAATACAAACATTGAAAAGTACATTTATTTACAATATCAATAATTTTCTAGTGATTTACAAACAAATTTTATAATGTCCGTGAGCTAAACTATTGATATCGTCTAACAAATGACGCTTGTCGTCGAAGGCGTTTAAGCCCAACTTTGTTTGTTCTATTGTATACAGCGTGTGTTTACGGGATTGTATTAGATTTTGTGTTAAAAAATGCCGTTTGTGTGTTTCAAGGGTGTCCTTATAGTTTTGAAAAGCCAATTCATTTTTTAATATATGTTTTTTAACCCCCTTCCCTATGTTTTTCTCGTCTCCTCCTAAAACCCTATAACTATACATCTTTGCTTTGAGTCCAACAAATTCTGTCATAATTTGTCCGCACAATTCGTCTTTCCACTTGCCTATTACTTTTTTATTTACTTGCGAATATAGTGGGTGGCTTAAAGGATAATCTGAAGTGTCTAACTGATCTCGGATTTTATCGAGAATAGAAAAAAGGTCGGCAGAAGGTGGAGTAGTTATATGATAGAGAAAGCTGTCAGTATCGGTGAAGCATAGACTTATTTTGAAGGACGGAGCTTTGAATAAAGGAAGCATAGTGGAATAATGGAATTGAAAAATTTTTAGTTTAGAAAGTTCTAATATAGTAAAACCGAGATAGACTGGCTTGTTGAGAGTCAGATTTCTTTTTTTCATTTTAAGAATAACCAAATCTTCTTCTATAATATGAAAACTATCGAGAGTGGGTTTTGCCATAAGTTTTGCGGCTCTTTCCGGCTCTGTTACAACTTCTACTCGAACCCTTTTCCTTAGATTTTCTATGGTTTTGCCGTAGACACTATTGTTAAGCAACTTCCAGAAACTCTTCTCAAATTCGGACTTGGCTTGTTTACGTTGATCTGTGTTAAAATCTATATAGGGTTTCAGCCAGGGACTCTGATTAAACGAAAGAATTTTATGAATTTTTGTTAGTATAAGTCCCTGACTAAGGTAGAATTTCAAAGTTCTGTAGTGAACCGTGTAGGAAGATTTGGGGAAAAAAATGGGACAGAGTTTGATCGAGGAAGCGATGCTGTGTGGAAGAGACTTTTGAAAATCGCTCAACATGGATTCTACTATTTGTAAACGTTCTGGAGCGAGGGGAAAATCATTGTGCGAATCGTGGAGGTGTTCGGGATAGCAAAGATCAACGACAAATATATAGCCGATCGGACTGTCGTCCTGGAGAGCTAAAATATCGATTTGGTTGCATTCTTCTGAAGTCAGCCACCGAAACCTACCAGTTGGAAGAGGTTGACACATACTCCATCCGTATAAATTATTGCAATCTGTGTAAAAAAGGTATGATGTATCTTTACTTGAGTCAAATTCATCTCCCATAAAAGGATTGTTTGCTTTGGCATATCGCTTTGATATCATGGCGACTCCTCCGCGAATTTGCTCGCACGTCAGATACATGTCAGGATCGCTGATTAGATCTAACGAAACATTTGTCATTTTTAGTGCTGCGTCAAGAGAGAGAGACGGTGAAGAAAAATTTAAAATTGGGTCCAGCTGATAGTGTCTTAGACAGAGGTCTCTGAAATATTGAAAAATATCGGCTAGAAGAGCCACGTCGCCAATTAAATATATATCGTGGTAGTCTCCGAGCGTTGTACAGTTAAGTTCCTCCCATACTTGTTGCGCGAAAGCGTACGATTCGTTGGAGCAGGATTCATTTAAAAGTTTGCTGGAAAAATATTCAATGGGAGGGAGGCTTGTTTCTGAAAATTTTGAACTATCCGTCATGTACTCGTAAGGATAGACACCTTTACGACGAAGCAGATCGGTCTGGTACAGAAAACATTGGGAAAGAACCTTGAACCCATCTTGCGGTAAATTTGAACTAAGAGTATTTAACGATGCGGATAGAAATTGGAATGAATCCAAAAATATGACATCATCTACCAGAATGACCGAATATTTTTCCATATTCATAGGAATAATTTTAAGATGTTTATGAGGCACATGACGGAGAGCTTTGATTAAAAAATGGTTGTCGTAGTTCTTTGCTCCGTGTAATAAGCATCGAAATTTTGAATTATTGTGGTAATTTAAATTACAGATGTTGTGGGCGGCCCCTCTATACCGACCACTCCAATGACAATGATCGATTACTTTTGTCTTAATGTCCAATTGTTTTTTACAGATGTGGCAAGTTTGCTCGTTTAGAAAGTCATTTTTTTGTTGCTCGTTCATATCGACGGAAGGATATTTTCTGAGACGTTCTTTTAGCTTTGAAACTGTTGAGAATAAACTCAACAAGAACTTTTCCGCTGGATTCTCGCCGCGATAAATTTCTTTGTGGACGATATTTGACTCCGGATCTACCACGATATAGCAATACGAACACGGTACGTGGACAGAGTATTTGGAAGGGTCGGGGTTGGGCTGTAAAATGGCTTCGAAATCTGCGTATATAGCGAAGATCTGCTTAAAATTATTAGAAAATTTGGAAAATGAAAGCTTAGAACCTTCTTTTGGATATTTGACACGTTGAGCTCCGTGAACCCTACATGTTTTTTCATGCTCCATTACCAATTCTTTTGATTTGAAAGAATACAGACAATAGTGACAAACGTAGCGCGATTTTGAGTCAAAAAGACGATTGAAGTGCCTAATCAGAAAATAATGGCTTTTATATATAAATAAATTTATTTCTTTGCTATCTACATTTTCGGAAAGCTGGAGGGGGAAGATTTTTTTTCCTCTACACTATAAACATTGATCGCGAGAGAATTTAGCTCCTCAAAATGTTTAATGCGTTCGCGTGGCATTGGAGCTGGTATAACGCCTTTGAGATTAGAAAGAAAAGGTTCGTAGTGCTTAGAACGGTGAGGATTGCTAGATACTGGGTATAAGGCGGCAAGGATAGAGTAATAAAAACACATGTCATCGGGTGCATTTATGTTAAGTAGTGCCCTTCTATTCGCGATAAAAGCTGGTGGTTTAACACCTTGACACCCAGCATACATCGGCGTATATCTACCTATATTTAAATTAATTTCTAATAAGTTTGAAAATATAAAAGATGACCCCTCTTTATTGTATGTTAATAGTCTATTGTAAATTTGGCTTAGGGATTCTTTAACTAACCCATTCAACATTGCTGGGGTAAACACACGCTGACACTTGGAAACAAAATGGGCTCGCCTACCTGAAGCATCATTTGTCTTGATAAGTTCCACTTCCGTTTGTAGAAAAAATCGGATGGTCTTATGTCGCTGCAAGGCCTGTTGTAGAATGTCGATGATATCTGCTTCGAAGCTGTCAAGTTTTTCCTCTAGGCTGAAAACATAAATATATTAAGTATATAATTTATAATAAATATTCCTTCTTCTTACCTCGAAAAATGAAATTCCGCCTCTAGAATCCTGCTTAATGTGAGGTCGTCGACTGTGGGAGCGTTGTCGAGCCCACCCTGCTCGGGAATTCCGAGCACTTGCTCTATATCTAGTGGTGAGAGGTGAGAAAGTTCACCTGGCATACACACATCCTGTGGTGATTCAAGAATGTGTATCAAATCAATTTCTGAAAGTTCTTCCATACAGACATCTCCCGATGGTCCGAGAACTTGTTCCAATTCACAAGAGAGGTCTGGAAGTACATCTACTGTACCTTCGGTCGAGCGGAAAGACCTCCTTTCTAGATAGCCATTGAGCGCACTTGCCTCCAAGCGTAGACACCTAAAAAATAATAATAATAATAAATATATATATCAGGTTAATTCCATTCCAAATGAAAAAAACATTAGCGTATTGGTTAACTCCATTGCTCTAATGTTTTTTTTTTTTTGCTAGGTTCAAATCTCATTGAAATATTTTTTTTTAATTACCTAGTAAAATTTTTCTGATTATGAGAAAAACACATTCAAGAAACAAAACTTACCTCATGTTGGAAAAATTTAAATCCGAAACTGCTTGGTCCAGCTATTTAAGTTGTCACTTGCTCCAAAAAAAAACCTGCTGCAATCCACGACGCATAGGGCAGAATTTTAATACAAAATTTATGATCTGACTGCAATTTGAGAAAAATATCGGCCTATATGCAATTAAAAATGTTATTTAAAGTTTTTATTACCTCCATCTAAGGAATGGTCACCTACAGAGGATTTATGACAAAAAAAAAGCCAAGACACGACGTGCTGCAATTTAAAAAAGTGGTTATTACGTCCATCGAATTGTGCCAGGTCTAAGGTCAAGAAGCGGCTCTAAAAATGACAACTGCAGAGGATTTATGGGGCAAAAAAAAAAAGAGAGATCTCTTACGTTCAGACGAAATTTTACAATAGTAAAGCTCATGTGGGTGAAATTTTACAATAGTAAAGCTATGACATTTAAAAATATACACTTTTTTTTTAACATATTTGTGACACATATTTCCATAAATATTAAATTAGTTGGTAAAAGATATGACAGATTTTTTTTTTTTAATGAGCACACACTTTTTTTTGTTTTTAACATGAACTTTATTACATTTTAAACAAATATATAAGTGTTCATAGAGTCCTTCTATACATTTTTCCTCTAAGTGTCGTTGTCTTCTTCTTCGTGATTGCAAGCCTGGATTTGCAAGACCGAATTGCAAGCTTGGGAATAAGCTTCGATTATTTTTTCAAATAATTCTTTTGAATAATACCATGCGTCGCCTTCACACTCAGGTGTGTGCCTAAAATGGTCCAAAAAATCGTAATAATCATCAATAAAATTTCCACTTTCATCATACATTTGAAATAAATGGTTTTTAAAAACCTATTAAAATAGGAAACTTTTCTTTCTTCTTCTTTAGTAGAATATTCGAATGAAATAGGGAATTCATAAATTACATCTACAAATTGATTCTTTTTTAATAAAAGACCTTTCTCCAAAATTGTTTCAATAACTTCTTTAACTAAATTTGGCAAAATTTTTACTTCCATGTTGCTTTAACTCTGTATGAAAGCTAACAATATGAGAAAATATCGGCCTATATATATATGCGCCTGACATTACGTCATATACTTGTAACATGTTTCCAATAAGGAATGGTCACCTATGACGTAGGGCAATTAAAGTGAATTGGGAATCCTTAGGGCAATTAAAATGACGACCTTCGAACCGAGTCGGCAAAATGTGACCCTGACATTAATTTACATGTGATCTGACTGCAATTTGAGAAAAGATTTTATTACCTCCAGCTAAGGAATGGTCACCTATGACTATTTTAGAAGCGGCAGTGATTTATTACGGCCTTCGAAAGATCTCTCTTACGTTCCCAGCTATTTAACGCACATATAGGACATAGGCCAATTAAAGTGAATTGGGGATGCAACACATTTAAAAAAAAAAAAGTTGTATTTAAAGTTTATTACGGGGAATCTCCAGACGTAAGCCAATTAGAGTGCACAAATTTTTTGAAGCGGGCTCTAATAGGACGTACGACAATTAAAGTGAATTGGGGATGCGCTTTACTAAACTACTAGTATTCCTGCACTCCATATATAACAAGAATAATGTGGTCAGGATGGATATCATACTCGCGGTCTATTACGAAGAAGAAATGGAGCACCTCCTCGGGCTACTCACGCCTGAAGACAAGATTCTTCTCGACAAATTCTTCGACATTATCATCAAACATGTTCCGAACATGAACTCCCCAAATGGCAGGGATCTGTCTAGATTCAAGGCGGCTTTAAGCTCCTGATCCGGACGTGCCCTCGGAGAGGGCTACGTCGATTGTATATATCTCTCTTCATTCCTACCATTATTATTACCTTATAACTCCCTTTGAGTGTAAAGATTGACGAGATGTCAATAAAGTTGTTTAATTGTCAATTGTCACTCCTGCTCCAGTTGCTGTCCCAGTGGCAGCACCTGCTTCCAAGAAGCCAGCTCCTGCTTCAACCAAAAGGAAGCAACCTGAGGCACCAAACCCGCCCGCAAAGAGAACCAACACCCAGGGTCCAGCCAAGCCTGCACCTTCCCGCGCCACCAAGCCTGCCGCGCCCAGAGTGACACTCCACGGAAAGAAGTCTGCGGCCCACACCGGGGTTATCGCTGATAACCCGCAGGCTGACCCACGGGACATCCTCAAAGCTGTCCGTGCTGCCCACACTCTCCCCCAAGGCGTCTGGGCATCTCTACGCACCAGGGGAAAGCTGGTTCTCCACTCCAGCAACCCAGACACCATCCCATCAGTCACATCCTCCCTGGCCAACAAACTGGATGGCATGAAGGTCCGTCAGCAGAAGGAGATTCTTCCGTGCATCTGTCTCTTCAGAGTGGATCAGGAGACTTCCAACTCCACCATTGAAGAGACCTTCCTGGCAACCCCTGCCGTCAGCCAACTCCCTGGTGACAAGGTGGTGCGCGTGGCGCACCGTTCTGCGGTCAAGAATGGGACCTGCACTGCCTTCATTGAGGTGAACCTGCAGACCTTCAGAGTCCTGGGTGTGCGCGGGAGGATCGTGGTGGATGGTCCGTCCGCGTCTGCTTCCGCTGCTGTGGCTTCGGCCACAACTTTTCACAGTGCTCAAGGGCTCCCAAGTGCTTCCACTGCGGCGAAGAAGGTCACGAGGGTCGTGCCTGTTCCTCCCTATCCAACCAGCGCACCCCCAAGTGCGCCAACTGCTGTGCCAAGGGCTTTCCTGACAAACACGAGGCGAGAGCCTCAAGCTGCCCTATCCTGAAGTCAAGGGCTCTCTAATTCTAGGCCTCAAGGACCTCCTACCTCCACCTTCCCATGACTCTTCAACTGGATTCTGTCCTCCATGTTAGGAGCGGCTTCTTCCGAGGAAGGTGATGGCCGGCATGCGCCCTCGGGCTAGATCTTTTGATCGACAGATATCACCAACTGATGACCAAATATCCTTTAGGATATCCTGGTCTTTACAGCACTAATGAATCGGACTACCTACTAAATAAGTGGAACATGAGTCCAGACCAGAACTGCGACTGTGGACAAATACAAACAATGCACCATATCCTAAGGGACTGTCCTCGAAGATTCTTCCAGGGAACACTTGGGGATATCCACCGGTGCACAGAGGAGGCCCTGGAGTGGATTCGTCACCTCGACATTCCACTCTAGAGAAACTTGCCAACATTGTTGTATTGTGCTGTAAAAAACAATATCATACGCAATATATATATTCAACTGGATCTTCTCCCCTACCAAGACTCCTGCCTCTTCCTGTTCCCAGGCGCTGATCCCCGGCCATCTCTACGTTTCCTCCACCTCTGCGAGACATTTTGCTGCCAGATCCTCGGGTCACTTGCCATTGGAAGTCGCGTCCGGCCAAAGGTTAGAAGACCATGTCATATTGGCCAATTAACCTCAACGAAAAGCAAGCAAGCAGGCGGGGTGCCTTTGGATACACGCCGCGGTCACCTCTTGTTCACATTCCCGTCACTTTAAACAGTCCCCGCTACATTTCTGTTGTGTTAAGGTCCGTGTCAGTACCTTTTTTATGCCTGGGAAACCCTAGGTTTCAGCAAAATAATGCACAATCGCATGTTGCTGGTATCGACGATCCTTCCTACATAATAATGATATCCAGGCCAGTACATTTTCCTGATCAATCACCACTAGGACGTCTGGTCAATGGCTACCGAGTGACTGGCTCATCACCACACGCCATTCAATACTGTCGATGAACTGAGGCAGCGTTAGGAAGCTGTACCTGCCATCCAGTCTCTATTTGACTTAATGCCCAGGCGTTTAGTTGCTGCTATTGCTGCCAAAGTTGGTTCTTCTAGTTTTTGATTTCTCAGGATCCATACATACAAATTTCTTGAAAATTTAAACATTTGTTATTTTCAGTATGATGTATTTGTTCAATCAATATCACTTTATTATTTGCTCTTCCTCCTGATGTAGCATTTGTAATGGGGACAGTGGTGTGTATACATTCGACTTTTTAGGGATTAGAATAGTTTTTATTTGATTTATCCAAGTTATATCAATTAAGGAGGATCAGAAGATGAGTTTCTTTTATTGTATGAATGCTACGAGCTTTCGGGCAAAAGCCCTTCGACAGGCATGCCTGTCGAAGGGCTTTTGCCCGAAAGCTCGTAGCATTCATACAATAAAAGAAACTCATCTTCTGATCCTCCTTAATTGATATACCTTACTAGAAGAGTCTTTACCTTTAATCGTATCCAAGTTATGTTTGAAATATTTGAATTTTATTAGGAGTGTTAATGAATGTGTAGTTTTCCTTATTTTTTTATCTTTTATTTGTGGGGGACAGAGTTTCCACACCACCCAGGAGGTATCTGCCTCAACGCACTACGCTTTGTTTATAGTGGCAGTTCTATAAAAAGTTGTCTACTCCTTTCTAAAATTAGTATTTTTTAATTTATTATATTTATGGAACAAAACCTCTTAAGAAATATCCCTGTTAATTGGAACTACTGCTAATGAAATAGTTATTGTATATTTATACATTGTATAATTATTATTATATAATAGTTACTGTAAGTGCACCACATATCTACACATGTGAAAAGCACTTCTACTTTGCACTTACAAATGTGCCAGATCCCCGTTTGGTTGATTACTTGCACTCGCTGGTGGGGTTGGACTTTTGCAAGAATCGGGGCCATTGGAGCATTTTTTTTTTTTTTTAAATCAGAAAAAAGTGCCCAATGCGGGAATTGAACCCGGGTTGTAGCGGTCAAAAACCAATGGTTTAGACCATCCTTCCACAGACTCCCCCTTTTTTTTTTTTTTTTATCATTTTTGATAGACTTCAATGGACCTAAGAAGTTATTCTTCCTATGAGTTGAAGAAAATGAATTCAAAAGTTGAATATCTCAATGTTGATGCCATCACTTGAAGAGTCTATTTTAAAGAGTTCAGAATCTGAAGCTCTTCTTTATTTCAAGAAGTCTTTTGTCTGATGATGGTAACAACGCTGTTACCAACATGTCACACACTATTTATTGATTTGGTGTTATTACCTTTTGTAGCTCTCTTATGATAAATAAATAAAAATGGTTTTGTTTCAGAATCAAATAAAGCAAGTTTGGGAGATTCAAGAATGTGAAACTTATAACTGAAAAGAACAAAAATCACACACACAGAGAATTTCATTTTAAAACTAATTTCTCCATTGTGCTGGTAGAGGTAGAAATAATGTACCAGACATTATTGGGGGAGAGAAAACTTCATTAAAGATTGGTGGAGTTATTAAAAGATGTCAATTAAAACTGCTCAAAGACCTTCCCACAGCAGAAGTACAATATCATTGCTCCAATAAGTCCACTTGACAAAGTTTTGTCCTCCATAGAGCTCATCTGTGTAAAGCTGAATATGTAATTTTTCCTGATATTATTTTTCATGTATAGATCATTTTGTTTTTCCCATTTTTATGTATTTGATATTGCTCCATATCTCAGAAGAAGGCCAAGTGACGCTCACTCCTCACTTTCTTACTGCTACTCTTTTTGTGTTGTTTTTCTTGCTTCCCTCTTTCTCTTGTTTTTTTTTTTTTTTTCTTTTTCTTCTGTCTATTTCGTTATTTCCTTTGTCTCACTGCTTTGTTCTTATGCATACCTCTGGTGAATCCTGTATAGGGTCAGTGACCCTAAATAAAGGCTTTTTGTTGTTGTTGT
Organism: Cordylochernes scorpioides; assembly: GCA_030710605.1. NCBI lineage: Eukaryota > Metazoa > Arthropoda > Arachnida > Pseudoscorpiones > Chernetidae > Cordylochernes > Cordylochernes scorpioides. The sequence continues at coordinate 57,515,095 of CP092869.1, forward strand.
TGTATTTAATATTGCTAAGGCCACACAATTTGGATTATAGATTATAAACAAACTGTAATAAGAGACTAAATCCAAATAAATAAATAGTGTGTGAATATGGTAACACTGCTGTTACCGAAACATCACACACTATTTATTAATTTGGTCTTTATTACCTTTTGTTTGTATTTAATATTTAAACAATTAAAAAAAGGTCTCTGGAGATGAGTTTATTTTTATTTCAAATACCATCTCAAGACATCTCTGTCCTACTACAGGAGAACTTATACAATGAATAAAACCCAGCATCAGGCAGTGTTTTGTTCATTGTACAAGTTCTCCTATGGAAGGGCAGAGATGTCTTGAGATGGTATTTGAAATAAAAATAAACTCATCTCCAGAAACCTTTTTTAATTATTTAATTAATGTCCAGGAGATTTAAATCATTTAATGTGAAATTTATTTAATATTGTTTATAAACTTTGTTATCAGTTTTTGCTAATAAATAAAATATTCGCAATACAAAATATATCACCAATTTTGGCCCACCTTGTACACAAGTTGATAAGACCAAATAGGTTTCCTTAATGATGGATATTTCTGGAACAACAGAGTGACCATTTTCTGACAAGAGAATACAGAATGAATCAAATCACCTTGTCTGAAAACTCCGCCTTTGCCAGTCCCAAGCCCGGATGAAAAAGGAGGAGGGGGAGCAGTAACAAGCTCACTAAAAAACCTGGGCTCAGCTGGCCCGGCTGATAGTACCCTGTTAGGGCTTCTAATCCTGGGATACAGGATGAGCAGCGTTTGTACTCCATGTTAGGAGCGGCTGCACATGGTGTCTGTTCCTCATGTCAGAGGCGGCCATTTCTTTTGGAGCTAAGTCGGCCTCCCACTGAGTAGTGCTCCCAGTCTTAATGACAAAGGCAGACACATTCTACTTCACCTAGTATGGAGATAAGAAAGAAGAAGATCTTGTCTGAAGATGGTGAAAATGCTGTTCCCAAAGTCATGGAAATTGCTCATGTGGTTTTGATAGAGCACAATTTGGATTATAATGTTACCATCTTCAGACAAAAGTGCTAAATGCTGAATTCAGCACTTTTGTCTGAAGATGGTAACAACGCTTTTACTGAAACGTCACACACTATTTATTTGTATTTGGTCTTATTACCTTGTGTTCATGTGGTTTTGTTAACTTGTAAAAAGCCAAACAAAAAAGTAAATTATGAAAAAAGGCATCTCCTTATTGTGCAACTGAAAGTTGCTGATGGCTTGCGCCATTCAGTTGCACGATAAGGAGATGCCTTTTTTCATAATTATGCACCTTATCCCAGTACAATATCACATTTGTACTATTTTTTCAAAAAAGTAAATGTTAGTGGAATCCAATAAGTCTGTACATGGTTAAACATATTTTTTAATGTGTTTATACTTCTAAATATATACAATAATAATATTTATCTATTTACAAGAAGACACACAGAGTACATGTGGAGACACAATAGGGATATAAGCCCACAATAAAATTAAAAGGAAGGAGGCACATTGGATTATTTTGGCAACAGCAGCTATACCTACATTTGTCTATCCACATACAGAATGGCATTTAAAGTAACAGGATAAATATTTAAAAAATTAAAATTGCCACACAATAATAATCAAAATACTCATTGTGTGTGAAGATACCATTCTCTTTTATCCTCCAGAACTTTTCTCATTAATCCATTTCCTTCTAAAATATGCCCAAGAACCAGGCTGATGGAATGGATAATAAAATATGAAAAACTATCAGGAAGGCTAGTTTTATCAACCAAATTCTTAGCATTGGTCACAGAAGTTGGTTTGTCAGGAAAGGCATTTTCCAATATGTCGGCCTATAAAGGCGAGTTCAAAAAGCATGGTGTTACTGGAGACCAGGATTTGCTCAACAAGAGAAGAGAAAATGAAGATGAAGGGAATACAAAAAAAATCATCAATAGTATCCAATTAATACAAGTGTCTAAAACACTAAATTTTATGAATTCACATCAATAACAAACCTTTATTAACTGGCATCAATTATTGCTCTCTCACACAACTATATAGATTCTACCTTCAATATAAGAATAACACAATCTAAATCACTCTAAAACTGCCTGGAAATATCTGTATAAAGACCTTCCAGAAAACATCCTTTGTGACTATTCCAATCTGTAAATCTAAAATTATATATAGGGCTTGGTACATGTAGAAATTGTTTCAGTGTATGCTACAGGGCACAAATTGGTTAATAATGATAATTAAGGGGTAAATGAGACAAGACCAAAGTGATAATAATAAAAGATTAATTACACAATGTTTCATTATTTAAATATATAAATAAAAGTAGTACAATTAGACATTTTACTTTTATTACTAATGCGATCATGGAAAACAAATTTAGATATTAATGATATAAACAATGTGCAAGGTGTCAGTAGTGCGACCAGAGTGAACACTTGTCAATAAAGATAATTGGAACAAAAGAATAAGTTTTACAGGGCTGTGCAAGAGAAGAAACATTAAGAAAAGAGAGACATATGTAAATGGGGATATGTAAATGAATGATCACCTGTAAATAACTAACTAAATCTTTTCTAAGCAATTTTGCACCTGGGTGAATCCTGTGTAGGGCATAGGTCCCCAATAAAAGGCTTGTTGTCATTGGAACAAAAGAACAAGTTTTACAGGACTGCACAAGAGAAGAAACATTGAGGAAAGAGAGACATATGTAAATGGAGATATGTAAATAAATTATCACCTGTAAATAATTAATCTTTTCTAAGCAATTTTGTACCTGGGTAAATCCTGTGTAGAGCATAGACCCCAATAAAAGGCTTGTTGTCATTGGAACAAAAGAATAAGTTTTACAGGGATACGCAAGAGAAGAAACACTGAGAAAAAAGAGCTGTATGTAAATAAACAATCACCTGTAAATAACTAATCTTTTCTAAGCAATTTTACACCTGGGTAAATCCTGTGTAGGGCATAGACACCCAATAAAAGGCTTGTTGTCATTGGAACAAATAATTGTTGTATTACTGTGACTTCATACAACAAATGAACTTTCAGAAAAGGGAGTGCATCATGTTTATTAAAACTATATTTTACAAAATTTTTAACAATTTCAACACATTTTGTCCATCGTTTAGAAAATCAAGAAAGAAAAAAAGATACAACTGAAAAAAATTTGACAACTTTTAAAATTCTGAAAATTCAAATGGTGTGCATGAATCTTAAAAAAAAAAAGTTATTTTAAAATTATTGTTCCTTCTTTTTTAAAATTTGATCAAGTTTTTAATATTTATCAATCCCCTCTATATGCATGTGCCACATAGACAGTAGTAGGTGGTCAAAATATAGGTTTAAGAGTTAAATAATTAAAAAAACTTGAACCTTTATTTTGACAGTAAGATAGTCATGTATGTGAAAAAACAATAAAAAAATATTTTAAAAAGTCAGGTGTTGATATTAAAAATAATAAAGGCTTTTCTTGATTTGTCAAGAAATTGGGTTGGCCAAATATCACGGAACAAATTAAATAAACATTTATTTTGTTCCACTAGATGGCGCTCTGCCATCTAGAAATGCTCATGTGAACCTGGTCAGGATATGCCTTTTTTATTTTTAGTATTCTTGCATATATTTAATGAATAAATAATGCTTCTGGTATAACTTTTTATTTCTAAAGCTTTCAGACTTTTCAGCTCTTTGACAGGAGTATCACATTAACTAAACGCCAACGTGAAGGTTTATCAACATCTGATAATATTTTATGTTTTCCAGGCTCTGGCCTGAAAAGTCATTTATGTAGCCACTGGGGCCAACATGCCATCAAGTGTATCAATCTGTTAGGTTCAGATAGTTTGTGAATAAGGTTAAATCAGGTTATTTTAAAAACTGAACTATTTTCACCAACGGCGAGTAAGCCAGGTGCGTAGAATAGTACAATCATCAGCAAATTTTTACGCAGCTGCTGAAATGACTATCCAACTATTTAATACTGCTTCCATGTGGCATACACAGGATTTGTAAACACCTAAACAAATGTATAGGGAGCAATTCTATGAAAAATATCTTTAAATTTTACTTTTTAAATTACCTATACATCTCAAGTATCAGATTCATTGGATTACCAATTGCCGGTCCCAAGCCCGGATGAAAAAGGAGGAGGGGGAGCAGTAACAAGCTCAGTAAAAAACCTGGGTTCAGCTGGCCTGGCTGATAGTACCCTGTAAGGGCTCCTGATCCAGGGATACAGGATGAGCAGCGTCTGTACTCCATGTTAGGAGCGGCTGCACATGGCGTCTGTTCCTCAAGTCAGAGGCGGCCATTTTTTTTTTGGAGCTAAGTCGGCCTGCCACTGAGTAGTGCTCCCAGTCTTAATGACAAAGGCAGACGCATTTTACTTCACCCAGTGTGGAGATAAGAAAGAAGAAGAAGAATTAACTAAAATTTTGAATTTTTATAAGTTTTAAAATAAATGTGGTGGGGAGTGAGGAGTTAATTTTGATGATAGCAACTGGAGGCAGTGAAGAGGTGGCTGTTTGTAATGTGGGGGAAATAGTATTATAATTCATTATAACCTCTTTAATTCAACACTAACATAAATAGTACGAAAGTGAAACTGTACTGGGATCAAGTGGATAAATTAAGAAAAAGGCATCTCCCAATCATGCAACTAAAAGTTGCTGATGGCTTGCAACATTTAGTATTTTTGACCAATGACAAAGTAGTTTCCATGGGATCTACAAGAATTTGTAAATTACCTTATAAGTTTATTGTGCAATATAAATTTATAAAGAGGAAGCAATCCCTCGAAATATTATGAGAAAAAAAAATTTTTTTTTTCTTTTACAGATCCAGGTACACCCTTGTTTATATATTTATTCCAACAGATGGCACAAGCCATCAGCAACTTTTAGTTTCATAATCAGGAGAAGCTTTTTCTTAACTTACTTTTAAGTTTTCAAATCCCTATCAACCTATTTACTTTAACCAGCTCTTTAATTGATCTGAAAATTCTGATCCCTCGGAGTATTGAATAAAAGAAGTTGGAGGCTGTGTCAAAGTTGACTGCTGTAAGCAGAAGGTAAAGGAGTGTTAGATTTATGGTCCTCTGGTCAGAAATGCTACATCACACACCACAGTTTAATTATTCAGTATCTTGATGGTGTAAACTATATTTAGATACAAAGGAGGAGCAAATACCACAAAAAATTCATTTCTTAAGAAACTTTTCAGCATAAAATAACTGGCATAAACAACAGGACTAGATCCAAAAAATGAGTTTTCTCTGGAAAAAATGTTGATATGAAATACTTGGCTTTTAGAACCTTTCAACATCCTTGTTTGCGATATCCTTGGAAATCATTTAATGACTACTTCTAAGCCATGTTGTAGAGCCTTGTTAACCATCAAAGATGGTCTTCTTCTTTCTTATCTGTACTCAATCATATTAGGGTATCAAGCTTGTAAAGCTTGTTGATGGTGTCTGTCAGGGATGAGTAGAGCTCATCAATGGATGAGTCAATACAGTCAATAATGTGTTTTGGAGTTGCAGGTTGAGAATTGCACTTAGTACATAGTGGGAAAACATCAAAGATGGCAAATTCTAAGTTTAACCATTATTGCTAAAACTTGCCAAACAACACAATCTCCAACAACAAACTGCCATTATTATGTAACACAAAACAAATATATTTACATATCTCAACAACACCTGGTATGATAATCATGGCCGATAGTGAATGCATGTAGAAAGTATTTTGACATTTGCACTTAAAAATTAATCAGATCCCCATTTAGTAATTTACACCCACAGGTAGAGTTGGACCATTGCAATATTCAAAGGCCGATGAAGCAATTTTTCTTCAGAAAAAAAAAGTGTCCAATGTTGATCCCAGGTGAAAGATCAACAGTTTATACCATCCCTCTACCACTTCAAATATAATTGATTCTCTATTGTCTTGTCACTGGGGATTCTCCACCAAACTACAGCAGTGGCACCATGTACATATTCATTGTATACATAGTGTTTTGTATATATCTAATTATTTATTTAAAACAATAGTTCAGACTGTGTGCTTTTGCATGTATTGATAAGATGTCAATAAATACAAGAAAATAATCCAATTAATCCATTTGATTATGCATTGGATCATTTTGGAATCCATTGGATTAGGTCTTATTTTCTTTCTATGCTTATCCTAGTACACGTGGTACAGGCCATGATAATCATGGTGGGTAGAAGTAGGCGACTGCTTTTACTGTAAAGGCATCACATGTCTACACATTTGAAAAGCAGGGTCTTATTTTCTTGTATCTATAATCCAAATTGTGCTTTATCAAGATGTCAATAAAATGATGTTAATTGTCTATTCAAGACCTTGCCCCAAGTTTAAAGTCCAAATTGGTCATAAATCCAGTTATTTTTATCATAACTAGGTGCCATCACCCATTTCAAGGTGTGCCATCAATTGTCAACTAATTCTCAATTTCCTGTCTAGCTTCAAGGTGGAGCGACACTGGTCAATAGAGCCAATATCCAATCAATGAAAAGTATTTGTGAATTCAAATAAGGTAATTTATAGATTTAAAAACAGATACCCAATTCAAAAACAAAAAAATTTGGTCTTGTATACAATCAATTTATAAAGTAAGAATTTGTGACTTTAAAATCTTGGGTTTGGATGAAATGTGTCTTATTTCCTATTTGTTTTAGTACAAAATCTGGTCGGTTTTCAACTGAAAATTAATGGTACAATGCATCTTTGTAATTTAAAGGAGGCAAACAAAGAGCTGTAAGGTAAAATCAGATCAACATCAAATATGAAAACACACATTAAAAACTATATCATAAAACAAGTGTTCATTGTTTATGAAAAATCAGAAACATTACCTTTAACTACAACACAGGAAAATAAAATGATAAGGTACAATTTGGATTATAGATTAGAAACACAAGGTAATAAGACCAAACCAAATAGTGTGTGACATTTCAATACTTTTGTCTGTTGATGGTAACAACACTGTTACCAAAACAACACACACTATTTTTAAATTTAGATTTGATCTCATTACCTTGTTTTTCAAAGAAGAAAAAAAATTAAACTTTAGGTTTCTAAACAGATACTCAATCAACTTTGTCAAAATGATGAAAAATGGAATTAAAAGTAAATATACTCTAAAAATTCAACACAGGCCAGAAAAAATCTTTCCAAAAACATTAGCAGGAGTTCCAAGGACAAGATTCCAGACTAAGAGATATTAACTTTTTTTAAAAGTTTATAAATGTGACAAACTCTGCTAATAAAAAATTAATCTGGGCTGCTCTTTTTGAGTGGCATACAATATGTTTATAAACGAATAAAATAAAGCATCAAGGGCTGCGTATCTTTATTGCGCATTATTAGATATGCAGCCCTTGATGCTTTATTTTATTCGTTTATAAATTGTACAGGGTTTTTCAATCTATACAATATGTTATTATCAACTGAACTTTTTTATTATTATCCCTAGTACGTCTGGTGTACAGGCCATGATAATCATGGTGGGTAGAAGTTGGCGACTGCCTTTACTGTAAGTGCACCACCACATATCTACAAATGTGAAAAACAATTTGACTTTGCACTTATAAGTGTACCAGAGCCCTGCTTGATTACTTGCACTCGCTGGTAAGGTTGGACTTTTACAAGAACTAGGAACTATTGGAGCTTTTTTTTTTTTTGTTAGAAAAAAAGTGCCCAATGAGGGATTTGATCCCAGGCCATAGGGGAATATGTAGTATGTACGTGGTAAATTAAGCATCTCCTGATTGTACAACAGAGTATGGCTTATGCTACCATCTATTAGAATAAACTATTCTTTTTATTTTTTTTTATATTCTGTGATTTTTAAAAAATAATAATTAGTTTATTCTAAAAGATGACAAAAGCCATCAGCAATGTTCATCTGCATAATCAGACTTTGTTTTCCTTAAACAAAGTCGCATTAAAACTTCATCTGTGTTGGATCTAGCTGAAGGATGAAGGATATTAGAAAAACTAAAAGAGCAAAAACACAAGGTAATAAGACCAAATCCAAAAAAAAAGTGTGTGATGTTTCGGTAACAGCGTTGTTACCATCTTCAGACAAAAGTGCTGAATGCCGAAATGTAGTCTGTTTACCATGTGTTTATAATCTATAATCTAAATTGTATTTTATCATGAAAGAGCAAAATTTTACAACTGAGCTTCTATACTGACTGTTGGATGGGACCACCTGTCTATACTGGATAGCCTGATACAATTTGGATTACTGGGATGAGAAACACAAGGTAAAAATACCACATCCAAATAGAAAAGCTCAAATTAACGTTCATTGAGAACTCATGTCTGAAGATGGTAACAAACTTGTTATCAAAATGTCAGTTTACCTATTTAAACGTGGTCTACTATGTGTTATGTATACCCTACAAATCTTAATGAGATTAAACATTTTCTACCACAATTTTCATGTTATTATTTTTTATCTTGATCTGTGGCACAAACATGCTGGCTCCAGGTACAGTAGAACTAACTCCCTGTAAAGGACAACACCTAATTACAGAGTCAAAGTGCCCATTAGGGAGAGAGGTGTCCTCTTACCAGAGAGTTGCTAAATAATAAACATGGTAATTTTGCAAATGAAAACTGCGCATTGTGGAGAGGTGTTCTCTAGCGAGAGTGTTCTCTCATGGAGCTTCTACTGTAATCAGAAAAACAGAAAGGGATTCAAGTCTAACTAACTTGCACCACAATTTAAAGATGAGGAATATAAGCAAATACACTTGTTTGTACTACATTTTTGAAAATACAACAGAAGCACATACAAAACAACAAATATAATAAACCAACTAATTCAAGTAGAGAGATCAAAATAGAATTAAAAAACTAAAAGAACAAAAAAATACCCCATAGTGATGTCTTTAATTACAATGTGGAGTAGCATAAATGTGGTCAAATGATGTTTGTTCAAAATCTATAACAATGCAAAAATCAACACAAAGCTATATACAAATGGCAAGATTATAACAACTACTATTCTGGCAATTATATATATATATATATATATATAGCACATATCACTGTGACAACATTTTTGATCTTTTGGGAATAAAAATGACTGAAAAATATAATACAGTAGAACCTCCCTGTAAAGGACATCTAATTGCAGAGTCAAGGTGTCCTTTAGGGAGAGGTGTTCTCTAACTGGAGAGTTGCTAAATATTAAAAATTGTAATTTTGCAAATCAAAACTGCCCTTTATAGAGAAGAGTCCTCTCATGAAGGTTCTACTGTAATGGCACAGAATGGTTTCCAAAATGAAATGTGCATTTTGGCATTGTGAACATAGCAAAGCTCCCGTTTTTGAATAGCAAACACCAACAATACAGCTTTATTCTAGAATACAAGGTAATAAGACCAATCTAAATAAATAAATAATGTGTGACGTTTCAGTAACAGCGTTGTTAACAAAATGTCACACACTATTTGGATTTGGTCTTATTACCTTGTGTTTATAATCTATAATCCAAATTGTACCTTATCACTTTATTCTAGAATGCCATCCCTTCCGTTACATATCTCATTGAAACAGAAGCTATGGGAATTACAAGATGACCAGACCCCCCAAATAAGTATAGTCCATAGGTTCTCTCATTAACAGCTTTGCTTTATAATGAGAAGGTACAATTTGGATAAGAGGTGACCTAATCCAATGCAGAGAGAATCATCCCATATAATTTACTTATCTGGATTTGCTACATCTTCCAACCAATAGACTTGTAGTACTTTAAGGATGATAGAAATGCTGTTACTGACAGAGACATCTATTGAATTTACATATCTCTTAAGTACATATGGTACAGCAGTGATGATAATCATGGTGGAGTAGAGACCTTTTACTCTAAGTACACCACATATGTAAGAAGCAGTTTGACTCTTACACTAAGGTGCCATAGCCCAGTTTGGGTATCAGCACTCACTGGTGGATTAGTAAACTTGAAGCCATTGAAGAAATTTATCAGTTTTAAAACCCTGTGCTATACAAGTCCTGGATGCTGAGTAAATAGGCCCCACCTTTGTCTCTGTGAGAGGTATCTTAAAGCTCTTGAAACCATTTATTGTTGTAAGAACTGCATATTATTGTCATTGTTAGCTCTTCTTTGTGCTACAACCATCTTTCTTATCTCTACTCAATCAGGGTATCAAGCCTGTGGAGCTTGAGATGGTGTCTGCTGGGGATGAGTAGAGTTCATCAATGGATGAGTCAATACAGTCAATGATGTGGTTTGAGGTTGCAGATTCTATAGAAGGAAAATGACATCATTTTAATGCTCACCAACAGCCAATCAGGAAACCAGCTTTTTTCATCAGTGGCGTATCCAAGGTGACCTAACAGCTCAGCTTCCTTAGTGCCTTGTAAATCTGATTTCTAAACTATTGGGTAGGGGTCAGTTAGCAAGCCAACACAGCCACAAATATTGCAGTAAGCAATGAGGCCAACTCTTAGGAGCCAAACCAAATACTAGGAGGAATGCCAAAATCTGTACATATCCATTAACAGATGAAGATATTAAACACAAATTTTAATTTTAAAAAAATAATAATTAAATGAGAATACCATTAATTGGGGCACATTCTTGATTCCCAGTAGTTAAATTTGTCTTCAAAATAAATTATATATTAAAAATAGAATGAATGAGAGAGAAGAAAAAAATAACCCAAATAGAGGGTCTAAAATCTGTAATACAATGGGGGAGTGCCAAGTAAAACTGCTACATTGCTGGGGGATGGACACCTTTAACAATTTAGATGGGGGGGATAGAGGGTAAATACTTTAAATAAAAGGTACTTGTTACACAATCTTTTTTTCTGTTGTTTCAAAAAGGTAATAAAAACTTTGAGAAATAAACAAATAGAATTTAATGTATGACTTAATGACTAACCTTGGCAACAAACATGCAATTCATTCCCACACACATACATCTCTAACAACACAACACTTGCCTGGACAACAGCAGCAGGGTTAGGTGGTGGCAGCACTGAAGTTGTTGGAGTAGAAGCCGTTGAGGTCCAGGCGGTAGAGCATGTTGACCATCTTGTCGTTGCAGTTGTCCTGGCCGTGGTCCGAGATGAGCAGGAGCAGTGAGAGCAGGGAGGATGTGAAGTCCTTCTGGAATCCCTCGATCTTCTCCTGGCTCACGGCGGACTGCTGCTCCCCCTGTTGGTGGTGGGCTGCTTGCATGTGGTCCGCGAATGCCACGCACACCCTGAGCAGCTTACGTACCGTACGCAGCAGGTCAGGGTGTGTCAGCATGCAGTCCTTCAGGCAGCTGTCCAGGAAGTCGCTGTGGCACGCCAGCACCTCGTCCACGTTGCTCACCTCGTGCATCTTCTTCAGGAAGCTCAGCCAGTTGGGCTCCACCACCTCAAACATCATGTAGTACTCCAGGTTCTGGATGAAGTTGAGCATGCGCTGGCGGAGGGCGAAGGCCGTGGAGAAGGTGGCAGTCTTGTTGAAGGTGGCCTTGGCGGAGTTGTTGATGAGCCAGACGGTGCCCAGCCCCCGCTCGACATGCTTGCAGTACAGCAGGTGCCTGAAGAGCATCTGGTAGCAGGCCAGCACCTTCCTGCTCAGCACCAGAGACAGGGGCCACTTCACCTCGTAGTCAAAGGCAAAGGCCTCTAGACCGGTGACTGGAGGGGCATCTATGTTCTCTTCCCCTTGAGTGGGAATCCTGAGGATCTTGAACATCTGGGAGAGCAGGTCGTAGGGGAAGAGCTCCACCCTGACGTCATCCTTGTACTTGTCCGAGTTGACCACGCTGGTGCGGAGGGCCAGCTCCACCAGCGACTCCAGCCGGGTGGGCATGATGTCGTTGATGTCCTTGCCCAGCTCCTCCTCTGCCATGTCCAGGAACTGCACGATGAAGTCTCCCTGGTCCATCAGGAAGTAGTGTTTGAGGGACCTCAGGCGATTCAGCAGGTCTGAGCCCTTCATCAGCAGGTCCAGGAGCTTCTTGCTGGCAAACTTGTAGGCTGTCTCAATCTTCACAACATAGAGCCTCTCTGACATAGTGTATTCCAGGCTCTCAGCATGGGGGCACTTGATGACGTCCCCGCACTGCCGGATGACATTGAGGTACTTGCCCGTGCGCAGGATCATATCCGCCACACTTTCCAGAAATACCGGGATCCTGTCCCGACAGAGCCGGTATCTTTTCTCCCAGTAGTCATCACAATAATCCTGGGAGAGCTCGTCCCGCTTACCATGCTCATTGTCTTCTACTAGGAACTCCAGATAGGGGTCAGATATGATGCCTTTGTAGATCCACATCTCAAGAATCTCAAAGTATGGCGCGCAGGACGCCTGCGTAAGATACAGACCTATTTCCTGAGCTTTGGGATCTCCAGTCATTGCGGTTGTTCTTTCATGCAGAATTGACAGAACACTTCCACCATATGCATTACCCTTGTTGATGCTCATGGCGAGTGATGCTAGGACTTCCATGGTCCTCATGGTTGGCTGGATATAGAGCCAGAGTTTCTGCAGGGACAGCATCTGCTGGGAATGTTGGTGCTCCAACTGTGCAACCAGCACTAGGTAATCCTTCAGCAAGGTTCTAAATGCTGCTGCAAGGGAATGGTTCACCAGGCCATACTCATATCTCGACTTTTCCTCAATAAATTTGATCACTATTGAATAATGTTGACATAATGGGAAGATACGTTTGACAAATTCTCTTAAAGATGGATCAATAGTTTCATCTTTGATATATTGAATGGATTTTTGTTCACTTACAGCTTGAAATGATATATAATCACCATCAATTCCTGTTAAGGAATATAAAATGTCATCAATTAACAAGCTCTCTTGAGATTTAACTGGTAATATTCCTAATGGGCCAAATTCATGTTTGTCATATGGAGAACTTTGGAGAAAATTCCAAGACTGATAAGGGCGTTCTCTAACCCATTGTGGAATATTTGGAATGTGAGTTGTATTTATTTTTCGGCCACAATTATCTTTACTAACAGGATATGTTGCCCATTGTGTTTTTGATGTAATACTCTGTAATCTATCCTTAAGATTGAGTATTTCTCCCTCAATTAGATTATAATTTTTTAGTGGCATGTGATATTTTTCATCTTTACTTATATTGCTCTTTAAAAAATGGAGTATTTTTTCATCTGTCGAAATGCATGCTAACAAATAAACAAATGAATCAAGTTCACGAATGTTTCTTGATTTCATATTATCGTAGAGATTCATTATAGTTTCAGCATTTTCTGAATTTTCTGTTAACTTTTTTAAGGCCGTTAGTGGCGATATTTTTGACGTGATATTTGGCGTTCTGTTTTTGAGTAGATATTCGGAAAAATAATTGGCTGATAGGTCTTCATTAGCTTTTTCTTTGAATTTTAAATGCGTAAATAACTCGCTAACAAGGTGATGTATCTTAAACTCACTCATTGTCCTTTATGTAGCGCAGGAATCAATAGTTTTAAAATACAAAAAATGTAAATAAATAGAATCGTTATATCCAAAGTAGGCGGGAGATAAAATAATACTCTGCGTAAAATCTTAAATTTCTTGACAATTAAAGAATCAAATCAGATTGCTAAAAATGTTTAATATCGACAATAATAATTTTTCATTAAATATATTAAAATTTCTTTATTCTCAAAAACTTTTTCATAATTTGCCAAAACATATATTTAAAAAAATGTCAGAGATTCCTGCTATAATTCTCAACAAAAAGAATAACTCCGTCTTATTCACAACAATAAATAAAGTTTGAATTCAAAATTTGAACAAAATAGTTGAAATTTCTCGCTAAAAAAAATCTATTCCTTAGTTAAAGACGTCTTAAAACAAAAATTTTATTAGGAAAAAATGCCACTTTCCCTAATTTGGTTATAGAAGGTTTTGACTAAAAGTAAAGTTTCTTTCAGACGAGGCAAAATGTTACTTAAATTGTGCAAGTTGACTTTTAACATAGGTTTAAGTACATTACCAAGATGCAATAGGGTGAATCCTGGATATTATGAGGTAATGGGCAACGCGTTTATTTATTAAAGCTATAAGCTTGGAGAGCTTTCAGACAATAACGTCCTTCAAAAGGCTGAAATACGATACAAAAACTTGAGGAAAAAGTAATAATATATATAAAAAGAGTTAAAATCCTCTGAAGAGTATAAGTATAAGAATTCAAGACATGCGAGGATGTGTTTCTTAATGGTTTTAATATGGGCGAGCTTTCGGGTTATTAACCCTTCTACAGGACATCATATCTGAGTAAAACTGCATCTTATATACATATCCATATTGAGAAAATTAGCATATATACAAGAAAACTATAAACATATTATCAAAATTGGTGAAAAATTAAAAATAAGAAAAATCTGCGTGTTCTGAGTATGCTAAGAAGTAAAATCAAAAATAGTTGTACAAAAGGATACGGTTCAATTTAGGGCTGCAATAGTAAAACGATCTAAAATAAAACTCACTGGCAATGGTCACCTAAGGTACACTATGGCAATATTGCATTGTATATATCAGGGATGTCTATGTGTCTGTTAATACTGTTATGTCTTAAAGAGAGTAACGCCTCGACGACCAACCTTCTGTATTTGTTCGTGATTCCTGAATAATATGCCTGTGGTTGAGAGGTATCGAAAGAATGTGCTGTCTGTCTAATGTGTTGTACTATAAGGGATCTAGGTTCACTGTTTCTGATGTTTCTATGGTGTTCATCCATCCTATCTTTGATTCTACGGCCTGTTTCTCCTATATACAAACTATTGCAATCTGAGCATTTTAAGGAATATATGGAGTTTGTAAAGTATGGTAGGGTAATGGGAAAACTATTTCTGGTGATGGGGTTTCTAACTATTGTTTCTAATTTAGGAGTGTTGGTATAGAAGGTACGTATTCCGTGTTTGTTTTTTAAGTATTTAGCTATGTTGACACTGTGGGCAGAGTAAGGGATGATGCAAGTCGATCTATAAGTCTGACTGCTTAGCTGTTGTTGTGGATTGTAAAAGTGTCGGAGAATGAAGTTTCTGGGGTAGCCTGAGTTCATTAGGTGATTAACCACGATCTGGGTCTCTGTATGTTTAAATTCAGACGTTGAACAGTGAGTAAAAATACGTTTTGAGAGGGTTTTGACCGTATTAATTTTATGGCTAAGGGGGCAGTATGAGGTATAGTGTATATAGGAGGGATGAAAGGAGGGCTTATAGTATACGTTGGTAATATACCTGCTATTTTGTTTTGTGATCATGATATCCAAGAATGCCAAGGAACTATTGTTTTCTTTTTCGAATGTGAATTGGATGTCCGGAAATAGTGAATTTAATTTAGTATGAATACTGTCCAAGGATTCTATATTAATTATGCAGAAAATATCGTCTATGTATCTAAACCAGGTATGAATATCTGCTGGGAAGTGACTTGTAATTAAACTGTCAATTTTTCGCATAACTATTTCGGAGAGTGGTGAGGACAGAGGGCTACCCATGGGAGTACCCTTGGTTTGCCTATAGTAACATTTATCAAAATTGAAAATACTATTGCTTAGACAGATTGAAATTAAGGTGGATAACTTAGATATCATATCTGCTGTATACCCGTGTGTCCGGAGGAATTCTGTGGTGCATTCTAAGATGAGGGAGTGGGGGAGACTGGGGTATAGATTGATGACATCAAAAGAGATCATAAGACTGTTAGGGACTACCGGTAATTGCTGTATATGGTCTAAGAATTTAGGTGTGGAAGAGAGGGCGCCGCCTCGACGTCCATCTCTTCCACACCTAAATTCTTAGACCATATACAGCAATTACCGGTAGTCCCCAACAGTCTTATGATCTCTTTTGATGTCATCAATCTATACCCCAGTCTCCCCCACTCCCTCATCTTAGAATGCACCACAGAATTCCCTCCGGACACACGGGTATACAGCAGATATGATATCTAAGTTATCCACCTTAATTTCAATCTGTCTAAGCAATAGTATTTTCAATTTTGATAAATGTTACTATAGGCAAACCAAGGGTACTCCCATGGGTAGCCCTCTGTCCTCACCACTCTCCGAAATAGTTATGCGAAAAATTGACAGTTTAATTACAAGTCACTTCCCAGCAGATATTCATACCTGGTTTAGATACATAGACGATATTTTCTGCATAATTAATATAGAATCCTTGGACAGTATTCATACTAAATTAAATTCACTATTTCCGGACATCCAATTCACATTCGAAAAAGAAAACAATAGTTCCTTGGCATTCTTGGATATCATGATCACAAAACAAAATAGCAGGTATATTACCAACGTATACTATAAGCCCTCCTTTCATCCCTCCTATATACACTATACCTCATACTGCCCCCTTAGCCATAAAATTAATACGGTCAAAACCCTCTCAAAACGTATTTTTACTCACTGTTCAACGTCTGAATTTAAACATACAGAGACCCAGATCGTGGTTAATCACCTAATGAACTCAGGCTACCCCAGAAACTTCATTCTCCGACACTTTTACAATCCACAACAACAGCTAAGCAGTCAGACTTATAGATCGACTTGCATCATCCCTTACTCTGCCCACAGTGTCAACATAGCTAGATACTTAAAAAACAAACACGGAATACGTACCTTCTATACCAACACTCCTAAATTAGAAACAATAGTTAGAAACCCATCACCAGAAATAGTTTTCCCATTACCCTACCATACTTTACAAACTCCATATATTCCTTAAAATGCTCAGATTGCAATAGTTTGTATATAGGAGAAACAGGCCGTAGAATCAAAGATAGGATGGATGAACACCATAGAAACATCAGAAACAGTGAACCTAGATCCCTTATAGTACAACACATTAGACAGACAGCACATTCTTTCGATACCTCTCAACCACAGGCATTGTTAAAACTATTTTACCTTTCTTTTACTTTGTACATAGAATGAGGGACTTAGGTGAAGGGAGACGAGCAAGATATCGACATGGTCGGGGAAAGCCCCAGCTGACACGAGGGGGCAAAGGTCACCAGATGGCCTGGGGAGGCGAAGTCAAGTGGAAGTTTGGAATTTGTTTGGTTGTTCTGCAGGCCCGGGACAGCCCGCCATGTGGCGTCTTCTTTTGTTTTTTTTTCTCTTAGTTGGAAGCAGCGGACCAGGCGAGGCAGACGCGTCTTAGAGTATCCCACAAGCAGCGTCTTGTGGACGGAAAGACGTTCGAGAAGTATCCTACAAGCAGCGTCTTGTGGACGGAAAGAACGTCTTGGAGTATCCCACAAGCAGCGTCTTGTGGACGGAAAGACGTCCGAGAAGTATCCTACAAGCAGCGTCTTGTGGACGGAAAGAACGTCTTGGACTATCCCACAAGCAGCGTCTTGTGGACGGAAAGAACGTCTTGGAGTATCCCACAAGCAGAGTCTCGTGGACGGAAGGGACACGGAAAGAACGTCTTGGACATCGCACAACGCGCGACAAAGTGGAAACCAAGTCAAGCCAGCGACGGCGTTGCCACCCGAGGTACTGTACAACGCTCGACACCCCCCCCCTGCCATTTATTTTTATCTCCCTTCCCTAAGACTACTTCAATTTTACTTTAATTTTTTTGCTTAACCTTTTTTATCGTGTTTTTATGCATAATTCTTTACATATATAAGTATAATAGTTTTTAGCCCTGTTTTAATATTTAAATAAAACCATAATTCTTTATATATAAGTGTAATAGTTTTAGCCCTTTTTGTTTTAAAGCTTTAAATAAAATCTTTTGTTATACTGTGTTTTATGTGCATTTATTTCCCCCATTGTTTTTCCTTTCAATCGATCACCCTTTTTTTGTTTTTTAAACGAACACGAACAGGCATATTATTCAGGAATCACGAACAAATACAGAAGGTTGGTCGTCGAGGCGTTACTCTCTTTAAGACATAACAGTATTAACAGACACATAGACATCCCTGATATATACAATGCAATATTGCCATAGTGTACCTTAGGTGACCATTGCCAGTGAGTTTTATTTTAGATCGTTTTACTCTTGCAGCCCTAAATTGAACCGTATCCTTTTTGTACAACTATTTTTGATTTTACTTCTTAGCATACTCAGAACACGCAGATTTTTCTTATTTTTAATTTTTCACCAATTTTGATAATATGTTTATAGTTTTCTTGTATATATGCTAATTTTCTCAATATGGATATGTATATAAGATGCAGTTTTACTCAGATATGATGTCCTGTAGAAGGGTTAATAACCCGAAAGCTCGCCCTTATTAAAACCATTAAGAAACACATCCTCGCATGTCTTGAATTCTTATACTTAATAATATATATGTATACAAGCTCACACAAACACATTGGGCGCCCCTCTCGATGCCATCTATTGACCGTCGCCGCAAATTAGCGGTCTTGGGTCTGTGACAAAGTCACAACACCAACTTTGGCAAACTGAGAAGTGTCCACCTAAAGACCCATTAGGCCGAAACCATTGTCTCTAGGTGGAACGCTTCTCAGTTTTCCAAAGTGGGTGTTATGGCTTTGTCACTGACCCAAAGCCACTAGTTTGCGGCGATGGTCAATAGATGGCGTCTAGTTTTTACATTTATTTTTATGGGAAAAGCGCTCTATGCTTTTATAGATCAAACTCCTCCCCCCCCCCCCCCCCGAAAAAAATACCCTTTCTTTATATACATGTAGCAATTTATATAAATATAATATTTGGTGTTTTTTTGCATACAATTTGTTGTGGATTGTGTGTGTGTGAAAAGAAAAATAAATTTAGAAAGGCAGGAATTATGAGAGGTTGTTTTTTTTTATTAATATAGAACAAAAAAAGGGAACTTCATGAATTAGATGGTGAGATGTCTATGGGTGGAAAATATATTGGGCGTTATTCTGATTTAAAATGTGTAGGTACTGTGAAGGGAGGTCAATTTTGCGGCTGATACTATTGATTTGGATTGAGGTGGAAGGCTTATATGAAGAGAAGAGACATTGTTGTTTGTTTCTTATATTCGAATAATGTGCTATGGCTTGATTTAAGTTGAATGTGTGGCCTGTATTGAGAATATGCTGGTAAATTTGAGATCTTGTGTCTTTTTTGTTAATACATCTTTGATGTTCAGTCAGACTGAAGGAGATGGAGCGTCCATTTTCGCCAACATATAAGTCGTTAGGTTATTGTATATGGAGCCAGTTTAAAGGAGTGGATCAGAAAAGCAATTATTTATAATGGGGTTTCAAAGTACGCGACCAATGTTTAGGGGGTTATTAAAATATATTGATATATGCCATACTTTTTGAGAGTTTTAGCTATTTTAATGTTGATGGAGAAGTATGCGATTGAGAAAATAGACCTGTATATAAATGGGGGTGGTGGGGATTATTCAGGTTGTGAGTCTGGTTATGGATGAAGTACTCAGACTAACTCATGGCCATTGAATGGTTGTGTTTATTGTTGTTGTTTTTTTTTCAATGGAACTAAATAAATGGAATGAGAACAATGTGTGGATAGGCGTTTTGTCAATGTTTTTACTGTGTTTATTTTTATGACTAATAAGGAAACTTGAGGTGAAGTGGGTGTATGATGGAGCTATGTGTGTGTGCGTTTTTTAATTTATTTTTTATTGTTACGACTCTTCTCAGCCGTCGATGTTTGTGTGCAAGGTTTCTGAGAAAACAATGTGGGTTCGTTTTGGATACAGCTTAGTACTATGGATTTATTACCAGAGCTTCAAAAAGGACATTAATAACTAGACATAGTAGATGAACTTGCCTTCAATGTCCGCCCCGGGTAGGTTCCTCCTCGTCGTCCCGGAGCCCACCTCCCGTATAGCCAACTTGCCGCGTCTGTCGTCATCGCCGTTCTCCTTGCTGCAGGTCCCGTTGTCACCAGAAAGACTTCTTCCCCCCAGAATGCCATGTCTTCTCGGCGCACAAACCCCCGGCAGGCCGCCGGCCGCTATCTCGGCTCCTCTCTTCACGACGACACCAGCTGGACTCTCCCTGTCTGCCGCCCCCTCCTCTGGAATTTGTCAATCCACACCTCCTTGTGGAGGGGCCCCTGCATACTTTCTTCTCTGGCTTTGCCCACATCTTCTCTTCCTCTTATTTGCTGCACCGCTTCAATATAATAAACTGTGTAGTGGGATCTAGATAAATATCTGATGATGAGTATGTCCAAAAATGGAATAGTGTTATGCTGTTCGGATTCTGTGGTTAAGAAATGTCTAGGTGGTAATTTTGTAATGATTGTATAATAATATGTGTTTCACTGTTTTAAGGACATATGCAAAACACATCATCTATATATCTTCCCCTATGCAATGTCCTCCTTGCGCCGCAGATTGATCTATCTATCCAAACCTGCCATAACAGCCTCAGCCATAACACAGTGGATAATGGACTACCCATTCGGTTTTTTTTATGAGGGTCACTCCAAAGTTTTTGCGAAAAGTTTGCCTTTAGATACGTGTCTCGGTCATCTATTGTTCACATTCCCTGAACATTGAACAGTCCTGTTATATTTATGATGTGTTAAACCTCGTGAGAGTATCTTTTATTTGAGGCCTGTCAAATGCTACGTTCAGTAGAATAATGCACAACCAGACGTTGCCAGTATTGAAGACTTCCTACATACAGAAAACGTTCGGCTGCAACCCTGGACAGTACGCTTTCCTGAACTGTCACTAATTGAAACCGTCTGGTCAATCGTTGCTGAACGACTTTCTCGTCATCCAACACCAGTCAATACTGTCCATGAACTGTGGCATCGTGTTAAATATGCATTTGATTCAGTGCCTAGGCTTATACGTGTTGTTATTGCTCATAGAGGAGGTTCTTCTGAGTACTTATTTCTCAGGATCTACATTTCAAAATTTCTTTAAACTTTAATCACTTGTTCTAACCCAGTATAATGTATTTTACCTGTGTTGGAATAGCGATCAAAATTGGCGTGGAGCATTGGGGGATCGACCAATCAATGGCCGCGGCGGCGCTGCGGTCGACGTCAATATATATAGTCTTTGTCTCTCGCCTTCCTATATATACTTGCCTTTAAAATGTTGCTACTCTCTTTAACATCTTGTTTAAGTTACTTTGTTTAATAAATAATCCTTTTATTCCTTGATTCAATCTCAAACTTCAACAGGTTATGGGCCCAGCACGCTTCCACTGCGCCTAAAAGGATTAACCGCCAGCAGTGGGTAAGCCTTTGTTTTGCTTGAAGTTTAGGCGTCAACCGCCAACCATAACCCTAGTTTCTTTTTGTCGTTGGCCGATTCCAAGACAAAGAAGATGAGCGAAGATTGTCTTTCAAGGATTAAAGTTTTTAATGGTGAAAACTTTTCACTATGGAAATTCCAATTCAGGCTTCTTTTGGAACAACAAAAATTACTAGAATTATTGGAAGGCTTAGAAATAAAGCCGAATGTTGTTTCCTCCGACAGTAACTCTGAAAGTTCACTACAGAATTGGAAATCAAAGGACGTTAAGGCAAGGATGTTGTTATCACAGGCAATCGAATTAAGGTTTCTTCAGCCCCTGATGAACTGTACTTCCGCTTCACAAATGTGGCAGAAATTACTTGCTATTCATGAACAAAAATCCGAATTTACTATTGGCCTACTTTGGCAACAATTCTTCGATGCACGATTGACATCGGAAACAATAAGTGATTACATAGCAAAAATTGAAAATATTTCTGCACAAATTTCACAAATGGGCGGAACCATAACGGAAGATCAAAAGGTAGCAAAAATTTTAAATACTTTGCCTTCGAGTATGCGCTACTTTGTTGCAGCGTGGGAATCGTTAGATCCGAAAGCTCAAACTCTTAACAATTTAACTGCAAGACTTTTGATTGAAGAAACCAGGAATCAACAAAACGGTTCTTCTAAACAAGATGAGGCCTTATTACACAGGCAAGCACGAACGAAGCCTAAAGATACACAACGTTCTTTTCAAGATGCCAAGAAGAACACTAAATGCCACTATTGTCACAAAATTGGACATTGGAGCCGCGAATGTAGAAAAAGATTAGCTAATGAGAAAAATAAATCCAAAAATCTTCATGATTCAAAAGGAAGTTCAAGTGATTATGGACTTATTTTGTGCGATAATCAAGTAGAGCCCAATGATATTTGGTATGCTGACAGCGGTGCAAGCTGCAGCATGACATTTCGACGAGAGTGGTTCAAGACCTACACGCCGTTCACCAGTGATCATCCAATCTACTTGGGAGACAACTCGACACTACTTGCAGAAGGCATGGGAGACATCGAGATTCAAGCCTACGTCGACGGTGGATGGTACAATACGTACATAAGAAATGTGCTCTACTCGCCGCAACTAAAGAAAAATTTGTATAGCCTTTCTACGTCCACAAGAAGAGGATTCAACGTCATTATCAAACATGACAAGCTACAGATCTTCATGGATAATGACCTAAAAGCCGTAGGAGTGCGTCATGACGGCCTCTACAGGATGCTCTTCAAGGTTACGTCATCATCACAAGGATACATCACCAGCGAGAACAAGCTTCAGTTGTGGCACGAGAGACTTGCGCATCTTCCAGTTGCTACACTTCGAGAGATGGCGACCAAAGGATTGGTGGATGGTCTGCAGCCTCAAGATTTAGAGGGAGAATTTTTCTTCTGTGAAGGATGCCAACTTGGAAAAGCCCATAGAAAGTCGTGCTATCCCTCAGATGGCAAAAACTACCAGCTAGGTGAGTTTATTTATGCTGATATTTGTGGCCCAATGCAGACTCAATCATTAAGTAAATATCTGTATTTCTGCTTATTTAAAGATTACTTTAGTGGTTATCGCCATATTTATTTTATTAAAAACAAATCAGATGTGCTAGATATATTCAAAGAATATGCTACTCTAATCTATACTCAAACTGGAAATAAGATAAAAGTTTTTAGGACTGATAATGCGCTAGAATTCAAAAGCGATAATTTTGCAGATTTATGTAAAAGATTTGGGATAATTCACGAGTTCACTGCACCTTATGTGCACGAACAGATAGGACGTATAGAAAGAGACAATCCTACGATTGTGGAAGCAGCCAGGTCCATGCTAAATTCACGAAATCTTCCAGGATTTTTTTGGGCTGAGGCATGTAACACAGCCACTAATATTCTAAATAGAAGTGCGACTAAGCAAACCCCTGGAACGACACCTTATGAACTTTTCTTTGGCACAAAGCCTAATGTAGCTAACTATAAAATATTTGGCTGTAATGCTTATATGCATATTCCCAAAGAAAACCGTAAAAAGTGGGATAATAAATCGATAAAACTTATGTTTTTAGGTTATGAGAATACAAGCAAAAATTTTAGATTATGGGATTAGAAAACTAGAAAAATAAGAATTTCTAAAGATGTCACATTCGATGAGAAAGCTACTACACATTCAGATAGAGAATCTACCAAACCCAAAGAAATAATATTTCAGATTAACAGCGCTCCGGATGAATCACCAGTTGCGACAGCAAACATTCCAGTGCAGGAAATGCCGCCAGTATCCGATATCAGTTCGCATCCAATGATAACACGCTCTAAAGTTTCGAATAGCCAATGTAACTTTGCGCTCGCTGATGAACCCAGTAACTATATAGATGCAATAACGAGTTCAGATTCAGAAAGATGGAAATTAGCCATGGATGAAGAGATTGATGCATTAAATAAAAATAAAACATGGACTTTAGAACGTTTGGCAGAAGGTCATAAACCTATCGGTTGTAAATGGGTTTATAAAATTAAAACGGAGTCCGATGGTACAATTCAACGGTTCAAAGCCAGATTAGTTGCAAAAGGCTATTCTCAAATCAAAAATGTTGACTATTTCGATACGTTTAGCCCAGTAGTCAGGTATGATTCGTTACGCATTCTTTTATCACACGCTGCTTCTGAAAGGATGTTTCTTAAGCAATTCGATGTAAAGACAGCTTTTCTCAATGGCGAATTAGAGGAACTTGTTTATCTTGAACAACCAGAAGGCTACAAGAGAGATGATAATAGCTGCTATAGATTACATAAAAGTCTGTATGGTCTTAAACAATCTTCTAGAAATTGGAATAAGAAATTTACCAATTTTTTGAATAGCCATAATTTCAAAACATCAGACGCCGACCCGTGCATTTTCATTGGAACACACAATGATTCAAATGTTATCTTAGCTCTCTATGTTGATGATGGAATTATTCTATCTAAAGATAAAGAGGCAATAGCTATTATAATGGATGAGTTAGAACACGCATTTGAAATTACATCTGGAAGTGTTAACTTTTTTGTTGGGCTACAAATAGAGCAGTCAGAAGATAGGGCAAGTATTTTCATTCACCAGTCATCATATATTGACAAAATTTGAGTAAATTTAATATGGCTGACTGTATTCCTGCTTCGGTGCCTATGGATCCTTCTGTCATCTTAACAAAGCAGGACTGTCCTACTCCAGAACAAAAGGAAAAGATGCCTAAATTCCCTTTTCGAGAAGCTGTTGGATCCCTTATGTTTGCATCATGTGTTTCACGTCCAGATATCACTTATGCAGTTTCACAAGTGAGTAAATTCCTAGAATATCCAGGACCTGCACATTGTACAACAGTGAAGAATATTTTCCGTTATATGAAAGGCACTCCACACATGGGAATTCTCTTCACTGGACAAGACCAACTTGTTGGCTACTCTGATAGTGATTTTGCTCGTGATGTTGACTCCAGAAAAAGTACGACTGGTTATGCCTTCATGATGAACGGAGGAACTGTTTCTTGGGCAAGCCAACGACAACCAATTATCGCACTTTCAACCACCGAAAGTGAATACATCGCTGCCTGCAGTGCTGCTAAGGAATTGATTTGGATCAGAAGACTTCTACAGGGCATCGGCTGTGATATTACTAAAGAAACTGAACTTTATATCGACAACCAAGCAGCAATAAAACTTGTGGAAAATCCAGTATTCCACAAACGAACGAAACATATTGATGTTCGCTACCACTTCATTAGATCCAAACATGAAGAAGGTGAACTTAAAGTGCATCATGTTTGCAGCTCAGAACAGCTAGCTGATATAATGACTAAACCTCTTCCACGAAACAAATTCCACTACTTAAGAGGTCTACTGAACATTTTGGATCGAGAGGGAGTGTTGGAATAGCGATCAAAATTGGCGTGGAGCATTGGGGGATCGACCAATCAACGGCCGCGGCGGCGCTGCGGTCGACGTCAATATATATAGTCTTTGTCTCTCGCCTTCCTATATATACTTGCCTTTAAAATGTTGCTACTTTAACATCTTGTTTTAAGTTACTTTGTTTAATAAATAATCATTTTATTCCTTGATTCAATCTCAAACTTCAACAACCTGTAATAAATATCCTTTTGTTATTTGCATTTTTCCTTGTGTAAAAATTTTAAATGCCAGTGGTGTATTTTAACTAAGAATTTATTTCTAGTGCCGTGCGGGTATAAAAGTAGGATTGTCTGATATCACATTAGATACATCCATGCAATATTACAGCGGTCAATGGTAGTAAATAGAGGAGTCGAAAATATCGCCAGGTTTATTTTTGACAAGACCCAGCTTGGTACCAATTATGTTCCATCCCGATTGAACCATTAGGGTTTCCTCTTTAAAGGCATAAATTGTCTGATATCTTGAATGATGCACCATAAACGCCGTAAAAACCAGTGTACCCTTTCCTAATATCAATCTAATCCATCTAATTGTAGGTAATTAATGTATTTAATGCTACCACATAAACATAATCGCAAACATGGTACACTTGTCTTATCACAATAAAATTTAAAAATTTGTTGGTACAACATAATGTATCCATAGTAACCATTGAACACTCGCAATTGTAGGGGAACAAATGATTTAATATCTTGAATTTTACATCATAAACACCATAGCAAACATTGTATATATATATATATATATATATATATATATATATATAATAAATAGTTATTTAATTTTATAGTCCAGTTTTGTATTAAGATTATCTTCACTATTATGATCACTTAAATTCAAATTATAAAATTTGTAAAATGTTATTAATTTGTAGATAGAGAGAGAAAAAAAAAATTCTTTACTTCTAATACATCCTCAAGTTAATTATATATTTATAATTAATAACAATAAAAATTAACAACGTAACGTCTATTACATCGGCTTTTACACGTCATTTAGACATACTCTAATCCTATATATAGAATAATCGAAGAGAGAATATATATAATAGTTAGAAAAAAGAGAGAAAGACAGAACTATGCACTTTTAATCAAACTAATAATAAGGAAAAAAAAAAAATTTGTAAAGAAGGTAGATAAGATTGTTAGTATATATATATATATTTTTATGATTTTATATTTTATCCTTTTTTTTTTAAAGATTTTTAAAGGTTTTTTTATTTTATAATATGATTATAAATAGTTGTATTTAGTAATATATCTATAGTATGAATTAACATTTGTTATAAGTTTGGATATTATGTTTTGAAACCCTAATGGTAGACCAGACATACACAAAAAACTTTAAATTGAAATAAATTGGAAAAAGAGATCTGCTGGACCGGGGATCTTCAGATAAAAGTCCAACGACATTTCACCCCTTCTTTATTATGTCATAGATCTCTTTTAAACCGGATTTTATGTGTTAATATTAAGTTGTTTCAGTGAAATATTTAAATGAACATATATAACAGATACAAGTGTTAACAAATTCAAACTGTAAACCTACCTCGACCGCGGCGTCCTCCATTGTGAATATCTATTTCTGGCTGACACATGTTGCGGGAGGGGAATGTCCCCCCACATTTCAAATTTAGACCATTTATTCAGAATTTTTTTGAACAACAAGAAAATTAAAGAAGAAAGGAACTATTGAGGACCTATTGAGGAAATATTGAGGACCTATATTCTAAAATAAATTTAAGAGATCTAAATAATAAAATAACCAATTTATTTAATGAATTCATTAATGACAAAACTTTCTACATTAAAATTATTCATAACAGATATAAAACATTTAAATTAGATCTTAAAACAGCAAAAACTCTACTGGAAACATTTTTAAATTTTAACTATATAGAATTTAAAAATAAAATATATATTCAATCAGAAGGCGTTCCCATGGGAACCTCTTCTAGTCCGTTATTAGCAAATCTAATATTGTTCTGGTACGAAAGAGAATACTTTCTACAAAATAATATTAATTGGCAAATATTCCGATATGTAGATGACATAATAATATTTAATAATCCACAGTTTAAAAAATTAATACCTGAAATATATCCTAAATACTTGAAACTTAAGAACAATGAAAAAATTTATAGAAACAAAAAAGTTAACTTTTTAGACTTGAATATAGACCTTACAAATAGTGCTGTTAGAGTTTATAATAAAAAGAGTAATTATAATTTCAATATTATAAAATACTGTAATATGAATTCTAATATATCATTAAATTGCTGTAAAGGTATATATTATGGTCAGTTTCTAAGATTTTATAGAATAAATAATATATTAGATAATTTCATAGAAGATGTTAAAAATTTAAACATGGAATTTATTAAAAACAAATTTAGTATCAAACAAGTAAAATATTTCAACAGTATATCAATTATAAAATATTTAAAAAAAAATAAATGGAAATATCCATTTATAAATTCAACTTTCTATAATTTCTCTTAATATTAACTAATACAAATTTATAATCTTTAACAGTTAATTAAACTTTGATTAAATAACTGATTAAAAGATATTCTCACAAGATTTTTAAAGTGTTATAGTATAAAGTTCATTTTATTTAATCTCCAATTTCTGGGGAGGAAAATGGAAGTTAAATAAAGATGAATTTGCACAATTAATAGCTTTATTAAACTCTTATAATTTGCCTTTTTAAAGGAATATTAAAAGATGAATAAATGTTGAATCAGTTATTTTGATATAACTAGCTGTAAAGATTATGAAATTCAGCTTTCTTCCCTTAACTATTTTTCCTTTCTTCTTTAATTTTCTTGTTGTTCAAAAAAATTCTGAATAAATGGTCTAAATTTGAAATGTGGGGGGACATTCCCCTCCCGCAACATGTGTCAGCCAGAAATAGATATTCACAATGGAGGACGCCGCGGTCGAGGTAGGTTTACAGTTTGAATTTGTTAACACTTGTATCTGTTATATATGTTCATTTAAATATTTCACTGAAACAACTTAATATTAACACATAAAATCCGGTTTAAAAGAGATCTATGACATAATAAAGAAGGGGTGAAATGTCGTTGGACTTTTATCTGAAGATCCCCGGTCCAGCAGATCTCTTTTTCCAATTTATTTCAATTTAAAGTTTTTTGTGTATGTCTGGTCTACCATTAGGGTTTCAAAACATAATATCCAAACTTATAACAAATGTTAATTCATACTATAGATATATTACTAAATACAACTATTTATAATCATATTATAAAATAAAAAAACCTTTAAAAATCTTTAAAAAAAAAAGGATAAAATATAAAATCATAAAAATATATATATATATACTAACAATCTTATCTACCTTCTTTACAAATTTTTTTTTTCCTTATTATTAGTTTGATTAAAAGTGCATAGTTCTGTCTTTCTCTCTTTTTTCTAACTATTATATATATTCTCTCTTCGATTATTCTATATATAGGATTAGAGTATGTCTAAATGACGTGTAAAAGCCGATGTAATAGACGTTACGTTGTTAATTTTTATTGTTATTAATTATAAATATATAATTAACTTGAGGATGTATTAGAAGTAAAGAATTTTTTTTTTCTCTCTCTATCTACAAATTAATAACATTTTACAAATTTTATAATTTGAATTTAAATGATCATAATAGTGAAGATAATCTTAATACAAAACTGGACTATAAAATTAAATAACTATTTATTATTATAATTAATTTAGATTTAGCTTGCTAATCTAATCAAATCTAATTGATATAAGTTATCATTATTATCAGTTTGCTCCTTAAGTTTTAAAATTAGAATCACTGTTATAATTTTGTTATATAGTTTCTACACTATATATATATATATTTATGACAAAACTTTATTAATGACAAAACTTTCTACATTAAAATTATTCATAACAGATATAAAACATTTAAATTAGATCTTAAAACAGCAAAAACTCTACTGGAAACATTTTTAAATTTTAACTATATAGAATTTAAAAATAAAATATATATTCAATCAGAAGGCGTTCCCATGGGTACTTCTTCTAGTCCGTTACTAGCAAATTTAATATTGTTCTGGTACGAAAGAGAATACTTTCTACAAAATAATATTAATTGGCAAATATTCCGATATGTAGATGACATAATAATATTTAATAATCCACTGTTTAAAAAATTAATACCTGAAATATATCCTAAATACTTGAAACTTAAGAACAATGAAAAAATTTATAGAAACAAAAAGTTAACTTTTTAGACTTGAATATAGACCTTACAAATAGTGCTGTTAGAGTTTATAATAAAAAGAGTAATTATAATTTCAATATTATAAAATACTGTAATATGAATTCTAATATATCATTAAATTGCTGTAAAGGTATATATTATGGTCAGTTTCTAAGATTTTATAGAATAAATAATATATTAGATAATTTCATAGAAGATGTTAAAAATTTAAACATGGAATTTATTAAAAACAAATTTAGTATCAAACAAGTAAAATATTTCAACAGTATATCAATTATAAAATATTTAAAAAAAAATAAATGGAAATATCCATTTATGAAATCAACTTTCTATAATTTCTCTTAATATTAACTAATACAAATTTATAATCTTTAACAGTTAATTAAACTTTTATTAAATAACTGATTAAAAGATTTTTTCACAAGATTTTTAAAGTTTTAAAGTATATAGTTCATTTTTGTTTAATCTCCAATTTCTGGGGAGGAAAATGGAAGTTAAATAAAGATGAATTTGCACAATTAATAGCTTTATTAAACTCTTATAATTTGCCTTTTTAAAGGAATATTAAAAGATGATTAAGTGTTAAATCAGTTATTTTGATATAACTATCTGTAAAGATTATAAAACTTAGCTTTCTTCCTTTAACTATTTTTCCTATCTTCTTTAATTTTCTTGTTGTTCAAAAAAATTCTGAAGAAATGGTCTAAATTTGAAATGTGGGGGGACATTCCCCTCCCGCGACATGTGCCAGCCAGAAATAGATATACACAATGGAGGACGCAGCGGTCAAGGTAGGTTTACAGTTTGAATTTGTTAACACTTGTATCTGTTATATGTTCATTTAAATATTTCACTGAAACAACTTAATATTAACACATAAAATACGGTTTAAAAGAGATCTATGACATAATAAAGGAGGGGTTGAAATGTCGCTGGAATTTTATCTGATGATCCCCGTTCCAGCAGATCTCTTTTTCCAATTTATTTCAATTTAAAGTTTTTTGTGTATGTCTGGTCTACCATTAGGGTTTCAAAACATAATATCCAAACTTATAACAAATGTTAATTCATACTATAGATATATTACTAAATACAACTATTTATAATCATATTATAAAATAAAAAAACCTTTAAAAATCTTTTTAAAAAAAAAAAAAAAAAAAAAAAAAAGGATAAAATATAAAATCATAAAAAAATATATATATATATACTAACAATCTTATCTACCTTCTTTATAAAACTCTTTTTTTTTTTTCCTTATTATTAGTTTGATTAAAAGTGCATGGTTCTGTCTTTCTCTCTTTTTTCTAACTATTATATATATTATCTCTTCGATTATTCTATATATAGGATTAGAGTATGTCTGAATGACGTGTAAAAGCCGATGTAATAGACGTTACTTTGTTAAATTTTTTTTATTGTTATTAATTATAAATATATAATTAACTTGAGGATGTAATAGAAGTAAAGGATTTTTTTTTTCTCTCTCTATCTACAAATTAATAACATTTTACAAATTTTATAATTTGTATATAAATGATCATAATAGTGAAGATAATTTTAATACAAAACTGGACTATAAAATTAAATAACTATTTATTATTATAATTAATATAGATTTAGCTTGCTAATCTAATCAAATCTAACTGATATAAGTTATCATTATTATCAGTTTGCTCCTTAAATTTTTTAAAATTAGAATCACTGTTATAATTTTGTTATATAGTTTCTACACTATATTAATTCATATGAGCTTGCTCTATGATATATATTTTTTTATATATAACATAATATACAAATTAAATTATATTAGATATTCTAATATAAATAAATCTTCATACAAATTTTAATTATCTTTCATTGTTTGATTATTAAAAATTAAATTATAAAAGTAATTCTAGAAAAAAAAAATAATTTCAGAACTTTTGTTTTTTTCAGTGTTTTTGTTAGTTTAAAGATGTTTTTTTTATTAGTTATTCTTAAAAATATAACAGATAACAAACAGTAATATCTATATATTTATAGATTAATTATTCAATTTATTACAAATTTTATCACCACAAAAACAATTAAGTAAAATATATTTAAAAAATTCATAAGAATAACAAACTAAAAAAACTAAAAAAAACTACAAACATATTAGTGTTAGCACCTCTTTTATGTTAATTTAAACTCGCTAAGAATTGCCTAAGAAAAAATTGTCAAACTTGTCCCTCTCTTAAGAACCATGACACTTTTCAAACAACTAGTTGTAAATTAGTGAATACTATTTATAAATTAACATGCCAAATTTGTCAACTATCATATATAGGACAAACTTGTAATCCATTAAATATACGAATAAACCTACATAGAAACCACGCTAAAAAATCAATTGGTAATATATATATGAAAGAACACAATCAATTACATACTTTTAACAACTTTAAGATAGAAATACTAGACATATGTCAAAACAAAAAACAACGACTATTATTAGAAAACAACTACATTTATAAACACAACACATTATTCCCTTATGGACTTAACGACGAATTAAACTACACATACAAACCACAAACAGAAGAAATTTCAACTTATGAAATCAGTTGCAAATATAAAAATGAATTTAAAACTAAACCTAATAAAACTAGAGGTAAAACTACAAATAAATTAGGTTACATTGAATTTGAAGAATTACTGGACCCAAAACAAATGTACACTAACAACTTCGTCGATAAATTTATTAAAACATTATTTAAACTAAATAATAATAAATTTATCAAACTCATAGAATATATTAAAATTCATAATCTGACTAACAGATTAATAGATATCACACACGACATCTTTAAATACAGAAAAATTAAACAAAATACTAATAACATTAATATTATCATTAAATTTAATAACAATTTATTTAATCATATTAAATTTAATGATATTTTTAATAACCAAATCATCAATAATCTTTTCCCTATAAAAAATTTAAATTTTAAAACAATCTGGAGATACAATAAAAATATAGGTAATTTAGTTTGCAATTATAACCAATTTATTAATAATTTGGCAAATTTTAAAAAAATTAAATGTAATTGCAACAACTATATTCATAAATATAAGTACTCAGGTCATATATTAACTAGCAACTTTTCTTTTTTAAATCCAGAATATCAAGAAATTTTAAATAAAGGGTATAAATATATACCTCAAATTAAACACAATTATAATAATACAATTAAATCTATATTAAAAGATATAGATATTTTCATAAATAAAACTAGTATAAAATACAGTATTCCAGAATTTACTTTTCTGGAATGGAAACATAATATTAAAAAGGAAATTATAAATTATTATAATAATACACTTAAATACACAAAACCCAATTCAGACATTCCTTCTTTCAAAGAAAATATAATTAATTTACAGAAGGACTATATTATCACTCCTATAGATAAATGTCCCAATAATTTATCTTTAATTTGTAAAAATCTATACCACGATATACTAAAAAAGGAAATTGATAATAATCATAAATACACTTTTGCTAGAACTACAGGCACAAAAATCAAAAAAGACATCAAAAATGTTGAAAATTCACTAAAAATTTATAATAACCACAAAAATCCAAACATACCAAAGTTCTATATAATTCCTAAACTACACAAAAAACCTATTTCTTTCAGAACAATCACATCTGGTATAAATTCAGTCATAAAAAATATTGATATACAATTAGCCTCAACACTACAATTTATTATAAATAAATTAACTAATAAATATAATTATAAATTTATCGACTCAAATAAAAAAATCATTAATTATTTAATGAACAATTGGACAAACATTGAAACAGTACACACATTTGACTTTGAGGACCTATATTCTAAAATAAATTTAAGAGATCTAAATAATAAAATAACCAATTTATTTAATGAATTAATTAATGACAAAACTTTCTACATTAAAATTATTCATAACAGATATAAAACATTTAAATTAGATCTTAAAACAGCAAAAACTCTACTGGAAACATTTTTAAATTTTAACTATATAGAATTTAAAAATAAAATATATATTCAATCAGAAGGCGTTCCCATGGGTACTTCTTCTAGTCCGTTACTAGCAAATTTAATATTGTTCTGGTACGAAAGAGAATACTTTCTACAAAATAATATTAATTGGCAAATATTCCGATATGTAGATGACATAATAATATTTAATAATCCACTGTTTAAAAAATTAATACCTGAAATATATCCTAAATACTTGAAACTTAAGAACAATGAAAAAATTTATAGAAACAAAAAAGTTAACTTTTTAGACTTGAATATAGACCTTACAAATAGTGCTGTTAGAGTTTATAATAAAAAGAGTAATTATAATTTCAATATTATAAAATACTGTAATATGAATTCTAATATATCATTAAATTGCTGTAAAGGTATATATTATGGTCAGTTTCTAAGATTTTATAGAATAAATAATATATTAGATAATTTCATAGAAGATGTTAAAAATTTAAACATGGAATTTATTAAAAACAAATTTAGTATCAAACAAGTAAAATATTTCAACAGTATATCAATTATAAAATATTTAAAAAAAAATAAATGGAAATATCCATTTATGAAATCAACTTTCTATAATTTCTCTTAATATTAACTAATACAAATTTATAATCTTTAACAGTTAATTAAACTTTTATTAAATAACTGATTAAAAGATTTTTTCACAAGATTTTTAAAGTTTTAAAGTATATAGTTCATTTTTGTTTAATCTCCAATTTCTGGGGAGGAAAATGGAAGTTAAATAAAGATGAATTTGCACAATTAATAGCTTTATTAAACTCTTATAATTTGCCTTTTTAAAGGAATATTAAAAGATGATTAAGTGTTAAATCAGTTATTTTGATATAACTATCTGTAAAGATTATAAAACTTAGCTTTCTTCCTTTAACTATTTTTCCTATCTTCTTTAATTTTCTTGTTGTTCAAAAAAATTCTGAAGAAATGGTCTAAATTTGAAATGTGGGGGGACATTCCCCTCCCGCGACATGTGCCAGCCAGAAATAGATATACACAATGGAGGACGCAGCGGTCAAGGTAGGTTTACAGTTTGAATTTGTTAACACTTGTATCTGTTATATGTTCATTTAAATATTTCACTGAAACAACTTAATATTAACACATAAAATACGGTTTAAAAGAGATCTATGACATAATAAAGGAGGGGTTGAAATGTCGCTGGAATTTTATCTGATGATCCCCGTTCCAGCAGATCTCTTTTTCCAATTTATTTCAATTTAAAGTTTTTTGTGTATGTCTGGTCTACCATTAGGGTTTCAAAACATAATATCCAAACTTATAACAAATGTTAATTCATACTATAGATATATTACTAAATACAACTATTTATAATCATATTATAAAATAAAAAAACCTTTAAAAATCTTTAAAAAAAAAAAAAAAAAAAAAAAAGGATAAAATATAAAATCATAAAAAAATATATATATATATACTAACAATCTTATCTACCTTCTTTATAAAACTCTTTTTTTTTTTTTTTCCTTATTATTAGTTTGATTAAAAGTGCATGGTTCTGTCTTTCTCTCTTTTTTCTAACTATTATATATATTATCTCTTCGATTATTCTATATATAGGATTAGAGTATGTCTGAATGACGTGTAAAAGCCGATGTAATAGACGTTACTTTGTTAAATTTTTTTTATTGTTATTAATTATAAATATATAATTAACTTGAGGATGTAATAGAAGTAAAGGATTTTTTTTTTTTCTCTCTCTATCTACAAATTAATAACATTTTACAAATTTTATAATTTGTATTTAAATGATCATAATAGTGAAGATAATTTTAATACAAAACTGGACTATAAAATTAAATAACTATTTATTATTATAATTAATTTAGATTTAGCTTGCTAATCTAATCAAATCTAACTGATATAAGTTATCATTATTATCAGTTTGCTCCTTAAATTTTTTAAAATTAGAATCACTGTTATAATTTTGTTATATAGTTTCTACACTATATATATATATATATATATATTTCCCTTATATTAATGGATTCTATCTGATTATAGTTCTAATGGTTTAATACCTTGAATCTTACATCATAAACACAATGGCAACCATTTGAAAACTTTAAATAACTCAATTGAATCTATCCAATTGTAGGTAAAATTGGAGTATTGTATTGAATAGAAAATGAAAACATTAAGACGCGAATGTTTCTTTCAAACAATTTTTTTTCATCGCAGTAAGGACAGTAGAAATTTGATTTATGTGTGAAAGAAACCTTCGTATCTTAATGTTTTCATTTGTTATTTATCCTCCAATATAGACCAGAACCGTTATAAGTAGATTGGTTGCCGGCAGTCTACACTCGTGGCGTCGGTTAAGAAGACTGTCATTGATTCAATGGCACTGGATACCTCCGTTTACAATTTTGTCGGGATAGAGCCACATGGACAGCGGAATGGCACAGGGTAGTTCAACTAGATGAATCTCGCTTCTGTTTCAGCAATGACAGTCACCGAGTAAGAGTTTAGCGCCGTATTGGTGACATGTCCAATCCGGCTGCATCTGTGGAACGCCGCATTTCACGACAACGTGGTATTATGGTTTGGGAAGCCATCGCCTATAATATCAGATCACCTCTGATTCTTATTGAGAACACTATGACGGCTCAAGGATACGTGGATGACGCGCTGCGGCCTGACGCTAGTCTTCCTTCAGGGATACCAAATGTCAATTTCCAGCAGGATAACACCCGACCTAACACAGCACGCATCAGCCAACATGTCCTGTATGAAACCTCGGTGCTTCCGTGGCCATCAGTCTCTTCTGATCTTTCACCTATAGAACCTAATTGGACGTCGTCTGCGTGTGCTGCCGCGTTTAGAATATGTGTTTCATGCTTTATTTTATATTTCTGTCAAGCCCCCGGGCATCACAAACTCTTCCACAGGAATATATAGAAATGTGGAAGGATTTGTGCTGCCACATGATAACCACTTTGAGGATCACTACTGGTGGGACATCCAAAATACTTTTCTTCGGTCATGTTATTCAGACTGACGCTTTCAACGCTTCTTATAACCTAACAATCCTTCACCCACAATTATCTACCTGATAGAGAATGTTAGAAGAATATCATTGATGCCAACCACTTCGCTTTGTATAGAGACAGTTTTGTAGAATCGTATAGTGTTCCCTTTTTTCAAACCTATTTGTGTAAAATTATTCATGATTATGATCAGCGATTGTAGAAAAATCCATCAATTGAAATAGCTCTCATGAATGTTTCAACACAATTATGGCACCTATTTATTGCTTCTATTATATTTATGTTGGATTATTTTGCTATTTAAAAATTTTGTGTATCCCAATTGCTATACTCTGGCATATATTTCCAAATAAAAATTGGGGAATAAAGTTTGATACGTATTTTCTTACAATAAAAATATATTTTTGTATATTAATTTTCAAAAAAATATATATAAATTTACTTTTCGCTAATAATGTAATATATACTTCAAGATATAAAATATGTATTATATTATTTATATTTAACACAAAACTGTTACTACACTCGTCTTTGAATGTTAGAGTAGGAGAGACAATTTTGGAAGAGTCACTGACAAGAAGACAGCTTGGGATCATAACCCACGAGTAGAACTTTTTTTAAAAAGCGGTAAATTCTTTATTTGTTGATATTATAATCCCTTTGGTAAAATTATAAACAAAAGACAATTCTATTATGATGCACTAGCGCGCCATCTGTTATCAAAATTCGAAACTATTATAGACGCGTATGATTCTTTTTTAAAATAAACAATTTCTAGTGCCCTTACTGCAATGGAAAAATTAATGGGAGGGCCTGGCTCATCAGTAGTGAACCCTCCCAGCGGTTTCGCCAGTTTAATCTACCATACCTCTGTAATATTGCATTTTTCGATCTTCGTTTTATAGTGATACTGATGGAATGGGTATTTTAGATGAACTATGGACATAAGCTTTGAGGACAGCAGAATTACATACAATTATAAATATATAATATGCTTCGAGCAATCGCTCTTCCGCAAATTTCAAGTTGTGTCTTTTATTAGAACAATTATATTATGATACACTAGCACGCCATCTGTTATCAAAATTCGAAACTATTATATTTTAACACAAAACTGTTACTACACTCGTCTTTGAAAGTTGGAGTAGGAGAGACAATTTTGGAAGAGTCACTGACGAGAAGACAGCTTGGGATCATAACCTACGAGTAAAACTTTTTTTAAAAAGCGGTAAATTGATGAGCCAGGCCCTCCCATTAATTTTTCCATCGCAGTAAGGGCAGTAGAAATTGTTTATTTTAAAAAAGAATCATACGCGTCTATAATAGTTTCGAATTTTGATAAAAGACAATTCTCTGAGGAAAGTTTTTTTTATCACGGCAATACAAGCTTTCGGGTGTAATAGCCCTTCAACAGGTATAAATACGATACTAAATTTGTTATTGTTGGAAATTAAACAAATTCATATATATACATACAAAGAAGTAGTAAATATGCGATAATAAATATACACAAAGCAATAAAGCGCCATCTATACATATAAAATGAGAGGATTTAAAAGCCCGAATGTTTCTTTTATACATAATACGAACTTCTACTGCCCTTACTGCGATGAAAAAATATATTGGGAGGGCTTGGCTCATCAGTGGTGAACCCTCCCAGTATATTTTTTCATCGCAGTAAGGACAGTAGAAGTTTGTATTATGTATAAAAGAAACATTCGTGCTTTTAAATCCTTTCATTTTATAATAAATATACAAGTGCTAATTAACATAATGCAGTTAAATTATATTATGTTAATTAGTATATGCATCTCAAGTTTCCTACTTCTTTGTATATATATAATTTAAAATTTACAAAACTTCATTAAAAAAATTGGAAGAAAAAAAGTTCACTTTTTAGATTACTCAATACTTTTTTTAAAAATAATATCTGGTTAGTTACCCCAGTTTTTTTTTATTATTCTTTGTTTTTTGGACAAGCCAATGACGTGTCAAAGCCGTTAAATATTATAAATATTTATTGATAAATTCGGAATATCCCCCTCAAAAATAATAATATAAAATTATTTTACTCATTATGTTTTTCTTTTACTCTTCATTATATATGGATTTATTTAATTTCCAACAAAAACAAAAATGTAGTGTCGTAGTTCCACTTGTTGAAGGGCTGTTACACCCGAAAGCTTGTATTGTCGTAATAAAAAGAAGTTATTCCCTCAGTGAATTGTCTTTTATTTATAAATTCTTTATTATTTACATTTTCAATCTTTGTTTTTATTACGGAAACTCGCCAGGAAATCCTGAATAAAACTATAAATGACCCCAACATAAGGTTGAAATCTCGCCAAACCTCCTTTACCTGGTGTAATACTATTAAGTGAATATAGACTTTTTTAAAAAGAATTTTATGAAAATTTGATAAAATTGTTTTTCTTGAGTGATCTTTTAATTAAACGTTACTGATGGCTTTCACCATCTATCGGAATAAATATAGTTTATCAATTTAGTATCACTACAGAATATTAGTCAAAAATCTTTATATAAAGAAAAAACGCATTTATACTATTAGCTTTCGTCAGCATGGTGTAGGCTGTACCTCAAGGACCAAACAATGATCAAAGAGGCTTCCCGATATATCAAGAAAAAGCCAAAAGTGTTTAAGTGCGCTAAAATACATATGTAATAAAAAGGGGAAGAATATCTGATTTTTCATGTAATTTTTATTTATTTATTCAGTGCCATTATATTATTATTTTTAATATTAAGATTAGAACTTTTTAAATATGTATA
Organism: Cordylochernes scorpioides; assembly: GCA_030710605.1. Taxonomy (NCBI): domain Eukaryota; kingdom Metazoa; phylum Arthropoda; class Arachnida; order Pseudoscorpiones; family Chernetidae; genus Cordylochernes; species Cordylochernes scorpioides. The sequence goes on from CP092869.1 coordinate 57,554,467, forward strand.
TGCATACTAGAAAAGGAAAATAAATAGATCAAGAAATGTTTCTAAAAGATGAATCACATGATGAATAAGAAAAAAAATCCGTCTTCCTCTGATGGTGTGCCACAGAAACAATAGAAAAATATAATTGTCATCATTTTTAATAGGCGACCTCTCGTTTGTTTCATTTTAAATTGAAATTTTCTTCTTGTTCCTTCCTTTAAATGTTACTTTATCCTTTTTTTTTTGTGTACAGCTTAATACATTTCAAGGAAAACTATAGAGTTAAATTGTACATTTCATAACCCAATTTAAATATATTTTGAACTGACATTTTTTAAATTTAAAATATATTTTAAAAATACATTTGACTAAAACTTTGAGGTATAATCTCGACCTATATTTCCATTGATAAATACAATAGCTTTTTTGTTCTCTCTTTAAAATTTGTAAAAATATTTCTAAAAATACTTCCCTTATCCGAGAACTAATAGGATAATTTTACGTGAGTATATATTTAAGATTATCATTTTAAAAAATAAAATAACTAGTTATAATTTTGTAAATAATTTTCAAAAAATGAATACTCTATTTAGCGTGAAAATAGAGAAATGAATCAGTATGACGTCATTTGTTCGATACATGACGTCATCAATCGATGTGTGTTTTTCCAAGTTGGCCATTTATTTATAGAATTGGCGACTGCCAGTTTAGTTCTAGAGCGTTGCCCATTTCCGAGCAATCGGAAATGATCGTCTGTATTTATAGAAAAGAACGCCATCTTTCTTTTTACCCTCCATTATTTATTCAGTTAGCGACTTCGTGTTTTTGTTTTGCTCAGTACACAAATTAGTTTCTAAATATAGGCAGGTAAAACTTTATTTAATTCATGAAGTATTTGTCTTAAAAATACGTGCTAGCGCTTTATAACTACTTAACTACTTGGTTACCTGGTTCTCTTTAGAAATTTATTCTAGACTGTATTTCAGCTCGGGTAGTTGACACTATTCACCCCAGAAACTCGGGTATTTCTCGTTATCTCTTTCTTCTTCTTTTTTTTTTTTTTGTAACATTAAAGATATTGTTTTTATTTTTAGGTTAATATTATAAATACACCATTTTCATTGTGAGCAATATATATATTTTTATTTTACTAACGCCCTCATAACTCTGTTTAAAAGCTCAATATTTATATTTTAATGGATCTTTATTGTGTCTATAATATGTGTATTACAGCCCTAAAATTATATGTAACACTCTGATATGGTTAATTAAAAAAAAAGGACGATAATATAAAATTTTCCTTTTGATCGTTTTATTAATTTAATAAGTTTCATATCGATCAGAAAAATTGAAATATATATATATATATTAAAAAACGAAAGAAAAAAATAAAAGATAAAAAGATCAGGTGTTGAAATCAATATTAAAAATGGCATATCCTGACCAGGAGCACATGTGCTTTACAGAAGGCAGAGCGCCATCTGGTGGAACAGAAATCAACTAAACATTGATTTAGCCTGTTCCCTGATATTTGGCCAACCCAATTTCTTGATAAATCAAGAATATATATATATAAAGAAAAGTATACTAGATAAAAATTAAATAAAAATTGAGTCACACTCGGGTATAATAATAAATTCTAGAAAGCTATTTAATAAGCAAAAGATGGTGAGAGCTGAAGGAAGTCTGGAGAAGGGAACTTGAGCCTGGCAACGCTTCTAAGAAGAGAATGAATGAACCAGTGTTGCCGAGTGTTTCAATGGCACCGCTGTAATTATTTACTCTATGAGTGGTCTGGAGGAAACTACCGTCTGTGTCTCTACTACAGAACGTAACAAAGAATCGAATACTCTGTGGCACAAAACTCTGTGAATATTTTCGAACTCTGTTACTTAATATGAATATAGTATAAAGTTTCGAAGATGGAATAAAAGCTAACAGCGACAAGATACTTTGTTAAAGCGATATAATCTTGGTGAGCTTTCGGACTATGACCTCCTTCAACAGACTATTACGCGAATACAATAAACTAGAGATTATATATATATACATTCTGAATATAGAGCAATCCATACTTAAATCATTAGATAATAAAAAGGCATATATTGGATTGAATAAAATATTTATTTGCCAATATTTCGGTTGGCTGAACGCCAACCTTTATCAAGGCATTACATTTTTTGTATAAACAAACTCAGCACCGCATAGTGTTATAATATCACTGTTGAAATAATTTAAAAAATACAAAGTAGGTGGGGGGAAAAATTTGTGCACGAAAAAATTATTATAAAAGTTACAATCCGAATAATTTTTCCCCCCACCTACTTTGTATTTTTAAAATTATTTCAACTGTGATATTATAACACTATGCGGCGCTGAGTTTGTGTATACAAAAATGTAATGCCTTGATAAAGGTTGGCGTTCAGCCAACCGAAATATTGGCAAATAAATATTTTATTTAATCCAATATATGCCCTTTTATTATCTAATATATATATATACATGTAGATATTGACATAAATAGAAATACACATATATAGATGGGAATTTTTCCTGGAGGATAATGATCTATAAAAATAAACGTCGCCTTTCCCGTAAAAATAGATGTCAAAACTGGACGCCATCTATTGTCCGTCGCTAGGATTGAGGAGGTCCAAACCGTGGTCTCCAGGTGGGTGCTCTGAGTTTTCTAACGCTGGTGTTGTGGCTTTGTCAATAGATGGCGCATAGTTTATTCTGACGGGAGAGGTGTCCTTTATTTTTATGGAAAAATACTAGCGCTTCCCGCAAAACGCCATATAACGGGTGGGAAATAAATACAAAATTGACGGATTCTTAAAACCTAGAAGAACCCTGTGAAGAGACAACTAGGGTCTCCCACATCAATGAAGACCATTTATCGCCGATCAATATTTCATTACACATTTGACAATCTGTAGAATTCTGAAGGGAGATTTGAACCTAATAATTAATTAATAAAATATAGGTGTGTTTAAATCTCTAATTAAAAATGCATGCTCTCTCTAAAAATGAGAAATTAACATTTCAGCTTTCGCCATTTAACAATTCGATCTATACGAGACCAAATAAAAGCGTCAGGGGGCAATGATCATACATTGATGGAAGATATAAAATATTTAGTGAAAACTTGCTAATCAGTTTTCACATTAAGTTTTAAATTCTTGATGATCGTCCCCCGCCGCCGCTTTTATTTTTACTCATATAACACTTTTTTTAAAGAAAACTATTTTTGTTAATTATTATTTATTTATTTTAGAGTCATATTAGTTTTCTAAAGTTACAAATTTATCATAGAAAATTTATTTTTTAATTTACAAAACAACACAGATCAAGAGAATTAAAATTTATACAAAATCGAAATAAAATATTTAAATATGTGCACATAAATATTAAACCCATTATTTTAAAATAAAAACTTACACACACTATTAAATTTTAGAATATTTAAATATATATATTCTATAGTCTATTCCAGACCATCACACGGCCACTTTGTACACTTGCGTTATTAGCATGATTAAGTGAGTGTAAACAATTTTATATTTCCACGTTAACTACGTTAAATGTATATATAAGAATTTATCATAAAATTTGAAAATAAATATAGAAATTAGTCCATTCCCAGAAGTCTGCAATTTTGTCAACTTTCATTGTCATTAGGTTTAAACAAGTGTTGCTGCGGTCAATGCCTCACGAAGGAGTTCTTCGCCCTGAAGGACCAGAACTAGTATCGCCGCGGGATCGAAGAATCGACAGAAAGATGGCATAAGACCGTGAAAAACGATGGCCTATACTTTGAATGCGAGCATAGTTTGTTAGAAAGTTTTGTATTATGGAATAAAGTGAACAAAATACTGCAAACCTTCGGCTTACCTTCCTCTATATAGGATGACTACACCGAATACATACGTGATAATTGAGTTTTAAAATTTTTATTGGTATTGTATTTACCGAGGTATGAAAAGGGAATGAATGGTTACTGTCAAAATATCATTTCTTCACTGCATCAGACAAGGCAACAACGCATTATTGACATTAGGTTGATATGTTTCAGGAAGCCTGTTGCTGATGACGTTTAAATAATTCACAAAATATTGCTGATGAAAAACAGAAGATTTAATTAATTCTGTCAAAGAGGAGTGTGGTCGCTAACTGACGTCTTATATATTTCATTTATAAAAATTATATCATTTGAAAGATTTTGAGAAAATTAAATAGAGACTTCAAACAAATTTAAGGCTTCTATTCAAATTATCTCGAATTTCTCTGTAGCACGTTTTCTGCAATCTTCATATGTATTTCAACTTGTAGAATGGAGATTTCTCTGTGAACTCTTCGGAGGTTTCTTAGTGGATTTCACCGGTTGGCGTGTCTATGAGTAGAGGACGATCCCAGACACTACGATACCATCAAAAGACTAGCTAGAGAAAGGAACATCAGAGAAGACAAAAACTTCCACCCAACAACTTAGATATATATTTACTATCTCCTGTGTCACAGACCAACAATCCTTTACTGGCAATACATCAACCAGATCTTACATCACCCACAGGATTGCACAGGACAAAGTTGGAAAAACGTCATTGAGCCAACCTGGTGTCAGGAAATTTGACAAAAGTCTTTCACACCAATGAAACATTTCTTATGTGGGTGGGAGACCGTTATTCTCATTAACAACTAATTTGTTAATTGCCAATTACGATTAAGGCTCTTGGACTGTCAATTAACATTCTTCTAACCTACTCGCTGGAAAATAATTGGCCAAAATGGCTCCTTAGCTAATTAATCTAATCAGTGAAAAAAAAAATAGAAATAGGATGTCGATGTTAGTGCTAAACGGGAAACTAGCCATCGTGGTAGGTTAGCCCACAAAATGGCTAAAACGTAATAAAATGTTTAAATGAATAGGTTATCCCTCTCTCGTCAAAATAGACGCTAAAACTATTGACCGTCTCTGAAATCTATTTGCCAGCTTTGACAAATCCTGAAAATGTCATGAATCTCATTAAATCAAACACGTCCATGACTGACTAGGGCCATAGCCTGAATTCAAGGCGAAGGTTCAAAACTGGCGCTGTGGCACTACTGTCCCGAGTTTACAGGGGGTATGATGTCTATTTTGACGGAAGAGCTATTTTTTCTTTTTTTTTTTATAGATCAATATCCTCCAGCCAACATTCCCATCTAAAATAAAATTGTTGCGCAACACAGTAAAATAAAAATATATAAAAAGGTAAAAAACACTCGATACAAATTACATAAAAACAATACATATATTTTATTCCAGCGGACTGATGTCCCCAGTGTAAGAGTGGTGGGGCAGCACCAAGCACAGAGAAAGCCTCAATCGTCTCCCAAACATATTACTCAGAAAAAGTCACTCGCGTGATCTTTGAACATAATATCATGTACAAACACGGCTGCTTTGGCTCAATCAGAATTGCATGGTAGATCGATTCGCTTAATAGATTAAAAAAAAAAAAACACTTTACTAGCTAACTGAGAGGTTGTAAAATGTAGCCGACATGTGCTAGACATGGTAGACATCGTGCATTTGAACGTGAGAAACCGGCATGTATTGCGCCTTAGCCATTGTTGCTTAGAAAAAGGGGGAAGACAAATGTCGGATGGCAGAATTATTTACATGGGTAAAAACAATCCTATCTTATTTTTAAAATAAAAGGATTTTAAAAGCGCGAAGGTTTCTTTTATGCATAAAACGAACTTCTACTGTCCTTACTGCGATGAAAAAATATATTGGGAGGGCTTGGCTCATCAGTGGTGAACCCTCCCAGCGGTTTCGCCAATTTAATGCACCAGACCGCTTCTCAGGGCTCTAATACTGTATTGGACCATTCTGCTTTTATATGCTACACTGAAGGATGGAATCTTAGAAATGGTTTTCAAGTAAACTATGGACATAAGCTTATAGGACAGTAGAATTACATTCAAATATTTGCTTCGAGCAATGCTCTTCAGCAAACTATAAAGACAAGGCCAGTTAGGCATAAATTAACACAAAGCGTTATTGCTTTGTGTTAATTTATGCCTATCTTATTTTCTTGAAAAAGTGGGATTCCTTCTAGCGTTATATTCTTAGAGTTATATTGTGGTTATAGAAGCACAGGCTCCAAACATTTATAGAGCAGCGCTTCGAGAGCGTTCCAGTTCTAGCAGAAAAAGAACGCGTTAAAATGGATTAAACCAATATTAGAGAAATATATATTTGAGGGGTAATCCAAAATAAATGAATTTTTATATTTATATGTATATTATTTTCCTTCAAAGTGTACTATCCATTAGCATTAATGCATTTGTACAAGCGTTTATAGCGGTGCTGAAAACACTTTTAAATCAGTCTCTTGATTCCTGCCGTCGTGACATGGCAGTTTTAAGACGTCGACAAAACTATTTCAAGTCCCTTGTCATCCTGACGAACAGAAAAAATAAAGTTCGCAGTAGGTAAATCTAGCGAATAAGGCGCGTAGATAAATTATTCAGGCTTGAACACAATTCCTTTGAGGTTAGAGGTTTGGGCACATACATCGCTGCCACTCGTAATGCCAAACCAATGCGCTGATGGTACTCTAGGACAGTATTCAAATTGTTCTTATTGCCCGCGTCGATCTTCATTAATGGGATTACAAATTTGCTGCCCTCGCCTTGAGGGTTTGATAGGAAGGCTGGGATAGAGCTGATCATTTCTCCATCTCTAAAACGAGAGAACCATTCTATACTTGAGTTTCACTAAAAGCATGTTCTTTATCAGCTGTTTGCATAACCAGAACAACGGCGTTATTGCCGAGCAAAGACAAGTAAAGAAGTGAGAATCGGCCATTTTTTCATGTCCCGAGATCCTTAAAGACACTCATATATAAAGAACATTGTCGTTGTTGGGTGATACCATTGACAGTCTGATTCGGAAGAGGTCCTTCAACATCTCCCTAGCGACACAACCTCGCTCTACAAGTACATGAGACGTAGGATATTTGTTAAATTTTGGGTTTCTTCTCGTATATAAATCAAATTATAGTTATGCGGAGCGAAGAGTTAACTTAGGAATGCCTATCTTAATTTCAAAATGGAGACTCATAAAAACATTCAAAAATTCTATGATTCGACGTTTCGGAGATCACTGTTGCCCTTTTCAACAAGTTTGTCTTTCGCTTAAACTACTATATTGAAAAGGGCGACAGTAGGTCGCCGAAATATTGAATAATAAACTCCTTGAGAGCTGATGAGTCCAAATCTTGATCATAATCCAACCTACAATAATGGCATCCTTTATCTTAATTCCAATTTGTATCATGGCAATCCTAATTCCGGACCAATTGAGGATCAACATTAGAGTTAAGGAAAGGATAACCAAAATTTAACTCTCGCAAGTTACGTAAAAAAAAAAAGAAAAAAAAAAGCCGAATCTACACTGCGTGACATTGAAAATGGAACACCAAAAAATAGTGGCCAGGGAGTGATGAAACTCGGCAGACAGAGAGAGACAGGGACGAACAATAAGTGATCTTTATTTCAAAATGATAGTCATAATACAGAGCGAGAACGGCGTCGGCTTAGTAGCAAGTAGGACCACCGCGGACGGCGATGCACGCAGCAACACGTCTAGGTAGAGAGCCAATCAGAGTACGGATGGCGTCCTGTGGGATGGCTCTCCATTCCCTCTCAACCATTTGCCACAGTTCGTCTTCTGAACGCGGCTGTGGCAAGGCATGCAAACGGCGTCCAATGATGTCCCAGACGTGCTCGATTGGTGAGAGATCAGGAGAGTACGGTGGCCAGGGAAGCATCTGTACATCTTGCAGAGCTTGTTGGCTAATGCGAGCAGTGTGCGGTCGGGCGTTATCCTGCTGATAACGGGCATTGGGTACCCCCTGAAGGTAGGGGAGTGTCACCGGTCGCAGCACATCATCAACGTATCGTTGGGCCGTCATAGTGCCCTGAATACGAAGTAAAGGTGACCTGGAATCATACGCGATTGCGCCCCAAACCATGATTCCACGTTGTCGCACGGTGGGGCGTTCCACAATTGCTGCCGGATTGGACCTTTCTCCACGTCGACGCCACACGCGTACACGGCGACTATCACTGGACAAGCAGAAACGCGACTCATCTGAGAACACGACCCTGTGCCATTCCGTCATCCACGTCGATCTAGCCCGGCACCATTCCAAACGTTGGCGCCTATTCGGTGGGGTCAATGGCAGTCTTCTTAGCGGACGGCATGAGTGCAAGCCATTAGCAACCAATCGACGGGAAATGGTTCTAGTCGAGATGGAATGATCTAGGGTGTCTTGCACATGTTGCAGGATGGCGGTACAAGTGGCTTGTGGGGCCGCCACTGCTTGTCGAAGGATACACCGATCCACACGTGCTGACGTCACTCTGGTTGCACCGGCATTCCTATAAATTGCCACATTTCCTTGTTCCAACCATCTTCTCCACAGTCGGTGCACCGTGGGCGCACCAAGGTGTGTATCAGCTGCGATTTGACGTATGGACCAACCTGCCCTTTTCAATCCGATCACCATGCCCCTCGTAAAAGGGTCTGTCTGCTTGAACTGCCTCCGTTTACGATGACCTGGCATTCTCTGTTATTACACGTGTCTTTTGACACAAGAAAAAAACTTTCTACAATGATTTTCCTTGAAGAAATAACGACACGAATACTGTCCTTTCTGCAAGTTCCTTCCCTTATATCTTACTCCATGTGCGCACGAGTGCTGCGCATTTTACATCATTTGCATAACTCGGTTAGGCGCGTCTACCCTGAAATTTGCATAATTTTCTGGCCACTATTTCTTGGTGTTCCATTTTCAATGTCACGCAGTGTATATCCATTGCTCAATGGAATTTCTTGATTACGGGGAACACACATATATATTTTAAAATAAAATTTATATATCCATCAGTGTTCCCAGACTTTCACAACAATCGGAATATGATCAGAGAGGGAATCATACAGTCTATATAGAAGTCATCAATATAGTCTGGCATCTCTGTAAATCTAAGGTAGGAGAACCACGGCATGTTAAAACTTCCATAACTATCTCTTACAGATCTGCCCCATTTACTATAGTAAAGAAGTAATGGTGAAGGAAAGCTATCAGAGATATTTAGAAAGTGACGAGGTCACTCTATCCTTAGAGTTTCTGATGGTTGAAATCACAGATCAGGTATCCCTGTGAAATTATGGAACTCTCCGAGGTTTTAAGTCGAACATTTAACTCACCACAGATTATTAACTACGATATCCATCTTGAATCCGATGTTCAACATATTGGAATAGTTGGGGAGATTTTCTGATATATTCTGTAGCTAAATATTAGCGTCATCCGTTCGACATCAACCTTTTGTAGAAAGAGTTTGAATGTTTTGTTGATCACACAAATAGAGCAATCCATAATAAACCTTTCTATATTTGGCTAACTACTTCGAATATTCTAAGCCATGTATCTATGTACCATATTTTCCCTACATTCTAAAAATAGGAAGAATCTACTTATATATTTGCCTTATTCTGTCTGTCTGTCTGAAGCTCACGGATAGAATGCGCGCCCATTGGCTGCCAGCAAACACGTGACCTCCCTGCCCGCCCCCCTCTAGACAACCCTGTTATCAGCTGTGTGATACATACACCTGTCTATAGCGGCCATTCTAGACAACCCTGTTATCAGCAGTGTGTTACATCCACCTGTCTATACAGACCACCCTGTCTATAGCGGCCACTCTGGGCAACCCTGTTATCAGCTGTGTGATACATCCACCTGTCTATACAGACCACCCTGTCTATAGCGGCCACTCTGGGCAACCCTGTTATCAGCTGTGTGATACATCCACCTGTCTACACAGACCACCCTGTCTATAGCGGCCACTCTAGGCAACCCTGTTATCAGCTGTGTGATACATCCACCTGTCTATACAGACACTCTGTCTATAGCGGCCACTCTAGACAACCCTGTTATCAGCTGTGTGATACATACACCTGTCTATACAGACCACCCTGTCTATAGCGACCACTCTAGACAACCCTGTTATCAGCTGTGATACAACCACCTGTCTATACAGACCACCCTGTCTATAGCGGTCACCTTAGGCAACCCTGTTATCAGCAGTGTGATACATCCACCTGTCTATACAGACCACCCTGTCTATAGCGACCACTCTATACAACCCTGTTATCAGCTGTGTGATACATCCACCTGTCTATACAGACCACCCTGTCAATAGCGACCACCACCCTGTCTATAGCGACCACTCTAGACAACCCTGTTATCAGCTGTGTGATACATCCGCCTGTCTATACAGACCAACCTGTCAATAGCGACCACCCAAGACAACGTTTTTAAGATATATTCGCACTCGGGTAAACCCCGGGCGTTGCCCGGGCCATTCGTCTAGTAATAGCTATAATGTGATGCTATTGACACTGAACAAATTATTATATTGGTAAAACTTTAATAAGGCTTAGGTCTGGCTATGGTCATAGATCCGTTTATAGAGCGGGCAGTCGGCTGGGGTATGTAATAAAGGCATATGTTAGGTCAAAAAATAATTTATTTACTAATATATGCTTTTTTATTATACTTTGTTGAGTCCGCGACAATAATTTTCCCCGAACACCTTTCGTATTCTGAAGACCAAGGGATTTGAATACATCAAAATCTCTCAGATTAAAATTACTTTTTATTGAGTGATCACAACAGGTTTCAAGAAGAAAATATATTCTAAGTTCTTAGGTAGCCTTAAAGTGGGAGAAGATAAATTAATGTGTAGAAACCATTTATATTTCAACACATATCATTTCAGGCAATTCTCCGTGAGCTTTCCAGATTCTTTAAAATTTGCATTTATCTGTCTGTTTTCCTCTATATTTACATATATAATTATTTTATGCATTTTTTCTTATATAATGGCTTCATTGGGAGGAGGAAATTGACCACTTTACCATTAACCACCTCATAATTAGGACTATTTGAAATAAATTTATTTTCCTTTAACTTTCCTCTTAGCAACCAGACTAGAGGTTGTTGCCTTATATCGTTTGCTGTAATCCTTGTTTTATGTATATTTTACTGCCTCTAGGTCTAATTTGGGAATAATTTCACTCTATAATCATGTGCTACATCCAAAACGGACGAGATGATACCTTTCGAGGGTTCATGACATCTAGTCATATTGATCTTTTTCCTTTATTATATTTGTAATAGTTTGTTTTCATACATTCCTGGAAGCATCAGCCAGAATGTCTGCGCATGCTCTCTAAACGCCGTTCTTCTTCTCTCAGTGTGTGTCGATTCTCTTCCCAAAACCTTTTATCTCCGCCGACAATCGAATAATCAGCATCAACCAATTCTTTCACTGAGGTCTCCATGGGTTCCCCAGTGGATCGTCCCGGATGGAGAGATGCCTCCGAACAATAACTCTCATGTAATACCTAGCTGATAGTTTCGATAGGAGAGGAAAGGTAAACATCCATATACGCATCGAAGAACTAACTATAGAATTCCAGAACTATTTAAATCATATTCTCCTTTAGATAGCTTGTATACTGGCACAATCAATCCACCATATCTTACATCTCCCATCAACCACCACAGGATTGGGCAGGTCAACATCACTCAGGTCAACCAGTGGTCTGGAGGTTTATAGAGTTTTATATACCTTTAAAATACCCATTCAAAGAGTCTACCAACAGTATCACTATAAAAGGAAGTTCCAAAAATGCAATATAACAGCGGTATGGTAGATTAAACTGGCGAAACCGCTGAGAGGGTTCACCACTGATGAGCCAGGCCCTCTCATTAATTTTTCCATTGCAGTAAGGGCAGTAGAAATTGTTTAATATCAAAAAGAATCTTACGCCTTTAAAATAGTTTTGAATTTTGATAACAGATGGCGCGCTAGTGCATCATATACCTTTCTGCCCACCCATATACATTTGTCAAATAAATAAAATGATGGGCTCACAATGATCGCTCACATATTTTAAACAGACCCTGCCATAAGCGGACACCTGTTACATACCGCTAATGCCAAATCTAGTACATTGATATCCTAGATCAGCCTTTTCTGAGTCTTTAACTCACTCGTCTAAGATGTTCGCCTTGGTTCACGAGATAATTCTACGCCACAAAACATCCTTTGAATGTTCTCAATACAGGTTTGTTCCATTCAAAGTTTTCAAGTTTTTATATTGAACAATTGGATTTTAGATGAACACCTAATAAACTTGAGAGACTTATGGTGTCTGGTTTTCTAACCCACGTGTGGGTTGTGTTTGGACACACACAACTTTAATTTTCCTAATATTATAATATTTTTTACAAAAATTAAAATAGACGCGTGTCTCTCCCATCTGAGTCTTGCACAAGTACCACATCGCTAGTAATCTCAAGTAACCAAACGAGGCTCTTGGTAAAAATGATAAATCGAATTGCTTTCGACGTTATAGAAGCAATGGTAAATTTTGTCTTCAGTAGATTCTAGCAAAAAAGATGTTCTTACTACTAGGGTTCAAATTGTCGGCTGCAATAATATGCATCAAAAATAAATGTGAAAAATGTGGCATTCAGGTATCTAATGTAGGTCATCTAACTTACTTGGCTGAAGGGTTACTGTGTGGCTGTCACTCTCGGCGCCATTCAACAAGTGGAAGGCGGGGTAGAACTTTCACCCATTGCGAGGATACTTAACTTTCCATTCTACATTTTCAATACAAACATAACCAGCTTATAATGCTGTCAAGAAAAAAGCCGAGTCTACTGAACTCCCATGCTTTTCCTCTCGTCTATGCGCACGTAAGGGCGATAGAAAAGAAATGAACCGCGCATGCGTCACCAATGGCGTTGGAGATCATACGAGATCCAATGAACGCGTGAATAAAACGGACACCATATAGATAAGCCTATCAGTCACAGGGTTAGAAAGTTAAGATGAGGTTTAAATTAACCCTAAATCGGTTAACTTGAATAAAATAGGGAAAAAATTGACCAGATAAATAGAATCGTGATTTAATTGAAAATCTCCTTATATTTCTATCCTCTGCTTCAATTAATGTGATCACTTCTTGTAACCTCTGGTAAAACTGAGTGAGGTGGAGACATACCAGGCTGGTGTTGTGGCAAATCTAATCATTGTGGCAGAATACATATGGTGGGAGGTCTGTACAATTTCTGCCTCACTTCTGAGATAAGAGGATGCCAGCGGGCGACGCTGGCCTGGGACGCCGGGAATTCTGCGATCAGCGGCGGCTGGCCAGCCGGCCTGCGCGCGCAGGCTGCGCGCGCACTTTTCGAACACCGCCTGATGTCGCGGGTTGTTTACCGCGCGTCTCTACAACCTACGGCGGTTCCTTCCATTATATAATACTCTAGGCGCTGGTGGAGTAAAAACTGTACTCCATCTGCCTCTTATAATTGTATGTAATTTTTGGACACTTATTAAAATATAAATTATTAATTTATAGTTCTCACTGCAGCTCGAACCTTTACCCTAACGCGGTAGAACATGGCGCAGTCGACATTCGGTTAATTATAGCCGTTTTTTAAGTGACAGCTCAGTGACAATTAGTAATCAAGATGCCCTCAAGAAGGAATCGCCGACCATCCCAAACCCCTCCAGAGAACCCTGCCTCGCCGACCAGCACCGACATCCTCAGGTCCATAGCCGCACTGTTGCAGCAGATGGCTACTCGGAATCCGACACCGACAGTCCCATTAGGAGCTCCTCCTCACCACGCCACAAAAATCATCCAGCTTCCTAAACTGGCTTCCCCGGAGGAGTTAACGATGTCTGTTTTCCGCGATTGGAAACAACGTTGGAACGACTACGTGGACGCCCAACAAGTAGCCACCTTCCCGCTATCCACACAGCAAGTGACTTTGCGTGCCGCCCTCCATTCCGAATGGACCATCCTTTGGCAATCAGGCCGCCTTCATATTTCTACCACCACCACCCTCGATGAAGCCGTGAATGCTCTCGAGGCCTTATTATTATTATTGCGTATGATATTGTTTTTTACAGCACAATACAACAATGTTGGCAAGTTTCTCTAGAGTGGAATGTCGAGGTGACGAATCCACTCCAGGGCCTCCTCTGTGCACCGGTGGATATCCCCAAGTGTTCCCTGGAAGAATCTTCGAGGACAGTCCCTTAGGATATGGTGCATTGTTTGTATTTGTCCACAGTCGCAGTTCTGGTCTGGACTCATGTTCCACTTATTTAGTAGGTAGTTGCATCTACCAGTAGAGGTCCTGATTCTATTGAGGGTTGACCAGGTCCTCCTAGGTAGGTTGTAGCCGGGAGGTTTGGTGTTAGGGTCCTCCACCAGGTCTTTGTTGGCGATGGCAAGATTGCTCCATCGGTTTCTCCACTCTTCTTTAAGATCTACATTTTCATCGGCCACCCATACAGGATTCCTTGATATTAGTCGAGTTTCTCGAGGCCTACCTACGCAAGAAGCGAAACCCCCTCCTTGATCGGCAAGATTTTCATCGTAGGGACCAACAAACCGGAGAATCGGTGGATCGCTACTTCGCAGCCCTTAAAGCTCTTGATGACTCGTGTGCACATGAGCTGGATTTTAAGTGCAGCACATGCGGCGACCCGTGTATTACAATATGCACAAAAAGAGCTTGTGGGAAAACGTTTGCCCTTGCTGATTATCAACAGCAACTCCGTATCCGTGACAGGTTAATATGTGGCCTGTTTGATAAAGACCTCCAACGAAAAGTACTGGCGGAGCAGTACAATTCCGACCTCTCCCTGGACCGAGTCCTCTCAATTTGCATCGCACATGAGAGTGCTACCGCCGTGGGCGCGACTCTTTCACCCTCCCCAACCACCTCCCCCGAAGCCTTCATTGCAACCAGACGTGCACCATCAACCTACAAGCATCAACAAGCCAGCTCGTCTGAAACCTCACCTAAGGCCAACCGTTTCTTTCAGAAACCCTATGATCCTAATGACCCCTGCTCCGGATGTGGGGCGAACCCAAGACACCGCCGTGACCAGTGCCCAGCAAAAGACATAGAGTGTAACAAATGCGGCATCACCGGGCATTACGGAAGGGTTTGCCGACAACTGAAACAAAACCCACAACCAAACCTAATATCCCGCCACCCGCAACCAGAAACAATCAGTCCCAACCAGGACCCTCAAACACAGTTGTTGCAGCTGGAGTACGCAACGAACTCATAACCATTACGACCGATATCAACCATAAGTTACACCAAATCCGTTGGCTGGCGGACCCGGGGTCAGATCTGGATCTAATCCCAGAATCAGAATTCCTGTTACTGGATGAGCAGACCCGATCAGCACTCAACCCGAAGAACGTCCCTTGCGTAGGAGCCAACGGCATCAGCTTAAGTCCTTGTGGATCGTTCGTCGCGGCACTGCATCTCAACGGGAAAACATACAGTACTACCGTTGGAGTCTGCAAGCACCTGAACGTCCCTCTCTTGAGCAAGAGCGGATGCAAAGCCTTAGGACTTCTGCCGGATAACTGGCCCCATTCAATGATCGTCAATGCCATAACCAACGGACAAGTTCTAACGTTCCCGCCGACCCCGGTGAGAGCCAATGAGATCGATAAGCAGTCTATCCTTACCCATTATGCTAGAGCGTTCGACGACACAGTGTTAAAACCCATGCAAGGACCCCCCATGTCTATCGAACTAGTTAAAGATGCCGTTCCTTGCAAACGCTACCGGGCATACAACGTTCCCTTTCACTGGAGAGACCCCGTCAAAACTCAACTCGATACCATGTTGGCGAAAGGGATAATCGAACAGGTACCCGTCGGCGAAGCCATCGATTGGTGCCATCCTATTATAGTCGTCCCGAAAAAAGGCTCATCACAAGTCACTATACCAAATGATCTCGCCGGTGCCATCATTGGGAAAGGTGGTCAACGCATCAGGAAGATCCGGCGCGAGTCTGGTGCGGGGATCAACATAGATGAGTCTCAACCTGGTAGCAACGAACGGGTCATCACCATCTCTGGCACGCCCCAGCAGATCCAGATGGCCCAGTACCTCTTGCAGCAAAATGTAAGAGAACATTCCTTCCGGAAGCGATACAATCGCAACGCCAAGCCACTCTCACATTTGGAAGTGGGAGCAATAGTCCTTGTCCAGGATCACCGCACAAAACATTGGACCCTCCTTGCTGAGGTTCTCGAACAACTTCCACGCGGTCGCAGCTACCTCATCCGGACCGACGCCGGACGCCTTCTTCGCCGTAATCGCAGATTCTTACGACCTTTCGTGCCTCCACCGTACACCACCCCACCCAACTCAGCTCAACATCAGCGTTATAGCAACTACGTTGGATCGGTCCCAATCTCCAGGGGGGGCATGAGATAAGAGGATGCCAGCGGGCGACGCTGGCCTGGGACGCCGGGAATTCTGCGATCAGCGGCGGCTGGCCAGCCGGCCTGCGCGCGCAGGCTGCGCGCGCACTTTTCGAACACCGCCTGATGTCGCGGGTTGTTTACCGCGCGTCTCTACAACCTACGGCGGTTCCTTCCATTATATAATACTCTAGGCGCTGGTGGAGTAAAAACTGTACTCCATCTGCCTCTTATAATTGTATGTAATTTTTGGACACTTATTAAAATATAAATTATTAATTTATAGTTCTCACTGCAGCTCGAACCTTTACCCTAACGCGGTAGAACAACTTCCAGGCTAAAGTGTTTAATTTTCAGGTAGTTGGAGATAGAATTATAGTTTTCCTTCTTTCCAAAAAAATATATCGAAAGAGGATTTATAAATGCTAAACGGAGAATCAAATATATTTTAGGGCCTGGCTCATCACTGGAGAACCCGTCGGCTTAATCTACCAGTTAAATACAAATATTGTATTGCTCACTATATCTACATATGCCCTGGCTTCGACCGGTAGTGCAGAAAAAAACCCGCAATATTCAAATTACCCTGTTATACAGTCTGTAGGACTTATTTGTATATTATGAGGCAGAAACTACTCTTTCCATCCCTTACTCTATATCGTTGAGGGAAAGTTTGTCTCGGCTAGGTCAAACATTGTGTAAGCGAAATCAGCACAAAATTCAAATCAGCCTCTTAAATAGTTAATTTTCATATCCCAGGCTTGAAAGTATGAGAACGAATCCTTTTAACCTAAATCTGAACCATATTAAAGCTTGTTCTGAATAGAGGCCCGTTATCAGACTGTCCAATATATGAGAGAGAATCCTTTTGACCTAACTTTGAATCATATTAAAGCTTGTTCTGGATAGAGGCCCGTTATCAGACTGTCCAATATATGAGAGAGAATCCTTTTGACCTAACTTTGAATCATATTAAAGCTTGTTCTGGATAGAGGCCCGTTATCAGACTGTCCAATATATGAGAGAGAATCCTTTTAACCTAACTCTGAATCATATTAAAGCTTGTTCTGGATAGAGGCCCGTTATCAGACTGTCCAATATATGAGAGAGAATCCTTTTGATCTAACTCTGAATCATATTAAAGTTTGTTCTGGATAGAGGCCCGTTATAAGACTGTCCAATATATGAGAGAGAATCCTTTTAACCTAACTCTGAATCATATTAAAGCTTGTTCTGGATAGTGACCCGTTATCAGACTGTCCAATATATGAGAGAGAATCCTTTTAACCTAACTCTGAATCATATTAAAGCTTGTTCTGGATAGAGGCCCGTTATCAGACTGTCCAATATATGAGAGAGAATCCTTTTAACCTAACTCTGAATCATATTAAAGCTTGTTCTGGATAGAGGCCCGTTATCAGACTGTCCAATATATGAGAGAGAATCCTTTTAACCTAACTCTGAACCATATTAAAGCTTGTTCTGGATAGAGGCCCGTTATCAGACTGTCCAATATATGAGAGAGAATCCTTTTAACCTAACTCTGAACCATATTAAAGCTTGTTCTGGATAGAGGCCCGTTATCAGACTGCCCAATATATGAGAGAGAATCCTTTTAACCTAACTCTGAATCATATTAAAGCTTGTTCTGGATAGAGGCCCGTTATCAGACTGCCCAATATATGAAAGAGAATCGTTCCACACCTATCTAACGTGTCAGCATCTCATCAGGATAGGTTCAACGGTGTGGAGGTGTATGAGGAATATGCTTAAAAACACCCATCCACAAATTTTCTTCTCTATTTAGATTGATTCTACTTATGCGTATTCTATATTTGAGAGACTTTTTGTAAGTGTGCAAGTGTTATAATGATACTATGAAAATAAGGAGAAAGATAAAGCATCTGATTGTGCATATGAAAGTTTCTGATGGCTTGCGCGAATAAATAGCAACTTAGCGTTGATTATTTTTTTAAATCCAGAATATTGGCCAATAACTTTAAGTAGCACACAATAAGGGGGTGTGTTTTCTCAATCTTACCACCTGATATGGTAACATTTGTAGTCAGGTTGTATTAAGTAATCCGTTGTTGTGGTGGATTCCCCCACGGCTTACACTGGAGGACTGTAAGACGTGGGTGTCGAACTGATGACTCACGACATCTGAGACAGACAAATCCCGTCTGTCAGGATTTACTCCTTCCCCACACCCATCTTTTTTTTTTCTAGCTCTTTGCATTCTTAGGATGGTTTAAAAAAACTCTCGGTGTATGGAATTATAAGATAATTCTATATTATCTTAAATCCAAGTATTCCTAATTCTAATTATATAAAATTAAATTCCAATATATTTTATCTCAAATATCAATTATTCCTAATTCTGATTATCATAAAATTCAATTATTCAAATTCCATTTGGGCCTTATATACCCTTTTCTCTTGTTTTATAAAGAAACGTGTGCTCAGAGAACACGAGCAGCCTGCACAGAGAGGACCAACGTGTAGTGGTTGGCCTTACTAGTCAATTCAAGAAGGGATATGTGCCAAATATTCCGCAAGGTTCAGTTGATTGAGATAGATGTTACAAACAAACCTTAGCTGTGCAAGATTAATAAATATAATGTTTGAAGACTCTCTCTAAGCCCCCATATATAAAGCCCCCAATTTAATTCTATTTCAAAGTGCAAGCTCTCGGAGAGATACTAGCCTGTAGAATGACAATATATTTTCTAAAGTTTTATTTTAAAATAAATAAACAAATTGTTAGTCTTTTATAGCCTGAGTCTGCAAACTTTCAACCATTTTTATATCATTATTTATATTTTATGCATATATACTCATATGTTTTCACATATACTTATTAGTATTCGTTTTAATTGTCATATATTAAAAACCCTATAATACCATATATATACAAACCTTGACTAGAGCATTATACGAGGGGGGGGGGGACTCAAAAATGACTCAATTCGTAATGCTGCATACTTGTAGTACCGGGTTGTGGCGCCACCAGACCCCGACTAGTATGGTGTATGTGTCAGTTCTCAGTGGGTGACTTTGGTGCATTTGTGACATGATCAAAAAAAGGCTGATTTTGAAGGACAACGTTCTCTCGGCTATGGTTTTGTATTTACGCGACAAGAACACAGCGGAAG
>CP092869.1:57574090-57584666 GCA_030710605.1 Cordylochernes scorpioides
CTGATGCAAATAGCTTGCAAGGAACATAGTAAACCTCAAGTGTACGAATGCTTACAATAATGGTGGGGTTACTACTGAAGACCGTTCCAGTTATCTTTCAACTGCTCGAGGTCAACGTAATCTCATCAATGAAGATCGACGCAATCCACGAACTTTAATACTGGGTTGTCCTATAGCAAAATTTGACCGTTGATTTTGGAATGCGAATAGTGGTAGCAAAGTTTGCGCCCAAACTTCTAAACGAAGCTCAATGGAATTGTGGCGTTCAAACTTGGATCCATGGGTCTCACAGTTCCCATATTTATCTATCGTGGATCCTGTTCCTTAAGATGAAACGGTACTTTGTCTGTCGTCGACAACGTTAGGACGGCGCTAGCAGATATCAAAGAAGACGGATTTAAAAGGTTCAGCACTGAAATGACCGATTGGATAAGTTCATTAGTGTCAATAGAGAGTACTTAGAATGATTCCAAAGTTGTACTTGATAAAACATTGACTTTTTCATAAAGAAATTCCGTTTACTTTTGGGTGTTTCCTGATGTATTAGACTGCTGGAGGTTCCCCAAGAATTTGGCGTTCGGCGCTCCAGAAACCTGGGTTTTTATCTCTGTAATCTTATATGAAACTCGGTAATAAAGCTGTGTCAATTTAGTAAATGAAGAGTTAATGTTTTCATTTGGGGGGAGTAGTGTAACAATTTCTTGTGTTTTCATTTAGGACAGGAAACTTCTCCTTAGTACACTTAAATCAACGGACAAGTTAACACCAGAGAATAGAGAATTGGGGTTGAAATTTCCCAGTTACACTCTAAATTCTCCGAGCTCTGGTCTAGGGAAACATTGCTACCAACCACGCCTCTTGACAATTAAACTTCTCTGTTCCGTAATCCAATTTCCATCCAATCAGAATAAATTGCCATGCAATTTCTGCCGTGATCACTGATACTTTATCATCATCATGCACCGATTTATGCCACAGCCGCATTCATTTCCCTAAACCGCGTATAATTTTCTCCTCTAGCCTTCTTTTCTTCTTTAATCGATGTGCACATTCAAATTTACCTGCCATAATTTATGTAAAGGCAAAGATCTCTGGTGGGAAATATCACTCATTTAACTTTTCAAGCAAAATATTATTCATAGATTTTTTACCATTAGATATGCAGTCAAAACTGTGTATAACAAACAATTATGAAGAAACTCCCTTTAATGAAACATTTCAACGAAGAACACTATATATTATATAAATAACAAAAACAAAAAAGTAAATTCGTCGGTCCCGCCAATTAAAACTTCCCATAAGGAACAAAATATTGCCACGTGGAAAATTAGGGAAGACAGAAAATTCAGGAGGAGACAACAATTTATTTCAGGCAAGAACAAAACTATGAATGGTAAACAAAAGATAAGCTACGAGGGAAATTTACAGAGTAGCAAAATATAATCATAAAAATAATCACTCTGTTAATAAAAAATATATATTAAAAATTATAAATATTTTATTACATAACTTCTTCCCTATGGGAGCTGTGACCCACAGCTAGCATTTATTGTAGATACTGACATGGATCTGACGTGCTTCTGCCATGGATTCCATCGAAGTCTTGGAACTTTGTCCCTAGTACCTTTTCGTTCTTTTTCTTGCGGCGTGAAGAGCGGCTTTGTCGTCGTATCGTCTATAGGGACATCGTCATCTTCGAGGGAAGTCTTGGCTTTAGCACGGCGGTGGAATCCTGGAGTCAGTCTCCGAAAATGTAGATCACAGCACCCATGGCTTCAAGGTCTACTCGGCGGTCTTCAGTTTATCTTCCCTAACTTACCCAGCATCTCCACCAAAATGCCACGTGGAAAATTAGGGAAGACAGAAAATTCAGGAGGAGACAACAATTTATTTCAGGCAAGAACAAAACTATGAATGGCAAACAAAAGATAAGCCACGAGGGAAATTTACAGAGTAGCAAAATATAATCATAAAAATAACCACTCTGTCAATAAAAAATATATATTATAAATACTTTGTTACAATATTTATAAATAATTTGTTACAATCTTTACCATTAAACTATAAGGACCCAAATTTCCAGTTCCTCCAATAAAATCTCTATTACGAGAGAGAGAGAGAAACTATTTTAACGAACAACTATATAATGAAACTCTCTATAACGAAGCTAGTCTAATGAAGAACTATAACGAAACTATTTTAACGAAGAACTATAACGAAGCTATTTTAACGAAGAACTATAACGAAGCTATTTTAACGAAGAACTATAACGAAGCTATTTTAACGAAAACCTCTATCACAAATCTCGTTTAACGAAAACTCTATAACGAAACTTTTTTAACGAAAAAATCTGTATATAAAAAAACTAATTTAACCACATAAACATTTTCTATAATGAAACTATTTTACCAAAACTCTATGATGTGCGTATAAAACTGATTTAACGAAAAACGCGTATATATTCGGGGATGTCTATGGATCTATTAATGGAATGAAATATATCGGTTACTAGAATTAAGGTTGTTGTTTATTTAGGAATAAGGTACTGTAGGTTCTGTTATAGGTTAAAATAAGTGTTTCTGATAAACCAGTGGTCGATATATTGTCATGATCTGCTATGTTCTCCCACATACCTAACTGTACAATCTCTGTATTGTATAGACAATTCAAAATATTTTATTGACACGCTATTGTTATAAAAATTAAACAAAGATAAATGATATTATTTACAATTTTGTGATAAAATATATACAGCTGTTCTCAGGAAGGGTTCCATCTTGTCCTCCTCCAGACAAGGACAGTTCAATGTTGAGATGATATGGAATAAATGGTTTAGTTGTTTGGATGACTATTGCTCTCAGTACGAGGATTTCTTAATGTACTGTATATGTCTCGAGCCAAGTTCTAACACCGTTTTTTTTTAAACTGATCGGGCTATGGAGGCGCTTTCGAGGGAGAAAGGCTAGTGCTGGTTGGATCATAGAAATGTCTTAGTATGAAGGATTTGGGATAGACAAATGATATGAGTTGGTCTATTCATTTTTTTTTATTGTTTTGAATACTTGGGTGTAACAATGGGTGTAAATTCGTTTGGTTAATGTTTTAACTGTGTTAATTTTATAACTGAGAGGAGAGAGAGAGACAAATGGATGTAATTAGTGTGAAAAGGTTTTTTAGTTAAATACTGTGGCGGGGAGAGAAACGGTGTGTTATAAGGGTATCTAAAAAAGGAAGGACATTATTAATGAGGTCATTTCTCTGTGATAACTATTTGCGCATTGTTAAGATCTAATCAATGGCTACATATACAGAATACAGCATCTATGCATCTACACCATATTTGTATATCTGAGAAGAAATCTGAAGTTATCTTTCTATGTATCACATGGCAATTCCAGCAACAGCTGTGGACTGACCATTCGAGATCCCTTTATCTGTCATTATCCCCCTTTATCTGGTAATTTGTATATATCATCATCTTTAATGATTACATCAACTTTTAAAAATGTTTAAACATCACAATTAAAAACATGATATAATAATCAAATTTTCTCTTTCTTTAAAATGAGTAAAATATGTATGAGAATATGTATACAAAATATGTAATAAACTAAACATAAGGGTATGTATGACATACCATATACCTTAATCTTAGATAG
Source organism: Cordylochernes scorpioides (assembly GCA_030710605.1). Taxonomy (NCBI): domain Eukaryota; kingdom Metazoa; phylum Arthropoda; class Arachnida; order Pseudoscorpiones; family Chernetidae; genus Cordylochernes; species Cordylochernes scorpioides. The sequence goes on from CP092869.1 coordinate 57,577,750, forward strand.
AATCCAGGATACCTTTCTCAGACGTTTTCTGTGCCTTCCAAGCTATACTCCGGGCTATATTTTGAAGGCCGAAACAGGAAGAAACTCTCTTGATATCACAGTGAAAAAACTAACTTTAAAATTCTGGACTAGAATTCTGAAAATGGACGGCAGCAGGCTACCTTCAATTTGTTTGGCACATTTGTGGGACATTTCAATTTCTTTAAAACAGAATATCGGACTGGTAAAAAGTATAACAGAGCTACTTAATAACACCGTCTTCTCATGGCTTGTCGAATGTACAGACTTCAATATTCTACAAAGATATTTCCCAAATAAAGCAAACTTTTCTAGTGCCCTTACTGCGATAAAAAAAAAAGTCTATGTAATTCTAGTGTTCTCTAATGGATATACACCATTAGAGAACACTAGAATTACATAGACTTTTTTTTAGACTCTAGTTAATTTAAATACCATAACTTAGATTCCCCACTTCAGTGCCACATATACAAACAGAATCGTCCGGTATTAGAGCTCTAAAAAGCGGTCTGGTGGATTAAACTGGCGTAACCATTTGGAGGGTTCACCACAGATGAGCTAAGCCCACCCAATAATTTTTCACCGCAGTAAGAACTAAAGAAAAATCTTTTTTTATTTGAAAAAAAAAATCGTGTCTAATAGATTTATTTTTTATAATGTAATACAATGTAAAATAATGAAGACCTTATAGCTATGTTATTTTAAATATAAAGGATTCTCTCTAAATTCAATTTTTAAAAACTTTGATCTCATCACTATATGCTTGTATATTCTAATATATAATCTAAATATAAAAATATTCTATAATTTAAAAAATATATTTTATTTTCATTCATTGATAATTCTACTTGTGTTTTGACCATAGTTTTAGAATACGCCGACTTTTAATACTTGTTGTAAATATGTAGTTATATAACCTATTTTGAAATTCACTAATATATAATTCATTTCATAAATTCTATATAACTGTGAAAAATGTCTTATTGTAATTTTCTTCAAGTAATTTAAAATAAAAACTACTTTTGATAGTAAATAGTTATTTTTCTGCTTTTCTTTCAAAATGATACGACTGCAAACGATACCATTAGGTACTCATGTACTCAAAAGAACCAGCAATTAATTTCTATCTCAAAATAATATTTATTATAACATGTTCCAAACAAACTTCCACAGAGTACAAATTATATTCAAACGATGTGATAACGTCCCCAGTCAATTCTAAAAGTCAGCACAATGGTGACAATAATACTGCCATTCAAACCACAGTTGTATCCTCCTATATATGGCCCTGTATATCGTAAAATATTCTTTTATTCACATAAAACAAAAAAAGAAAAACAATAGACAATATTCTCCGCTATCCTTTTTTTTTGTAAATTTACGATAGGTCAAAATGTATTAAAAATAAAGATAAATAAATAGAATAAGATTTATATTTTCAGATTATTTTTGAGAATTTATTAGTGCTCTATGTCTTTTATTTTTCTTAAAAGTAAGTTTGAAAAAAAAAAAGACCTATATTTTAGCTTTTTACATAATACAAAGAATTTTCTATAAGGAAAATAAATTTTATACTATAAAATACTTTACTTTTTTAAAAGCCTAAATATAAAACAATGAAAGCATAAACAATTGTTTCAAATTTTAGAAATTAGGTATATAAGTGATTTTAAATTTTCAATAAAAAGTTTAATCTCTAAATCTTTTAAAAGTTAATATTAAGGTATGTATCTATTTATTTAGAACTTATACTTTAGATCTCATCTTTAATGCCCATAACTCTTGAAAATGTCTGCTTGTCCAAAAAACTGGTTCGGCTGCTACCAATCCAGGGCGGGCGCTGATTGGCTGAGGCGCTCGGTCACGTGGTCGAGGCTCCCGAGCAAATCTTGGCTGGGGTTGTGGACAGACGAAATGGATTAGTTTTTGTCACCATGAACTTTCATCATGTCCTGCCACTCCTGCTCGCCGCCGCGTTGCTTCTAATCAGCCCGTGGTAAGTTGACCCATATTTGTTTTAAATAGCCTTCTTGATGTCGGTCTGATAAAGTGGTGTTATTTTCTTTAAACTACTCATTGTTTCTTTGGAGTGAGTGCGCTATCTCTTTTAATGCCATATATTTTATATAAATATATATGATTCTCATATTATTTTAATTTTTATAATAGTTATCGCTCGTTCACAGGTTTTTTTTTTTTTTTTTTTGTTCTTGAAAAAGTTGTTATATTAGCAATTTAATATATATCTAAATATATTTTTATTGACTTTATATATTAAGAATCGCCAAAAATTTCCGACATATGATTAGATAAATAAATAAAATTAAATATGATGTATCTATTTTTATATATATAATTTAATACCCCAAATATTTTATCCCAAGTTAAATATTTTTAAGTTTAATATCTGGTAATATTTTAAACCTAGTTTTATAATTCTTTCCTTGATTTTTTTTTTTTTTGCTATTTCATAAAAAATGTAAGGGGTCAATGTCAAAAGATTATAATTGCATTTAACCAATTGTTTTACAAGAAAATCCATTTTTGACCATTTTAAATAACGTATATAATAGCACTATATTTTTCATAATTTAAACAATTCTTTTTTTTTTAATCGAAATTATAAACGCTTAAAATTGTCTAGTACAAAAAAAAAATGAGTAAAAAATTGACATTTTTCAATTTAAAAAAAAAAAAATAAAAATAAGATCATTTTAAGATTTATGCAAACAACAAAAAATACCGATTTTTTTTTTTTCTTTTTAGCCTTTATTTTTTTGCGTTGATGTTTGGGAACCTTTTTATAAGGAGCGCGCGTACACTTATAATTTAAAATTTTAAAATGATCCTATCTCGAACTTTCTACAAACTAATTGCTCCAGCAGCAGAAGATTAACGATAGGCTTGATGAATGATCTCGCTAAAAGGAACTACCTTTTCTTTCTAACAAAGATCTATCAGCCGCTTGCAACGCCTTTTTAAGTGCCTCAGCAATTATACCGTTTTAGCATATTCATAAGTTCGGCTGCTGCATGTCTTTTTTTTTTTTCCATATCGAAGACCTAATTCTCCAATCATTAAAGGCTTACTACTTTTCAATTATAACTTGCACATACTTCCGATTTTTTTTTTTTTTATATATTTGGAGTAGCACACATTCGTTACTATAATAGCTTCTTATTTAGTCGTTATTTATAACGGTTATTAAAAGGACTTAATGTAGTTATAATTGAGGTGGTTGGTATATCATTTTCAGGTGTGAAAAATGGCACTTGGTTGTGAATGACGTTTTTTTTTTTTAATCCTGTTCGTTATTGAGTTTTTTCTATCTGTTAGAAGAATGGAAGGTCAAAGATTTCTTGTCTTTTTCTTGGGTGTCATTTATTTTGGTTGTTCGTTTAGTTGTTGTTGTTGTCGTGTCCAATGAAGAGATGTCTCCATGAATCTCTATCACAGCAGTCGCAATATCCTCTTACTTGGGTGTGTAAAGCTACTGCTCTGGGTCCAGGTCAATTTTCTGCAAGGCTGCGGCCATTGCTAGGCATGAGAATATGTAGGTAGATGTTAGTTCCACACCAGAACATTTTTAGTAGTAATAAACTATAATTATATATCAGATGGGGTGTTTTTTTTTTGTTAAAAAAAAATAGGTTTAATTTATTGTTATTAAATATTATTTTTAGCATAGAGTCGCGTTTATAAAGATTGGGTTTTAATAGTATAAAACCTGAATATATTTTCTCTCTCCATTTGCTTCAATCTCTTTTATTTGCATTATCAATTGGACCTCCACTTACCTTGTAAATATTTTTTTTAAAAGACTTAGGTCTGAAGGAAAGCTCGAATGTACGTGGCTCCAGGAACCTGGGGGCTAACTAAATAAATAATTTATTGCATCATAAACGTTAAATATGAACTTTCGGAGAAACTTCTGAATCCATTTCTGTGGCAAAATACCGACATTGGGAGGCAAGGTATCACAGTCATAGATGTTTTGAAAATAGAGCAATCCATAAATAAATCTTTAATTAAAAAGGCATATATTGGATCAAAATGACATTTATTTTACCAATATTTGCCTTTTTAATTAAAAGAATTCTATACACAAATGGAAAATATGTCTGCAATTATATAGGCGCCGTTTAGATAGCTATTTACAGTGTACAGATTACTTATTTTGCGAAATAATAAATGACTTAAATCCGACCTCTAATGAGAGGCCACCTTTAGGAGAGACCGGGAGAGTATCTCAGGTTTCTGAGGGGAAACTCTACTGTATCACATATGTCTTTTATTCAATTCTCTTTCACGATATAAACAATAATATCTACTCAGTAGAAAATGTAACATTCTAAGTTCTATATTCAAAGTGTGAAACACAATTCTCTTCACGAATGACACAGTGTCTCAAAAACACATCTATATATAGAATCAATGAAATTTTTAATATGATAAAAAAAAAGGCAAAACCCTTTCTCTCAGTCTCAATATCAACTGAGGGAATCGCGACACGGGGAACTAGGATTATTTTCATTGCCTTTCAAAGAACGTTAAAATGCTAATGGAACATTTCTTAAAAGCCTATTTCTATAGATACCTCTGTATTATATATATAATTCTATATTTTCTCAATCAATTTATTTGTAACTAACATTGCACAAGTATTCTCATCCTTCCCTCAAGTGGTTTGTTAAAAAACTAGAGCGTCGGTCCACATGGGACGGAGCATTTCAAGAAAAAGTCCAACCAGGTACCGATGAAATAAGATCAGACCATTCCCACGCCGCTAAAATGTCCCCTCACATAACAAGGAGATCAAGATTTTCCTTTGATACAAATATATTAAAAATACCTTAATATATATATATAGGATTCATAAAAATACAGCCTTGAAAGAAAAGGTGTTTTTTAAAAGTATACAAATAGAACGACAAAAAAATCATTCTTGGCTTAAAAAGAGAGATCTCCTGAGAATCTAACCTACGATTTGATACAGTAGTTCGTTACTCAAGGCAATCACTGAGCTAAGTAAAAATTACACGCTGATTGGCTTTTGAACTCAAGGCTGATTGAAATCACGTCTTATTATACAGAAACAATCAACGGCCTAATAAAACGGACACCATATAAACATTATTTTTAAAGATATTAGAGATTTGTAGTTCAAATGCTTTAACTCGGGTGAAATATTTAATTTTAAGCATCCAACCTTCCCTATTTCACCTGACTTGTTACACAAGTGGTGTTTCTTTACGCGAATACTTTACTATAAGTCCCCTAAACAGAGGTACTATATATATAGTAGTGTCACAATAGACAAAATGTACTAGCCTATTTCTTCACTACGTCCGTGACGTCGTAGAAAACCCCACTGGCCATTCCCAGTGCCGAGGAATTTCTGGCTAAACGCCACAACTTTAGAGAGAGAAAAAAAAAGCCTCTTTGTTTTTGTTTGGATTTCAAGAATACTCGAAACGACCCGCCGACGTTATGTGTGGAGTTAGCTAAAAATAACTAAAGAAGAAAACTATATCACCCTGTTTGTAGAGTTACTCTCTTATGTTCTGAGATAACTAATATTGTGTGTTAAAAAAAGCGTTTCAAGTAAAAAAAGCTGTGGTAGAAACCTAAGATTGCTTTTAAAACAGAAGGTTTAGTTTTGTCTGCAACACAACGTCACTGTATATAACAGATGATAATATAGCATGGGTACCTGGGGTAGAAGCATGTATTTGGATGGTGGATTTCACATTGGAACATGCTGACATTCGTTGCGTACCAACCTCGTAAAGACGGTTTTAGTAGTGGTGTAAAGGGTTTTATGAATCAAAGAAAACATAAGATCAACCCCGTAGATTTTCTCTCTAAGAGTATAACAAGAATTCCCCGAGTACAAAAGGAAGTCTGTTGGACAAGAACGAAAAGAGTGAATCCCAACCACATACTTTTGAGTATAAAATGCAGTTTGGAGCGGGACATGTCCGGAGAAGATATCTAGGCAGTATCCTGTAGCAGATGTCTCAGAAGAAGAAGGTTAACTTGGATTGACAACGTGACGACAGACCAATCATCACCTCAAGATACAACTGATGGCCGACCTTGACTTGAACATATCACTTGACCTCTCCTCATATATTTGTAAGACGCCATTTTCAATATGGCCAACATCATTCCTGAGTGTACACGTAGGGTGTTCCAAGCCATGAAAATGATGATAGTTAAAAACCCCGAGTTGTCTCACTGGAGCCCAAAGTTATAAAGTGGGGTGATTTGTAAATCCTTTAGGAGGAAAATTTGTCTCATTTTGAAACAGTCTCGATTCCTAAATATACAACTTGACTCTATTTATAAAGTGTCTTGTTCGATCTTTGTAACTATTTTTTAATGGATTTGGATATCAAAACATTCCTATTTAACGATGTTACCAATGAATTTTGGAAGGTCCTATTCTAGAATTGGCCAGACGAAGATTGGTTGGGAAGCAGAAGCTAGGAAAAAATAAAGAGTCCAGGATATATAAGCTATTTAGCACGATTTATACATTTTTATTAGTGTTTAAAAATAAAATATTCTCAAAACCTATATAGTTTCCTTAAATATCTTATGAAGAATGTTTCTAAAATACCAGCTATATACACACAGAGTATACCATTATAATATTTGAGATATTAGATTCGCCAAATTGCTGAAGGGTTCAGTATTGATGAGCCAGGACCTCCCAATATTCTCCCATATTAGTGTAAGGCCAGAAGTGAATTGTTTTTATTGGTAAAAAGGAAAAATTCTGCTAAATAACTTGAGTTCTTATATACAAATGGCGTGTCTTATATTTAAAAGATAAGTCCACTGGAGAGCAGGACTGCTCAAGAGCAGAGACACCGGGGATGTAGATTTTCTGA
>CP092869.1:57594331-57929204 GCA_030710605.1 Cordylochernes scorpioides
CTGCCCAGTTCGTATGGACATTTACAGCGCCAATTGAAGGCGTCTTAGTCGCGAAATAGTGCGACGTAGCAAAATTTGGATAGTTACCGCCAGTAGGCGAATTTATATTGTAAGCAGTTTCCTGCATTTCAATTGAAAATTTGTTCTGAAAATCGATTTTCGCAGATAACTCTGCAACAGTTGAAGACTCGATGCGGTACCTTTCAGGTACATGGTCAGCTTTCAAAGGGCTATCAGCCCGTACCAATTTCGGCACATCAGCCAACAGTTATCCACCCACCAGGGCGGAAAAAACAATTTATAAATCAGTTATTTAGGGTAAACAAAAATATTTGAGGAGGGAAAGAACATGTATGCTAATGATAAGAAGAACCTATTGTTGCGTTGTTGGTTGACAAAGAATAACTTCCGTGGGTACAAAGGATCTTTAGGACTTTATTTAAGCCTAATCGATAAAATAATTACAGAAGAGTGCAAAAAAAAAGCAACAATAAAGAAAACAGCAGTTACACACTCACCAACTGCAGCACTGTGAGGGAAAGCAGGAGCAGAACAGGAGACAGAAGTTCGTAGAACCTTCCAGGAAGCACACCGGCGTCGGCGGTAGGCAGCAGTCCGACTTCTTGAGACAGCAGCTTGCTTGGAGTACACCACGTAGCTTCGTTCTTCTACCTCCTTGCATGAGTTCCTCATCCCTATATATACCGGAGTAGATCTTTCCAGAACGGTCATGGTTGGTTAGCCAATCACAAAGCCGCCAGACTTGAGCATTGCGCAATCGCTATTGATTGGCCAATCCGTTGTTCTCCGATTTTTCTACATTTTTCTAGAACGCTCTTAAACATTCTCTTCTGGAATGCGCCATTTTTCTTTTTACGTAACACTATTATCAAATGACTTCTTTTGATATTCTGCATTATGTAAGGAAATAGGTCAATTTAGGAAATTTAAAAAAGTGACCATTATAAAGTGGTTGACTTTACCTGTGTGCATGGCAGTCTTTTAATTATACAACCTAAATATTTTTTAAAGTAAAAAAAAAATAGCCAAACGGTAGCTATAGTGAACCAAAAGCTCTGTTCCATTGGGATTCACTATAGAGGGGTTTTCCTGTATATACATACAAAGAAGTAGGAAATATGCAAATACTGATTTACATAATACAGTTAAATCTATCTCATATTTCCTACTTCTTTGTATGTACATATATACTTTTTAAACGTCATTGATTAATGTTGTAATTATTTTTTGCATTTATGTCTCTTTAAGTATATACAATAGAACCTCCCTTTAGCAGACACCCCGCTAGCAGACACCTCTCCACAAAGGACAGTTTTCATTTGCAAAATTACAATTTAGCAACTCTCCAGTAAAAGGACACCTCTCCCTAAAGGACACTTTAGCTCTGCAATTAGGTGTTGTCCTTTACATGGAGGTTCTACTTATTATAAAATTTTCTCTACAGACCATAAGCTTGTGTCCATAGGTTCTGTTGTAGTAAAGAGAATATTTACCTGTTTTTAATACAAGTTCAAGAAGACTTTTATTTCACAAAATACATATTAAAGATTAAGAAAAAAATATGGCTACCAATTTGAGCCTCATCATGTCTCTATCTGTATTCTCAGATTACCCTCAACTAACACATATATAAATACATATCAAAGTATGCAAAAAAAGTTTTCCTACAATAGTTAAATTTACATATATTCAATTCATAAAACAAATAACTTTTCTTGAATAATATCTACTTATATAATTGCCTTATTCTGTCTGTGTGAAGTTCACTGTGTGAAGTTCACGGATAGATTTTGGTCAGAATGGATAAAATAAAAAAAGTGTCAAGGGATGGGAATCGAACCCACGACCTTCCGCTTACCGGGCAGATGCCATGACCACTAGGCCACATGACCACAATTTATAATTGTAACAAATAGTATTTGAATCAAAACATTCAATCGGGTAAAACAAAGGCGTTGCCCGGGTCATTCGGCTAGTATTTACATATTTTCTTTTAACTTTAATAATATGACCACATACAACAGGTAACCTAAGCTGCCTTCTTTAGTAAATAACCGATATATAATAAGAACAATCCAATACAATAGTAGAGTGGTCTGGAGAATAGTTTGGCAAAACCACTGATGAGCCAAACCCTTTCAACTGATAATTTCTATCATATATTGTAGTAAGGTCTTCAAAGATAATTTAATATATATATATATTAGAATCTCCCTGTAAAGGATATCTAATTGCAGACCCAAAGTGTCCTTTAGGGAGAGGTGTCCTCTTACCGTAGAGTTACTAAATAGTAAAAATGGTGATTTTGCAAATGAAAACTGTTCTTTGTGGAGAGGTGTCCGCTAATGGGAGGTTCTACTGTATCTCATATAAGAAACAAATTCCAAAAATAATTGAAAACTTTAAAGAATATATATTGAAAATAGTGTTTATGGGGGGGGACTCACAAATTTACATATTATTAACACACATAGATAACACTTCATTAAATGGGACAAACTTGTTGATTTCCCAGTAGCAATGTACAGACAACTAATTCTCCATTCTTGTAGGAAAAAGTCAAAATAACTTATAGGTCCAATCCCTATAATATAAAATTAATCTGATGCACTAGCGCGCCATCTGTTATCAAAATTCGAAACTATTTTGAAGGCGTTAGATTCTTTTTGAAAATAAACAATTTGATATTTGAGGAAGAGCGATTGCTAGAAGCATATTATATATTTATAAATATATGTAATTCTACTGTCCTCAAAGCCTATGTCCATAGTTCTTCTAAAATACCCATTCCAAGAGTCTAGCAACAATATCACTATAAAAGGAAGTTCCAAAAATGCAATATAACAGCAGTATGGTAGATTAAACTGGCAAAACCGCTGAGAGGGTTCACCACTGATGAGCCAAGCCCTCTCATTAATTTTTCCATTGCAGTAAGGGCAGTAGAAATTGTTTATTTTCAAAAAGAATCTAACGCCTTTAAAATAGTTTCGAATTTTGATAAACCTAATCTGTTTACAGTACAACATACTCCATAAGAGAACACACCAGTCACAAGAGGACACCTCTCTATAAAGTACAGTTTTCATCACTAAAATTCCAAACTATTATAGACACGTATGATTCTTTTTTAAAAATAAAACTATTTCTACTGCCCTTACTACAATGGAAATATTAATGGGAGGGTTCACCATTGATGAGCCCAGGCCCTCCAATTAATTTTTCTATTGCAGTAAGGGCAGTAGAAATTATTTTATTTTTTAAAAAGAATCATACGTGTCTATAATAGTTTGGAATTTTCATAACAGATGGCGGGCTAATGCATCATCACCAAAATTACCATTTTACTAAGTAGCAGCTCTATGGTAAGAGAACAGCTCTACCTAAAGGACACTTTGTAACTAGGTGTTGTCATTTAGGTGGGTCTACTGTAGATATAGGTTGTTCTGTTTGTTCTCCCACAGATTATTTTTCCTTTGTTTCCCAGTGTAATGTATGTACAGGTCATTTACCCCTCAGCCACACTTTGTATGACACATACAGACACGTAAAAATCTGGTCAGGTGTTCAGCAAATTTACTGTTTTCAAACAAAAGGGGCACCATATTTTAGCATTAAATTAAAATAAACGCGTTCGTGGATGGCTTTTCTTTATTTATCAAGAAATTGGGTTGGCCAAATATCACGGAGCCAGCTAAATAAACGTTTTGTTTATTTTTGCTCCACTAGATGGCGCTCTGCCATCTAAATAGCACATGTGCTTGTGGTCAGGAGATGCTTTCTTTATTATTAAAATAAATATGTAATTGTATCAAAATCCAAGCATTGCTATTATTTCTTTTTAAATAATATTTCTTTTTGATGCACACAGACATGTCATAATACGGGAAAGGTCAGCTGGCTCACTGCCCAGATGTTCAACAAATTTACTGTTTTCAAACAGAAGAGGTACCATATTTTAACATTAAATTAATTAAATATGTAATTGAACCAGAAGCCAAGCACATTGCCACTCTATAGTTGAGAATTTACTGTTATCTCTTTTTTAAGAAACAAAGAAAAATCTCTATTATTTTGTTTGAAATCTTTTCATTTTTCTCCATTACATGTGCAACAGGTTAATGCTCTACATGTTTCATTCAGAAGCAGCATTTTTACAACTTCTGACTGGAGTCACTAATGAGGAACATTTACCACACATGAATAGAGTACAATACCTCAAAAGAGCGGAGACACAACACTAGACCATCTTCTCTCATGTATGGGAGCGACCAGACAAGAACTGTATAGTGACCACTCACAGCACATTGTAAATAATTAGGTACAATTTGGATTATAAAATAGAAACACAAGGTAATAAGACTAAATCCAAATATATAAATAGTGTTTGATGTTTTGGTAACAGCATTATAGCAAAATGTCACACACTATTTATATATTTGAATTTGGTCTTATTATCTTGTAACACATTGTAAATGATAAGGTACAATTTGGATTATAGAATAAAAACACAAGGTAATAAGACTGAATCCAAATACATAGTGTGTGACATTTTGTTATCAGCATTGTTACCAAAAAATCACACATTATTTATGTATTTGGGTTTGGTCTTACTACCTTGTGTAACACATTGTAAATAAAATCACTGCAAGTACTCTCCATGGCCATGATAATAATGATAAACGAGAGTGCCAACACTGATACTTAGGGAGATATACCCAGTGTTTCCTCCCTTAACATAATATAGAATGGCGCCACCACCACAAGGTATAGAGAGAATAGACCTAGTTGTGAGCCTCTGTATCGAGCCAGAGGAACCAGACATCTGTATCATTATTTTATTGCCAGATCCTCCTTGTCCCATTGAGCAAATTGATCTTGTAACTCTGACGGGATGTCGAGCTCCTTCAGGTTGGTGCCTTGCTCCTCTCCAATCAGCAGGGTGACCAGATTGTTGATGGCCACTGCTGTGGGCCGGTCCATCTCCCACTTGTGGGTTTCCCGCAGCACGGGGTAGACAGGGGCCTGGCGGAGGTAGATCCTGCCCTCCTCTGTGGCCCCCAGCTGGGACCACAGCCAGGTGTCAAATTTACATATTCTAGACCAGCCAGTCCCTCATTATTGGCACCAGCAAACTTACTGAAAGTTAAATTGGTCAAACATTATCTACAAATTATCAAGATATTATGCATTCCAGGCCTATCTGTATAGGTCAAAGGTCTGCAACCTTTTGAGTCAAGAGTCAAAAATTGTAATTTACAAAATTTCAAAGTTTTTAAAGGGCCACAAAATTTTTTTCTTGCCAACAACAAGTTACAAGCAAGTGTGAAGTACTTAAAAATAAAGAAAAACTTTTTTTTTTTTGCTTATCCCTAGTACACGTGGTACAGGCCATGATAATCATGATGGGTAGTTAGCGACTGCTTTTTTACTGTAAGCACACCACATGTCTACACATGTGAAAGCAGTTCGACTTTGCACTTACAAATGTGCCAGAGCCCCGTTTGGTTACTTGCACTCGCTGGTGGGGTTGGACTTTTGCAAGAATCGGGGGGAGCATTTTTTTTTTTTTTTTCTTTTTCAATAGAAAAAAGTGTCCAATGCGGGAATCGAACCCGGGTCTTAGTGGTCGAAACCAAACGGTTTAACCAGCCTTCCACCAACCCCCCAAATAAAAAATAAATAAATAAAAACTGTATTTATGCAAGTACTACTTGCAGCTTCACATCCAAAGAGCCACATGTGGCTTGTGATCCGCAGGTTGTCAACCCCTGGTATAGGTGAGAGTGATTGTTTTCAGCAAATTTTCAGTTTTCCAGAATTATTACAGATTTCTAAAAATATTTTATAGTTGAATCTTGCTATAATACTAGATGGCTCTCTTTTAAACAGAATTTTTCTATAATTTTCTAAACATTTGAGAGAGAAGGAAGACTAAAACATTTCGGTATTTAACTCTTTATGTTATGTTGTAATAATTATATTTTAGACATATAAAGATAATATTTCTGTATAAAATAAACAGAAATATTCTCTTTATATGTCTAAAATATAATTATTACAATAAAACAAGTTTAACATTTTGGGTTTGGATATCCTTAAAATTTGTTTATTACATATCACACTGGCTAATGGTCCCCTAGGATTGCTCAGGGAAGACTGTGACCATGTCTGAATACAGGAGCATTATAGCTATGTGACAACAACAATAATGGTGGGCCTTCAATGTATGACCAGCATGTACTGATGAAGGCCAACAGCCAGAAACACATATGTGGTTGGTTTGTATTGATAACCCATGATAGGGATAATGGCCAATTCTCTAGAAAATACAAAAATCAACAAATAAATTGGTAAATTTTTTCCCTATAGATGGTAGTGAGCCTACAGTTGGGTGATCATTATAACACCCTGGTATTACTTCTTATCTACTTATGTTAGGCAAGATCCATAAAATTGTTCCAACATTACTTTCTAGAAAATCTGGACAAAGCCAGAAAGTGTGAATCATAGTTCTGAACTCTAACCTTCACATCAGTATAGATCAGCTGTCGGCAAACTTTTGAGTCAGAAGAGTCAAAAATTACAATTTACAAAATTTCAAAGTTTTTAAAGAGCCACAACATTTTTTTCTTGCCAAAAATAAATAGTACTCGCATAAACACAAGGTAATAAGACCAAATCCAAATAAAAAAAATAGTGTGTGACGTTTCGGTAACAGCATTGCTACCATCTTCAGACAAAAGTACTGAATGAATCAATGCTCAGTACTTTTGTCAGAAGATGGTAACAACGCTGTTACCGAAACGTCACACACTATTTTTTTATTTGGATTTGGTCTTATTACCTTGTGTTTATAATCTATAATCCAAATTGTGCCTTTTATCAAGTACTCGCATAAATAAATAATTACGTATGGAACTATATAAAGAGCCGCAGCTTTACATCCAAAGAGCTGCATGTGGCTCGCGAGCCGCAGTTTGCTGACCCCTGGTCTAGATGTAACTTAACAAGGACTTACACTACACAAGAAGAACCTGTGAACTTACCCAAATCTATCAACAAAGTGCAGTAGAGAGAACAAAATGGTAATGATCCATAATGGCCAACTCCCCAGAAGTTGAGATATAGGAGAGACTTACCTGTATCAGGGCTTCCACCAGCATCTTGCGCAGCGCAGGCGATGGCTCTCTTGTCTTGCTGGAGTACTGCATGAGGAGATCTTCTGGCAGTTCATGCTCTCTGTACTCCCCGGGTCCAGCAAGGGGGTGGATGAGGTACCGCGCAATGTCAGCTTCAATCAGGTCCTTGGCACAGTCTGCAATATGCACTTGTTTAGAGAGGTTTGATTCCCATTGGTGTGGAAATAATTCACCCAGTTCTGTCCAGGTAATCAAAGAGATTATATAACAGCTGAGGATGATAAGGCACAATTTGGATTATAGATTATAAACATGAGGTAATATGACCAAATCCAACTAAATAAATAGTGTGTGACTTTTCGGAAACAGCGTTGTGATTGAAACATCACACACTTATTTATTTGAATGTCCCGAATGTCAATATAAATTTGCAAATCTACCAAAGACTTGTCAAGATCTGCGTGGCTGCACCAGGATAAAGCCACGAGTCATACCTAACGTTCAATATGTCAATAACTGGACAAAAAGATGGATGAAACTGGCATTTTGTCCATCCCTTTTAAGCCCATCCCTGCCAAATCCCCAGACTTAGCCCCTATGGATTTTTGTGCTTTTGGTTTACTGAAAACTGCTCTTAGATTTAGAAAACCAAAGATAATAGATGGTCTCTGGAAAGTCATTAAGAGGAGTGTTGGGCTGACTTTGTTCAAAATATTTTAAGACCAAGCCTTATTTCCTGGAAACATCGTTGCAGGGCTGTTGCTAAATGTTAAGGCTTACACATAGAAAACAAATATGCTGTACAAAAATTAATGAAATAATTTTAATAAATCACACAAAATATATATATTTTTTAATGGAGCAATCTCTGTAAATAGTAGTGTCACACAATGCAACAGAAATCCTTTCTCTCCACAGAACTGTTGTGAGGACAACTCACCAGTTTCGAAGCAACAGTTCCGAAGAGTTCCCACAATTGCCTCCAGGTGACCTATCGTCCCAGAAGGCTGGAGAAGCAGAGGTAGCATCCTCTGAAGGAATTTGTTGTCCAGCAGCAACCTGAGACATCCACTCACCTACTTCAACAAGGATCTTGTTTGTGGGAATACAGGATTACACTGCATACATGTCACAAGTGGTATAAACTGTCAGTTTTCAATACTCTCAACCCGGGATCGAATCCCGCACACACATTGGGAACTTTTTCTGAATAAAAAATTGTTACAATAGCACCTGATTATTGCAAGAGTCCAACCCCACCTGTGAGTGAAAATCACTAAAACAGGGCTCTAGCATATTTTAAAGTGCAAAAGCCGAATTTCTTTCCAGATATGTAGACATGTGGTGTACTTACAGTAAAAGCAATTGCCAACTACTACCCACAATAATTTTCATGACCTGTACAGTATGTGTAGATAACATGTGGCATAATATATGAATGATAGGATGGAGGAGTTCAATGATCTAATTGAATTAGACGAGGTGAAGGGAATTGCTCAGAACAAGGTGAAATTGCATTCCTTGATGGCCAGCCTACATGTTTGGCACTACATGATGTATAGCTCCAGTTTTGAAAAAAAAAACGCAGTAGCTAACTATACAGCAGGATAATCGTAGCTTGCATCATGTATACTTGGGATACATAAAATAATTTTATATTTTTACATTTGAAAAAGCCTGTTCAATGCAGGAATTGGGTGTCCTGGTTGTTGGAAGTCAATGAGTACACTAGCCTTGAAGTGGAGAGTTCTGACAGATGGCTGCCAGTCAGTTGACCCAACTCACCTGCGGCACTTCTCCGCAGAGCTCAGGTTACACAGGAGGTTGCTGAGAGCCTGTGGACGACCCCCAGCCTTGTTGTCCAAGATGGTGTCCAGGAGACTCGGCAGTAGACTCCTCTCCTCCAGACAATCTGTTATCTTGGTGCAGAGCTCCGTGGAGAAGGCTGTGAGATTTGAGGCAAGGTTGCCGTACTTCTCTGAGAGTTCGTCCGATGCTGCGAGCTTGTCCAGTAGGGCGGGGAAGTGGTGGTGGTGTTTGAAGATGGCTTCAACTCCGCTGGCTTCAGATGAGATGTTGAGCAGAGAGTCGAGGGCACCGGAGCGGACGGTGGTGTCCGGGTCTGTGGTGGCCAGCACTAGGATGGAGTTCACCAGCTCTGGGCAGGTTTGGAATATTTCCAGTCCTGCTGAGTCACCGGAGAGTCCTGGGTGGCACAACCATTGATTGTTGGACTTCTACAGTACTAGCCGAATGGCCCGGGCAACGCCCGAGTTTTACCCGATTGAATGTTTTTATTCAAATACTATTTGTTACAATTATAAATTGGTGCCTTAAATAAATGCATATTTTAGTTAATAACTATAGCCTATGTGCTTTATCTGTCTATGTACTGTTGGCTTCCGTAGGCGTCTCATACTGGGAAAAGGAAAGAGAGGATTCCATTTAGTTATCAACTAATATATGCATTTATTTAAAGAGCGACCCGCTCCAAAACAATAGTTACAAAAACGAAAGAGCGAGTGGGGGAGGCATGATGGGGGGGGGCAAAGGTGGCGTGATCGTAGCCAACCAATAGGAGGGCGCCATTCCAAAAAAAAAGCAAACGGTGACAGAGACGACTGATGAGGAATGACGCTCGTAACTGTATATAGAATAGGACACCACATGAATCCTTAACATGACTAGAATAACCTTGATATCACACCACTACTACAGTAAAACCTACCTCCCTGTAAAGGACACCTAGTTGCAGAGTCAAAGTGTCCATTAGGAAGTGGTGTCCTCTTACTGAAGAGTTTCTAAAGAGTAAAAATGGTATTTTTTGCAAATAAAAACTGTCCTTTATAGAGAGGTGTCTCCTAGCGTGAGTGTCCTCTCGTGGAGGTTGTTTTACTGTACTTATATTGTCACTAGCCGAATGACCCGGGCAACGCCCGTGTTTTACCCGATTAAATGCTTTTATTAAAATACTATTCGTTACAATTATAAATTGGCGCCGTGGATGTCATTCTTGTATAATATATAAATGAGTTTTAAAAATTGTAAAAAAAAAAAAATGTATCGGCCGGGAATCAAACCCGGGGCACCCGCCACTATAATATATAAATGAGTTTTAAAAATTGTAAAAAAAAAAAAATGCATCGGCCGGGAATCGAACCCGGGGCGCCCGCGTGGCAGTCGAGCATTCTACCACTGAACCAGAGGCAAACGGTGACAGAATTAAGAACGCATGACGCTGATAACTGTATATATTAATAACCATGTTGATGATATAACCACAGTTGAAGCAATCAGGACTTTAGAATAAAGTGTGCTAACCAAGTAGCTGTTATAACCCTATTTGAAACAATTGAGACTATTGACAAGATACAATTTGGACTATAGATTAGAGCTACAAGACCAAATTCAAGTACATAGATAGTGTGTGACGTTTCAGTTACAACGCTGTTACCAAAATGTCACACACTATTAATTTATTTGAATTTAGTATTATTACCTTGTGTTTATAATGTATAATCCAAATTGTGCCTTATCATTTAATATGTCTTACTTTCTTTATCTTTAGGTCCCTGATGAGCAGTTAGCTTGAAAGCTCCCCTTATACAGTAGAACCTCTATAAGAGGTCACTCACGCTAGAGGACACCTCTCTATAAAGGACAGTTTTCATGTGAAAAATTGCCATTACCACATCTCTACATTATTCATATAGAATATGGTAAAAATTGCCCTGTCATCCTGACACTTTTCTTATTTTCTATTGACAAATATCTGCCAATATATGAACAAGTTGTGTACATTCACACACACACACAAACACATCCAAAGCCTTTATTAAGACATCTAATATTATACATGGCTTCACACTTCACTACATGTTTATACCTGAGAGAAAATCTAGCATAGACCTGGGTAACATCAGAAAAAAAAAAAAACGTTAAAAACATCTTGTGCAATATCAGCCAACAACTATGCATACAATGGCAGTCCACCAATCAGTGATGGCCCCTAGATCATGTGACCCCATCAGCTATTCAACCACTAAACCTATAATCAGCTCTTTTTAGTTTTCACACCCCCATCTAGAAAACTATGTATAAATGAAATGTACAATTTTTGATCAACAAGGAGGTCCAAAGACTAGTTTCTCCTGATAGAGCACAATTTATATTATAGATTAGAACTACAAGAAAATAAGACCTAATCCAAATAAATTAATAGTGTGTGACATTTCGGTAACAACGCTGTTACCAAAACGTCCCACACTATTAATTTATTTGGATTAGGTCTTATTACCTTGTAGTACTAGTTTCTCCTGTTTACAGTTGTGTGTGAAATCATGTGGCCTGTATTGTGTGATGGTCTTTCTCAATTGGTCTGATGAAATCAAAGAATATATGGACAAACCTCCACAATTCCAAGGAATGGTGTTGAATTCTTGTCCGTAAAAGTAGGTAACTTGGTTGAAATATGTATATTGAAAGAATTATATTCAGTTGAATTTTAAAAATTACTGTAACTACAGTAAGTTAAGAGGCCAGTCTGACCTTACTGAAACTACACCAACCTAAAATTATTATTATAAACACTTAAACTAAT
Organism: Cordylochernes scorpioides; assembly: GCA_030710605.1. NCBI lineage: Eukaryota > Metazoa > Arthropoda > Arachnida > Pseudoscorpiones > Chernetidae > Cordylochernes > Cordylochernes scorpioides. The sequence continues at coordinate 57,606,092 of CP092869.1, forward strand.
TATTACAAAGAAATAACGCGTCAAGTTTCTTTGGCCAAGTTTCTTGTATAATTTTATTTCTATAGCTTCCGGGTAACATGCCCTTTAACAGAAGCAACTAGGAGTATAACTTCTAGTTAATTAAACACACCAAGTGTATTGTTAACTAGAAGTTAACCAAAACAACAACAACAAAAACCTTTATTAAGACACTATTGTCTTACAAGGGTATTCCCCTAAAAGGTTATATATGTACATGAGTGAGGAGGAAAAGCAATTTAGAGGGGAGGGGGAGCAATCAGCCGTTGTCTATGGAGTTGAGCACTTCTCTCATTTTATCAATCGCCTTGAAATATTTAAAATATTTATAAACAAATGTTTTATCCAGCAGGAGAGTTGTGAAGATTTTATATACATGTTGTACATTGTAGTGGGTTGGCCCCGAAATTTCGCGAATTTCCAGTCTCTTTTCATGTAGGAATGAATGGGCAATTGAATAGTGGACCAAATTGTCTTGGATGCCAACATTGCAGAAGTAGCAATTTAAAGAGTCGCTGTTCCAAAACCCCGTGATATCCTCGCGGAAAAGTAGCCATAGAAGTTAACCAAAAGTTATACTCTTAGTTGCTCCTGTTGAAAGACATCTTAGCCCAAAAGATGGAGAAATTAAATTATTCAAGAAACTTGGCCCTGGATGCTTTATTGATTTTATTCAATTTAAAACATGTTTCACTAATACTGTTGGATTTAATTGGAAATTCCCCAAAAAAATCTAAGGCTAAACCATTCTTGGATTTTACTGATCAATTATCAGCATTTCTCAATTCGTTGTGACCTTCGGACTGGCAAAATTAGTGAGAAAATAATACCGAGCAGACCAGTGGTTTTCCAACAAATACTAAACACAAGGTATTAAAACCAAATCCAAATAAATAAATAGTGTGTATGGATTTGTGTTGATGTGTATATATTGGATTTGGTCTTTATTACCTTTTGTTTATAACCTAAATCCAAATTGTGCCTTATCCAACAAATATATATATATATTTTTTGCTTATCCCTAGTACACTTGGTACAGGCCATGATAATCATGGTGGGTAGAAGTAGGCGACTGCTTTTAAGTGCACCACATGTCTACACATGTGAAAAGCAGTTCGACTTTGCACTTACAAATGTGCCAGAGCCCCGTTTGGTTACTTGCACTCGCTGGTGGGGTTGGACTTTTGCAAGAATCGGGGGCCATTGGAGCATTTTTATTTAAACAAAAAAAAGTGCCCAATGCGGGAATTGAACCCGGGTCGTAGCGGTCGAAAACCAACGGTTTAGACCATCCTTCCACCGACCCCCCCAACAAATAATGCTACAAGGTATTAAAGAACCACTACATATATGTGTTAATTGCAACAGTTTTATATTTTACAATTTGAACCTGTATAGAAGGAGAACTGTAATGTTTGAATTCTCGTTTTCTATTGATAGAATAAAAATGTCAACGTTGTTCTTGGAATTTTTGCTATATACAGTAAAACCCCGCTAAAACAAACCTGGGATATAGTGAACCTTCCTTTATAACCTACCTGGAATAATCCCCATTTTATAATACAACTAGCCAAATGACCCGGGCAACGCCCGTGTTTTACCCGATTGAATGTTTTGATTCAAATACTATTTGTTACAATTATAAATTGGCGCCTTAAATAAATGCATATATTAGTTAATAACTATAGCCTATGTGCTTTATCTGTCTATTTACTGTTGGCTTCCATAGGCATCTCTTACTGGGAAAAAGAAAGAGAGGATTCCATTTAGTTATTAACTAATATATGCATTTATTTAAGGAGCGACCGGCTCCAACACAATAGTTACAAAAACCAAAAAGCGAGTGGGGGGGGGGGGGGGGGGCAAAGTCAAAAACAAAGTGTCTCGCGTAGTGGCGGCGCCATCGTAGCCAACCAATAGGAGAGCGCCATTCCAAAAAAAAAGCAAACGGTGACAGAGATGATGACGCTTGTAACTGTATATAGAATGAACTATGGCTATAACAAACCATGGCTAGAGTGAACCACAGGTTCAGTCCCATTGGGGTTCTCTATAGAGGGGTTTTACTGTATCTAAGGAGATAATTATATAGAAAAGATGTCTGTAATAGTTTCTAAATGAAGAGAGAGGTTATCTCCAGTAGACCCGCTCACCTAGTTGCAGAACTGTTCTTTGTAATAGTATTTAGTGAATTAGTAAAAATTGTAAATTTTCAGTGATGAAAACTCTCCCTTGTAGAGAGGTATCCTCTATAGCTGGAGTGTCCTCTCATGTTCTACTGTAAATAAACCTTTGAGAATAATAATAACTATTTTATGTAGATGGGTAAAAATCTCCAAGGATTGGTGCCAGAACAGCAGTTGAAAACCCTTGACCAAATTTTCATGTAGAACTATCTTTTTTATCCTTATACGGTAGAAAATACTCCCTGTAAAGGACAACACAAGTTGCTGAGCCAAAGTGTTCTTTTAGGGAGAGGTGTCCTCTTACCAGAAAGTTTCTATTTAGTGAAAAATGGTAAATTTGGCAATGAAAACTGTCTTTTGTAGAGATACAAGTGTGCTCTTATGTTCTACTATATTTAAACAGGTAAAATCGCCGTGAAATTTTGGGATATTATTAGGTATATCACCGGGAAGGTTTTTGAAAAATAATTACATGAATATCTTGAACATCCTTAGAGTTATTTGCAGATTTGTAGATTTAACTCGCAAGCAGCCACCCCATTGTGACGATGTTAACAAGTTTTCTTATCACTAAGTTTGTTATCTTGAATATTATTTATCAAAAGTAAGATTATCTCAGGATGACACGGCAATGTGACACGGGAAAAAATGTTCACTAGATAAAACTATGATTTTCTATATGATATAAAAAGTCAACAATGAAGAGTGAATGTAATATAAAAAGCCAACAATGAAGAATGAATGTAAGATAAAAAGCCAACAATGAAGAGTGAATGTAATATAAAAAGCCAACAATGAAGAATGAATGTAAGATAAAAAGCCAACAATGAAGAGTGAATGTAAGATAAAAAGCCAACAATGAATAGTAAATGTAATATAAAAAGCCAACAATGAAGAATGAATGTAAGATAAAAAGCCAACAATGAAGAGTAAATATAATATAAAAAGCCAACAATGAAGAGTGAATGTAAGATAAAAAGCCAACAATGAAGAGTAAATGTAATATAAAAAGCCAACAGAGTGAATGTAAGATTAAAAGCCAACAATAAAGAGTGAATGTAATATAAAAAGCCAACAATGAAGAATGAATGTAAGATAAAAAGCCAACAATGAAGAGTAAATATAATATAAAAAGCCAACAATGAAGAGTGAATGTAAGATAAAAAGCCAACAATGAAGAATGAATGTAATATAAAAAGCCAACAATGAAGAATGAATGTAAGATAAAAAAGCCAACAATAAAGAGTGAATGTAAGATAAAAAGCCAACAATGAAGAGTAAATGTAATATAAAAAGCCAACAATGAAGAATGAATGTAAGATAAAAAGCCAACAAAGAAGAGTAAATATATAATATAAAAAGCCAACAATGAAGAGTGAATGTAAGATAAAAAGCCAACAATGAAGAGTAAATGTAATATAAAAAGCCAACAGAGTGAATGTAAGATAAAAAGCCAACAATGAAGAGTGAATGTAATATAAAAAGCCAACAATGAAGAATGAATGTAAGATAAAAAGCCAACAATGAAGAGTAAATCTCTATATATATATAAAAGTCAATTTCTGTCTGTCTGTCTGTTTCGCGATAAACTCAAAAACTACTGAACCAATTGGTACCAAATTTTGCATGTCGCTTTTTATAAACCTGAGAAAAATTTTCGGCTGCATTTTGATTAGTATTTTTGGCTATTTCTTTTTTTCATTTGAAGACCTTTTAATTACGCGGACTAATCCGGAATGGAATGAATACCTAAATATGGCCATTTTTTTAAGCATTGGTGGTTCAGTGGTAGAATGCTCGCCTGCCACGCGGGCGGCCCGGGTTCGATTCCCGGCCGATGCATTTTTATTTTTACAATTTTTAAAACTCATTTATATTATCTTATATATATAAAATTTAATGTCTGTCTGTACTCTATAGATTCAAAAACCATACATCCAATCGCCGTGAAATTTTGGGATATTATTAGGTATATCACCGGGAAGGTTTTTGAAAAATAATTTCATGAATATCTTGAATATCCTTAGAGTTATTTGCAGATTTGTAGATTTAACTCGCAAGCAGCCACCCCATTGTGACGATGATAACAAGTTTTCTCATCACTAAGTTTGTTATCTTGAATATTATTTATCAAAAGTAAGATTATCTCAGGATGACACGGCAATGTGACACGGGAAAAAATGTTCACTAGATAAAACTATGATTTTCTATATGATATAAAAAGCCAACAATGAAGAGTGAATGTAATATAAAAAGCCAACAATGAAGAATGAATGTAAGATAAAAAGCCAACAATGAAGAGTGAATGTAATATAAAAAGCCAACAATGAAGAATGAATGTAAGATAAAAATCCAACAATGAAGAGTGAATGTAAGATAAAAAGCCAACAATGAATAGTAAATGTAATATAAAAAGCCAACAATGAAGAATGAATGTAAGATAAAAAGCCAACAATGAAGAGTAAATATAATATAAAAAGCCAACAATGAAGAGTGAATGTAAGATAAAAAGCCAACAATGAAGAGTAAATGTAATATAAAAAGCCAACAGAGTGAATGTAAGATTAAAAGCCAACAATAAAGAGTGAATGTAATATAAAAAGCCAACAATGAAGAATGAATGTAAGATAAAAAGCCAATAATGAAGAGTGAATGTAATATAAAAAGCCAACAATGAAGAATGAATGTAAGATAAAAAGCCAACAATGAAGAGTGAATGTAAGATAAAAAGACAACAATGAATAGTAAATGTAATATAAAGAGCCAACAATGAAGAATGAATGTAAGATAAAAAGCCAACAATGAAGAGTAAATATAATATAAAAAGCCAACAATGAAGAATGAATGTAAGATAAAAATCCAACAATGAAGAGTAAATATAATATAAAAAGCCAACAATGAAGAGTGAATGTAAGATAAAAAGCCAACAATGAAGAGTAAATGTAATATAAAAAGCCAACAGAGTGAATGTAAGATAAAAAGCCAACAATGAAGAGTGAATGTAATATAAAAAGCCAACAATGAAGAATGAATGTAAGATAAAAAGCCAACAATGAAGAGTGAATGTAATATAAAAAGCCAACAATGAAGAATGAATGTAAGATAAAAAGCCAACAATGAAGAGTGAATGTAAGATAAAAAGCCAACAATGAAGAGTAAATGTAATATAAAAAGCCAACAGAGTGAATGTAAGATAAAAAGCCAACAATGAAGAGTGAATGTAATATAAAAAGCCAACAATGAAGAATGAATGTAAGATAAAAAGCCAACAATGAAGAGTAAATCTCTATATATATATAAAAGTCAATTTCTGTCTGTCTGTCTGTTTCGCGATGAACTCAAAAACTACTGAACCAATTGGTACCAAATTTTGCATGTCGCTTTATATAAACCTGAGGAAAATTTTCGGCTGCATTTTGATTAGTATTTTCGGCTATTTCTTTTTTTCATTTGAAGACCTTTTAATTACGCGGACTAATCCGGAATGGAATGAATACCTAAATATGGCCATTTTTTTAAGCATTGGTGGTTCAGTGGTAGAATGCTCGCCTGCCACGCGGGCGGCCCGGGTTCGATTCCCGGCCGATGCATTTTTATTTTTACAATTTTTAAAACTCATTTATATTATCTTATATATATAAAATTGAATGTCTGTCTGTACTCTATAGATTCAAAAACCATACATCCAATCGCCGTGAAATTTTGGGATATTATTAGGTATATCACCGGGAAGGTTTTTGAAAAATAATTTCATGAATATCTTGAATATCCTTAGAGTTATTTGCAGATTTGTAGATTTAACTCGCAAGCAGCGCCCCCATTGTGACGATGATAACAAGTTTTCTTATCACTAAGTTTGTTATCTTAAATATTATTTATCAAAAGTAAGATTATCTCAGGATGACACGGCAATTTATTTGCGACAAGAATAATGATACAATTCCAAGGCGAAGATACTATTCCTTTAACTTCCAATTACCGAGGGAACCAATTAATATTGATTTTATTCAACTTATCGAGTATTTCTCAAGGGACCGGGAAAAAATGTTCACTAGATAAAACTATGATTTTCTAATGTAGAAAATTAGGAAAGACAAAATTCAGGATGACAAGGCACACAGGGAACGGGAAAAAATGTTCACTTTATCGAGAGATTCAAATTTACGAGTTTCAAATTATCAAAATATATCTTTTTTTATTTTTTAATAAGTTTTTAGAGAATTGTTTTAACAAATGTTCGCTAGACAAACCTTTACTCGGGTAAAACCCCGGGCGAAGCCGAGTACGTTTTATAAGTTTAAAGAGAATTGTTTTAACAAATGTTCGTTAGACAAACATTCACTCGGGTAAAACCCGGGCGAAGCCGGGCACATCCGCTAGTTATAAATAAAGGGTAATAAGACCAAATATATGTATTTGAAATTCAAAACTATTTTAAAGGCGTAAGATTCTTTTTGATATTAAACAATTTCTACTGCCCTTACTGCAATGGAAAAATTAATGAGAGGGCCTGGCATTAGAAATTGTTTAATATCAAAAAGAATCTTACGCCTTTAAAATAGTTTTGAATTTTGATAACAGATGGCGCGCTAGTGCATCATATGTATTTGAATTTGATCTTTTTACCTTATATTTCTAGATTTGAATTAGTAAACACAAGGGAGCTATAGACCTCTATGAAATTAACTGTTGGGAGAAGAACAGAACTTATATGTACAATATACCCACATATCAATCATGATATTTATAATATAATACATGAGTATTTTCTTTGAATAAGATATCTGGTTTATGGTTTCATCTGTAAGACCATGCAAACCAAGTTTTACAACTTTTTATTGGTTAACTTATAAAATCCCTTTTAATTCATTCTATTAATTTAAAAAATGCATAAATTATTAAAACGATTCTATTAAAATTACTGTATTTAATTTAGAAATGTAATGAAAACGTTATTTAACTTTTTTTTTAAAGAATGTGATAGTTTTGGTTTAGGCAATTTCTATATATAGTACTGAGGAAAGGGTTCGTTTTTGTTATTTTGATAGAAACTAATTACCTAAAACGTATTGAAGGGATAGCTTTCGTACATGTAGTGAATTTTTTGGTTGTAGAAAAGGTATAAGATCCATCTTAGTTATTGAATATCGTCATAAATATTTCATGCCAACAAACATGGAGCACGTTGTAAACAAAGAGCTATGACGTCAAAATGACGTCGCGATGTAAACAAAGGTTACGACTGGCTCATTTTTTTTTTTTTTTCAAATTCGATTTAATTAATGATATTCTAAATACCTGCGACTAATTTATAGTTTAAATATATATATATTTTTTTTTCTATATGACCTGCTAATTTTAAATAGATTTTTTTTTTTAAATATTTAGCGCAATTGTAAACACGTGTATGTTGTGAATGCACCTTGAGAGCAATGGTGTCCGATATTTAAAATTATTATAAAATTCATTATTAATTTAAATAAATTTCGTTATTAATTTAGGTTAGTTTAAGTTCGGTTTAGGTTAGGTTAGGTTAAGGTTCGTTCAGGTTAGGTTAGGTCAGGTTCGCTTAGGTTAGGTTAGGTTAGGTTCGCTTAGGTTAGGTTAGTTTACGTTAGCTTTAGGTTAGGTTAGGTTCAGGTTCGTTCAGGTTAGGTTAGGTTAGGTTCAGGTTTTTATTATTTTTATATTTTTTTGTATATTCCTATTTATAAATATAACCTTTGGCACCATTGGAACGTATTACGCCATTATTTCTTTGTTTACGTTGGCGCAAAAAAATAATTAAAAAATTGCTAATAGAAAATTATTAAAATAAAAAATCCTTTATATATATATATTTAAACTAAGACCATGCAAACCAAGTTTTACAACTTTTTATTGGTTAACTTATAAAATCCCTTTTAATTCATTCTATTAATTTAAAAATGCATAAATTATTAAAACGATTCTATTAAAATTACTGTATTTAATTTAGAAATGTAATGAAAACGTTATTTAACTTTTTTTTTAAAGAATGTGATAGTTTTGGTTTAGGCAATTTCTATATATAGTACTGAGGAAAGGGTTCGTTTTTGTTATTTTGATAGAAACTAATTACCTAAAACGTATTGAAGGGATAGCTTTCGTACATGTAGTGAATTTTTTGGTTGTAGAAAAGGTATAAGCTCCATCTTAGTTATTGAATATCGTCATAAATATTTCATGCCAACAAACATGGAGCACGTTGTAAACAAAGAGCTAGTCAAAAGTCAAAATATTATAAATAAATTTTATGAAAAAATATATATATTTAAATGTATTTTTATTTATTTTCCTACAAAAATTAAATATTTAAAAATTGGAAAATAAGTCCAGAAGATCCTTTACTATATTATCCTTCCTTATCCTTTCCTTATATCTATAAAAATGAAATCCAAAATCGATGTTTGTTATCGTGTTGCGCAAAATCTACGGAATAAATCTTTATGAAATTTCGCATGTAGGTAGCTGAAGATTTCGTTTAACATATAGGCTATTCAAAAAAACTAAAAAAGTTAATGGGCTTTTTTTTTTTTAATAAAAAAACAAAAAGCGTTAGTACCAGCCTTTTACCGCTTGGGCGCAGCACTGGTCGCGACGATAAATGAATTTGATTGGTTAATAATTAACAGAATAAAAGATAAGATTATCCAATCGCCGTGAAACTTTAGGAAGTTATTTATTATACTACTGGGAAGATTTCTGGTTTGAATTTGATTTGAAATAAATATTCTTTGCAATTTTATTTGCAAATTTTCTACTTTCACTCGCAAGCAGCGCCTCTAGCGGTGTCTGGTGAAATTATTATATTTATAAATTGTAACAATACTTAAAATGTTTTCCAATTATAATAAATTTAATTTGAGAATTTAGTAATATAATATTCCAATGACGTAAAAAATACTTGGCATTTCTATATTAATATATATTTGAAGAAAAAATTGTAACGTTTTTGTGTTAAATGTTAAAATGTAATGTTAAAATATATTTTTACATTGTTAATTTAATTTGCTGTTGTTTTTATAAAAATGATGATGCAACTTTAATTGTTGTTGTAAAAATATCTTTATTTACGGAGCTGCTAACCATAATAAATGATTTTTGAGCCCCTAATTGTTGTTGTATTTATTTATTTCATCTCAATTTGCAGGTGTTACATTCGAGCACAGCTCGCGAGTCACCTTGTCCAGATTATTTACACATGGCGAGTTGTAATAATGCTGGAGTGCCCCCCCCCCCCCAACCTTACTGGAGGGCAGTTGTTGGGTGTTTGGCTGTCAGCTAGCCATTGGGTCCAGGTCGTCGGATTCGGTGGCTGAGGTCACCAACTGTAGGAATTCTTCTTTTTTGAGTTTGATTCCATTGCAATTCAAGAAAACGAATTTTAAAGGTAATTTGCCTTTCATTGTAAGAAAGTTTTGATAATTTCTAATAACTTTTCGCACAGTTCCCTGGTGTCAGAATGAGTAGTTTACTTTTTTGAAGTTTCAGCGTAACTTGCCTTTTGTTTTTCAACAATTGCTTCTTCTGTTTTAGTGGAGCTTGCTTGAGGTATGGTGTTAGGGGAGTTTTGTCTGGGAGGCTTTAGCTGCTGTTGTTGTGGCTTCGGAAAATTTGGGCATCCGCGGTAATTGGCTGTGTGCGCCTCTCCACAGTTAGCGCACTTTGGTGGGAGCTGTTTCGACTTTCTTGGACAATCCTTCGAATGGTGTTCTTCAGCACACTTGACGCATTTGGGCTTCAAAAAGCAGTTTAGCTGGCCAAGCCCAAAACCCTGGCAGTTAAAGCATTGGGTCACTCGTTTTGTAGTCCTGAATGATTCCACGGCTATTTTTTGGTAAAGTATTTCGGTTATTCCATAGATTCGTTTATTTTGTTCATTTTTCGGTAGCTCTACTAGGACTATATTCATCGGTATTTTGGTCGATTGTCTATGGAGTCTTTTGACAATGACCTCAGTGAAGCCCATTGAGACCAGTTCAGTTACGACGTCTTCTTCATTGAAGGCTGTTGATACCCCCTTCAATACCACTTTCAGTGGTTTTTCCTCCTGTAGTCTGTAGGAATATCCTCCATTATTTTTCTGTACATACTCCCTGATTTTTTTGAAGTCGCCTATGTTTTTCGATTTAATTATGTGCTTTTTGCCAGAAATCGTGACTTGGAATGGTTCCATGCACAAGTCTTTTAGTTCTTGGCAAAGAAGCTTCCAATCTGCTACATTTTCTGCAATAACAGGAGGAATTCTCGGTTTTTTTTCACGTTAGTGACTGTGGTCCATGGGCCATCGTTGTCGTTATTTTCTTCATCGTCTTGTGGTGGGTGAGCTGCGTTCATTTGTTGAGAAACTCCAGTGGCGGGACTTTGTTCGTCGATGTCCATTCTAGGCGTCTTCAGATTACGCTCGCTCCTAGTTGGCGATCTTGAGTCATCCGATTGGGAGCCGCGAGTTCTCTTCTTTGATTGAACCGTTTCCTCAAGTTTATACTCGATTCCACATTTGTCTTGGATCTTCGTTATTAAGGAGGCTTCGATTATGCATAGTTTCTCGCCGGTTGGTCCGATCGTCGATTTAATTACAATCGGTGGCATATTATTTTTTGCCAAAACTGTCCGAAGCCGGGTACTACTAATAATTGTTGTTGTTTATTATTGTTTGTTTGTATAAAAAAATTACATTGTATGTAATGATGATAACAAAAATGAAATTTTAAATTAATATACAAGGTATGTCCCATAAGTTCCCGGACTGGGTCCATAAAAAAAATGAAAAATGTAAATGAATTTGACTGTTTATTATAGAAAAAATATCTGGCTACACGGTGGTAACAATATCGAGGCGGTACTTGCGCGCGCGCCAAGGTTATTCTAATTTATTTAAAGGTCACACCTAGCGCTGCGGCGATTTTACGATGGAACAAAAATTGAAGCAGAGGATTTGCATAGAATTTTGTGTGAAACTTCAAATATCAGCAACCGAAACTTTTGAAATGCTTAATAAAGCATTCCCCAATGACGCCCCAAAGAGAACAACTGTTTTTGAATGGCATTCTAGATTTAAAGCTGGCAGAATTTCCATTGAAGATGATCCTCGTCAAGGACGCCCAAAATTTCAAAGGACTGATGAAAATGTGCAAAAAATCACCGATTTGATAAAAGAAAATCCTCGAACCACTTTGCTGGAGCTATAGCAAGACACAGGCATCTCTAAAACAACGATTGGAAGGATCGTAACCGAAGATTTGAAGCTCAAAAAGACTCCTGCAAAATTCATCCCAAGATTCCTCACCAATGAGCAAAAACTGTGTCGGCTTGCAACCTGTGAGGACATGATGGAAATGACAAGAACGGATCCAGAATGGAAAGACAAGATAATCACTGGCGACGAGACATGGGTCTATGGCTATGACCCTGAAACCAAACCTCAATCTGCCGAGTGGAGAGGTTAGGGTGAGCCTAGACCCAAAAAATCCAGAAACAAGGTGTTGCTGGTCGCTTTTTCGGATAACAAGGGCATTGTTCATCACGAGTATCTTCCTGCAGGCCAAACAGTTATTAAGGAAATGTATTTGGGCATTCTTCGCCGTCTAAGGGAAGCGATTCGAAAAAAAGGCCAGAAAAATGGACTAATGGTGGCTGGATCCTACACCATGACAATGCTCGCCCTCACACAGCGAACTTGATGACTAGCTTTTTGGCGAAAAACGGGACACAAATCCTACTTCAACCACCCTATTTCCCAGACATCGCACCAAATGACTTTTTCCTGTTCCCCAAATTTAAAGCAGTTCTAAAAGGAAGACATTTTGACACCAGGGATGACATAATAGAAAAATCGCCGTTAGCATTGAAGAGCATTCCAAAAGAGGCTTATAAAAACTGTTTCGACAATTGGGAGAAACGATGGCGCTGGTGCGCTGAAGCAAGGGGGGATTACTTTGAAAAGTTTTAATAAAAAAAATTTAAAAAAATCTTACCTTTTTTTTTATGGACCCAGTCCGGGAACTTATGGGACATACCTTGTATATATAATTCATTAAGAAAAAAGAAATAATTATTTTTCAAATTCACAAAAGTGACAATATCTTATATAAAATATAATAAATGTTTTCAAAAAATTATGTGTTTCAAAAATATATTTAAACGCATATAACAATATTTATATTTATATACCTTTATAAATCAATATATAGGTGGATTGGATGTTTTCTAGAATCGTTTTAACAAATGTTTGTTAGGCAAACTTTTACTCGGATAAAAACTGTGCCTCTAAATACAGTTATTTACAAATCTTCGTTTGTGGCAAGATACTATTTCTTCAACTTCAAATTACCGAGTGGACCAATTAATACAGATTTTTCCAACTTATCGAGTATTTTTCAAGGGACCGGAATAAAATTATCGAGAGTGTAGACAAGTATAGATTCAGTAGGGATTGGATGTTTGCTAGAATCGTTTTAACAAATGTTTGTTAAGCAAACTTTTACTCGGGTAAAATATATATATATGTTTGTCGGCTATGCACGCCCTCAATATGTAACTAATCTCGCTGAAATTTGAACAGGACAGAGTGTTAAATCTGGAAGAGTTTTTTTTTTTTTGTCGCACTTTAACCAAGAAAAATTATAATTACCAAGTACTGAGCAACTATATTTTTTAGTCAGAAATGATTATGACAATATTGCCGTATCATGCTTGATTGCATTAAAAAATTATTTTGGGGAATATTCACTAAAGCACCACGGGCGAAGCCAGATAATGATTAATAGTAGGCAGGAACAAAATTCTACCAGCGAAACATTCACTCGAGCAGAAGACACACGAAGCCAGGTCATCTCTATATATAAAATATCGTTTCTCGGCCTTTTGGTTAAGATCATGTAGTATATCTCTAGATATTTTTATTTTTATATATATCTTTTTAAAAATCTATTCAGTAGAGAGTGGATGTTTGCTCGAAAAATAAATTTCATATATTATATAAATATATGACGTAATGAATATTATTATCATTATTATCATAATATTCTGTGTGTTCCCGAATATTATTATCAATAATATTCGTTAGGCAAACTTTCACTCGATAAAACCCGGGCGAATCCGGGTACACAACCTCTAGTATTACTATATATAAAAGATTTTTGGTCCCAATGGCTTCCCGAAAAATCAAGAAATGGGTATTTAAGGCCAAATTTGCGTAAAGACGCTTAACACATGAAAAAACAATAGAAAAAATAAAAGATATGTGGGTCAGGTGTTGATATTAAAAATAAAGAAGGCATCTCCTGACCACGAGCACACGTGCTTTTTAGATGGCAGAGCGCCATCTAGTGGAGCAAAAATAAACTAAACGTCTATTTAGCTTGCTCCGAGATATTTGGCCAACCCAATTTCTTGATAAATCAAGAAAAGCCATCCACGAACGCGTTTCGCGCTGTTGGCGCTCGTCAGCGTGGAGAAGGCTGTAACCACTGCGACCAAAAAGATTTTGGTCTCAATGGCTTCCCGAAAAATCAAGAAATGGGTATTTAAGGCCAAATTTGCGTAAATGACCCACTTATATTTTTTTTCTATTGTTTTTTCATGTGTTAAGCGTCTTTACGCAAATTTGGCCTTAAATACCCATTTCTTGATTTTTCGGGAAGCCATTGGGACCAAAAATCTTTTTGGTCGCAGTGGTTACAGCCTTCTCCACGCTGACGAGCGCCAACAGCGCGAGACGCGTTCGTGGTGTCTTTTCTTGATTTATCAAGAAATTGGGTTGGCCAAATATCTCGGAGCAAGCTAAATAAACGTTTAATTTATTTTTGCTCCACTAGATGGCGCTCTGCCATCTAAAAAGCACATGTGCTCGTGGTCAGGAGATGCCTTCTTTATTTTTAATATCAACACCTGACCCACTTATCTTTTTTTTTCTATTGTTTTTTCATATATATATATGTGAGAATCCTGTCGACTCTCTATAATATTATTCGATTTGGTTTAATTGTTTGTTGGGACCCTTTTTTGTTTGTTGATTGTTTTATGTAAGACCCTGTTGACTTACTGTAGGGTTGGTGACTTGTGGTGGTTGATGGCGCAGTCGTTTGGTCGAGATGGTAGGTTTTTCACAGGGGAAATAACGAGAGGGACACAGAATGGGGTTGAAATTAGGACCTCGCGATTAAGGGAGAGAAGGTTTTTTGACTAATGGGGCACTTGACTATGACATTCTGAACATAGAAGTTACCTGGGTGAGAAGGGCTTAAGCACGTCTTGCTCCTTGTGGTAGCGAGCTCCCAACTGACTAACTTGAGTCCGAGATTTTCCTCGTTAACTCTCTATTGCTCTCATTGGTTGAAATCGTCTATGTGGTTACATTTGGTTGGCTGTTAGCTACTCATGCTGAACTCTGATTGGATATTGGTACCTCCATTGTCTTTTTCATGATTACCATCCTCCAGGAAGAAGAAGGTCTTTGAACTCAGTTTTATAGTTCCTGGGTAATAACCTTTACTTCCTGGATAATGAAATCCTGGTAATGGCTGTTCTCTCTTTTTCGCGAGGCCTAGCTTTTATTAAAACTTTTTGGATCATACATTGCATATATTGTGGTGGGGTTACATCTTGGTATATACAAATTATGACAGATGCGCCCCCTACATGTGAAGAATTCAAAAAGGGGTAGCCTGAAGTGAATTATGTAAGGGAAAAGTAATTTTGTGGGGGAAAAATTAATTATGGGTACTGGGAGGCTATATACAAGTATTGTATGTGACATAAAAGATAAAAGACAATGGTGTTGTTGAAATAATTGTTGAGTATAGGGAAGAGAAATCAAAATAAAATTTAATTATAAGAAATCAAAGTGAATGAGCTTTGGTGCATTGTTGAGTGAGAAAAAAAAAAGAAAAAGATGCTTGCACAATTCAGCTCGAGATGGGGAAAACAAAATCGAGGGAATTTTTCTGTTAGGGCTTTTGAGAAATCAAAAATAAAATTTAATTATAAGAAATCAAAGTGAATGCGCTTTGGTGCATTGTTGAGTGAGAAAAAAAAAGAAAAAGATGCCTACACAATATTCAGCTCGATATGGGGAAAGCAAAATCGAGGGAATTTTTCTGTTAGGGCTTTTGAGAAATCAACAATAAAATTTAATTATAAGAAATCAAAGTGAATGAGCTTTGGTGCATTGTTGAGTGAGAAAAAAAAAGAAAAAGATGCTTACACAATTCAGCTCGAGATGGGGAAAACAAAATCGAGGGAATTTTTCTGTTAGGGCTTTTGAGAAATCAAAAATAAAATATAATTATAAGAAATCAAAGTGAATGCGCTTTGGTGCATTGTTGAGTGAGAAAAAAAAAGAAAAAGATGCCTACACAATATTCAGCTCGAGATGGGGAAAACTAAAATCGAGGGAATTTTTCTGTTAGGGCTTTTGGAAATAAAAATAAAAATATAAAAAATTAAAAGAAAACCAGTGAGTTTTCGTTAAAAAAATATTAGAAAACAAGGTGAGTTTTCGTTGAGAAAAAGAAAAGTTTGTTGAGTGGAAAAAAAAGTTATTATATATATGGTAAATATTTGATTAAACATTTTGATTTCAAAAATTAAAAAAAAATAAATGAATGGGGTAAGAAAACACAATGTACGTAGAGAGATTCGCAAGATCTCTTAGTGATAAATCTAGGTCACGCGGCGCATCCTGCCCTTTTTAATTTGCCTCGTAGATTTTTTTGTCTTTGTGCGAATTGTGGATAAATGTTATAAGTTTTTTGTGAGAAATGTGTAAAAAATGAATTTTATGTGTTGTCAAAGATCCTAAGGTCTGTTGTGTTTGTGTATGTTGGCTACGTGCCTAATGTGGCTAAATGTAAAAGTTTTTTGGGAGTTTTGGGAGAAGAATCGAGATTTTTGTAATTCATTTGGAATGCGTTTTGAGAATTAAATTTGTTTATTAATATAATATTAATATGATGATATTAATATAATTAAATGTGTTTTTGTAAGAATCGGGATGTGAACTCGTTTTGAAATGGACCCAACGTTGAGCGGAAACGCATTTGGTAACAATCAAGATGGCGGCGACGTCTTTGTGTATCGCGGGGAGGACAAGGTGACCTCAATCTTATTGCCGGAAATGAGAGGCCAGGCGGGGGAAATTTCTAATTCGGTCCTCCCTCCCCGTAATTGATCTGGGGGTCTCAACGCCCGCTGGACACTTCTTAATTAGGTTGGTTGGGGCGTCCTGAATGTCCGCTGGAAGTTGTCTTTTAGGATATCCAATATAAGTGCGAAGATATGGAAGATGGCTTCCTGTAATTGGTACAGCCTTTGGGGCTGTTGGGTATATAGTCCAAGGTAGATTATTATTATAAATGGGGCAAGAGAAGACGGCATAATTAGAAGACAGAGAAAAAGTATTAAATAAAATATGGGAAACCTGCACATTTTTCCATGTCTTCTCCATGAGTTGATGGCTTTGTGTATCATGTTGTAATTCGATTGATTGTGGCGGATTTGCGTTTGGATCTACCTGTGGATGGGCGATGTCGCGTTTTTTGTTATCGGTGAAGGGTACAAATCGGGTTTTGGTGAAAATGGTGGGATCTAAATGAATGAAAGGTTCGCTGTTCGTCGGTTTGATTGTCAAAGGCTCCGTTGGAAAAATTTCGGGTGTGAGGTGTTTAAATGGAAACGTGTAATTATCCTTATGTTGCAAATGGTGTATCTTGATTATGGGTGGTATTATATATTGGATGTTTTCTGTGTATAGTTTAAGTTTGTTCACATGGACTGTATCAGTATCTCTTTGGAGAGGTTGGTTGGGTCTATCGATACGGACCACATTTGGGGAGATGATCTCTAATATGGTGTATGGTCCTGTTGTTGGGTCACATTTCACCAAACAGACCCAACAAAGATGTAAACACTCTTTTACATCCTATGTACATACACGCAGTGTCTCGCCGAAAGTGTTTGGTGTACAGATGGATGTCCCACGGGAATGGCCGACGGTGGTTCAAAGATCAAGCCGGGGGGGGAGACGCAGCCCTGGACACGATCCCAAGATCTACTGGAGGAGGATGATACCGGCCCCTGATTAAGATGGATACAGATGGATGTCCCACGGCAATAGCCGACGGTGGTTCAGAGATCAAGCCGGGAGGGAGAAGCAGCACTGGACGCGGATACCCGTGGATACTAAGATATATCAAGGAAGGCACAGCCCTGGCCAGGAGCCCGACGAAAACAGGAGCAGGAGTCCAACCACAACATAAGCAGAGAGCTGACGGGCAGTGGAGAAGCCACCTCAGCAAGAAGAAACGGACATCCAGCATGCGACTTTGTAAAACCTACCTTTTAATCCTTGTATATATGACCTGTGACATGACATTTTGATAGATGGGGACCATTTATTAATACTCTTGGGATTTCTTAAAGAAGAAACTAGCGTATAGGTCTCTCAGAGGGGTAGCATCCTAGATTGGATTTTAATTCCATTGATTAATTTAAATTTATCTCTCAATAAGACAGATAAATTCCGAATTTTGGTTAATATTTAGTTTAAATTGATCTTTCATAAGCCGTGAATAAGAATATTTCTAATTCATAGTTTTCCTTAAAAATAAAAATTTAATAAAATAATATTTCTCTCAATGAGACAGATAAATTATGAATTTGGTTAATATTTATATTAAATCGATCTTTTCATAAGCTGAGTTAGAATATTTCTAATTCATAATATTTTTTAATAAAATATTATTTTTATTCCTTAAATTTTAACCTTAATAATATTATTTTCTATTTAATATTTCGAGAATTTGGTATATTTATTATTCTGTGGGATTGAGAGCGCTAAAAAAAAAAAGGGATAGGGGGGCCAGAATTTTTGGGGAACTGGACCAAGGGACCAGTCAGTTTGGACGCGGCTTTCGAAGGGGGCGGACGAAAATTTCCCACCGGGCAAGAAGTAAGTAGCTGAGATGTTTAGGTAAGTTTCACTCTAAGAAAAATCTTTATAGTGAAGACATATTTTTATACATGACGAAGTCATGGTAGGTAGAAAGTATTTTTTTTTTGATAAAGACGTCTTGCCATTTATAGCGAGTTCATAGTGAGAGAGGGACTTATTCATATATTAACAGATAGAATATTTCGCCCAAGCATGATCGCCTTGAATGAGGTGTTATAGATTCATAATTTACTTAACTATGTCATGTCATAGTAAATACAATTTGTTTTACATTTATTTTATATATCCCTTGTTTGTCGAATAAAAGTTGATGTGGTAAATTTTAATGTGTACTAATGTCTATATAAAATCACAGATCACACATGAACTTTGGTGCGTATGCTGTGGATATTGAGTGTATTATAAGAGGTTCATTGCCTTATCATAAACGGAGAATATGTATACACCTGAATTTCTTTATATGCTAAAGGAGATCAAGATATAAATGTTTTTATAATCGAAGCTCAATTACAAGACGAATGTTAATTCGAGTGTATACAATATTTACTGTGTATGATGTAATGTAAGAGCGTATCTTACGTCCCAAAATGTCATCTTAAACAAACCACATATTTTAACTATTAATATGAGTTCCTGTGTTCGTCATACAATATCGAGTGTATACCTGAGTGTAAATTTGGTTATTATATATACTGGTGCAAGTATTTGGCGAGTGTTACATTTGTATGTCTAAGTTAAAGGATGGAGTTTAGTCCTCTAGATGTAGAAGGTACTGGCTTTAGGGTCCAACAATTAGCGCCAATTAACGTGGGGCCGAAGTCTTCCGAAAATCAAAATTTAATACAATTTAAATTTGCAAGAAGTAGGCCTGCGAATTCCCTGAGATTAAGAAATTAGGTATCGATAAAAGAAGTGACCGTTATTTTTATTGATTTTTGAAAAAAAAAAAAGCTTTATATTTCTTTTAATACGTTACTCATGCCGCCTTTTTACAATTTTATGAATTTTCACTGGATAATTGTTTTAATAAAAACATTATTTTTTTTAAAACACGTTATTCATGCCGCCTTTTTTTTTGTCAATTTATGAATTTCGATGGATAACTGTTAACAATTTCTGCATATGATTGGTTTTGATAAAAGCATTATATTTTTTAAATTACGTTATTCATGCCGCCTTTTGTCAATTTTATGAACTTTCACTGGATAATTGTTAGTATATAAAAGAAATACGTTAGGCTTAAATAGAAACCCACGAGCCTTTTTATTTCTCAGTTACACAATTGTTCTAACCTTTCAATTTCAAATCTACAGAAGCGTCTTATGTTAAAGTGTACCATTTTTTTCTTTAAGTTTCGAATATTGACAAAATGGTTCCTTACTTTGTATAGATAATGAAATTTAGGGACGCTAACTTAAACCTAGAAATACGTTACTCATGCCGCCTTTTTTACAATTTTATGAATTCTCACTGGATAGCTGTTAACAATTTCTGCATATCATTGGTTTTGATAAAAGCATTATATTTTTTAAATTACGTTATTCATGCCGCCTTTTGTCAATTTTATGAATTTTCACTAGATAATTGTTAGTATATAAAAGAAATACGTTAGGCTTAAATAGAAACCCACGAGCCTTTTTATTTCTCAGTTACACAATTGTTCTAACCTTTCAATTTCAAATCTACAGAAGCGTCTTATGTTAAAGTGTACCATTTTTTTCCTTTAAGTTTCGAATATTGACAAAATGGTTCCTTACTTTGTATAGATAATGAAATTTAGGGACGCTAACTTAAACCTAGAAATACGTTACTCATGCCGCCTTTTTACAATTTTATGAATTCTCACTGGATAGCTGTTAACAATTTCTGCATATCATTGGTTTTGATAAAAGCATTATATTTTTTAAATTACGTTATTCATGCCGCCTTTTGTCAATTTTATGAATTTTCACTAGATAATTGTTAGTATATAAAAGAAATACGTTAGGCTTAAATAGAAACCCACGAGCCTTTTTATTTCTCAGTTACACAATTGTTCTAACCTTTCAATTTCAAATCTACAGAAGCGTCTTATGTTAAAGTGTACCATTTTTTTCTTTAAGTTTCGAATATTGACGAAATGGTTCTTTACTTTGTATAGATAATGAAATTTAGGGACGCTAACTTAAGCCTAGAAATATTGTTTTCTCAGAATCCTGAGAATTTCACGCGAGCCCCAAATTTAGAATCTCAGGGGGTGTCTTTTTGATTGACAAGTGGGAGTAGCGTCCACACCTGGAGAGAGGGGGGATGATTGACGTGAAAAACAACAGATGTGCATGCAAGATGTTTTCGAGGGGGGAAGGACATGTGGAGAAAACACATGTATAGATTTTAGCTGGAAAGTGAGAAAACAATGAGAGGACAGTCCACTGCTAGCTCTCGACTGGAAAGGTTGGTCTCACTGTCCTCCCCGCTTTTGCGGGTAGGTTTTTCCTGTTTTAAATATTCTATCTCCCTTTGTTTTTCATCATTACCTTCTTTACTATAGGATAAATGAAGCTTATTTTCTTTTACTACAGTTAGATAGTACATAATTTTTATTTAATTTAATAATATTTTAATTATTCCCGTCCCACAGAATTTCCACTCAATAGGACTAAAGATATTTTTGAATTTTATTAGAATGCTCTCTTAGCTATTCTTTAATCTTTATAATATTTAACGTTGTCTAGATTACAATTCAAAGCATTTGTTTATTTTTCGATGTGCATTGACTTACGATTTAATTGATTTTATATATTTGTATTTTCTGTATTTTAGGCTTCATGCTTGAAATGTTCCATCTCCGTTAGTTTCTCACCGTTATTTTCTAATTAGTAGGTCAATACGACCTATTTCAAGTTTTAATAGATTTTATATTTAAGTATTTTTTTTTTTTTTTTGGAAACTGGTTCCACTTGATAAATCTGGAAATATTTTGAACTTTGATATTGACATAGTACACCTGGTTTTCCCTTATCTCTCCAATGTCGAGCATTATCAATATAAACACAAAGGTTGAAGATCTTTGTTTTTTTTTTCTTATCTAGTTTGAAGGAGAAACGTACAATATCACGCGATTAAGTTAATCTCATAGGCTTACAATTAATCTTTTAATTTAATTTCTTTAAAGTTATTTCATACTGATTCCTTTTATTATTTCTATAGATTTTAAATCTTTAATTGTCTTAATAATTTCGCTTGTCGTTTCCATTTAGCCAATTTGTGATTTGTCATTTTGCTGACCAAGACAATGTTTACCTCGAAGTATTTTTTTTTTCTCGTAATATATAGCAATATGAGTAAAAGGTCTGGACATAATCTTCGTTTTTGATTAATAATTATATTTATGTAGTTTTTCTTATCCATGGGCCTTTAGCTTTGTTTATTTTTAATTTTGTAATCCACTTATTTCATCTTACATTTTGTAAAATGATGCAGCAGTATTTATTGACATCGTTTATATAATTATATCTTAGCAACTTTAGATGAGTCTGCATTATGTATTTATTTTTTTTATCTCCTTCCGCAATCGGGCATGCACACTTATTGATAATTCTTAAATCAGACATCGAATAAATATGATGTATCCAGAGACGATCTCCACATTTGTTTCATTTTCTTGGTCATGGGAAGCCGAAACGCCTTTATGGCCTTATTAGTTTGATTATACTAAATAACTAAGTATTGTGTGTTTTATTCAACACTCCGTTTAAAGCATTCATTCTCTTGACTAAGGTACAGTGTCATGCGTGGTATTTGATTTAATTTTGTCAACTTTATGTGAATATACGATTTTCTTTAAAATCTAACCCCGATATTGTAGACAAGCGTATAGCTTAGCTCGCTCCTTTAAATCGTTGAATAGCCAATTTATTCTCTATATGGCATATTTCACAATGTCTGCGTGACGACCGAATCACGGTAAAATTCTCAAAATGGCAGTCGATGGACACGTGTATATTTACTCTATAGAGTGGTTGTATATACACATAGGTGCCTATGGATTTGTTTAATTTTATTATGATCTCCAGCCATGTTTCTGTATTTAAGGCTTCACGTTTGAGATGTTCCATCCCTTCTTAATTCTTCACCATTATTTCTTTATAGGTTCAACACGACTTATAATTTGTAAACAAAGGCTTAACGATTTATTTCAAGTAATTTATCCAACACAAAATTTTCCACTCGATAGATATGGAGGCACATTTTCTGTTGATTTTGCCAGTTTGCGCCTTTTGTCCTCTCTTATCTATATGGTATCTAACGTTTCAATATAATGATCTGGAGCATTTATCCTCTCATCTAATGCATATAGTTCATGGATTTAATTAATTTATAAACGTTTTCAATCATTGCTTTCCTGTATTGTATGGTGATCTCATCCTAAAGGTTTAGTAGCATACTAGTATTTCATTCTTTTATTCGATATTATTATTGCTTATCTTAATTTTTATGTCCATATATGAAAGTAATGACCAGGTCTAAGTGTTCGCTTCGAATATCGATCGTAAACAAGTTTAAACATACCTCCCGAAATTCTCTTCCTTAGCCTTTATTTTGTGTAGTGATCAATTTTCCTTTTGGTAACAACCGTTATAGATCCCTGGAAACGCATACTAAATAATAAGACAGTATTTTGTTTATTTTGTTAACCTTATATGAATATGCATTTTCGTTTAAAACTTAACCCCGATATCTTAAGGAGGCATATAGATTTGGTTGCTTCATTTAAACGTTGAATAGGATCACAATTTTAGATATGACATAATTTACTACAGATGATTACATGTCGAAATACAATCACAGCGAAGTTTCAAAATGGCGGCTAAAGAGGCACGTCGGGCAACCGATTCTTTTCATGATGCCTCCAACTGCATATGATCTTAAATATCCTGTGTACACTGGTATGAGGTCACCTTGAAATGCAATAAACGTGCAGAATTTTAACCTAAGAAAGATTTCATGAAACCTTCCCGTCTGGAACATTTCCCCTTGGTCAAGGACAGATAAAAACATTTCGATGAGTATTAAGTTACCGTAAATATTTGCCAGCAGAAGGCAAGATGAGATTACACGAAAGTAGGATCAGTAAGTGTTTAGCTCCTGTTTTGTTAGTAATTCTGGACCTTTATAAGGCAATGGGAGGTGGACATCAAGATATACTCTGATAGACGGGTGTGTGCCTCTGTCAAGGGAAGCAGTTATTCCGTGTAATGGGGATTACAATATCATCAAATATTAACAAATCATCTTTGGTAGATATGGACAACCAAATGGTGCCAAATTCTTTAGTGAACTTATATTTTATCACTTAGTTGTTTCGTATCCAATTTTATGATGATCTTATCGTGTGGTGATCCATGTACAGAATCTAACAGGAAGTTTTTTTTTTTTTTTTTTTTTTTTTGGAAGTAATGAAATTCGCTGTTTCTTTCCCTAACCCAGCCAAAGGACGAAATCGTTTCATTACATCTTGCATCCTTGGAAGCTAATAACATTATTTCAGAACTAAATGCAATATGCAGACCTGGCAACCTAGCAAATGTATAGTTTCGAATAACTTTAGATGAACAATAATAGTAAGCCTTGCACCTCGTGTAAGTTTACACTTGCCTGGTTTTGATAAGCCCCTCTAGAGACCCTTATCTATTTCACCAACTCCAGATTGTTTGGACAGCAGAAGTCTATAACAAAGGAGGATCTTATAACAGGAGAACAGACCTAAGATTCGTTTCGACATCGGCTTTCATAGTTTATGGAAGGTGGTATTAGGCAGTGGTAACCAGTAGCAAGGATTACATTTCTGAGAGATCGGGAATAGGCATAGAAGATTAAGAAGGATATCTTGCGTGGTATGAAAAATGGACACCGGAGCATGTGATGTTGTATGTAGAACCTCATATTATATAATAGGAATATGTTGCTCACGAAGATGGACGTGAGTGAAGAATAATATAAAACATTATATCCCAATGGACGCTACAGAGCGTATAAGCCACTTGACATGAATCTGCTGAAGGAAGGGTCACTGTGGTACTATGTAAAGAAATCATCGGAAATATATGCATCATTTATAAAATATAGAGATTTACTCTATATACATCCATCTGCAGGCGATGCACCTGATTTTCGCTCAGACCTCACAAAACCAACTAAAAGGCATACCAAATAAAGTACGCAAGGTATAGTAGCGCCAACCCGAATCTGATCAGATGTGTCCAAAGCTCGGTTCCTACTCCATCATACCACTGAAATCACTGCGACAGCCATGTCCTAACGAGGCAAGATCTTTGATACCATTACAACGTATACATGCTAAATGTTCAGCACAGTACCCTGACGAAATTCCGATAGGAAGGTGCGCTAAATCGAATCAGGTCAGGATAAATTACATGATGTAATGAAAGGTGTAAGAGGGATAAGCCAACAATCGACAACAATTTTTTTTAAGCCAACAAGCAGTGAACAGGAGTTCGGGCTGGAATAGGGGAAGGAACAACAAGAAGGGAAGACGCATAAGAAACAGTCATTCATAGAATTCACCTGTGACACTATAAAATTTAAGATCTTATATTGAGGTTTTCAGGGCTACTCATGTCAATGCATAGTACAGATGTAGACAATCAGAATTATTTAATGTTAACAATTAGGTGTAGCCCACTTTAACAGAGTTGTAGGGCAACTGACTTTGTACATGCATATATCCCCAATTTCCTTGACAAGGCTACCCTTTCTATTTAGCTGAAACAAACTGCTTATCTAACTTTATCACGTTTTAACTGGCTCGAAGTATAGTGGTTTTCCTTTGTCGTTAGCAGGGTAAATACCTAATCCAGTGTGCATAAAGGACTATAGAAATACTATTACACTAGAAATAATTAATAGTTCATCCTGATACACAGTAAAGGAAGTGAGAACAGCATCTCTACCAGAAGGCCATCATGGCTAGTTAAGTTTCAATACACCCAGAAAGAGCTTATCTCCTCGAAGGGAAGATTAAAAAGGGGTGGAAACGGGTCCTCTGGAATTTTCCTCAAAATTCGGCGATAGCCCCCGCCCAGAAGAATGTCAGTCGATAGTATAGAGCTGACCAAGGGGAGAGAGAATTGGAAAAAATTTCCTGCTTGTAAACACGAGGGTAGGTCGCCGGCCCTGATAAGGATTGGCAAGGGGAGGAACAGATTCCCAGAAGGGACTCCCGAGATATCAAAATAGGCTAAAACAATAGAACGGGATCCAGTTCCCGATGACGGGTTTCGAGGAAACACCAGAGGGATGAAAAGGTAGTGAAATGTGTTAAAAACGATGGAAGAGAGATGTGGGAGAGGTGATGAAAGAGGTGTTGAAAGTGATGAAAAGGCAGTGAAATGTGTAGAAAATGATGGAAGAGAGATGAGAGAGAGGTGATGAAAGAGGTGTTGAAAGTGATAAAAAGAGTGAGAAAGCGTTGAATGTTGATGAGAAAGAGATAGAGAGATTCAGAAAGATGTTGAAGGAGAAAGAATTGAAAAAAAAAGGTTGGATAAAGAGTTTTGTAAATAGTAGATAAAGGTTGATAGAAGAAAGTACACTTAATGTGTAAAGCGTAGCTGTCGGCCGCAATATCGCCTCGATAGAAATATTTCTTTTAAAATATTACATATTATGCACTGGGGGTTTGTGTAAGCTGATTTACCTAAGTTTCAGCGACTGTATACACTAATTTATATACATGGGTCTTTATTAATTACAATATTGTGTTATATATTAAATAACAAATATGTATTCTCCTTTTAAGAAGCAATTTTGGTTCTAATGTTGGTATATGATATTTAAGAGTTACTCAGTTTTTTTTTAAACAACGATTTTGTCTTAATGATTATTGTGAACTTTGAAGAGCTTGCAGTTTTTTTTTTAACTATAACGTGTGTTTTAAACTTCCAGTTTTTCCTACTTTATTATATGTTAACAATTTTGTCTTAGTGTCATGGTGAACTTTAAACAGTTTACAGTTCTTTTTCTTTTTATAACGTGTGTTCTAGTGTTAAATGTTGAAAGGAGCTTTAACACCATGTTTCAGTGTTTGTGTGTTATTTGTCTCAACATTGCCTTTGTGCCGCATATCGCCTCACAACCTTGCTATAGTGTTTGTTGCCATTTTTAAAGATTTTCACAATTTGTATTAGTGTTAATGTGTCATTTAGAGAAATTGCCATAACCTCATCCTTATATAGTACACCGTTTTACACCGTTTTATTTAATGAGCTATATGAGAGATTTTAGATGTAAAATAAGAGTTACTATTTACATGAGCCAAATCGACCCAGCAGTTAGAGCAAGAGGGGGGAATCAGATGTTTCCTCCTTTCACGTGACGTCACTGTTTACCCCGACCGGTCGTGCCAGATAAGAGGGGATACCAGGAAACTCTGTCCTACTGACATCGCTCCCTCAACACGAGAAACGACATCTTGGGTTTTCGTGTTCTCCTGGTGTAGAATTGGCTCAGCCTCATTTTAGTATAGTATATAATTAAGAGTTGTCTCGCAACCTTGTTTTAATATGACACACCGTTTTGAGGAGCTTTTACAACCTATCAGGATATGATTTAGAAAAATTTTAGTTTCTTTTTATTGTTATGTTACAATTTCACCCAACTTATCCTATAATTCCCATAGAATTGTAGAACCAGAGGGACCACAAGAGACGACAATTTTGAGAAACCCGCTAGAGATAGTTAATAGAGTCATTGGTGGCAATGCTGGCGGCGCTGAAGTACGCCGTTCGACCAGGGTCAAGAAACCCACCGAGTGCAGATCGTGTTCAGGTTGCCAATGATTTGACTTATAGGATGTGTACTAGAGCTAGTTGAATTTTGATCATAGTAACATATGTTAGAATGTGAGTTAAAGGCCCTAGATTGTGGCCTTAAAGAGATTTCAGTTTTTTTTTTTGTAGAAGCTATTCTGTATTAATAGCATGTTGTAATTTAACACCTGGGTTCGACAGTATATTTTGTTTTAATTTTTAATTGAAGGTTATGAATAATGGTTCAACTTCAAGATTAATTAGGAAACCTAGATGCTTTAGATATCTGCTGTGCTTGTAACCAATTTCTCTGTGGAGAGACTTGAAACATGTGCTGGGTAAAAAGCCCCTATAACTCCTTGTTTTTTTAAGTCATAGTCTAAAGGGGGTTTCTAATGAGAGTATGTAATGCAGTTACAATCTAAGAATTGATAGAGCAACGAGTAACCTCTGTTGTTAAACTCCAGAACGAGCTGGGTACCAAAAGCCCTATAAGTCCAAAGAAAGAGTTTAGCTGAATAGCAGAGAAAGAAGAAGCGTTGACAAGAACACTTGTAAACCTATCATATATTGGCAATGAGGTAAATACTTGAAGTTCAGTTCGCTCCATTTAAGTGCTAGTTTGATGATTCCTTTGTTTAGACACCAAGTGCCAAGATAAGAAGATTCTCAAATTGTGAGACACATAGTTAAAGTGTTAGTTTAGATTTCAGCATTGATTATTAACAATCAAACTTTATTAGTTTTGTTTAAGTATAAATAATATTTATCTATGAATAGATAATTTGTATTAGAGTTTGTAAGAGGCACTTAATTTAAGTTAATAGGGCATTAGTCCCCACTTTGTTTTAATTAGAAACTTTATTTGATTTCACATTAGTCCTGGAATTTAGATATTGTTAGGGTTTATTTTGATAGAGATTATTGAGTGTTTTGGCGTCTATAGCAGTTTTAACTTTAGAATGAATGCCCACAGTGACTGAATTTTTTTTTTTTTTTGTATGAATGTGAAGTGGAATAAATGATGAGAAGGTTAAAGACTAGTATACTGTTAGACCAAAATTGCTTTAGAGTAGTGATAGGGATTTAATAGGTTCAATTTCAATTTTGATTTCCTTTATTTGTTAGGAACGAAGCCTCAAACAGGACAACTACAACTCTATTGTTAGGAAAATATTCGCTCCACTTTGTTAGGTCTCCTTTTTAGAGGAGTATAAATATTGATTTTTTTTTTATGAGAGTAATCAGCTACTCTAATTCATTATATCAACTTGAATTCTAAGAATCGTAGATAATGACCATGTCTCGATTCTCAGACTGGGGATTTGTGGAAGGTCACGGTCAGGCCAAAAGCCTGCAAGTCCCTCTCCTCATTAGAGGGAACGGAGAGGTATCAGGTGAACTTTGTGCTAGGTGGGGGGATTCAGTTGCCGACGTCGCAGACTAAGTGTAAAGCGACGAAAACCTCGGGTAACCGATCTGACATCGTAATTTACGACGCTTTGAGCGTGACCGAGATGAGGGTGTTACAGTCGGGAGGTTGGAAAGGATCGGCACGTTGGGAGCTCTTTTATATATTGCGCAGCCTGTAACAAATTCCCCGACGGACGAGCTTAGAAAACATGCGCTGGGTAGAGAAATCGAATTCCCTGTAACTCCTTGTCTATAAGTAAAAGCCTAAAGGGGTTTCTAATGAGGGTTAACAATTGAGCAAGTAACAAACAAGTTTTGATTAGACGAAGCGATTCCGTCTACAGATTTTAGGTATCAGATAGCAAGGTGACAGATGGACTGTCCGGATTCTTTGCGTTTTATATCGCCCCAGGCTAGCAAGAGTTATTCACTTAATTAAAGACTATTAGTCTACCATACGTTTAGTTAGAACGAATTTAAGTCTAAACATCAATTAGTATATAGAATTTTTTTTTTTAGAGTTATTCATTATGAGATAGGTTAAATTTTAAATTAATAGGACACAAAATGAACTTTTGAAGCAGATTGCCAGAACAAGCCAATATAGTGGTCCAGATTTGAAGAGTGATTATTAATTTTTTTTTTTGGGAAGATCGAATATAAAGTATTTTTCGTTTTGAGACAGTGAAATGAACTAGAGCAATGGGTTATTTGTTTTACAAGATTTGTTTTTTTTTTCAGAGAGGTACTAAGAACTCAGGTGAGAGGACACATATCACAAGATATGAGCTAGACCTATCCATCATAATTTATTACAGAACTAGTTTGAGTATTTTATTAAAGCGATTTGTTGGTCAAAATTTATGAGTACACATTCTATGGATAAGCTAAACAATGTATAGTAGGAGTAAACTACATGTTAAAATAAAGGACAAAGGTGGGAGAGATTTCAACCACAGGTAATGTAATTTGGAAGTAATCTGGTTGTGAGAGGCTTCCTTTTGTATTAAGAGAGGCAGGGAACACGCCAGACAAACACTCCCAGTGACAAGTTAGTAAGGACAAGTTTTATCTTTGTTAGATATTACACGAGTTTTGAGATACTAGTGAGATAACCTGGACCCCTCAGTGCATATATATATCCGTTTTATTATTTTTTTTATATCATATATCATATATTTTGTTCTCATTATTATATCCATGTATATTCGTATATGTAGAAGCACAATCCATAGCATGGGTATGTGTGACATTTTGGTAGCAGCGGTGTTACCATCTTCGGACAAATGTACCGAATAAAGATTTTTAATCACAATTTATATATTCATTTGTATTCATTATATATATGTATATCAAACCATTTTTTTTTTACTTATAGTAAATACCCATTTTACGATTCATAGCCTAGATATGTGTGACATTTCGGTAGCAGCGTTGTTACCATCTTCGGACAAATGTACCGAATAAAGATTTTTAATCACAATTTATATATTCATTTGTATTCATTATATATATATATATCTATCAAACCATTTTTTTTATAGTAAATACCCATTTTAATATTTCTTATTTTATTTAACATCGCGTATATCCATATTGTTCCAATATTTTTTTTGCATGTATCGCATTCGTGCAGCTCTAATATGTATATTTTTTTTTTCGTTTCTGTTTTATACTATTATTTTAATGTCATCGATAAGAGTTGCAACTTTGGATTCCTTTTTTTTTATCATTGCCATTTTGAACATGTATAGCCATTCCTTCGCTGCCATATGTATCGTATAGAACTAATAAAGTTTTTTTTTTAGATGTGTTTTAGGAATTGGGCATGTCTACCATACTAACACAATTCCTTGGCGCCCATAATTATTATGTTAACCTGAATGGCATAAGAATCTGTTTTGCACAGAACCTGTGTATAGACCACCCCTTCTCCACCCACTGGGACTGCGGTCGGGGATGTGTGGACTCGACTCACATCTGGGTCAAGACCCCCTGGAATACAGACAGCAAAGGGATGGGCTCAGTATATTGCCCATAGAATGGTAGGGTAGAACTTCCTTCTGTAATCACGATGAACTAACCTGCCCCAGGTTCCATGGCCCGTCTGTTCCCCCTTTGCCGGAGTGACTATGATTGCATAGTGGTATCGTAAAAGAATGCATTTCTCCCAATTTCATATTTTCTCATGGAATATTTGATCAGATATGAATTGAAATAAACTCATTCTTTCACTCTGGCAGGGGAGGAATTGTTGGGTCACATTTCACCAAACAGACCCAACAAAGATGTAAACACTCTTTTACATCCTATGTACATACACGCAGTGTCTCGCCGAAAGTGTTTGGTGTACAGATGGATGTCCCACGGGAATGGCCGACGGTGGTTCAAAGATCAAGCCGGGGGGGGAGACGCAGCCCTGGACACGATCCCAAGATCTACTGGAGGAGGATGATACCGGCCCCTGATTAAGATGGATACAGATGGATGTCCCACGGCAATAGCCGACGGTGGTTCAGAGATCAAGCCGGGAGGGAGAAGCAGCACTGGACGCGGATACCCGTGGATACTAAGATATATCAAGGAAGGCACAGCCCTGGCCAGGAGCCCGACGAAAACAGGAGCAGGAGTCCAACCACAACATAAGCAGAGAGCTGACGGGCAGTGGAGAAGCCACCTCAGCAAGAAGAAACGGACATCCAGCATGCGACTTTGTAAAACCTACCTTTTAATTCTTGTATATATGACCTGTGACATGACATTTTGATAGATGGGGACCATTTATTAATACTCTTGGGATTTCTTAAAGAAGAAATTAGCGTATAGGTCTCTCAGAGGGGTAGCATCCTAGATTGGATTTTAATTCCATTGATTAATTTAAATTTATCTCTCAATAAGACAGATAAATTCCGAATTTTGGTTAATATTTAGTTTAAATTGATCTTTCATAAGCCGTGAATAAGAATATTTCTAATTCATAGTTTTCCTTAAAAATAAAAATTTAATAAAATAATATTTCTCTCAATGAGACAGATAAATTATGAATTTGGTTAATATTTATATTAAATCGATCTTTTCATAAGCTGAGTTAGAATATTTCTAATTCATAATATTTTTTTATAAAATATTATTTTTATTCCTTAAATTTTAACCTTAATAATATTATTTTCTATTTAATATTTCGAGAATTTGGTATATTTATTATTCTGTGGGATTGAGAGCGCTAAAAAAAAAAAAGGGATAGGGGGGCCAGAATTTTTGGGGAACTGGACCAAGGGACCAGTCAGTTTGGACGCGGCTTTCGAAGGGGGCGGTCGAAAATTTCCCACCGGGCAAGAAGTAAGTAGCTGAGATGTTTAGGTAAGTTTCACTCTAAGAAAAATTTTTATAGTGAAGACATATTTTTATACATGACGAAGTCATGGTAGGTAGAAAGTATTTTTTTTTTTATAAAGACGTCTTGCCATTTATAGCGAGTTCTTAGTGAGAGAGGGACTTATTCATATATTAACAGATAGAATATTTCGCCCAAGCATGATCGCCTTGAATGAGGTGTTATAGATTCATAATTTACTTAACTATGTCATGTCATAGTAAATACAATTTGTTTTACATTTATTTTATATATCCCTTGTTTGTCGAATAAAAGTTGATGTGGTAAATTTTAATGTGTACTAATGTCTATATAAAATCACAGATCACACATGAACTTTGGTGCGTATGCTGTGGATATTGAGTGTATTATAAGAGGTTCATTGCCTTATCATAAACGGAGAATATGTATACACCTGAATTTCTTTATATGCTAAAGGAGATCAAGATATAAATGTTTTTATAATCGAAGCTCAATTACAAGACGAATGTTAATTCGAGTGTATACAATATTTACTGTGTATGATGTAATGTAAGAGCGTATCTTACGTCCCAAAATGTCATCTTAAACAAACCACATATTTTAACTATTAATATGAGTTCCTGTGTTCGTCATACAATATCGAGTGTATACCTGAGTGTAAATTTGGTTATTATATATACTGGTGCAAGTATTTGGCGAGTGTTACATTTGTATGTCTAAGTTAAAGGATGGAGTTTAGTCCTCTAGATGTAGAAGGTACTGGCTTTAGGGTCCAACACTGTGAAATACGGGGCGAGTTTCCATGTGTTGGGGTGGTGATATATTTTAACCAACACCAGGTGGCCTATCTCGAAGCGTGGTTGTTTGTGTCGTTGGTCATAAACGTTTTTGTCTCGTAGGTGCTTGTTTTGAGTTCTCGTGTGTGCGATCTTCCTAGCTCTGTCGATGTCTGGATAAGGTGTGGTGTGGTCAGAAAGTTCCGGAGGTAGAACGCCAAACATCAGGTAGATGGGCGGGAAACCGGTGACAGAGTGCGGGGTATTATTGTATATAGTGGTAACTCGTTTGACCAACTTGGTCCATGCGATCTTAGGATTCTCCAAATGTAGTAGCCTAAGTTTTCCTGTAAGGGTGGCGTTTAGGCGTTCACATAGACCGTTGGCTTGTGGATTATTGCTGGTGGTGAGCAACGGGTGGATACTCCTGTTAAGCAGGAAGCTCCTAAATCTTGGCGAAGTGAATGCAGGGGCTCTATCCGTAAGATGGCGTTTCGGGGAGCCATCCTGTAATACCTGCTTGAGCACCTGTTGATAGGTAAAAATGCTGGTGGATTTGGACAGGAACGTCCATGTGTAGCGCGAGAAATGGTCGACTACGACGTGGAGCTATACTTTGGCGTTGCCTTGGCAAACCCTGCTATGGTGTCGAGGGATAGTAGGTCAAAGGGTCCTTTGGCTTCTGGCGGTTGACCTAATTCCCCGTAAGTGGGTCCCAGCCAACGCTTTGTCAACTGGCAGGTTGGACAGGTTTTAACCTTCTGTGTAATGTCTTTTGACATGCCCTGCCAATAATACTGAGCGGAGATGAGTCTCGTCATTTGTGATATGCCTGGGTGGTTGTATTGGGTGTGTACTGATTGTAGTAGTTGGTTGGTGAGTGTTTTTGGGATGATTATTTTGGTTACACCTTTGCGGGAAATGGTATGAAGTCCATTGTGATCAATGGTCAAGTTAGAATTTCCGATGGGGAAGGCTGATGGTTCTTATTGAGGGAGGCGTCTAAGAAGCCACAGAACGGGTTACGGGATAGGAGGTCCGCCTCATATTGCTGTGCTCCTTTTATGTAGCGAACCTCATACTCGTAACTCGACAGCCATAAACTCCATCGAAATAATCTGCCTGACGGGTTTTTGATCATTTTCAGCCACTGCAATGCGTGATGGTCAGAAAATATGGTGAATTTTCTGCCCATCAAATAAACGCGGAATTTATCCACACTCTCAACGATTGCTAGGCATTCTAATTCAGAGATGGAGTAATTCCGTTCGTGTGAACGCAGGGAGCGGCTGAAATATTGGACTGGGTAGGTCTTCCCATCAGGGTGGACCTGTTTGAGGATGCCCGCTATACCGAGGGTGGAGGCGTCACAGTACACCTGGCATGGCAGACCTTCTTGGTAAAGGTGTAAAATGGGGTGTGTGGTGAGGCTTTCCTTCAGGTTAGTGAACGCTTTTTGGCATTTTCATCCCAGACCCACGTGACATCCTTTTTGAGAAGGTTGTTAAGTGGCGTCCGTAAGCGGGCGTAGTCCGGAATGAATTTATTATAAACGTTCACAGCGCCTAAGAAGGATTGTAATGTTTTGCGGTTGTGTGGTTGTTGGATGGCGTGGATGATATCTGTGTTGCGTGTGAGTGGTGTGGTAGTACCAGCAGTGATGGTGTATCCTAGGAAATTTATGGACTGTTTAAAAAATTCGCATTTTGCGAAGTTGTAACTTTTCTACCTCGCAAAATGCGAAAAATTGTCGCAGATGGTTTTGATGTTCCTCCAGTGTGTTGGAGAAAATGATGAAGTCATCGAAATAATGTGCCACACAGTCAAGTCCGTGCCTCTGTAGGATTTGACTCATGGCTCTTTCGTAGATCTGAGGGCTGGTTTTCAGCCCGAAAGGCAATCGAGTGGGCTGATATAACCCTTCGAGCGTGGCAAATGCCAACAGTGGTCGAGAATCGGGGTGTATTGGGACCTGCCAATACGCGGAGGATATATCGGCAGTTGAGAAATACTTGGCCCGTGCGAGACGGTCGAGTATATCCTCGATCCTTGGGAGTGGATGGACATTAAAGCTGATAAGTTCGTTCACCTTTCTATAGTCAATGCAAAACCTTTTGGTCTTGTCGCGCTTGGTGACGAGATTGACTGGGCTAGAGAAAGGGGAAAACGACTGCTCTATAATGCCATTTTCCAGCATTTGTTGGACTTGACTGCGGATTTCCTGTTGGTCGCATATCGGAACACGATATGGACGTATGGTGATGATTTTGTTGTAGTTTGTGGGTATTCTTACTTGTGGGATTTTTAGGCATGGTACGCCGAATTTGTTTTGTGTAAATATGTGGATGTATCTTTGTAAAAGTGTGGGGAAGTGAGGTGGATAGTGAGGACTTTGTGTCGTACTGTCGCATGTGTATGGGGAATGATTTTGTTGTGTTTTAGTGTGAGTGTCGCGCTTGTTGCGATGTACACGTGCGTGACGGTTGTGTGGTCACGTGTGTGCTTAGTGTGAGAGTTGTCCTGTTGGATGGACACATTTTGTGCAATTTTGTGATGGGTTTGGGCCGTTGTGGCCTTGTGCATTGAGGACATATAATAAAGGCAATTGGCCTTAGTGAAAAAATTGTGTTGTGCGTGCGCGTGACTAGATTGGCATGTTGGCAATTGGTTTTTGACCAATGGATGCGCGCATTGGGTGCCATGTGCGGAAGGCTTGTGTGCGTTGTGAGTCCTTTGTGACTCCGCTTGGCATTCCCAATAGGCGCATTCATTGGGTAAGTGAGCAAAGTGGTAGTTGGTGGAGGACAATGGGGCGGCAAGTTGGAACATAGTGCCTTGGTTAAAGTCTATTGTTAGTTTAAATTTTCGGAGGGTATCTATTCCGAGAATTCCAAATGGTAGAGGTGCTTCCATCACATGGAAATTCTCCTTTTTGGTTAATTTACCTATTGTCAAGGGGAGGGTTATTTGACCTATGGTCGGTACAAGACCGTTTATGGCCTGCAGGTCTATGGACTGTTTTTTAAGTTTTAGTTGAGGGAGGTTATTTTTTATCTTTTTATATAGGTTATAGGGCACTATGTTCAAGCTTGCGCCTGTGTCAATTAGAAAAGGGGTGAAAGTTCATGCGTGATGGGCAGCTTGATCGTCAGTTGGCTGACGAAAAGTGGATGGTGCCTTCCTACCTGGTTGGCGAAAGGCTGGGGCGTCTCGGGCGGCTTGTCCGGCTCGGCCTGGTGCGGGGTGTTGTGGATGTGGGGCTGTTTGCACTGCCCGCGCGCTCGCGTATTGAGCTGGTTTGTATGGTGCAGTCCACACACTTGTTTTTCTTTGGGTGCTGGTGTATGGGTCCGGCATGGTGGGTGGTGGCTCCTCGTGGTGGCGCGTCAGGTAGCTAGGCACCCGGAGCAACTTATCGGGGGTGGCTACGCGGGCGTCGTCCATCTTTCGGTCGTAGGCCTGGAAGAATTGGCGGGCGGCGTATGTCCTATGGGAGGGGGGCAGATCCGTCTCCGCGCGCTTGGTCGACTAACTTGCGTGAGGGCGGTGGTCAACTGCAGTATTTTTTCCGCTAGGGTGCGGCGTGCGATTTCCTTCCTCTCCCTTGTCACGTTGCCGCTCTGTTTCGCTCCTTGGTCTTGCTCGTTTTCCATTATATATCCTGTCGACTCCCTGTGAGAATCTTGTCGACTCTATAATATTATTCGATTTGGTTTAATTGTTTGTTGGGGCCCTTTTTTGTTTGTTGATTGTTATGTAAGACCCTGTTGACTTACTGTAGGGTTGGTGACTTGTGGTGGTTGATGTCGCAGTCGTTTGGTCGAGATGGTAGGTTTTTCACAGGGGAAATAACGAGAGGGACACAGAATGGGGTTGAAATTAGGACCTCGCGATTAAGGGAGAGAAGGTTTTTTGACTAATGAGGCACTTGACTATGACATTCTGAACATAGAAGTTACCTGGGTGAGAAGGGCTTAAGCACGTCTTGCTCCTTGTGGTAGCGAGCTCCCAACTGACTAACTTGAGTCCGAGATTTTCCTCATTAACTCTCTATTGCTCTCATTGGTTGAAATCGTCTACGTGGTTACATTTGGTTGGCTGTTAGCTACTCATGCTGAACTCTGATTGGATATTGGTACCTCCATTGTCTTTTTCATGATTACCATCCTCCAGGAAGAAGAAGGTCTTTGAACTCAGTTTTATAGTTCCTGGGTAATAACCTTTACTTCCTGGATAATGAAATCCTGGTAATGGCTGTTCTCTCTTTTTCGCGAGGCCTAGCTTTTATTAAAACTTTTTGGATCATACATTGCATATATTGTGGTGGGGTTACATCTTGGTATATACAAATTATGACATATATAAGAAGTATCTCATGAACCAACTAGAGGCGGTAGTGTAAAACGCCGGCGAAGTGATTACCTTTCAACAGACCTGTACTTCAGAAAATTGGTAATATTTCTCCAGAAGACCTTCAGTAAAGTAGCCGACCATGATAAATCAAAAGGCGATATCCCAGAAGAGCTTAAACCCTATCTATTGTCCAATGTGGGTATGAAAGGTGCTGAAGATATTTTATTTGACAGAAATATATATTAAGAAAAGAAAAAAGGGCATCTCCTTATCGTGCAACTAAAAGTTTCCCATGGCTTTCGCCATCTGTCGGAATCAACTATTCATTGATTTTTAATTATTCCAAATTGGCATAATAACCATTCTTAATTACTCAATAATTATCAGATATATTTATTTATTTACCCCTATACATATAATCTTTAATAATTTTTATATGTATATATGATATAAAATTCGCAACGCAAGAACCTATGCAAACATTTTGCTCAATCTCAAGGCCCCAAAGTCCACACTTCCATCCAGAAATAGCCAACTCGTCTAATTTTAAAAAAATCTAGTAACCACGTTAGAATCACACGTCATTGTTATAGTTACCAATCAACAAATACTGATTTATTAGAAATATTTTGTCGAATCTCGAGAGCTGAGCTCCCCTTAGGTTGCAGCCTTTGTTAATGGAAAATAAAGTTTGTAATTCGCACAAAAACAACCCAGGGTACCTCGGCGCTTACAGCTAAACTCAAGGCCAAGATTAAGGCATCCCTGACTTTTTTACCTGTATGATAAGTGCAGCTATTTTCCCCAGATACTGCCTGTTCGCATGGAGAATTTCATAGTCAATAACGCGGTTCTCCAGAATCTCCAGAACTTAAAAAATGCAACAATCACCCTAGAACCAGACACTGCAAGATTGCTTACTTACCAAAGAAGGACCCTCGTGGCTAAACTACTGTCTTTTACACTCCAGCCTGCCCTGCCGCACAACCCATTTGCTACAAGTGAAGAACGATCAGTCATGAAGACCTATTCTAACCCAAATCTGCAGCCCAAACACCACAATTGCTGCAAAAAGGCTAGGGCAGTTTTCATGCATCTCAATTACTATGCCAAACCCCTCCAACGCAGTAGAAGGAAGTGAGACATCGCAGAATCAACCTTACCTTCCAGAGAGAAAAGAGGGCGAGAAGTGATTTTTGATATGGTTTATCGCTAAATTTTTCAAAGGGACTGTTCATTCTCAAAGTAACTAGGTATGTAGATAAATTTTATACCTGTATCTTGAAATATATTTTAATTTAGTTAACACACACACAAAATTGTATATATTTTGAATACAAATGGGATGTGTGAAAGAAAAATTTAATGCCCCAATCTTTTACAACAATGTTATATGAATAAAATGTGAAATTTATTTAACATAATCTGTAATATTCTACCTATAACAAATATGCCTGTGGGAATTGTATCCAAAAGAGTACTATATACTAAATTTTTTGTGTTTTGTTTTTAAATTGAGTTTTTGCCATCCTTTTTCCATAGACTTACATATATACAAGAGGAATATATGAAAACATTTTGATTAGTGTTTTTTTGTGAGGGAGAAATTTTACAGTTTAATAATGTATGCGTTCATGTGTGCTTATTTTGTTCAAAATGTAAGTATATTAACTGCCTATATGATGATAAACTGATTGAGAGAGAGCTTATCTATGTTGGGCCAGATTTTCACAAAATAGACCCAACAATGATGTAAACATTTACATCATATATATGCACAGTGTCTTGCCGAAAATGTTTGTTGTCCAGAAAGGTGGAGAATTCCCCAACGAGGAGCTCGACGATGCTTTAAAGGCCAAAGCCGGGGAAGACACCCAGTTGGAGATGAAACTGACCCTGCCCAAGAATCCCCGAAGCCCGCTGCAGAAAAGGCCCAGAGGAGGATGTACAAACTATATATATGTGCATATGTAAATTATTGCCAATCACCCTTTTATATGCAAAATGAAACGTCCAAAATTATATTACCATTTCGATTTTTTTTTTCGCCGCTAGGAGGCCAAATTGGATGGACGCACGGTCGCCTCGCTCTGCAGCTAAGTATCAATTTTTAATTTTAATTCTATTATGATAACTTTTTCCTATCTTATCTTTCTTACCGTAATCACCGATTCACATCTAATTGCAATTGTCAGTGTGATTGCCAAAAGATTCGGCTGAGAAATTGGAAATCAAAATTCTTCGAAAAAATTTGCATATTTGTAACTGTTTGGATTGTATTTCTCTGGTAACTTGTAAAATAGAAATTAAGATTACAAAATGGATTCAGTTATAAAATCTATAAATTTAAAATTGGATGAAATTTTTCAATACTTTAATAATAAATATTTAGGCAATCAAAAAAACGTAACTAAAAATGACATATCCTTTTTATCATCAATGATTACTCAGGCAAAGGAAGGAGTCTCTTCTCTTTCTGATATGAATAAAGACTCTACAATAGGAATAATAACGGAAGCTGTCAACTCAGCAATGGAAAATAAGGTTGAAAAAATATTGAGAGAAATTTCGGTACACAGACCCACATTTGCACAAGTAACAAAACAAGAAAATGTACAACAATTAATTGTCAAACATCAACAAACTAAAAACTTGGAATTTACGCTAATTGCAGCTCCAGCCAACAATGAATCTATATCTGATGTTTCTCAAGCTATTTCTAGAACCATAAAGAAAATAAGGGAAGACGGCGGGAATATTAAAATTAATAAAAATTTCAATACACGGAACGCAGTAGTGATAAAATCGCCATCGCGGGTGGAATTGAGTGCCCTTCAGGAGGAATTGGGAAAATCGGATGAGTTAAAGGCAATAAGTAAGATTTATATTCCTGGGAAAAGAGATCCAACGGTTGTGGTCAAAAATGTTTCTAAAATAACGGACACAACAACATTTGTTAAGACAATCTGCAATATGAATCCAGAATTAAGGGGAATGGAGGACGAAATAAGGATGCTGTTTGTAATGAAATCAAATACTGCAACACAAAACATAGTTTTAAGACTTTCACCAAAGGCATATCAAATAATTAAGAAAAATAACAATACTCTATACACTGATTTGGAACGTTGCCATATTCAAGAAAAGATCTTAGTAAAACAATGCCGAAAATGCTATCAATACAATCCAAACCATAAGCTAAAAGACTGCACAAATGAGAAAATCTGTAATATCTGTGGGGTCCATGGAACCCATTCCTGTTCGAATGTACTGAGTTGTCACAACTGTTCTAAACACCCAATTTACAGAAATAAACAAACAAATCACAGGGTTAATGGGACGGACTGTCCACTTTACAAAACACAAGTAGATAGAATTATAGATAGAACCCAATATTTTTATGATTTGGAGGTAGAATAGAACAGAAATAATCTCATATGAAATTTTCATAAGCGTTTTGCATAGATGACCATTATGAAAGAAGCAAAAAGTTTAACAATAGGAAAATTTAATTGTATACAACAGAATTTAAGGAAAAGTATAATTGCAACTACCGAACTCAGAAGCTCAATTAGAGACAATCCTCCAGATGTTCTCCTTCTTCAAGAGCCATATGTTTTAAATAGAAAGGTCGTGCTCGATATGGACTCGCACATAGTACATTGTTCCTCAACAGAAAACACTTATACTGCAATGGTTATATTCAATAAAAATATAAAATATAGGAAGTTGGAGGGTTTCACAAATCAGTTTTGTACTTCAATCTCTATAAATACACCTTAATCTAGGACGATAATAGCAAACTTTTATATTCCTCCAAACAAATG
Organism: Cordylochernes scorpioides; assembly: GCA_030710605.1. Classification (NCBI taxonomy): domain Eukaryota; kingdom Metazoa; phylum Arthropoda; class Arachnida; order Pseudoscorpiones; family Chernetidae; genus Cordylochernes; species Cordylochernes scorpioides. The sequence goes on from CP092869.1 coordinate 57,646,806, forward strand.
CGAGGACGAACATTTGAACTTTTTAAAGAATTTGATAGCTACCTTCGAGAGTACTCCCCTAGTCCTCTGTGGGATTTCAATTCCCGTCACCCGGTTTGGTTCGATAGAATTACAAACTCTAACGGATATAAAATGCAACCTATTATTAATGAATATAATCTATTTATTCACAATAACAAAACTCCTACCTGTCGTAATAAAAGCATAATAGATCTCACCATTTGGAATAGACATTCATTGAAACTGGTGAACAATTGGCAAACTTTCGAATTAACCAATATTTCCGACCATGTGACAGTTTCATTTGATATCAATGTTAACTTAGATATTACCAACAATCAACAAAAATCTACATGGAAATTTAGCGAAAAGAAAGCAGATTGGTCACTGTTTTCAAATACAATTTCTAAACAGGAAGTAAGAAGATTGGAAAACGATATAAAAAAGGTCGAAAAAGAAACTGATATTGACATGGTAGTTGACAGGCTAACGGATATAATTCTGGAAGCTGCATATCAATCACTGGAGGTGAAATCTTCCAACTTCACTTTCGATACCGGGATCAAGTGGTGGAACAAAGAATTAGAACAAAAGAAAAAGTATTTTCATTATGTGAGAAATCTATACTTTCATCATAAAGCAATTAGTGTTAATTAATATAAGTCTGTCAGAAATAAATATAAAAATAGTATAAGAAAAGCTAAGAGGAATAGTTGGCGAGATTTTATAGAAGAAAATGGATCTAATAATCCGTTTGGAAACGCCTATAGAACCTTAAAAAAACTGAGTTCCTCTAATCAACAAAAGGGATTACCAATAATTGAACAGGCACCAGTGGATTCTAAAGAATCTCTAATAAAAGATCTGATTAATGAACTAATTCCTGATGATACAACTATATCGGATACTGCTCACCATACATCAATAAGGAACTATACACCGAATTTTACAAACTCCAACTCATGCAATATTCATAAGAAAGAAATAGAAGAGCTAATCGACAAAATTAATGTAAATAAAGCTCCTGGTCCAGACAATATTAGTAATAATATGATAAAGAATGCTTTTCAACTAATACTTCCGATTTTACACTCAATATTTAATAAATGTAATTAAATAGGATACTTCCCAAAAAAATGGAAAACAGCAGCACTCAAAATAATAGCCAAACCCGGCAAAACCAATTATGAATCAGCTAAAAGCTACCGTCTGATATCTTTATTATCCAATTTTTCAAAGATTCTAGAAAAAAGTCTCAAAAATAAAATATATGAATTTTATATTCAAAACAATCTGTTAAGCTCGAGGCAGCACGGATTTATCAAGTCAAAGTCAACTATCACTGCTTTGAATACTGTAATCGATGTACTAATGGAGCATAAGCAAAAAGAACTGTCTGCACTAGTTACAATAGATATCTCGGGGGCTTTTGATAATGCCTGGTGGCCGGCGATCATCAAAAGAATAGATTCAGACAATTTACCGGAAAAATTGATCAAAATTCTACAATCATATTTAAATTCCAGGATCATTTCATTCAGTTACGACAATCTAACAACTTCAAAGCCAATTACCAAGGGATGTCCTCAGGGCGGTCCGCTTTCTCCACTTCTATGGACAATTTTGTTGAACGATTTGCTGTTGAATTTTCAGGTGCCCAATAGTGAGTTGATTTGTTATGCGGATGATATTTCGATCATATGCTGGAATAAAGATCTAACATCACTAAAAGCAGTTATAGAGGAAGCAATAAATATTATCGAATTGTGGTGTATTAAGAACAAGTTAGAAATCAGTTCCGAAAAAACAAACATTTTATATTTGCATAATAAAGAGAAGATCCCAGTTAAATTTAAGAGTGGATTAATTTCACCAGTACAAAAAATAAAAATTTTGGGAATAACAATTGCAAATCATAGAAGAAAAAACAAATTAAATTTTGCTTTTCATATAGAGGAAATAGTGAGCAGAACTCAAAGAATAAAACATTTTCTATTCTCTCTGTGCAGCAAATCATGGGGTTTGAGCTCCCATAAAAGAATTACATTGTATAAATCTTTATTCAGATCAACTTTAACATATGGATCAGAAATATGGTTCAAAATTTTAAACAAAATATCGATACAAAAATTAAACTCAATGCAATATCAGATATTAATATGGAGCATTCAAGCATACAAGACAACTTCGTACAACTGTGTTCACAGTTTGGCTAAGGTTCCATTGATTGCAGATTATATTGAAGCAAAAAATATGAAATATGACTTAAATAACTTATCGTTCGAGGACAAGCAAAAATACAACATCGATATTCCCTTTATAATTAAATCCTATATAGACGAAAGAATGTTGCTCTTACTGAATAATACAAACGAGACATTTACAAGTTTTTCAACCGGGGTATTCCAAGTTATTTTCGCCCTAATTTCCACAACACACAATTTGTAACCAACCATGGTAATTTCGGAAGTTTTCTGGAAAGAATCCATGCATCGGAGGATCCGGGCTGTTTTTGTGGATGCCGCATTCAAGATTCTACTCACCTTTTACTTAAGTGCCCAGCATTTCAAGACTACAGACTCAATAACGGTATTCTCTGTACCGATCCAAGAGAACTGATATCCAGCAGGGATTCATACATTGTATTCAATAGATTTTGTAAATATAAATCAAAGTTTTTAAATAATCTCATGTGTTAGGTATAATTAACTATGTTGCTGTATATATGATTTTTTTCCCTTTTTCTTTATTTTGAGATGTGTTTAAACTAAATTACAAATGTATATAGTATGCTTGTTTGAAATCTATTTCGGGAAAATGGTAAATGCCTTGAGCATATGTTAATAGATTCTCTCTCTCTCTCTTGTGTTGCTTTCCTTTGGGCGCCAGTGTCCTTGACGGGACATCGCGCTTTGTATTTACAGTTGAATAAAGTTGAATTTCGAGGAATTTCTTGAAGAAGAAATTACTATATAAATTTCTCAAGGGGCAAGCATGTTAGATTTTATTATTTTATCACTAATTCAAATTTTTCTTCTAATAAGAAAAATAATAATAATTTACCTTATTATTTATTTTATTCTAAAATGAATAAAGTCAATCACATACATATCCAGGTAAAATGGGTATGTCTCTTTATTGTAAATTTCTTGAAGAAGAAATTACTATATAAATTTCTCAAGGGGCAAACATGTTAGATTTTATTATTTTTATTACTAATTCAATTTTTTTCTTTTAATAAGAAAAATAATAATAATTTACCTTTATTTTTTATTTATTTTATTCTAAAATGAATAAAGTCAATCTCATACATATCCAGGTAAAATGGGTATGTCTCTTTATTTTAAATTTCTTGAAGAAGAAATTACTATATACATTTCTCAAGGGATAAGCATTTATATTTTATTTTATTATTATTTCAATTTTTTTTTCTTTTGAAAAGAATAATAATATTTTTTTACTCTTATTATTTTTAAATATATTCTAGGAAAATTAAATTAATTTTTCTTACTCTGTAAGAAGATGACAATTTTTTTTTTTTTTTTTTTTTTTGGAGGGCGCCACTTTTAAAAAAATAAGTCAGTCTGGACGAAGTACGCGGACGGAGAGGACGGTCTTGAAAGAGCTCTGACGTCTGGAGAGAAATGGTAGGTTAACATCTTCTCTATTAATTTTAGGCATGGGCCCACAAAAGGGCACGTTTAATATGTCAAAGAGGCATATTCATAGTTTTATTTAATAGGTAAAATTATATTTTGCATGAAGTCTTATGATTTACTAAAATAAATTTTATGCCTACTTAGAATTGCTTACAAATGAAAGTTTGTAAAATCTATCGAGGTGGAATAAAAACTCATGTTTCACTATTTTAAAGGTGTGTTTGTAATAAGGGTTCGTCTTATATGTCGAAAAGGTATATTCATAGTTTTATTTAATAGGTAAAAATCATATTTTGTATGAAGTCTTATAATTTACTAAAAATAAATTTTATGCCTACTTAGAATTGTTTATAAATGAAAGTTTGTAAAATCTATCGAGGTAAAAATAAAAACTCATGTTTTACTATTTTAAAGGTGTGTTTGTAATACTTTATCCTGAAACAAATGCATATATGTACTAAACAAGGTCCGCTAACCATCAGAGGTCTTATTGGTTTAATAATTTGTCTTAAATGATTCCACTCGTAAAGTAGGGATAAGAGGAAGTAAAAAAAATGTAAACTATGAATAAATTATGTATAAACTTTCGGTGTTCGCTACATCTTTCTATGTGTGGATTTTTAACCCACGTTGGTATAAAATTAAAATATTATTGTTGCTGAGCAAAACCGGGATTTAAGTTCGAAACGTCCTCAATAGGACTAAAAAGTGGCATAACATCTATAGCCTGCATGGTTCAATTTAAAGCCATAGAGATCAGAGGTAGAAAAACGCTTACCTTATAACTGTACACAGATATATCGCCTAAGTAAGAAATTTAAAGGACTACCATTGCTAAAGCACAATGATGCAACCCCTTACACGGTAAAATATGCAAAATAAATCTGTATCAGTTTCAATCCACAATGTATCCTTCTGGCTCCCCAGAACCAGATTTCATTGATTTGAAGTTCTTCGTGCAATTAAATGTTCTGGACTCAAGAAATTTCCTGTCCCTTATTGATCCAATATCTGTGGGTCAGCGACCTGTCGCTTTACACACAGGCGGCACAGGTAACACGCCTCGAGGTAGGATGGTCAGGATGGGTTAGGGCGTGAAGGGCCAGTCGTAGGGACGACATCTGCGTCATACTCCGAAAAGCATTTGCGACAGAGGTCAGCCCAGGTCATTGAGTGGGGCACCTCAGCGCGCCAAAAGCTCTCTAACAGGATGCTCCTGCTACGAGTCCAGTGCTCGGCGCGCCCGCTAGCTGTTGAGGCGGGTAATGGGCGTAGCCAATCCTGGAGTTGGCGTTTTCCTGCAAGAGACGCTGGCAGAAGGCCGACAGTCGCCTGTAGCCAGCGCTCAGGAGCCAGCGTGTTTGGCGGCCGCAGGAGCTTGTTGTCGCCTCGAAGACGCAGGAACCTCAGCTAGCGGGATGCAGAACACGGTGGTCCAGCCCAAGGACGCTTGAAGCGGCCTCACAGAAGTCTCCTTCTTGGTGAGAACCAGACGTCAGAAGCAGGCGGGGTGTCCAGAGCTCTGGAAACATCGCTGCCTTCCTGCTCTCCCGCCATGGATCCCTCCAAGAAAAAGAAGAAGACATCCAAGCCTTTCCAACCCTCTGTGGACATCGCGGCTCTGGTGGAGGAGGACAATATGGTCATCTCCCGCCACTATCAGATCCTGCACTCCCTTTGCCAGCCCTCCCTCAAATTCCTGCAGCGGACAGAGCTGATCAAGTGCCTGCTTGAAGAGGTGAAGAACCTCGCGGACAACCCTCAATGACTTTATGGAGCTAGATGAAGTCATGGAGGCCAAAAAGCCCAATACCACCTGCTGAACCACCCAAACTGGTCCCGTTCCCTCCTGCAAGGATTCCAGTGCTCAAACCGAGCCCATCAAGCCTGCCAATCCTGCTCCAGTATTTCGCGAGGATTCGAGCAGCAAGGATGCACGGGCGCGCGCTCCTGCCCCAAACTTTTCTGGCTTGGAATTTATAACCGCCTCCGAAGAGAAGGGTAATTTTAAATTTTTATGGGGGATTTCCCACCCCCCGAATCACCAATGGCCTTGGCTGATAGCCAATTGCCATCTTCAACTGCTGATGCAATCAGCACTTCTCCGGCGACGGAGAAGACCACCACCAACCATCAGCCTGGAACAGGCAAGCCATCGACGGGCTGGGCGAATCTCGTCGATCGGGCGAATCAACTCCCCATGGAGGAGGAAACAGACGGCTTCACCAAGGTGAAACCAAGGAGAAAGAGGCCGGAAAGGCTCAGCTCGAAAGGGAAAACCAGAGCTGAGAAATCAGCAAATATAGGTTTTCGAAAGAATGCATCTCAAGAAAATCGGGAAATTCCTAAAGATGCAAATTTCCATGCTGGCATGACTCATGCAAATACTGCCGCGGCGAATCGAATTGCGGCTAGGCCTTCTAACAGCGCCCTAAAGATTGCTGAGAATTGGGCGGAGAGCGTGGAGGAAGAGGAGAATAACGGCGACGGCTTCACCGTGGTGAGCCACAAGAAGCGGCGCCGTGAATCGGGATCCTCCGGCACTACAGGAGCGCAGACCAGCGGCGCTGTACCGCGCAGAGTGACCACCACTGCTCCGCGAGGAAACACACCTAGGATGCGGTCACCGCAGGTCCAGGAGATTAAGACCACGCGAGCTCACATTGCGGACGCCAAGGCCCGACGGGCCTCCTCCACGCAGGAATACTGCGTATATATTGAGCAATGCTCGGACTTCTCGCCCTACCAGTACCTCCGGGCGGTTGATGCGGTGGTCGGCGGGCCGAGGAACATCCTGCAAATCACCAGAATGAATGGCCACGTCCTCGTGGGATTGACAAGTAGGGCCCTTGCGGAGCGCCTCTTGGAGAACAACATTGAAATCGAGGGCACGCTCCTCAGGACATTCCCCTTCCGCAAGAGAGCTGAGAGGATTGTCATTGGCAACCTCCCCTTCTTTGTCGAGGACAACAGCATCGTCCAGGCGCTGCAGCCAAATGGCAGGATAGCATCCATCGCCCCCATGCAGTTTAATCTCGACGAGTACACCTACGCCGACGGCCGCCGCGAGGCCTTCGTCCTCCTCAACAACGGCGTAACGCTTGGACATCTGCCTACCCGCCTGGACATCAGGACCAAGGGGGACACCCTGCCGGCCTTCCTGACCTTTGGCATAAAATGCTCAAAGTGTCATAGGCAGGGTCACCGCAGGGCATGCTGCCCAATGCTCGTTAGGAGGGCGTCGCCCTCCTCTTCCACAGGTGCCGAGTCACCCGTCGCACCTCAGCAGCCAGGGCAACCAGCACCCCCTGCTCCAACTGTGGAGGTGCCGATTCCTGCACCAGCGCCCCCTGCCCATTCTATGGAGGTATCCGATGTTGGTCCTGCGGACCAGGCTGTGCCCCATCGACCAGTTGATCCTCAGCCTCCTGCACTGGCACCCCCAGCCTCAGCTGTGGAGGCACTACCTCCTGCTCCAGCGCCCCCCGCTCCATCTCCAGAGGTGCCAAGTGTTGGTCCCGCGGCCCACACTTCGCCCCGTCGGTTCACTGAGCCTCAGCCTGCTGGGCCGGCGCCGTCTACTCCCCATGTGATGAAGTCAGCACCAGCCGCAGTAGCCCCACCGATACTAATACCTACCCCGATGACCGCTCCTGCACCCCCTATAGCTCTCACTCCTGAGGGCGATGTGGACATAGAAAAGTTACTCATCTGATCGAGGGATCGAGTATTAGTAGTTTAGTAAAGCGCATCCCCAATTCACTTTAATTGTCGTACGTCCTATTAGAGCCCGCTTCAAAAAATTTGTGCACTCTAATTGGCTTACGTCTGGAGATTCCCCGTAATAAACTTTAAATACAACTTTTTTTTTTTTAAATGTGTTGCATCCCCAATTCACTTTAATTGGCCTATGTCCTATATGTGCGTTAAATAGCTGGGAACGTAAGAGAGATCTTTCGAAGGCCGTAATAAATCACTGCCGCTTCTAAAATAGTCATAGGTGACCATTCCTTAGATGGAGGTAATAAAATCTTTTCTCAAATTGCAGTCAGATCACATGTAAATTAATGTCAGGGTCACATTTTGCCGACTCGGCTCGAAGGTCGTCATTTTAATTGCCCTAAGGATTCCCAATTCACTTTAATTGCCCTCCTACGTCATAGGTATTGGAATAATGTTACAAGTATATGACGTAATGTCAGGGTCATATATACATATATATATAGGCCGATATTTTCTCAAATTGCAGTCAGAATATGGAGGCATTCAACAGTATTACCTCTTATCCACCTCTAATAAAATTTGATGAGCTGGAATTAGGCAGTTATAAACTGATAGAACTGAAACTAGTTGAAACCCGCTTCGGTCCATCAGTCAAGGCGGTTATAGAAGTAAAAGATTCTCAGCGGACACTATTTCTTCCAAAAAGATATTCAAAGCTGAAGCAATTTCAATTAGACGAAATCATCAAAGAAGAATGCTGCTTGATTTTCAAGGAACGCATCGGGAGTACGACAAACTTAGAAATCCAACGTTTGTAAATATGCTCCGTTTGTGTGCACACTTTTTTTCTCTTTGAGTCTAAAATGTAATAAAGTTCATGTTGAAAAAAAAAAAAAGTGTTTGTGTGCTCATTTTTTTAAATCTGTCATATCTTTTACCAACTGATATAACGATATAATATTTATGGAAATGTGTGTCAAAAATATATATTTAAAAAAAAAAAAAAAGTGTACATTTTTAAATGGCCAAGCTTTTCCATCTAACTTTGGCACTAAAGAGGAAGAAGAAGAAAACAAAGTTTAATATTTTAATAGGTTTTTTCAAAAACTATTTATTTCAAATGTATAATGAAAGAAAAAAAAGATTAGGTAAAGATTTTTTATTATTTCAAATAAATGGGGATTTATATAAAAGTCTTTTTTTTTTTAATATTAGAATTAGGATATAATTTTAAATTGAATAATCTTTTGTTTATTTATTTTGTAAAAAAAAAATGTATACCACATTTTGTTTAGGGTTATTTGAAAATTGTATGAAAAACACCGTCAATGCATGTATTTTAGTGTAGAAAAAAAAAACACAAGAAGATTAGTTAAAGATTTTTTATTATTTCTGTTGTAAGATTTAGGTACTTACAGCTGGTATGAAGGCATGAGGACGTTGATGATTATATGATAATAATCTTTATTATCCATTTAGTAAGAAAAACAAAGTTATGGTAGCGAACACAATTTATAATATAGAGAAGAAGGTAAACAAACTGTTGTGATGATGATAAAAGGCCAGTGTGACGCTAGCTGTCGTAGCATTCAGTTTCCAACAAATCCCCGGCATGAATGTGGAGACATCACGAGGTTGTAGCGTAACTTCTCAAATGTCGGCCTTGGTAGCGGCTTGGTCAGGATGTCCTGAGCTTCAGTTTTGTACAGCATGTAGTCATTTCTTATGGGAGGTATTCCCTTTGTTGGTCTCGTGGATCTTCTTTGTGTGACCACTTGTGTTCCTGTGCTTGTACTGGGTTGAAGGTAATCCTCGGTTTCTGAGTCCTCAAGGTTTTCGGGTTGTGCTCCTGGTTCCTGACTTTCCTCTGCATTACCAATATGATTGGAGGAAGTTAGATCTGTACTTAGTACTTGTGGTGAAGTTGTTTTTGTGGAAGCGAGGTGAAACCCATTTTCTTTTTCTATAAATTTTACGGATCTGCTGATTGTGATGTTGTCTGTATCGTGCAGAATTCTGTATCCTTTGCTTCGATCATCGTATCCAAGAAAGATCCCTTCGATAACTTTGCTATCCAACTTGTTTCTTTTTATCTTGGGAATATAGGCGAAGGCTTTACATCCGAATCTTTTTAGATGCTTCAGACTGGGCTTCCTGTTGGTCCATAGTTCAAATGGAGTCTTGTCTGTAGCTTTCGAGGGTATTCGGTTGTGTAGGTAATTAGCTGTGGTAACCGCTTCCGCCCATAGAGACTGTGGGAGTCCTGAGTCAAACAGCATGCATCTTGTCATCTCCATTAGTGATCGATTTTTCCTTTCTGGTACTCCGTTCTGGGCTGGTGAGTAGGGGACTGTTAGCTGATGTTTGATTCCGCTTTGGTTCAGGAAATCTTCGACTTGTCAGTTTACGTACTCACGACCGTTGTCTGTCCGTATGGTTTGGATATTTTTTCCAAATTCCGTGTGTGCTGAGATGACGTAGTCTTTTATTTTTTCATAGACTTCGTCTTTTCCTTTCAGGAGGTAGATCTTCGTGTATCTGCTGTAGTCATCAGTGAAGGTGATGAAGTATCTCTTACTGCTGAGAGAGTTAGTTGGTAATGGACCGCAGATATCACTGTGGACAAGTTGAAGCGTTTCAGTTGCTCTGTACTCTGTCTTCTTTGGAAATGGGGTTTCGGTGAGTTTTCCTTGAATGCACTGAACGCAGTCTGTGCTGTGCGAACAGTTATTTAGACTTAGTCCTCTTGCTAGGTTCTCATTTCGAATCTTCTTAATTGATTCTATATTTCTGTGTCCTAGTCTGTCGTGCCAGAGCATAAGGCAATTTTTGTTCTTGCAGTGGTTTTGTTTTGCAACATTTGCTTTGAATGTGCGAGTTTGGGGGTTGTCATCCAGGTGGAGTCGGTACATTCCATTGTCAAGTATACCGTTCGCGAGGGCTGTGTTGTCTCTTTCGATGGTACACCAATCTCTGTTGAACGTCACTTTACATCCGTTGGAGGTGGCCGCACTCACTGACAGAAGGTTGTCTGTTAGTTCCGGGATGTAGAGAACTTTTGTGAGAAGTAAGGTGTCAGTCTTTCCTTGGGGTGTGATGACTTTTATTTCTCCTTGTCCTATCCCTTTGACCTGCAGCTTATTGCCATTAGCAACCACAACATTTTGTGTTTGTTCTCTGTTAAGTTCAGTGAAGAAGCTTTCGTCGTACGCCATATGAGATGTGGCTCCAGAGTCGACGAACCAGTTGTGTACACTTGCTTCTCGTTGAGTGCAATTGAGAGCTTTTGGGTTAGGTCCTTTTGTTGTTCTCTGGTTTGTGGGTTGTTCTTGGGTGACACTCGACTGATTTGTGTACTTTGGTAAGTTTCCTCTTCTGAAGTTTTCATATTTGTACTCTTTGTTGCTGTTGCTTCGCTTTTGATAGTGCCAACATTCTTCTTTGGAATGGTTTGGTTTGTGGCAGAAAGAACATAATTTCTTCTCTTTTTCTCTTCTTTGGCTTGAAGCTCTGTGGAGGCTTTTTAAGGCTTTTGATCCGGTGCTTTCGTCTTTCGAGCTTTCTACTCTGCGTGTGTGTTCATCAAGGAGTTTGTTCTTGGTAAATTCAAGCGTTAGCTCGTCATCAGACCTTGATTCCAACATCGTGATGAGATTGGAGTAGCTCTTTGGAAGCGAGCAAAGCAGTATAGCCGTGATGTGAGAGTCCTTTAGTGTTTCGCCAATGGTTCGCAGTTTGTCAACTATTTCCATCATGGTAGTGATGTGCTGTTGCATGTCCTTGTCTTCTTCGAGTTTTAAGCTGTATAGTTTCCTTAGCAAATAAATTTTTCCTGAGAGTGTTTTTCTTTCATAGATATTTTTAAGAGTGTCCCAGGTAGCTTTGGCTGTTAGTAGGTTTTTGACATGCACTATTTGCGAGTCGGCGATGCTTAGATTAATGATAGCTCTAGCTTTTGAGTCTTTCTTTTTCCATTCGATTTTAGGTTCATCTGGAATATTTTCGGTGACAACTTCCCAAAGATCTTCCTTTTGCAAGAGCATTTCAATTTTGAAAGACCATGGTGAGTAGTTATAGCCGTCGAGCTTATCTAGGGTTACATCGTGGCTCGGGAGTGACGCCATTTTTGCTAAGCCTTTTTTCTTTGTCTTAACTCGTTAGTTGAATTTCATGCAATACTCAGTCTCATAATCTAATTGTTGTAAGATTTAGGTACTTACAGCTGGTATGAAGGCATGAGGACGTTGATGATTATATGATAATAATCTTTATTATCCATTTAGTAAGAAAAACAAAGTTATGGTAGCGAACACAATTTATAATATAGAGAAGAAGGTAAACAAACTGTTGTGATGATGATAAAAGGCCAGTGTGACGCTAGCTGTCGTAGCATTCAGTTTCCAACAATTTCAAATAAATGGGGATTCATATAAAAGTCGTTTTTTTTTTTTAATATTAGAATTAGGATATAATTTTAAATTGAATAATCTAGATAATTTGACACATATATCAATATACTTGTCAGGAAATATGCTATTTTCAGCATTTATAAGTTCTTCCGCAGTTATTTGAGGAAAAATGACAAACATAATTAAATCCAAATACTTGAAGAATATATCAGCAACTTCAATAGGTAAAAATATAGTCTTATAAATTCCACGAGCCTTCTTCATCATGATAATTTCAAAATCACTTCTTAAAATTCTCAATTTAGGTGATTCTAAATAATAAAATAGATCCTTTATTTCATTAGCGTTGAAGACTAATCCGACTCGGGTGGGTTTGCCGTTCGATTTGCATTTCCGGAGCTCTACACGTCGATGAGATTTGAAAAAAAGTTTATAATTTCGAAGCAGAGGAAGAGCGAGAAGCGTTTTGTCCAGCATCATATCGCACTCTGAGCTTTTTATTTCCATGTAGACCCAGGAGGTAAAAAAGCCAAATTACTCATTGGGGTTTTATTTATTTATTATTGTTATTTTTTTTTTGCTTTAAATTTGATTTTTTTTTTATCATGAAAGAAATGCCAACCCCATCGCCAAAAAAATTTAGCACGAAGCTTTTTTTAGCTCTACACAAGCATTTCATTCATTTTATTGCACAAATAGTGGGATTCAAGAAAGCTTTTATACGAACACACATCGCAGAAGCTACAATGTTCGATATATACGGCGTGCAATTTGCAATTCACGCCTATTGTTTTCGATTTGGGTACGTTATACTTTTTTTCAAGATCGATCGATGGAATATCTAATTTATCGAATATATTTTTCTCAATACATCCGCCTTTATATGCGAAAGTGCCTCCAAAATTTGAATATAATTCCAAAATATATTTTTCCACGTCGCAAATCCAATTGCCTTCTCTCCTTGGTTTTTGACACATGAATAGTCCGTGAATTTTCTTCGTGCAATATCTAACTGTTCTTTTGTCCCTCTCACTTAAATGACAATATGTATAATTGGGATTATATATTTCAATTCTTTCACCGAGGTCGCGGTGTAGGTGCGTCCAAGAGAGTTGGCGAAGTAGCATACCGCTCTCTAGCGGAAAAGCTTCAAAATCAACGATACAAGATATCTCGTACATGACACAGGCAGGAGAATTCCGAAATAGTCAGCTGTACGCTTCGTTCACCGGGCTTCAACTGTCCCTTCCACAAATAAAATTGTCTTATGTCAATGACGTCATTGCACAAATGTGCGTAGATCTGTCTTCCTAAATGGGTACCGTTCAAACAAGGATTCAAAATCGCATTAGAGATTGCACAACCCATAGGTCTTTCCGTACTATTAGAAGATGGGCTGGGAATTGTCATAATGGGAGATACTGTCATTATTATTATGCCACAGAGGAGGAGCGTTATCACAATTACCCATTTAAGAAAACCAAATAATTTTCGAACACCCGTTGCGGAAACTCGCTTTAGGGACACATACTTCTGCATCGTCACGAGTTTCGAGGATAATTATATTTCCCGATTCTAGTTTGTGCGTTAAATAGCTGGAATTTTCTTGGCGGTGTCTGAACGTTAGAGATCTTTCTTTGCCTAAGCACAAGAAGGCATTGACCCCGATTGGAAGGGGCCTCCAAGATTTAAAAATTTCTCCTCTATTTACGGAAATAACTTCGATAGTATGAAATGGATGAGGAGTTATATTACTGATTCTTTTACTAAGAAATTCAACGTCTATGCTTTTTTTACGCGCTAAATGCCATGAAATAGAAGGCTTGAATAATTTATATTTATAGATATTGATATTTAATGGAGGGACAAACTGCCAAATGTCGTCAACAGCGTCTTCCATATCTCTTACACACCCCCCTACTGGCGAAAATTTTTTCGCACGAACCGAGTAACCTGCTCGGAATTCAGCCTTGTCATTTTTTTATTTCTGCTTACTCTATTTAGGAAATACAAACAATATTCGCCGCATCTTTTACTATTGCGAGATTGCATCTGGAGCTTATTGTGCAATATTCTTTTCGCATTGCGTTTCATAAAATTTATGATCGCGGGCATAAAAGGTTTAATACCATAAGGGTCGAAATAAAAAACTGTTCGTTTATTCAAAAAGGCAATCGCGACCCAATGACTTCCCTTCATTGTTGACGGATCTAGATTAACAACAAAATACTTACAGCAGCGACCATCGATATATTTCGGTAGCGAATCTGACGGAAACACGCCCGCAAATTTTTTAGAAATGATAGGGTCGAGCGTAGCCAATCTTAAGAGTTGTTTCGAATTCATCGTAAGGTGCCAATGTAGTCGACGTATAATTTTAACGACACTCTTACATTGTTTTTTGCGTGAAAATCTGTATAAGTAAGGTTTCCCAATACCTTATCCCCGCTTTTAAATGAGATATTTACATCATCCCTGACCGATTCGCTTAAAAAATGTTGTATTTCAGGAGCTTCTTCTTCTTCTTCGTCATTTCTAAAAACGATATAACACCCGGGGGTGTTAATACCTGTCGGCACGTTTTCATATCTGAGCCGATACTTCCTAATTTTTCCATCGAGAAAGAATTTGTGTTGTGCAAATTCACATTTTAACGCTATCGAATCTCCTTCCATGAGCATAAAACGAAAATCTAAGGTTTCGGTACTAGTAACTAATTTACCTAAATAATCACGGAGATATAAAACTGTGATGGCGTCCGTGTCATTTTCAGCGTTACCTAAATTTGTTACTTTATAACCGTTGCAATCAAAGTGTTTGTTTTCTTCGTCTAACAATAAAACTTGCTTTTTCAAACGCTTAATTTTCTTGGTTAAAAAACCTTTTGGAACGACATCTGTGTCGTCTGTTGGTTCAGGAACATTGGTAATTTTTCTTTGCTCAGCATCATAATACGAATTTTGTTTTAAAGGTAAAGATTTCGGAACGTATAAGCCATCGTTTAGTTTTATCAACGCGTTTTGATCGCAGCTATGAACTAACGTCGCCTCGTTTATGTAACAATCCTGCATTACTCGATCAAACTCACTTGCCGCAGTTTATCGATATGAATTTCGGATTGGAATTCGGAATAAAGGATGACGTTAATTGTCGATGTTAGTGCGCTCGAAAATTTCACTTCCAAAGAAATATTCGAATTTTGCGTAGCGCTAGAATGTAGATCCGAAGCGCACAAATCGGGAGTCGTATCAAACGCGAACAGAGTCAATCCGTTTTGAAATTCTTCTGGAGTTATATTCAATTCTCCGGAACTTAAATATCGACCCATGTTGGAAAAGAGATCGATGTAGCTTCTGTAAAATTCTCCTTCGGAAAATTTCGGAGTAAGCGGACGGTTTGGAAGAACTCGTTGTCCGATTTTTAATGAAATATAATTTATGTTAAAATTTTGAAAATTGAACGGGTTTTTCGTGAAATCTCCACTATATGCACCATTCGTCACAAATCCGATGACTATACGATTTGGTACTGGACCTAAAAATAGGTTCGGAAGGATTGTCGAATGGGTTCCGCTGGGAATCGTTAGAGTTTTTACATCTACTTTACGTATTGGATATTTTGCGACGCCATTCTCCAAAGTTTTATTATGCGCGAGAACGACGGACGGTGAAACAGTCACTTTTCGAACGAGAAGAGAGGCCTTTGTTATCTTCAGAACGAAACCCTGAGTATTGGACATCAAAACAAAGGAATTTTTAGCTCTATGCAAACGGATTTTTAATGAGACGCCATTTAGCAAGAGTTTGTGCTGAAAACTTAAATCTAAATTCATCGCGCCGAAAAGTGTTATTTCTTTATTTAAATCCATAACTGCATGTCGAGCTTTCAATCCCAAATTATTACCGTTTGGGTCTGTTTCGTCAAAATATTTCGCCGTGTCCTTTTCAAATAAGCTAGATTTGAGAAAAGTTTTCTGTGCATTTTCGGGAAAGTTTAGCAAGGTGTCTAAAATACTTCTATACCCGTAATTATTTTGCGATACGATTTGCTTTTCGTTTAAAAAAACTTCTACATTCTCAAAAGCCGTATTCAGGAGATAATTTATAGGTCCGACTTTATCCGTGGCGGCTATGGCGCTTCCATCTCTCTTCGAAAATTTAACCGCGAGTTGTAAGAAAATGAACGACGGGTCGATGTAGTGCTCAAACGTGCCCGGAATATAGAATTCGATTGGACCGTCCGATAGAGTCGCTATAGGATGGACTTCTTCAAAATCGGAGTTTTCTATAGCTACTTGAATCGGTAAACCCGAAAATAAGTCCAGCTCGGATTTAAGACACAGAGGTTCCATCATGCGAATATGTCTCTGTTCTGCTTTCTTCTTCGTTTACGTACGGTTTTTATACGTTTGCCCTCTCCGCTTTGAAATCGTTTGAGAGCGTCGTCTTTGATATCCCTTCCAGTTTCAAATATTCGCTTTTTTATACTCTGCTTGAAATTTTCTCCGTCGCCGACATCTCCCGCTACTTTAGAAGCGGTGGATAAAAGTTTTTTGCCAAAGTATTTCCCCGCGCGTTTCAAAACGGGCGTTACTGTTCGAAAAATATTTCCGAACCATCCCCTTCCAGCCTGTGTGGCGTAATAATATGGAATATTACCACCCTGTTGCAGCGCGTAATACTGACAGCATGTATGCGGGTCGATAGAGCGATGTTTATGCATCGTCATCTCGTTTGAAATGCAAAGTCACGCTGACGCTCTCGCCTAAGAATAATACAAAATCACCGTAGCGGTCTCTTATATTTATTTCGATCGTCTGAAACTCGCTCTTATTAACGGGTTTATAGAACAAAGTTTCAAAGTTTACGCTACCTTTGTCTCGAGGAAGAAATACGTGCCGAAGAAGTGGCGAAGCCGAATCTCCCACAATACCAAACTTACATATATCGGAGTAAACAAAAACCGATTGTATATTCTTATCCGTTCGCTCTCGAATGATTGGCTCGGTCGATATTGTATTTTGTTCTTCAATCAAGATCCCTAATGGTAATAAAGTTGTTGCTTCGGGGAATTTGAGATAATTATATAAATTCCTAGAAATGATCAATTTATGATTAGGAGGTAAATTTAAAGTTGAAATGTCATTCCGAAAATCGAACTGTCCGTGGTTTTTAATGTTGTGACTCCACAATAATTTGACGATATCCTCGTTAAATTTGTCGAGGGCGATTAGCGGATCGGTCGCTTGATATTCGAATTGATGAGACAAAAGCGTATCACCCTGGTCGTTCGAAACGATGTAATAAAAATTAAAATGTTCCTTTTCTTTGACAATTCTATCAAATCTTAATTCGGCAAGGGCGACGAGCCAGTTTCCCTCGAGTCTGATACAATGGGGCAAACGCGTTGTATAATTTGAATGCGTATTATTTGGAAAATAATCCAAACTCGAATCCGAAGGTAGGGTCACATAGAATTCCTTCGTAGATCTGTAACCCATGAATTGAATCGATCCGAAAAGCCTTTAAAACTGACAAAATATTTTTTCGTCTTACCCTTCCCTTTTGTTTTGATAATGCGATCTATAGGCCAGAAATCCTCGTCTCTCTTATGTACTCGTTGTAATTCGAAATCGTAAAAACTTCCTTTAATTAACTCGTTTTTCAAATCGCGCAATATATAGGTTGCCGGAACAGTATTCTTGCGATCGGAAATGACGAAAACCTCGTCGCTCCAACCCGGTAGATAGCTTTTGCGGAAAGTTCTTCTAAGTTTAGATATCCTTACTCTATCTCCGACCTCGAACTTGAAACGTTTGGCGGTAGAAGGCGGATACAAACGATTAAATATTTCATCCCTCATGAAAGGAGTCACATCATCGGGGGCGACCTTTGTAACTCGATTTACAGTTTTAATATAGCTTTTAATTAAATCCGGCAACGCGTCTATATATTTGTAACTCCCCCTTCGAGTAAATAACCGCCACATTTTTCCTTTAAGCGTTTGATTGAATCTCTCCACATTAGCGGCTTTCTTATCGCTGTACGAATGATAATGTTTGATATTATATTTTTTTAATAATGTCTGCACAGGCTTATTGAAAAATTCGGTGCCCTCGTCCGTTTGCAAGAGTTTGGGAACGACTTTTTCCTTCGAAAAAAGGTTTTTGAAGGCCTTTACAATTTCGGTAGAATTTTTTCGTTTGATAGGAATGGCGTAGGCTCGCTTGGAAAAAACATCGACAATAGTTAGAATGTAACGATAACCTTTGTTAAATTTTGAAAATTTAATCATGTCCACCAAGTCGCCTTGCCATAGTTCATTGATATCTAAGGCGATAATTTTTCGTCGTTTGAAATTTAACTTAACGGGTTTATGAAGGGTGTAAACGTCCTGTGTCTCCAACCATTTCTGCGCAGATTTTTTCGATATTTTAGCGCTCTTAGCCAATTGATCGATTCCGCCAAAACTTCCCGGTTCTTCCGCGTTGTAATACACTTTGGCTAATAATTGATCCATTTTTTTTTCTTTTTTTGAAGTCGATAAAGAAGGCGAGCGCTCTTCCCGCTTTACACTTGGCGTTTGTTTCTTAAATATGAGATTCTTAGCGGTCGAATTAAAAATCCACTGTTGTGGAATATTTATTTTCTTTAAACTTATCGCTAAATCTTGAAAGCCCACAGGTACATTTACGTTCTTCCTTTTTCGCGTCGTAAGAAACGTAAAAATATCGACGACGTTGGACTGCGGAATAGGTTGATTATTGATTATGATTTCACCATTCTGATTCCAAATCACTTCGTTAGTAGATCTTAAACGTTGAATAATCATGTCTACATACTTTTTTGAAGTGATCGGGACTGAATTGATAATTTCTGCATCTATATTTCGTTCATTTAAAGGTTCGATGGGTTGCGGCGGCGGTGGCGGAGTGTCGAATGAACGTTGATAACGTCGCATTAATTCTGCTAAGAGCTTCACTTTCTGATCGTCCGGCAAAGACTTCTTTGTTAATAATGCGTCGATCTCTTGTTCGAGAGATAACGTTTGTGTATAAATTGGATATAATGACGGATTAGGAAATGCGAATCTTTCGGCCATTTTTTACAACTTTTTACCGATCCAGGATCCCAAGGCCGACAGAATAGGCGCTAAAATAAGGGGCAAAAAACCTCCCTTCTGATTAGTCAGTAGACGTCTCCGTTTGACGAGAGAAATCTTTCTGTTCGCGAGAGTTCTCATCATCTTTTTATAGCGACGAAGTTTTGTTTTGCGTTTAGATGAAAGGTTAACATTGCCTTTTAAAATGTTGAGACATATTTCGCAGAGACAATCGGTCAGGGCTGGAGTGAGTAATTTTTTTCTATCTAGCACATTTTGCGCCTTTGCTAGAGACTCTAGCGCATATCTATGCTTGTATAATCGATTCATTTTGGTGAATAAATAAAATTAGCTTCCCCAGGAAATATATGCGAACGGATCCTCAATTGCTCAGGCGTCTGAGGTTTCAAATCTATGCAGATAAATTTATATAATTCCTCTGCAGTTGCCATTTTTAGAGCCGCTTCTAAAAATTTTGGATTATTGGGATACATTTGTCGCCCAAGCGTATATACCTGCTGGGCATCTCTGGGGTTTCTAAACAAGAAAATGTAATGACTATTTAACGAAATGGTTCTAAAATGCGGATTTTTCGGAAATAAATTTTGCGCTAAAATTATAATAGAAGCATTCCGGTGATGAGTATAATTGCAAAATATTTTGCAAATGTCTTGATTAATATCAAAAAATAAATCATCGAGAATCAATAAAGTGCGCTTGCTAACATCCCAGTTATTGGGTGGTAAGCCGCTTATGTAAACAAAGGGGAAATCCTTAAACCACGGTTGAACAGACGAATAACACCAAATAACTTTCTCGGGAGGGGGTTCGATTAAATCAATTAATCGTTTTGTTAAACTTGTTTTTCCCGATTGAGAGGCACCCACAACCAACGCGTTAAACGGATGTCGTAAACGAAATTGAATATCATCTTGAGACGACATGACTGAGAGATTTCTTAAGCGGAATTTATATTTATACCATCTATGACAAAATAATAAGTCTTAACATAAGATCTTCCAACAATGTCGACTCCTTGTTTATAAAGCGATTCCTTACAACATTTGAGATAATGTGAAAAGTCTCCAATAGTCATCTTTATTGAACCGGGATATTGAACAGTTGTTAAAAAACCATAGCGTCGGTTCATAGTCGGAAAATTTTTTTTCTGTCTCGGAAGTTGAATTAATGCGTCCCCTTCAATCTTGAAATAGATTGCATTTTCGACTTCGGGAAGCTGACATTCGCATCTGAAAAGATTTTTCGAAATCTCAATTATTTCGTTTTCTCTGAGTTGCATAAACCCGTACCACATTTTCCTATATGTAGCTGAATGTCTATGAGTTTGGAAAAAGCAAAACCTGAGCCTCTGCTTTGGAATGTCTCTATATTGGCTTGTATCTGTTTTAAAATGTTGTCTAAGACAACAGAAAGGCTGCCCCAGTTTCTTTGACAGCGTGATGAGAAATGAACTCTTCTAAGATCCGTTTTTTCTTTATAAAATTCCAAAGTTGCTGAAATAAAAAAACGACATCTTTGACGACCAATTATGGTCATCAATTCTTTTTTAATTTCATTCATATGATCATCGAATAATAATAAATTATGAGTTCTTGGTTTGTAAATATATGTTGAAAAGAAGCCAGAGAAGGCATCATTTATTTTATATAACATTTTTTTTTGTTTCCCTTTAAGACACATTAAGGACACAACAATTGAACCTAGTTCGCTGACCGATCCCCAATGATTAATTTTTTAAATGCATTTATTTATTTATAATTCAACTTTTTTTTTTCCAGAATAGGATGTTAAATTTAGGTGAAGTTTTTTTTTTTTTTATGCATTATTTTTGATGTTTTAAAAAAAAAGAATACAAACATTGAAAAGTGCATTTATTTACAATAAAGAATACAAACATTGAAAAGTACATTTATTTACAATAAAGAATACAAACATTGAAAAGTACATTTATTTACAATAAAGAATACAAACAATGAAAAGTAAATTTATTTACAATAAAGAATACAAACATTGAAAAGTACATTTATTTACAATATCAATAATTTTCTAGTGATTTACAAACAAATTTTATAATGTCCGTGAGCTAAACTATTGATATCGTCTAACAAATGACGCTTGTCGTCGAAGGCGTTTAAGCCCAACTTTGTTTGTTCTATTGTATACAGCGTGTGTTTACGGGATTGTATTAGATTTTGTGTTAAAAAATGCCGTTTGTGTGTTTCAAGGGTGTCCTTATAGTTTTGAAAAGCCAATTCATTTTTTAATATATGTTTTTTAACCCCCTTCCCTATGTTTTTCTCGTCTCCTCCTAAAACCCTATAACTATACATCTTTGCTTTGAGTCCAACAAATTCTGTCATAATTTGTCCGCACAATTCGTCTTTCCACTTGCCTATTACTTTTTTATTTACTTGCGAATATAGTGGGTGGCTTAAAGGATAATCTGAAGTGTCTAACTGATCTCGGATTTTATCGAGAATAGAAAAAAGGTCGGCAGAAGGTGGAGTAGTTATATGATAGAGAAAGCTGTCAGTATCGGTGAAGCATAGACTTATTTTGAAGGACGGAGCTTTGAATAAAGGAAGCATAGTGGAATAATGGAATTGAAAAATTTTTAGTTTAGAAAGTTCTAATATAGTAAAACCGAGATAGACTGGCTTGTTGAGAGTCAGATTTCTTTTTTTCATTTTAAGAATAACCAAATCTTCTTCTATAATATGAAAACTATCGAGAGTGGGTTTTGCCATAAGTTTTGCGGCTCTTTCCGGCTCTGTTACAACTTCTACTCGAACCCTTTTCCTTAGATTTTCTATGGTTTTGCCGTAGACACTATTGTTAAGCAACTTCCAGAAACTCTTCTCAAATTCGGACTTGGCTTGTTTACGTTGATCTGTGTTAAAATCTATATAGGGTTTCAGCCAGGGACTCTGATTAAACGAAAGAATTTTATGAATTTTTGTTAGTATAAGTCCCTGACTAAGGTAGAATTTCAAAGTTCTGTAGTGAACCGTGTAGGAAGATTTGGGGAAAAAAATGGGACAGAGTTTGATCGAGGAAGCGATGCTGTGTGGAAGAGACTTTTGAAAATCGCTCAACATGGATTCTACTATTTGTAAACGTTCTGGAGCGAGGGGAAAATCATTGTGCGAATCGTGGAGGTGTTCGGGATAGCAAAGATCAACGACAAATATATAGCCGATCGGACTGTCGTCCTGGAGAGCTAAAATATCGATTTGGTTGCATTCTTCTGAAGTCAGCCACCGAAACCTACCAGTTGGAAGAGGTTGACACATACTCCATCCGTATAAATTATTGCAATCTGTGTAAAAAAGGTATGATGTATCTTTACTTGAGTCAAATTCATCTCCCATAAAAGGATTGTTTGCTTTGGCATATCGCTTTGATATCATGGCGACTCCTCCGCGAATTTGCTCGCACGTCAGATACATGTCAGGATCGCTGATTAGATCTAACGAAACATTTGTCATTTTTAGTGCTGCGTCAAGAGAGAGAGACGGTGAAGAAAAATTTAAAATTGGGTCCAGCTGATAGTGTCTTAGACAGAGGTCTCTGAAATATTGAAAAATATCGGCTAGAAGAGCCACGTCGCCAATTAAATATATATCGTGGTAGTCTCCGAGCGTTGTACAGTTAAGTTCCTCCCATACTTGTTGCGCGAAAGCGTACGATTCGTTGGAGCAGGATTCATTTAAAAGTTTGCTGGAAAAATATTCAATGGGAGGGAGGCTTGTTTCTGAAAATTTTGAACTATCCGTGATGTACTCGTAAGGATAGACACCTTTACGACGAAGCAGATCGGTCTGGTACAGAAAACATTGGGAAAGAACCTTGAACCCATCTTGCGGTAAATTTGAACTAAGAGTATTTAACGATGCGGATAGAAATTGGAATGAATCCAAAAATATGACATCATCTACCAGAATGACCGAATATTTTTCCATATTCATAGGAATAATTTTAAGATGTTTATGAGGCACATGACGGAGAGCTTTGATTAAAAAATGGTTGTCGTAGTTCTTTGCTCCGTGTAATAAGCATCGAAATTTTGAATTATTGTGGTAATATAAATTACAGATGTTGTGGGCGGCCCCTCTATACCGACCACTCCAATGACAATGATCGATTACTTTTGTCTTAATGTCCAATTGTTTTTTACAGATGTGGCAAGTTTGCTCGTTTAGAAAGTCATTTTTTTGTTGCTCGTTCATATCGACGGAAGGATATTTTCTGAGACGTTCTTTTAGCTTTGAAACTGTTGAGAATAAACTCAACAAGAACTTTTCCGCTGGATTCTCGCCGCGATAAATTTCTTTGTGGACGATATTTGACTCCGGATCTACCACGATATAGCAATACGAACACGGTACGTGGACAGAGTATTTGGAAGGGTCGGGGTTGGGCTGTAAAATGGCTTCGAAATCTGCGTATATAGCGAAGATCTGCTTAAAATTATTAGAAAATTTGGAAAATGAAAGCTTAGAACCTTCTTTTGGATATTTGACACGTTGAGCTCCGTGAACCCTACATGTTTTTTCATGCTCCATTACCAATTCTTTTGATTTGAAAGAATACAGACAATAGTGACAAACGTAGCGCGATTTTGAGTCAAAAAGACGATTGAAGTGCCTAATCAGAAAATAATGGCTTTTATATATAAATAAATTTATTTCTTTGCTATCTACATTTTCGGAAAGCTGGAGGGGGAAGATTTCTTTTTCCTCTACACTATAAACATTGATCGCGAGAGAATTTAGCTCCTCAAAATGTTTAATGCGTTCGCGTGGCATTGGAGCTGGTATAACGCCTTTGAGATTAGAAAGAAAAGGTTCGTAGTGCTTAGAACGGTGAGGATTGCTAGATACTGGGTATAAGGCGGCAAGGATAGAGTAATTAAAAACACATGTCATCGGGTGCATTTATGTTAAGTAGTGCCCTTCTATTCGCGATAAAAGCTGGTGGTTTAACACCTTGACACCCAGCATACATCGGCGTATATCTACCTATATTTAAATTAATTTCTAATAAGTTTGAAAATATAAAAGATGACCCCTCTTTATTGTATGTTAATAGTCTATTGTAAATTTGGCTTAGGGATTCTTTAACTAACCCATTCAACATTGCTGGGGTAAACACACGCTGACACTTGGAAACAAAATGGGCTCGCCTACCCGAAGCATCATTTGTCTTGATAAGTTCCACTTCCGTTTGTAGAAAAAATCGGATGGTCTTATGTCGCTGCAAGGCCTGTTGTAGAATGTCGATGATATCTGCTTCGAAGCTGTCAAGTTTTTCCTCTAGGCTGAAAACATAAATATATTAAGTATATAATTTATAATAAATATTCCTTCTTCTTACCTCGAAAAATGAAATTCCGCCTCTAGAATCCTGCTTAATGTGAGGTCGTCGACTGTGGGAGCGTTGTCGAGCCCACCCTGCTCGGGAATTCCGAGCACTTGCTCTATATCTAGTGGTGAGAGGTGAGAAAGTTCACCTGGCATACACACATCCTGTGGTGATTCAAGAATGTGTATCAAATCAATTTCTGAAAGTTCTTCCATACAGACATCTCCCGATGGTCCGAGAACTTGTTCCAATTCACAAGAGAGGTCTGGAAGTACATCTACTGTACCTTCGGTCGAGCGGAAAGACCTCCTTTCTAGATAGCCATTGAGCGCACTTGCCTCCAAGCGTAGACACCTAAAAAATAAAAATAATAATAAATATATATATCAGGTTAATTCCATTCCATGTTTTTTTTTTTTTGCTAGGTTCAAATCTCATTGAAATATTTTTTTTTAATTACCTAGTAAAATTTTTCTGATTATGAGAAAAACATTCAAGAAACAAAACTTACCTCATGTTGGAAAAATTTAAATCCGAAACTGCTTGGTCCAGCTATTTAAGTTGTCACTTGCTCCAAAAAAAACCTGCTGCAATCCACGACGCATAGGGCAGAATTTTAATACAAAATTTATGATCTGACTGCAATTTGAGAAAAATATCGGCCTATATGCAATTAAAAATGTTATTTAAAGTTTTTATTACCTCCATCTAAGGAATGGTCACCTACAGAGGATTTATGACAAAAAAAAAGCCACGACACGACGTGCTGCAATTTAAAAAAGTGGTTATTACGTCCATCGAATTGTGCCAGGTCTAAGGTCAAGAAGCGGCTCTAAAAATGACAACTGCAGAGGATTTATGGGGCAAAAAAAAAAGAGAGATCTCTTACGTTCAGACGAAATTTTACAATAGTAAAGCTCATGTGGGTGAAATTTTACAATAGTAAAGCTATGACATTTAAAAATAAACACTTTTTTTTTAAACATATTTGTGACACATATTTCCATAAATATTAAATTAGTTGGTAAAAGATATGACAGATTTTTTTTTTTTAATGAGCACACACTTTTTTTTGTTTTTAACATGAACTTTATTACATTTTAAACAAATATATAAGTGTTCATAGAGTCCTTCTATACATTTTTCCTCTAAGTGTCGTTGTCTTCTTCTTCGTGATTGCAAGCCTGGATTTGCAAGACCGAATTGCAAGCTTGGGAATAAGCTTCGATTATTTTTTCAAATAATTCTTTTGAATAATACCATGCGTCGCCTTCACACTCAGGTGTGTGCCTAAAATGGTCCAAAAAATCGTAATAATCATCAATAAAATTTCCACTTTCATCATACATTTGAAATAAATGGTTTTTAAAAAACCTATTAAAATAGGAAACTTTTCTTTCTTCTTCTTTAGTAGAATATTCGAATGAAATAGGGAATTCATAAATTACATCTACAAATTGATTCTTTTTTAATAAAAGACCTTTCTCCAAAATTGTTTCAATAACTTCTTTAACTAAATTTGGCAAAATTTTTACTTCCATGTTGCTTTAACTCTGTATGAAAGCTAACAATATGAGAAAATATCGGCCTATATATATATGCGCCTGACATTACGTCATATACTTGTAACATGTTTCCAATAAGGAATGGTCACCTATGACGTAGGGCAATTAAAGTGAATTGGGAATCCTTAGGGCAATTAAAATGACGACCTTCGAACCGAGTCGGCAAAATGTGACCCTGACATTAATTTACATGTGATCTGACTGCAATTTGAGAAAAGATTTTATTACCTCCATCTAAGGAATGGTCACCTATGACTATTTTAGAAGCGGCAGTGATTTATTACGGCCTTCGAAAGATCTCTCTTACGTTCCCAGCTATTTAACGCACATATAGGACATAGGCCAATTAAAGTGAATTGGGGATGCAACACATTTAAAAAAAAAAAAGTTGTATTTAAAGTTTATTACGGGGAATCTCCAGACGTAAGCCAATTAGAGTGCACAAATTTTTTGAAGCGGGCTCTAATAGGACGTACGACAATTAAAGTGAATTGGGGATGCGCTTTACTAAACTACTAGTATTCCTGCACTCCATATATAACAAGAATAATGTGGTCAGGATGGATATCATACTCGCGGTCTATTACGAAGAAGAAATGGAGCACCTCCTCGGGCTACTCACGCCTGAAGACAAGATTCTTCTCGACAAATTCTTCGACATTATCATCAAACATGTTCCGAACATGAACTCCCCAAATGGCAGGGATCTGTCTAGATTCAAGGCGGCTTTAAGCTCCTGATCCGGACGTGCCCTCGGAGAGGGCTACGTCGATTGTATATATCTCTCTTCATTCCTACCATTATTATTACCTTATAACTCCCTTTGAGTGTAAAGATTGACGAGATGTCAATAAAGTTGTTTAATTGTCAATTGTCACTCCTGCTCCAGTTGCTGTCCCAGTGGCAGCACCTGCTTCCAAGAAGCCAGCTCCTGCTTCAACCAAAAGGAAGCAACCTGAGGCACCAAACCCGCCCGCAAAGAGAACCAACACCCAGGGTCCAGCCAAGCCTGCACCTTCCCGCGCCACCAAGCCTGCCGCGCCCAGAGTGACACTCCACGGAAAGAAGTCTGCGGCCCACACCGGGGTTATCGCTGATAACCCGCAGGCTGACCCACGGGACATCCTCAAAGCTGTCCGTGCTGCCCACACTCTCCCCCAAGGCGTCTGGGCATCTCTACGCACCAGGGGAAAGCTGGTTCTCCACTCCAGCAACCCAGACACCATCCCATCAGTCACATCCTCCCTGGCCAACAAACTGGATGGCATGAAGGTCCGTCAGCAGAAGGAGATTCTTCCGTGCATCTGTCTCTTCAGAGTGGATCAGGAGACTTCCAACTCCACCATTGAAGAGACCTTCCTGGCAACCCCTGCCGTCAGCCAACTCCCTGGTGACAAGGTGGTGCGCGTGGCGCACCGTTCTGCGGTCAAGAATGGGACCTGCACTGCCTTCATTGAGGTGAACCTGCAGACCTTCAGAGTCCTGGGTGTGCGCGGGAGGATCGTGGTGGATGGTCCGTCCGCGTCTGCTTCCGCTGCTGTGGCTTCGGCCACAACTTTTCACAGTGCTCAAGGGCTCCCAAGTGCTTCCACTGCGGCGAAGAAGGTCACGAGGGTCGTGCCTGTTCCTCCCTATCCAACCAGCGCACCCCCAAGTGCGCCAACTGCTGTGCCAAGGGCTTTCCTGACAAACACGAGGCGAGAGCCTCAAGCTGCCCTATCCTGAAGTCAAGGGCTCTCTAATTCTAGGCCTCAAGGACCTCCTACCTCCACCTTCCCATGACTCTTCAACTGGATTCTGTCCTCCATGTTAGGAGCGGCTTCTTCCGAGGAAGGTGATGGCCGGCATGCGCCCTCGGGCTAGATCTTTTGATCGACAGATATCACCAACTGATGACCAAATATCCTTTAGGATATCCTGGTCTTTACAGCACTAATGAATCGGACTACCTACTAAATAAGTGGAACATGAGTCCAGACCAGAACTGCGACTGTGGACAAATACAAACAATGCACCATATCCTAAGGGACTGTCCTCGAAGATTCTTCCAGGGAACACTTGGGGATATCCACCGGTGCACAGAGGAGGCCCTGGAGTGGATTCGTCACCTCGACATTCCACTCTAGAGAAACTTGCCAACATTGTTGTATTGTGCTGTAAAAAACAATATCATACGCAATATATATATTCAACTGGATCTTCTCCCCTACCAAGACTCCTGCCTCTTCCTGTTCCCAGGCGCTGATCCCCGGCCATCTCTACGTTTCCTCCACCTCTGCGAGACATTTTGCTGCCAGATCCTCGGGTCACTTGCCATTGGAAGTCGCGTCCGGCCAAAGGTTAGAAGACCATGTCATATTGGCCAATTAACCTCAACGAAAAGCAAGCAAGCAGGCGGGGTGCCTTTGGATACACGCCGCGGTCACCTCTTGTTCACATTCCCGTCACTTTAAACAGTCCCCGCTACATTTCTGTTGTGTTAAGGTCCGTGTCAGTACCTTTTTTATGCCTGGGAAACCCTAGGTTTCAGCAAAATAATGCACAATAGCATGTTGCTGGTATCGACGATCCTTCCTACATAATAATGATATCCAGGCCAGTACATTTTCCTGATCAATCACCACTAGGACGTCTGGTCAATGGCTACCGAGTGACTGGCTCATCACCACACGCCATTCAATACTGTCGATGAACTGAGGCAGCGTTAGGAAGCTGTACCTGCCATCCAGTCTCTATTTGACTTAATGCCCAGGCGTTTAGTTGCTGCTATTGCTGCCAAAGTTGGTTCTTCTAGTTTTTGATTTCTCAGGATCCATACATACAAATTTCTTGAAAATTTAAACATTTGTTATTTTCAGTATGATGTATTTGTTCAATCAATATCACTTTATTATTTGCTCTTCCTCCTGATGTAGCATTTGTAATGGGGACAGTGGTGTGTATACATTCGACTTTTTAGGGATTAGAATAGTTTTTATTTGATTTATCCAAGTTATATCAATTAAGGAGGATCAGAAGATGAGTTTCTTTTATTGTATGAATGCTACGAGCTTTCGGGCAAAAGCCCTTCGACAGGCATTTGATTTATCCAAGTTATATCAATTAAGGAGGATCAGAAGATGAGTTTCTTTTATTGTATGAATGCTACGAGCTTTCGGGCAAAAGCCCTTCGACAGGCATGCCTGTCGAAGGGCTTTTGCCCGAAAGCTCGTAGCATTCATACAATAAAAGAAACTCATCTTCTGATCCTCCTTAATTGATATACCTTACTAGAAGAGTCTTTACCTTTAATCGTATCCAAGTTATGTTTGAAATATTTGAATTTTATTAGGAGTGTTAATGAATGTGTAGTTTTCCTTATTTTTTTATCTTTTATTTGTGGGGGACA
This sequence comes from Cordylochernes scorpioides, assembly GCA_030710605.1. Classification (NCBI taxonomy): domain Eukaryota; kingdom Metazoa; phylum Arthropoda; class Arachnida; order Pseudoscorpiones; family Chernetidae; genus Cordylochernes; species Cordylochernes scorpioides. The sequence goes on from CP092869.1 coordinate 57,676,036, forward strand.
GAGTTTCCACACCACCCAGGAGGTATCTGCCTCAACGCACTACGCTTTGTTTATAGTGGCAGTTCTATAAAAAGTTGTCTACTCCTTTCTAAAATTAGTATTTTTTAATTTATTATATTTATGGAACAAAACCTCTTAAGAAATATCCCTGTTAATTGGAACTACTGCTAATGAAATAGTTATTGTATATTTATACATTGTATAATTATTATTATATAATAGTTACTGTAAGTGCACCACATATCTACACATGTGAAAAGCACTTCTACTTTGCACTTACAAATGTGCCAGATCCCCGTTTGGTTGATTACTTGCACTCGCTGGTGGGGTTGGACTTTTGCAAGAATCGGGGCCATTGGAGCATTTTTTTTTTTTTTTAAATCAGAAAAAAGTGCCCAATGCGGGAATTGAACCCGGGTTGTAGCGGTCAAAAACCAATGGTTTAGACCATCCTTCCACAGACTCCCCCTTTTTTTTTTTTTTTATCATTTTTGATAGACTTCAATGGACCTAAGAAGTTATTCTTCCTATGAGTTGAAGAAAATGAATTCAAAAGTTGAATATCTCAATGTTGATGCCATCACTTGAAGAGTCTATTTTAAAGAGTTCAGAATCTGAAGCTCTTCTTTATTTCAAGAAGTCTTTTGTCTGATGATGGTAACAACGCTGTTACCAACATGTCACACACTATTTATTGATTTGGTGTTATTACCTTTTGTAGCTCTCTTATGATAAATAAATAAAAATGGTTTTGTTTCAGAATCAAATAAAGCAAGTTTGGGAGATTCAAGAATGTGAAACTTATAACTGAAAAGAACAAAAATCACACACACAGAGAATTTCATTTTAAAACTAATTTCTCCATTGTGCTGGTAGAGGTAGAAATAATGTACCAGACATTATTGGGGGAGAGAAAACTTCATTAAAGATTGGTGGAGTTATTAAAAGATGTCAATTAAAACTGCTCAAAGACCTTCCCACAGCAGAAGTACAATATCATTGCTCCAATAAGTCCACTTGACAAAGTTTTGTCCTCCATAGAGCTCATCTGTGTAAAGCTGAATATGTAATTTTTCCTGATATTATTTTTCATGTATAGATCATTTTGTTTTTCCCATTTTTATGTATTTGATATTGCTCCATATCTCAGAAGAAGGCCAAGTGACGCTCACTCCTCACTTTCTTACTGCTACTCTTTTTGTGTTGTTTTTCTTGCTTCCCTCTTTCTCTTGTTTTTTTTTTTTTTTTCTTTTTCTTCTGTCTATTTCGTTATTTCCTTTGTCTCACTGCTTTGTTCTTATGCATACCTCTGGTGAATCCTGTATAGGGTCAGTGACCCTAAATAAAGGCTTTTTGTTGTTGTTGTTGTATTTAATATTGCTAAGGCCACACAATTTGGATTATAGATTATAAACAAACTGTAATAAGAGACTAAATCCAAATAAATAAATAGTGTGTGAATATGGTAACACTGCTGTTACCGAAACATCACACACTATTTATTAATTTGGTCTTTATTACCTTTTGTTTGTATTTAATATTTAAACAATTAAAAAAAGGTCTCTGGAGATGAGTTTATTTTTATTTCAAATACCATCTCAAGACATCTCTGTCCTACTACAGGAGAACTTATACAATGAATAAAACCCAGCATCAGGCAGTGTTTTGTTCATTGTACAAGTTCTCCTATGGAAGGGCAGAGATGTCTTGAGATGGTATTTGAAATAAAAATAAACTCATCTCCAGAAACCTTTTTTAATTATTTAATTAATGTCCAGGAGATTTAAATCATTTAATGTGAAATTTATTTAATATTGTTTATAAACTTTGTTATCAGTTTTTGCTAATAAATAAAATATTCGCAATACAAAATATATCACCAATTTTGGCCCACCTTGTACACAAGTTGATAAGACCAAATAGGTTTCCTTAATGATGGATATTTCTGGAACAACAGAGTGACCATTTTCTGACAAGAGAATACAGAATGAATCAAATCACCTTGTCTGAAAACTCCGCCTTTGCCAGTCCCAAGCCCGGATGAAAAAGGAGGAGGGGGAGCAGTAACAAGCTCACTAAAAAACCTGGGCTCAGCTGGCCCGGCTGATAGTACCCTGTTAGGGCTTCTAATCCTGGGATACAGGATGAGCAGCGTTTGTACTCCATGTTAGGAGCGGCTGCACATGGTGTCTGTTCCTCATGTCAGAGGCGGCCATTTCTTTTGGAGCTAAGTCGGCCTCCCACTGAGTAGTGCTCCCAGTCTTAATGACAAAGGCAGACACATTCTACTTCACCTAGTATGGAGATAAGAAAGAAGAAGATCTTGTCTGAAGATGGTGAAAATGCTGTTCCCAAAGTCATGGAAATTGCTCATGTGGTTTTGATAGAGCACAATTTGGATTATAATGTTACCATCTTCAGACAAAAGTGCTAAATGCTGAATTCAGCACTTTTGTCTGAAGATGGTAACAACGCTTTTACTGAAACGTCACACACTATTTATTTGTATTTGGTCTTATTACCTTGTGTTCATGTGGTTTTGTTAACTTGTAAAAAGCCAAACAAAAAAGTAAATTATGAAAAAAGGCATCTCCTTATTGTGCAACTGAAAGTTGCTGATGGCTTGCGCCATTCAGTTGCACGATAAGGAGATGCCTTTTTTCATAATTATGCACCTTATCCCAGTACAATATCACATTTGTACTATTTTTTCAAAAAAGTAAATGTTAGTGGAATCCAATAAGTCTGTACATGGTTAAACATATTTTTTAATGTGTTTATACTTCTAAATATATACAATAATAATATTTATCTATTTACAAGAAGACACACTGAGTACATGTGGAGACACAATAGGGATATAAGCCCACAATAAAATTAAAAGGAAGGAGGCACATTGGATTATTTTGGCAACAGCAGCTATACCTACATTTGTCTATCCACATACAGAATGGCATTTAAAGTAACAGGATAAATATTTAAAAAATTAAAATTGCCACACAATAATAATCAAAATACTCATTGTGTGTGAAGATACCATTCTCTTTTATCCTCCAGAACTTTTCTCATTAATCCATTTCCTTCTAAAATATGCCCAAGAACCAGGCTGATGGAATGGATAATAAAATATGAAAAACTATCAGGAAGGCTAGTTTTATCAACCAAATTCTTAGCATTGGTCACAGAAGTTGGTTTGTCAGGAAAGGCATTTTCCAATATGTCGGCCTATAAAGGCGAGTTCAAAAAGCATGGTGTTACTGGAGACCAGGATTTGCTCAACAAGAGAAGAGAAAATGAAGATGAAGGGAATACAAAAAAAATCATCAATAGTATCCAATTAATACAAGTGTCTAAAACACTAAATTTTATGAATTCACATCAATAACAAACCTTTATTAACTGGCATCAATTATTGCTCTCTCACACAACTATATAGATTCTACCTTCAATATAAGAATAACACAATCTAAATCACTCTAAAACTGCCTGGAAATATCTTTATAAAGACCTTCCAGAAAACATCCTTTGTGACTATTCCAATCTGTAAATCTAAAATTATATATAGGGCTTGGTACATGTAGAAATTGTTTCAGTGTATGCTACAGGGCACAAATTGGTTAATAATGATAATTAAGGGGTAAATGAGACAAGACCAAAGTGATAATAATAAAAGATTAATTACACAATGTTTCATTATTTAAATATATAAATAAAAGTAGTACAATTAGACATTTTACTTTTATTACTAATGCGATCATGGAAAACAAATTTAGATATTAATGATATAAACAATGTGCAAGGTGTCAGTAGTGCGACCAGAGTGAACACTTGTCAATAAAGATAATTGGAACAAAAGAATAAGTTTTACAGGGCTGTGCAAGAGAAGAAACATTAAGAAAAGAGAGACATATGTAAATGGGGATATGTAAATGAATGATCACCTGTAAATAAATAACTAAATCTTTTCTAAGCAATTTTGCACCTGGGTGAATCCTGTGTAGGGCATAGGTCCCCAATAAAAGGCTTGTTGTCATTGGAACAAAAGAACAAGTTTTACAGGACTGCACAAGAGAAGAAACATTGAGGAAAGAGAGACATATGTAAATGGAGATATGTAAATAAATTATCACCTGTAAATAATTAATCTTTTCTAAGCAATTTTGTACCTGGGTAAATCCTGTGTAGAGCATAGACCCCAATAAAAGGCTTGTTGTCATTGGAACAAAAGAATAAGTTTTACAGGGATACGCAAGAGAAGAAACACTGAGAAAAAAAGAGCTGTATGTAAATAAACAATCACCTGTAAATAACTAATCTTTTCTAAGCAATTTTACACCTGGGTAAATCCTGTGTAGGGCATAGACACCCAATAAAAGGCTTGTTGTCATTGGAACAAAATAATTGTTGTATTACTGTGACTTCATACAACAAATGAACTTTCAGAAAAGGGAGTGCATCATGTTTATTAAAACTATATTTTACAAAATTTTTAACAATTTCAACACATTTTGTCCATCGTTTAGAAAATCAAGAAAGAAAAAAAGATACAACTGAAAAAAATTTGACAACTTTTAAAATTCTGAAAATTCAAATGGTGTGCATGAATCTTTAAAAAAAAAAGTTATTTTAAAATTATTGTTCCTTCTTTTTTAAAAATTTGATCAAGTTTTTAATATTTATCAATCCCCTCTATATGCATGTGCCACATAGACAGTAGTAGGTGGTCAAAATATAGGTTTAAGAGTTAAATAATTAAAAAAAACTTGAACCTTTATTTTGACAGTAAGATAGTCATGTATGTGAAAAAACAATAAAAAATATTTTTAAAAAGTCAGGTGTTGATATTAAAAATAATAAAGGCTTTTCTTGATTTGTCAAGAAATTGGGTTGGCCAAATATCACGGAACAAATTAAATAAACATTTATTTTGTTCCACTAGATGGCGCTCTGCCATCTAGAAATGCTCATGTGAACCTGGTCAGGATATGCCTTTTTTATTTTTAGTATTCTTGCATATATTTAATGAATAAATAATGCTTCTGGTATAACTTTTTATTTCTAAAGCTTTCAGACTTTTCAGCTCTTTGACAGGAGTATCACATTAACTAAACGCCAACGTGAAGGTTTATCAACATCTGATAATATTTTATGTTTTCCAGGCTCTGGCCTGAAAACAGTCATTTATGTAGCCACTGGGGCCAACATGCCATCAAGTGTATCAATCTGTTAGGTTCAGATAGTTTGTGAATAAGGTTAAATCAGGTTATTTTAAAAACTGAACTATTTTCACCAACGGCGAGTAAGCCAGGTGCGTAGAATAGTACAATCATCAGCAAATTTTTACGCAGCTGCTGAAATGACTATCCAACTATTTAATACTGCTTCCATGTGGCATACACAGGATTTGTAAACACCTAAACAAATGTATAGGGAGCAATTCTATGAAAAATATCTTTAAATTTTACTTTTTAAATTACCTATACATCTCAAGTATCAGATTCATTGGATTACCAATTGCCGGTCCCAAGCCCGGATGAAAAAGGAGGAGGGGGAGCAGTAACAAGCTCAGTAAAAAACCTGGGTTCAGCTGGCCTGGCTGATAGTACCCTGTAAGGGCTCCTGATCCAGGGATACAGGATGAGCAGCGTCTGTACTCCATGTTAGGAGCGGCTGCACATGGCGTCTGTTCCTCAAGTCAGAGGCGGCCATTTTTTTTTTGGAGCTAAGTCGGCCTGCCACTGAGTAGTGCTCCCAGTCTTAATGACAAAGGCAGACGCATTTTACTTCACCCAGTGTGGAGATAAGAAAGAAGAAGAAGAATTAACTAAAATTTTGAATTTTTATAAGTTTTAAAATAAATGTGGTGGGGAGTGAGGAGTTAATTTTGATGATAGCAACTGGAGGCAGTGAAGAGGTGGCTGTTTGTAATGTGGGGGAAATAGTATTATAATTCATTATAACCTCTTTAATTCAACACTTACATAAATAGTACGAAAGTGAAACTGTACTGGGATCAAGTGGATAAATTAAGAAAAAGGCATCTCCCAATCATGCAACTAAAAGTTGCTGATGGCTTGCAACATTTAGTATTTTTGACCAATGACAAAGTAGTTTCCATGGGATCTACAAGAATTTGTAAATTACCTTTAAGTTTATTGTGCAATATAAATTTATAAAGAGGAAGCAATCCCTCGAAATATTATGAGAAAAAAAAATTTTTTTTTTCTTTTACAGATCCAGGTACACCCTTGTTTATATATTTATTCCAACAGATGGCACAAGCCATCAGCAACTTTTAGTTTCATAATCAGGAGAAGCTTTTTCTTAACTTACTTTTAAGTTTTCAAATCCCTATCAACCTATTTACTTTAACCAGCTCTTAATTGATCTGAAAATTCTGATCCCTCGGAGTATTGAAAAAAAGAAGTTGGAGGCTGTGTCAAAGTTGACTGCTGTAAGCAGAAGGTAAAGGAGTGTTAGATTTATGGTCCTCTGGTCAGAAATGCTACATCACACACCACAGTTTAATTATTCAGTATCTTGATGGTGTAAACTATATTTAGATACAAAGGAGGAGCAAATACCACAAAAAATTCATTTCTTAAGAAACTTTTCAGCATAAAATAACTGGCATAAACAACAGGACTAGATCCAAAAAATGAGTTTTCTCTGGAAAAAATGTTGATATGAAATACTTGGCTTTTAGAACCTTTCAACATCCTTGTTTGCGATATCCTTGGAAATCATTTAATGACTACTTCTAAGCCATGTTGTAGAGCCTTGTTAACCATCAAAGATGGTCTTCTTCTTTCTTATCTGTACTCAATCATATTAGGGTATCAAGCTTGTAAAGCTTGTTGATGGTGTCTGTCAGGGATGAGTAGAGCTCATCAATGGATGAGTCAATACAGTCAATAATGTGTTTTGGAGTTGCAGGTTGAGAATTGCACTTAGTACATAGTGGGAAAACATCAAAGATGGCAAATTCTAAGTTTAACCATTATTGCTAAAACTTGCCAAACAACACAATCTCCAACAACAAACTGCCATTATTATGTAACACAAAACAAATATATTTACATATCTCAACAACACCTGGTATGATAATCATGGCGGATAGTGAATGCATGTAGAAAGTATTTTGACATTTGCACTTAAAAATTAATCAGATCCCCATTTAGTAATTTACACCCACAGGTAGAGTTGGACCATTGCAATATTCAAAGGCCGATGAAGCAATTTTTCTTCAGAAAAAAAAAAGTGTCCAATGTTGATCCCAGGTGAAAGATCAACAGTTTATACCATCCCTCTACCACTTCAAATATAATTGATTCTCTATTGTCTTGTCACTGGGGATTCTCCACCAAACTACAGCAGTGGCACCATGTACATATTCATTGTATACATAGTGTTTTGTATATATCTAATTATTTATTTAAAACAATAGTTCAGACTGTGTGCTTTTGCATGTATTGATAAGATGTCAATAAATACAAGAAAATAATCCAATTAATCCATTTGATTATGCATTGGATCATTTTGGAATCCATTGGATTAGGTCTTATTTTCTTTCTATGCTTATCCTAGTACACGTGGTACAGGCCATGATAATCATGGTGGGTAGAAGTAGGCGACTGCTTTTACTGTAAAGGCATCACATGTCTACACATTTGAAAAGCAGGGTCTTATTTTCTTGTATCTATAATCCAAATTGTGCTTTATCAAGATGTCAATAAAATGATGTTAATTGTCTATTCAAGACCTGGCCCCAAGTTTAAAGTCCAAATTGGTCATAAATCCAGTTATTTTTATCATAACTAGGTGCCATCACCCATTTCAAGGTGTGCCATCAATTGTCAACTAATTCTCAATTTCCTGTCTAGCTTCAAGGTGGAGCGACACTGGTCAATAGAGCCAATATCCAATCAATGAAAAGTATTTGTGAATTCAAATAAGGTAATTTATAGATTTAAAAACAGATACCCAATTCAAAAACAAAAAAATTTGGTCTTGTATACAATCAATTTATAAAGTAAGAATTTGTGACTTTAAAATCTTGGGTTTGGATGAAATGTGTCTTATTTCCTATTTGTTTTAGTACAAAATCTGGTCGGTTTTCAACTGAAAATTAATGGTACAATGCATCTTTGTAATTTAAAGGAGGCAAACAAAGAGATGTAAGGTAAAATCAGATCAACATCAAATATGAAAACACACATTAAAAACTATATCATAAAACAAGTGTTCATTGTTTATGAAAAATCAGAAACATTACCTTTAACTACAACACAGGAAAATAAAATGATAAGGTACAATTTGGATTATAGATTAGAAACACAAGGTAATAAGACCAAACCAAATAGTGTGTGACATTTCAATACTTTTGTCTGTTGATGGTAACAACACTGTTACCAAAACAACACACACTATTTTTAAATTTAGATTTGATCTCATTACCTTGTTTTTCAAAGAAGAAAAAAAATTAAACTTTAGGTTTCTAAACAGATACTCAATCAACTTTGTCAAAATGATGAAAAATGGAATTAAAAGTAAATATACTCTAAAAATTCAACACAGGCCAGAAAAAATCTTTCCAAAAACATTAGCAGGAGTTCCAAGGACAAGATTCCAGACTAAGAGATATTAACTTTTTTAAAAAGTTTATAAATGTGACAAACTCTGCTAATAAAAAATTAATCTGGGCTGCTCTTTTTGAGTGGCATACAATATGTTTATAAACGAATAAAATAAAGCATCAAGGGCTGCGTATCTTTATTGCGCATTATTAGATATGCAGCCCTTGATGCTTTATTTTATTCGTTTATAAATTGTACAGGGTTTTTCAATCTATACAATATGTTATTATCAACTGAACTTTTTTATTATTATCCCTAGTACATCTGGTGTACAGGCCATGATAATCATGGTGGGTAGAAGTTGGCGACTGCCTTTACTGTAAGTGCACCACCACATATCTACAAATGTGAAAAACAATTTGACTTTGCACTTATAAGTGTACCAGAGCCCTGCTTGATTACTTGCACTCGCTGGTAAGGTTGGACTTTTACAAGAACTAGGAACTATTGGAGCTTTTTTTTTTTGTTAGAAAAAAAGTGCCCAATGAGGGATTTGATCCCAGGCCATAGGGGAATATGTAGTATGTACGTGGTAAATTAAGCATCTCCTGATTGTACAACAGAGTATGGCTTATGCTACCATCTATTAGAATAAACTATTATTTTTATTTTTTTTTATATTCTGTGATTTAAAAAATAATAATTAGTTTATTCTAAAAGATGACAAAAGCCATCAGCAATGTTCATCTGCATAATCGGACTTTGTTTTCCTTAAACAAAGTCGCATTAAAACTTCATCTGTGTTGGATCTAGCTGAAGGATGAAGGATATTAGAAAAACTAAAAGAGCAAAAACACAAGGTAATAAAACCAAATCCAAATAAATAAATAGTGTGTGACGTTTCTGTAACAGCGTTGTTACCATCTTCAGACAAAAGTGCTGAATGCCGAAATATAGTCTGTTACCAAAACACCACACACTATATATTTACAGTAAAACCCCTTTATAGTGAACCCCAATGAGACAGAGCTTTCGGTTCACTATAGCCACGGTTCACTATAGCCACGGTTTGGCCATTTTTTTTACTTTTCAAAATTTTTAGACCGTATAATTAAAGGACAGCCATACACACTGGAAGAGGCTTCCTCTTAATAGTGGTCACTTTGTTTTAATTCCCTTAATTGACCAATTTCCTTACATTAATACTGAATAATAATAGAAATCATTAGATGATAGGTTCTTCTTATCATTAACATACATGTACCTCTATGTCTAATTTAAAAATCAAGACAAATCCTAGGCAGTTTTATTAAATATATATTCAAAGATATAAAATGATTTTAAAACATCATTATCACATTATATAATACATTGTTTACTTGGAAAAATGGCTCTAACACCTTGTTGCTTCAAAGCATTCTTCAAGCATTGCACCATTCAAATAAAGTTGGTGTTTTTCTTCCATTTCATTTTCCCACATATTCTTCTAGGTCTAGATTTCGTTTTTTTAAAACCTGTCATGCAAAACATTGCTGACTTTAAAATAACCATAGTTAATGGCATAAAAAAAGTTTTTGTTTAATCACGGGATCGTTTCTTTGGACTTTTTTTTTTTTAAGCCCTAAAACGTACGATCGCGGCAAAAGTTGAGGTTGATACCTCTTTGTAACAATTTTTAATAGCTTTATATTTTATCTTTTATAATAGAAAAGTTATATTCTCTTATTTTAATATGTTCTTAACATTTTGCCTGTGTTGTTTCACTTTGGAAAGTTCTGAAAATGGCCTTTTTTTTTTTTAAAGAAATAACGCTTTTGTTTTTAAAATGCCTTTGTTTTCTTCATTTTGGAAGCCATTTGTATTTTTATATTTCAAATTTAATGGATGAAAATATATTCTATTTAATAAAAAGTATAATTTGTAAAAATTTATACAACATACAGCAAAAATAAAGTGCAAAATTCAAAACAAACAATGCCGCTAAATTTATTGTTTTGAAATCGCGATCCGCGAGCTGAAACATGCTCAAAATTTGGTTGTTTTAATTTTTTTTTTATTACAATCCTAAGTTTGTTATAAGCATAGTATTTTAAATAGATTTTATTATTTTGGGACCGAAAATAGGTTCGTTATAGGGGTAGTTCGTTATTCTAAAAATTGCAAAGTTTGTTATAACGATGGTATTTTCAATGGAATGGAATTGGGAATCGGCGTGGGTTCGTTATAAGGGAAGGTTTGTTATATCCAGGGTTCGTATTAGCGGGGTTTTACTGTATTTGGATTTGGTCTTATTACCATGTGTTTATAATCTATAATCCAAATTGTATTTTATCAGGAAAGAGCAAAATTTTACAACTGAGCTTCTATACTGACTGTTGGATATACTGGATAGCCTGATACAATTTGGATTACTGGGATGAGAAACACAAGGTAAAAATACCACATCCAAATAGAAAAGCTCCAATTAACGTTCATTGAGAACTTATGTCTGAAGATGGCAACAAACTTGTTATCAAATTGTCAGTTTACCTATTTAAACGTGGTCTACTATGTGTTATGTATACCCAACATACCTTAATGAGATTAAACATTTTCTACCACAATTTTCATGTTATTATTTTTTATCTTGATCTGCGGCACAAACATGTTGGCTCCAGGTACAGTAGAACTAACTCCCTGTAAAGGACATCACCTAATTACAGAGTCAAAGTGTACATTAGGGAGAGAGGTGTCCTCTTACTGGAGTGTTGCTAAATAATAAACATGGTAATTTTGCAAATGAAAACTGCCCTTTGTGGAGAGGTGTCCACTAGCGAGAGTGTTCTCTCATGGAGCTTCTACTGTAATCAGAAAAACAGAAAGGGATTCAAGTCTAACTAACTTGCACCACACTTTAAAGATGAGGAATATAAGTAAATACACTTGTTTGTACTACATTTTTGAAAATACAACAGAAGAACATACAAAACAACAAATATAATAAACCAACTAATTCTAGTAGAGAGATAAAAATAGAATAAAAAACTAAAAGAACAAAAATATATTCCTAAGTGATGTCTTTAATTACAATGTGGAGTAGCATAAATGTGGTCAAATGATGTTTGTTCAAAATCTATAACAATGCAAAAATCAACACAAAGCTATATACAAATGGCAAGATTATAACAACTACTATTCTGGCAATTATATATATATATATATATATAGCACATATCACTGTGACAACATTTTTGATCTTTTGGGAATAAAAATGACTGAAAAATATAATACAGTAGAACCTCCCTGTAAAGGACATCTAATTGCAGAGTCAAGGTGTCCTTTAGGGAGAGGTGTTCTCTAACTGGAGAGTTGCTAAATATTAAAAATTGTAATTTTGCAAATCAAAACTGCCCTTTATAGAGAAGAGTCCTCTCATGAAGGTTCTACTGTAATGGCACAGAATGGTTTCCAAAATGAAATGTGCATTTTGGCATTGTGAACATAGCAAAGCTCCCGTTTTTGAATAGCAAACACCAACAATACAGCTTTATTCTAGAATACAAGGTAATAAGACCAATCTAAATAAATAAATAATGTGTGACGTTTCAGTAACAGCGTTGTTAACAAAATGTCACACACTATTTGGATTTGGTCTTATTACCTTGTGTTTATAATCTATAATCCAAATTGTACCTTATCACTTTATTCTAGAATGCCATCCCTTCCGTTACATATCTCATTGAAACAGAAGCTATGGGAATTACAAGATGACCAGACCCCCCAAATAAGTATAGTCCATAGGTTCTCTCATTAACAGCTTTGCTTTATAATGAGAAGGTACAATTTGGATAAGAGGTGACCTAATCCAATGCAGAGAGAATCATCCCATATAATTTACTTATCTGGATTTGCTACATCTTCCAACCAATAGACTTGTAGTACTTTAAGGATGATAGAAATGCTGTTACTGACAGAGACATCTATTGAATTTACATATCTCTTAAGTACATATGGTACAGCAGTGATGATAATCATGGTGGAGTAGAGACCTTTTACTCTAAGTACACCACATATGTAAGAAACAGTTTGACTCTTACACTAAGGTGCCATAGCCCAGTTTGGGTATCAGCACTCACTGGTGGATTAGTAAACTTGAAGCCATTGAAGAAATTTATCAGTTTTAAAACCCTGTGCTATACAAGTCCTGGATGCTGAGTAAATAGGCCCCACCTTTGTCTCTGTGAGAGGTATCTTAAAGCTCTTGAAACCATTTATTGTTGTAAGAACTGCATATTATTGTCATTGTTAGCTCTTCTTTGTGCTACAACCATCTTTCTTATCTCTACTCAATCAGGGTATCAAGCCTGTGGAGCTTGAGATGGTGTCTGCTGGGGATGAGTAGAGTTCATCAATGGATGAGTCAATACAGTCAATGATGTGGTTTGAGGTTGCAGATTCTATAGAAGGAAAATGACATCATTTTAATGCTCACCAACAGCCAATCAGGAAACCAGCTTTTTTCATCAGTGGCGTATCCAAGGTGACCTAACAGCTCAGCTTCCTTAGTGCCTTGTAAATCTGATTTCTAAACTATTGGGTAGGGGTCAGTTAGCAAGCCAACACAGCCACAAATATTGCAGTAAGCAATGAGGCCAACTCTTAGGAGCCAAACCAAATACTAGGAGGAATGCCAAAATCTGTACATATCCATTAACAGATGAAGATATTAAACACAAATTTTAATTTTAAAAAAATAATAATTAAATGAGAATACCATTAATTGGGGCACATTCTTGATTCCCAGTAGTTAAATTTGTCTTCAAAATAAATTATATATTAAAAATAGAATGAATGAGAGAGAAGAAAAAAAATAACCCAAATAGAGGGTCTAAAATCTGTAATACAATGGGGGAGTGCCAAGTAAAACTGCTACATTGCTGGGGGATGGACACCTTTAACAATTTAGATGGGGGGGATAGAGGGTAAATACTTTAAATAAAAGGTACTTGTTACACAATCTTTTTTTCTGTTGTTTCAAAAAGGTAATAAAAACTTTGAGAAATAAACAAATAGAATTTAATGTATGACTTAATGACTAACCTTGGCAACAAACATGCAATTCATTCCCACACACATACATCTCTAACAACACAACACTTGCCTGGACAACAGCAGCAGGGTTAGGTGGTGGCAGCACTGAAGTTGTTGGAGTAGAAGCCGTTGAGGTCCAGGCGGTAGAGCATGTTGACCATCTTGTCGTTGCAGTTGTCCTGGCCGTGGTCCGAGATGAGCAGGAGCAGTGAGAGCAGGGAGGATGTGAAGTCCTTCTGGAATCCCTCGATCTTCTCCTGGCTCACAGCGGACTGCTGCTCCCCCTGTTGGTGGTGGGCTGCTTGCATGTGGTCCGCGAATGCCACGCACACCCTGAGCAGCTTACGTACCGTACGCAGCAGGTCAGGGTGTGTCAGCATGCAGTCCTTCAGGCAGCTGTCCAGGAAGTCGCTGTGGCACGCCAGCACCTCGTCCACGTTGCTCACCTCGTGCATCTTCTTCAGGAAGCTCAGCCAGTTGGGCTCCACCACCTCAAACATCATGTAGTACTCCAGGTTCTGGATGAAGTTGAGCATGCGCTGGCGGAGGGCGAAGGCCGTGGAGAAGGTGGCAGTCTTGTTGAAGGTGGCCTTGGCGGAGTTGTTGATGAGCCAGACGGTGCCCAGCCCCCGCTCAACATGCTTGCAGTACAGCAGGTGCCTGAAGAGCATCTGGTAGCAGGCCAGCACCTTCCTGCTCAGCACCAGAGACAGGGGCCACTTCACCTCGTAGTCAAAGGCAAAGGCCTCTAGACCGGTGACTGGAGGGGCATCTATGTTCTCTTCCCCTTGAGTGGGAATCCTGAGGATCTTGAACATCTGGGAGAGCAGGTCGTAGGGGAAGAGCTCCACCCTGACGTCATCCTTGTACTTGTCCGAGTTGACCACGCTGGTGCGGAGGGCCAGCTCCACCAGCGACTCCAGCCGGGTGGGCATGATGTCGTTGATGTCCTTGCCCAGCTCCTCCTCTGCCATGTCCAGGAACTGCACGATGAAGTCTCCCTGGTCCATCAGGAAGTAGTGTTTGAGGGACCTCAGGCGATTCAGCAGGTCTGAGCCCTTCATCAGCAGGTCCAGGAGCTTCTTGCTGGCAAACTTGTAGGCTGTCTCAATCTTCACAACATAGAGCCTCTCTGACATGGTGTATTCCAGGCTCTCAGCATGGGGGCACTTGATGACATCCCCGCACTGCCGGATGACATTGAGGTACTTGCCCGTGCGCAGGATCATATCCGCCACACTTTCCAGAAATACCGGGATCCTGTCCCGACAGAGCCGGTATCTTTTCTCCCAGTAGTCATCACAATAATCCTGGGAGAGCTCATCCCGCTTACCATGCTCATTGTCTTCTACTAGGAACTCCAGATAGGGGTCAGATATGATGCCTTTGTAGATCCACATCTCAAGAATCTCAAAGTATGGCGCGCAGGACGCCTGCGTAAGATACAGACCTATTTCCTGAGCTTTGGGATCTCCAGTCATTGCGGTTGTTCTTTCATGCAGAATTGACAGAACACTTCCACCATATGCATTACCCTTGTTGATGCTCATGGCGAGTGATGCTAGGACTTCCATGGTCCTCATGGTTGGCTGGATATAGAGCCAGAGTTTCTGCAGGGACAGCATCTGCTGGGAATGTTGGTGCTCCAACTGTGCAACCAGCACTAGGTAATCCTTCAGCAAGGTTCTGAATGCTGCTGCAAGGGAATGGTTGACCAGGCCATACTCATATCTAGACTTTTCCTCAATAAATTTGATCACTATTGAATAATGTTGACATAATGGGAAGATACGTTTGACAAATTCTCTTAAAGATGGATCAATAGTTTCATCTTTTATATATTGAATGGATTTTTGTTCACTTACAGCTTGAAATGAAATATAATCACCATCAATTCCTGTTAAGGAATATAAAATGTCATCAATTAACAAGCTCTCTTGAGATTTAACTGGTAATATTCCTAATGGGCCAAATTCGTGTTTGTCGTATGGAGAACTTTGGAGAAAATTCCAAGACTGATATGGGCGTTCTCTAACCCATTGTGGAATATTTGGAATGTGAGTTGTATTTATTTTTCGGCCACAATTATCTTTACTAACAGGATATGTTGCCCATTGTGTTTTTGATGTAATACTCTGTAATCTATCCTTAAGATTGAGTATTTCTCCCTCAATTAGATTATAATTTTTTAGTGGCATGTGATATTTTTCATCTTTACTTATATTGCTCTTTAAAAAATGGAGTATTTTTTCATCTGTCGAAATGCATGCTAACAAATAAACAAATGAATCAAGTTCACGAATGTTTCTTGATTTCATATTATCGTAGAGATTCATTATAGTTTCAGCATTTTCTGAATTTTCTGTTAACTTTTTTAAGGCCGTTAGTGGCGATATTTTTGACGTGATATTTGGCGTTCTGTTTTTGAGTAGATATTCGGAAAAATAATTGGCTGATAGGTCTTCATTAGCTTTTTCTTTGAATTTTAAATGCGTAAATAACTCGCTAACAAGGTGATGTATCTTAAACTCACTCATTGTCCTTTATGTAGCGCAGGAATCAATAGTTTTAAAATACAAAAAATGTAAATAAATAGAATCGTTATATCCAAAGTAGGCGGGAGATAAAATAATACTCTGCGTAAAATCTTAAATTTCTTGACAATTAAAGAATCAAATCAGATTGCTAAAAATGTTTAATATCGATAAAAATTATTTATCATTAAATATATTAAAATTTCTTTATTTTCAAAAACTTTTTCATAATTTGCCAAAAACATATATTTAAAAAATGCCAGAGATTCCTGCTATAATTCTCAACAAAAAAGAATAACTCCGTCTTATTCACAATAATAAATAAAATTTGAATTCAAAATTTGAACAAAATAGTTGAAATTTCTCGCTATATCAAAAAAATCGATTCCTTAGTTAAAGACGTTTTAAAACAAAAATTTTATTAAGAAAAAAATGCCACTTTCCTTAATTTGGTTATAGAAGGTTTTGACTAAAAGTAAAGTTTCTTTCAGACGTGGCAAAATGTTACTTAAATTGTGCAAGTTGACTTTTAACATAGGTTTAAGTACATTACCAAGATGCAATAGGGTGAATCCAGGATATTATGAGGTAATGGGCAACGCGTTTATTTATTAAAGCTATAAGCTTGGAGAGCTTTCAGACAATAACGTCCTTCAACAGGCTGAAATACGATACAAAAACTTGAGGAAAAAGTAATAATATATATGTATATAAGCACACACAAACACATTGGGCGCCCCTCTTGATGCCATCTATTGACCGTCGCCTCAAATTAGCGGTCTTGGGTCTGTGACAAAGTCACAACACCAACTTTGGCAAACTGAGAAGTGTCCACCTAAAGACCCATTAGGCCGAAACCATGGTCTCTAGGTGGGACGCTTCTCAGTTTTCTAAAGTGGGTGTTATGGCTTTGTCACTTACCCAAAGCCACTAGTTTGCGGCGATGGTCAATAGATGGCGTCTAGTTTTTACATTTATTTTAATGGGAAAAGCGCCCAATGCTTTTATAGATCAATTCCCCCCCGAAAAAATACCCTTTCTTTATATACATGTAGCAATTTATATAAATATAATTTTTGGTGGATTTTTTTTTTTTGCATACAGATTTGTTGTGGATTGAAAAGAAAAATAAATCTAGAAAGGCATGAATTATGAGAGGGTTTTTTTTATTAATATAGAACAAAAAAGGGAACTTCATGAATTAGAAGGTGAGATTTCTATGGGTGGAAAATATATTGGGCGTTATTCTGATTAAAAATGTGTAGGTACTGTGAAGGGAGGTCAATTTTGCGGCTGATACTATTGATTTGGATTGAGGTGGAAGGCTTATATGAAGAGAAGAGACATTGTTGCTTGTTTCTTATATTTGAATAATGTGCTATGGCTTGATGTAAGTTGAATATGTGGCCTGTATTGAGAATATGCTGGTAAATTTGAGATCTGGTGTCTTTTTTGTTAATACATCTTTGATGTTCTGTCAGACTGAAGGAGATGGAGCGGCCATTTTCGCCAACATATAAGTCGTTAGGTTATTGTATATGGAGCCAGTTTAAAGGAGTGGATCAGAAAAGCAATTATTTGTAATGGGGTTTCAAAGTACGCAACCAATGTTTAGGGGGTTATTAAAATATATTGATATATGCCATACTTGTTGTGAGTTTTAGCTATTTTAATGTTGATGGAGAAGTATGCGATTGAGAAAATAGAACTGTATATATATATGGGGGTGGTGGGGGTTATTCAGGTTGTGAGTGTGGTTATGGATGAAGTGCTCAGACTAACTCATGGCCATTGAATGGTTGTGTATATTGTGGCGAAGAAATATTTTATTATTTAATTTAATATTATTCAATGAAAATATATTCAACAGATTATAAAAATATATATTAATCTGTATTTGTGAAGTCATCTTTAAAATATTTCTTTGCTTGCTTGCTTAAGATTACCTAGCTGTAAATAGTTTTTTTTTTTTTGGCTGACTTGTTAATAATTTTCGACTCGTCGCTGTGACGTCATCAATAAATACTTTTACATCTTAGGATATTTCAAGGCTTGATTTCTACGCTACAACTGGTGAAGAAGCTGGATCGATACCCATTCAGAAAAAAAGTAAAATTGATTCGGTTGAGCAAGAAGAAACAACCATGACCATCAAGAAAGAAGCAACAAATCAGGTAGGTTCATTTTTTATACAACATCTACCTAGAAACCCCTCAATGTTCTCTGGTGAGGGTGCTGAAGATCCCCATAACTGGTTGAAAAAGTACGAACGTGTGGCGAAGCATAACCAATGGGATGAAACACTTTGTCTCGCCAACGTTTACTTTTATTTAACCGGCACGGCTCTCAAATGGTTTGAGAACAATGAGGAGAGCATCCTGACATGGACAGAGTTCATGTCCCAGTTAAAATCAGTTTTCGGAAAAAACGAAAACTTGAGGTTACGAGCAGAGAAAACCTTAAAAACTCGCGCACAATTAAAAGGTGAAAGCACCGAATTTTATATTCAAGACGTCCTGCGCCTCTGCAAAGAGGCAGACCCTCATATGAATGAGGAAGATAAAATATCCCATTTGATGAAAGGGATAGCAGAGGAGCTCTACCAGGCACTTCTCCCAAGAGATGCACATACCACTGAACAATTCGTCACCGAGTGTCGCCGCATTGAAGCGCTACATTGTAAGCAAGTGACCCCAACCAGGTACGAGCGACTACCAAATGTGGCGTCTCTCAGTGATCATGATGACACGGCAGATCTGTCATCTATGATCAGGCAAATTGTTCGTGAGGAGGTACAGCGGGCATTAGGCTCTACTCGAGAGGAACCAAAAATTTCTACCATCGAAGATATGGTAAAGGAGGAGATTGGAAGAACCCTGGCGCCAATCTCAAAGCCTAGGAGAAGTTCCCCACAGAAGGAAAGACCCCGAGAGTTTTATAATAATAGATATGTGGCCCAAACGATAAGACCGCACCCTGAACTTCGGTACCCAAAACAAGGAGGAAGACGCGATACCAACGAATGGCGAACCACGGAAGGTAAGCCAATCTGTGTCCACTGCGGACGCCCTGGCCACGTCGTGCGCTACTGCCGTGACAGGAGGAGAGAATATGAAGAAGGACAAACTTGGAATTACAAACAGAGAGATAGGCAAGAGCCTAGAACATTCTATAATTCTCGGAGCAGTCAAGAGCCCAACGACGACCTGCCAAGAGAAAATAGACGCCGCTACCGAAGCCCCTCTCCTTACACTGGCCGAAAAGGACAATATTCGTCTCCTGATAGAAGACCCAGCCAGTCGCCTCGCCGTTCCCGTCAGGAAAACTAGAAGATGCGTCCTATTTTGGAGGTAAGGCCGCAAAATTTATAAATCCTCCCTTATCGACTACATTAGAATTAAAATAAAATTACATAGACATTAAAATGGAAGGAAAAACTAATGAGACGTTACTTCGGCCCATACAAAGTAACCCGAAAAATATCTGATGTGACCTATGAAGTTGAAACATTCGGAAACCAGCAAGGTCGTCGTAAAACAAAAGATTTAGTTCACATTTGTAGGATGAAACCTTATTTAAACCCAGAGGACCAGGACCAGCTAGAAGAGGACCCAGAAGATGACTCGACAAACTTCCAGGAAGAAGACATCCCCACTGAACGAACACAACAACCACAGACCCGCGAAGAGATCTCAGGCCCTATCACCCGTTCTCGAGCCTTGAAACTGAGGATGTAAGTCTCCTTCTGAGCATCGGGTCGATGTTCTTTATAGGAGGAGGCTATGTGGCGAAGAAATATTTTATTATTTAATTTAATATTATTCAATGAAAATATATTCAACAGATTATAAAAATATATATTAATCTGTATTTGTGAAATCATCTTTAAAATATTTCTTTGCTTGCTTGCTTAAGATTCCCTAGCTGTAAATAGTTTTTTTTTTTTTTGCTGACTTGTTAATAATTGTCGACTCGTCGCTGTGACGTAATCAATAAATACTTTTACATCTTAGGATATTTCAAGGCTTGATTTCTACGCTACAATATTGTTGTTTTTTTTTTCAATGGAGCTAAATAAATGGAATGAGAACAATGTGTGGATAGGCGTTTTGTCAGTGTTTTTACTGTGTTTATTTTTATGACTAATAAGGAAACTTGAGGTGAAGTGGGTGTATGATGGAGCTATGTGTGTGTGTGTGTGTGTGTTTTTTTTTTTTTTTATATTGTTACGACACTTCTCAGCCGTCGATATTTGTGTGCAAGGTTTCTGAGAAAACAATGTGGGTTCATTTTGGATACAGCTTAGTACTATGGATTTATTACCAGAGCTTTAAAAAGGACATTAATAACTAGACATAGTAGATGAACTTGCCTTCGAGGTGTCCGCCCCGGGTAGGTTCCTCCTCGTCCTTCTTTGCTCCGTCCTCCACTTCTTGATCCACACGGTCCCGGAGCCCACCTCCCGTAGCCAACTTGCCGCGTCTGTCGTCACCGCCGTTCTCCTTGCTGCAGGTCCCGTTGTCACCAGACAGACTTCTCCCCCCCAGAATGCCATGTCTTCTCGGCGCACAAACCCTCGGCAGGCCGGCCGCTATCTCGGCTCCTCTCTTCACGACGACACCAGCTGGACTCTCCCTGTCTGCCGCCCCCTCCTCTGGAATTTGTCAATCCACACCTCCTTGTGGAGGGGCCCCTGCATACCTTCTTCTCTGGCTTTGCCCACATCTTCTCTTCCTCTTATTCGCTGCACCGCTTCAATATAATAAACTGTGTAGTGGGATCTAGATATATATCTGATGATGAGTATGTCCAAAAATGGAATAGTGTTATGCTGTTCGGATTCTGTGGTTAAGAAATGTCTAGGTGATAATTTTGTAATGATTGTATAATAATATGTGTTTCACTGTTTTAAGGACATATGCAAAACACATCATCTATATATCTTCTCCATATGCAATGTCCTCCTTGCGCCTCAGGTTGATCTATCTATCCGAACCTGCCATAACAGCCTCAGCCATAACACAGTGGATAATGGACTACCCATTCGGTTTTTTTTATGAGGGTCACTCCAAAGTTTTTGCGAAAACTTTGCCTTTAGATACGCGTCTCGGTCATCTATTGTTCACATTCCCTGAACATTGAACAGTCCTGTTATATATATGATGTGTTAAGCCTCGTGAGAGTACCTTTTATTTGAGGCCTGTCAAATGCTACGTTCAGTAGAATAATGCACAACCAGACGTTGCCAGTATTGAAGACTTCCTACATACAGAAAACGTTCGGCTGCAACCCTGGACAGTACGCTTTCCTGAACTGTCACTAATTGAAACCATCTGGTCAATCGTTGCTGAACGACTTTCTCGTCATCCAACACCAGTCAATACTGTTCATGAACTGTGGCATCGTGTTAAATATGCATTTTATTCAGTGCCCAGGCTTATACGTGTTGTTATTTCTGACAGAGGAGGTTCTTCTGAGTACTTATTTCTCAGGATCTACATTTCAAAATTTCTTTAAACTTTAATCACTTGTTCTAACCCAGTATAATGTATTTTACCTGTAATAAATATCCTTTTGTTATTTGCATTTTCCCTTGTGTAACAATTTTAAATGCCAATGGGGTATTTTAACTAAGAATTTCTTTCTAGTGCCGTGCGGGTATAAAAGTAGAATTGTCTGATATCACATTAGATACATCCATGCAATATTACAGCGGTCAATGGTAGTAAATAGAGGAGTCGAAAATATCGCCAGGTTTATTTTTGACAAGACCCGGCTTGGTACCAGTCATGTTCCATCCCGGTTGAACCATTAGGGTTTCCTCTTTAAAAGCATAAATTGTCTGATATCTTGGATGATGCACCATAAACGCCCATAAAAACCATTGTACCCTTTCCTAGTATCAATCTAATCCATCTAATTGTAGGTAATTAATGTATTCAAAGCTACCACATAAACATAATCGCAAACATGGTACACTTGTCTTATCACAATAAAATTTAAAAAATTGTTGGTACAACATAATGTATCCATAGCAACCATTGAACACTCGCAATTGTAGGGGAACAAATGATTTAATATCTTGAATTTTACATCATAAACACCATAGCAAACATTGTATATATATATTTCCCTTATACACTGCGTGACATTGAAAATGGAACACCAAGAAATAGTGGCCAGAAAATTATGCAAATTTCAGGGTAGACGCGCCTAACCGAGTTATGCAAATGATGTAAAATGCGCAGCTGTCGTGCGCACATGGAGTAAGATATAAGGGAAGGAACTTGCAGAAAGGACAGTATTCGTGTCGTTATTTCTTCAAGGAAAATCATTGTAGAAATTTTGTTCTTGTGTCAAAAGACACGTGTAATAACAGAGAATGCCAGGTCATCGTAAACGGAGGCAGTTCAAGCAGACAGACGCTTTTACGAGGGGCATGGTGATCGGACTGAAAAGGGCAGGTTGGTCCATACGTCAAATCGCAGCTGATACACACCTTGGTGCGTCCACGGTGCACCGACTGTGGAGAATATGGTTGGAACAAGGAAATGTGGCAATTTATAGGAATGTCGGTGCAACCAGAGTGACGTCAGCACGTGTGGATCGGCGTATCCTTCGACAAGCAGTGGCGGCCCCACAAGCCACTTGTACCGCCATCCTGCAACATGTGCAAGACACCCTAGATCATTCCATCTCGACCAGAACCATTTCCCGTCGATTGGTTGCTAATGGCTTGCACTCATGCCGTCCGCTAAGAAGACTGCCATTGACCCCACCGAATAGGCGCCAACGTTTGGAATGGTGCCGGGCTAGATCGACGTGGATGACGGAATGGCACAGGGTCGTGCTCTCAGATGAGTCGCGTTTCTGCTTGTCCAGTGATAGTCGCCGTGTACGCGTGTGGCGTCGACGTGGAGAAAGGTCCAATCCGGCAGCAATTGTGGAACGCCCCACCGTGCGACAACGTGGAATCATGGTTTGGGGCGCAATCGCGTATGATTCCAGGTCACCTTTACTTCGTATTCAGGGCACTATGACGGCCCAACGATACGTTGATGATGTGCTGCGACCGGTGACACTCCCCTACCTTCAGGGGGTACCCAATGCCCTTTATCAGCAGGATAACGCCCGACCGCACACTGCTCGCATTAGCCAACAAGCTCTGCAAGATGTACAGATGCTTCCCTGGCCACCGTACTCTCCTGATCTCTCACCAATCGAGCACGTCTGGGACATCATTGGACGCCGTTTGCATGCCTTGCCACAGCCGCGTTCAGAAGACGAACTGTGGCAAATGGTTGAGAGGGAATGGAGAGCCATCCCTCAGGACGCCATCCGTACTCTGATTGACTCTACCTAGACGTGTTGCTGCGTGCATCGCCATCCGCGGTGGTCCTACTTGCTACTAAGCCGACGCCGTTCTCGCTCTGTATTATGACTATCATTTTGAAATAAAGATCACTTATTGTTCGTCCCTGTCTCTCTCTGTCTGCCGAGTTTCATCACTTTCTGGCCACTATTTCTTGGTGTTCCATTTTCAATGTCACGCAGTGTATTAATGGATTCTATCTGATTATAGTTCTAATGGTTTAATACCTTGAATCTTACATCATAAACACAATGACAACCATTTGAAAACTTTAAATAACTCAATTGAATCTATCCAATTGTAGGTAAAATTGGAGTATTGTATTGAATAGAAAATGAAAACATTAAGACGCGAATGTTTCTTTCAAACAATTTTTTTCCATCGCAGTAAGGACAGTAGAAATTTGATGAATGTGTGAAAGAAACCTTCGTATCTTAATGTTTTCACTTGTTATTTATTCTCCAATATAGACCAGAACCGTTATACGTAGATTGGTTGCCGGCAGTCTACACTCGTGGCGTCGGTTAGGAAGACTGCCATTGATTCAATGGCACTGGATACCTCCGTTTACAATTTTGTCGGGATAGAGCCACGTGGACAGCGGAATGGCACAGGGTAGTTCAACTAGATGAATCTCGCTTCTGTTTCAGCAATGACAGTCACCGAGTAAGAGTCTAGCCCCGTCTTGGTGACATGTCCAATCCGGCTGCATCTGTGGAACGCCGCATTTCACGACAACGTGGCATTATGGTTTGGGAAGCCATCGCCTATAATATCAGATCACCTCTGATTCTTATTGAGAGCACTATGACGGCTCAACGATACGTGGATGACGCACTGCGGCCTGACGCTAGTCTTCCTTTAGGGATACCAAATGTCAATTTCCAGCAGGATAACACCCGACCTCACACATCAGTCAACATGTCCTGCATGAAACCTCGGTGCTTCCGTGGCCACCAGTCTCTTCTGATCTCTCACCTATGGAACACCTATAGAACCTAATTGGACGTCGTTTGCGTGTGCTGCCGCGTTTAGAAGATGTGTTTCTTGTTTTATTTTATATTTCTGTCAAGCCCCCGGGCATCACAAACCCTTCCACAGGAATATATAGAAATGTGGAAGGGTTTGTGCTGCCACACGATAACCACTTTGAGGATCACTACTGGTGGGACATCCAAAATACTTCATGTAAAAGTCCAACCCCACCAAAGAGTGCAAGTAACCAAACGGGGCTCTGGCATATTTGTAAGTGCAAAAGTCGAACTGCTTTTCACATGTGTAGACATTGTACACTTATAGTAAAAGTAGTCACCTACTTCTACCCACCATGAATAATATGGCCTGTACCATGTGTACTAGGGATAATAATAAAATAATTATAATTATATACCTTCCTTATTGCAATGATAAATCAATGGGAGAGCCTGGGTCATCAACCCTCCCATTAAATGTTTTTATGACGCTTTCAACGCTTCTTATAACCTAACAATCCTTCACCCACAATTATCTACCTGATAGAGAATGATAGAAGAATATCATTGATTCCAACCACTTCGCTTTGTATAGAGACAGTTTTGTAGAATTGTATAGTGTTCCCTTTTTTCACACCTATTTGTGTAAAATTATTCAGGATTATGATCGGCGATGGTAGAAAAATCCATCAATTGAAATAGCTCTCATGAATGTTTTAACACAATTATGGCACCTATTTATTGCCTCTATTATATTTATGTTGGATTATTTTGCTATTTAAAAATTTTGTGTATCCCAATTGATATACTCTGGCATATATTTCCAAATAGATATTGGCCTATAAAGATTGGCGAATAAAGATATTTTTGTTTATTAATTTGCAAAAAAATATATATCTATATTTACTTTTCGTTAATTATGTAATATATATACTTCGAGATATAAAATATGTATTATATTAAAAATAAAGAAGGCATCTCCTGACCACGAGCACATGTGATTTTTTTTTAAATATTTAAATTATATTATTTATATTTAACACAACACTGTTACTACACTCGTCTTTGAAAGTTGGAGTAGGAGAGACAATTTTGGAAGAGTCACTGACGAGAAGACAGCTTGGGATCATAACCTACGAGTAAATTTTTTTTTTAAAGCGGTAAATTCTTTATTTGTTAATATTATAATCCCTTCGGTAAAATTATAAACAACAGACAATTCTATTATGATGCACTAGCGCGCCATCTGTTATCAAAATTCGAAACTATTATAGACGCGTATGATTCTTTTTTTAAAATAAACAATTTCTACTGCCCTTACTGCAATGGAAAAATTAATGGGAGGGCCTGGCTCATCACTAGTGAACCCTGCCAGCGGTTTCGCCAGTTTAATCTACCATACCTCTGTAATATTGCATTTTTCGATCTTCCTTTTATAGTGATACTGATGCTAGACTCTTGGAATGGGTATTTTAGATTAACTATGGACATAAGCTTTGAGGACAGCAGAATTACATACAATTATAAATATATAATATGCTTCGAACAATCGCTCTTCCGCAAATTTCAAGTTGTGTCTTTTATTAGAACAATTATATTATGATGCACTAGCGCGCCATCTGTTATCAAAATTCGAAACTATTATAGTTTAACACAAAACTGTTACTACACTCGTCTTTGAAAGTTGAAGTAGGAGAGACAATTTTGGAAGAGTCACTGACGAGAAGACAGCTTGGGATCATAACCTACGAGTGAAACCTTTTTAAAAAGCGGTAAATTGATGAGCCAGGCCCTCCCATTAATTTTTCCATCGCAGTATGGGCAGTAGAAATTGTTTATTTTAAAAAAGAATCATACGCGTCTATAATAGTTTCGAATTTTCATAAAAGACAATTCTATTATGATGCATTAGTGCGCCATGTAGAAATTGTTTTATTTTTAAAAGGATCATACGCGTCTATAATAGTTAAGAATTTTCATAAAAGACAATTCTCTGAGGGAAGTTTTTTTTATCACGACAATACAAGCTTTCGGGTGTAATAGCCCTTGGACAGGTATAAATACGATACTAATTTTGTTGTTGTTGTAAATTAAACAAATTCATATATATACATATAAAGAAGTAGGAAATATGAGATAATAAATATACAAGTGCTAATTAACATAATGCAGTTAAATCATATTATGTTAATTAGTATATGCATCTCAAGTTTCCTACTTCTTTGTATATACGTATATAATTTAAAATTTACAAAACTTTATTAAAAATAATGATTTTAAAAATTGGAAGAAAAAAAGTTCACTTTTTAGATTACTCAATACTTTTTTTTTATTGATAAATAATATCTAGTTAGTTACCCCAGTTTTTTTTTTTTTTTGTTGTTGTTCTTTGTTTTTTGGACAAGCCAATGACGTGTCAAAGCCGATTTATAAGCTTAGTTCCGTTGTTAAATTTTGCCGTTAAATATTATAAATATTTATTGATTTTTTTTTTTTAATTTTTT
Source organism: Cordylochernes scorpioides (assembly GCA_030710605.1). Classification (NCBI taxonomy): domain Eukaryota; kingdom Metazoa; phylum Arthropoda; class Arachnida; order Pseudoscorpiones; family Chernetidae; genus Cordylochernes; species Cordylochernes scorpioides. The sequence goes on from CP092869.1 coordinate 57,703,063, forward strand.
TATTTATTTATTTATTGTTACAAAAGCACGAAGTCCAAAGGACTATTGTGCTGTGCTAGTATTATTTATATATATATGATTAATTATTTACACGATGGATTAGTATTGTTTTGTAAATTATTGTACAAATAGTTCTAAACTTAACAAAGTTCTCATAAGATAGAGTATATACACAAAGAGAATTTGGTAATGTTTCAAAGTATCTACATACAATTTGATTAGTCAGAGGGCAAGATAAAAGAAGATGCTCTGGTGATTCAACATCTAAGCGGCATTCACATGTTGGATCATTGATAGCATTCAGTTTGAATAGGAAACTTAAGAAGGGTCCTTTGCCAGTTAAGAATAAAGTAGTGAATTTATCAGAAGAAATGAAATTTGGGACAGCAATTGGAAAAAATTTCTTGAACAGTTCATTAGATTGAGAAAGATAAAACTTAAATTTTAGATCCAGATATAGTTTGTTTAATTCTTTTTGAAGGGGTTTTTTGAGTGTTCGATCTGTGAGAGAATTTGTCATATTATACTTTGTTTGTAATAATTCAAGATAATCGGACAGTAAAGGGGTTTTCGCTAGTATATGTGTGATGTAAGAAGATGAAGTCCTATAAGCATGAATGCATCTAATAAGAATTTGATATTGTATAGAATTCAACTTGGATCTTTTTGCTGCAGTGATAAAAGGAAACCAAATATTTGATGCATAGCTTATTGTAGAGCGTATCATAGCTTTATATAAGATCAATCTACGCCGAGTATCAATGCCCCAAGTACGTGCACATAATGAGAATAATATATTCTTAAGTTTCGTAGCTTTCATAATTATATTGTCAACATGTGTTCCAAAATTAATCTTATTCCTTTGTCTTTGATTTTTAAAAATAACTCCCAAAATTTTAACAGTTTCTGATGGTTGAATTATTTTTCCATCAAAATTAATGGACAATTTTTCATAGTTATGTAGATAGAGTATACCTGTTTTGCTTGGACTTAGTGAAAGTTTTACCTTTTCACACCATGCTTTGATTTTTACCAAACATTTGGTAATATTATACTGAAGATCATAGATGTTTGAACTCCATACCACAAATGTCACATCGTCCGCGAAAGCAATTACTCTAGCAAAACTTTCGTTAAAAGATAAGTTGAAATCATTAAGTAATATATTCCAAAGAATAGGAGAAATAATACCACCCTGGGGACATCCCTTATTTATCTTTTTTATACACTTTACATTAGTATATTTAAACTCTACACTCCGGTCTTCAAAGTAAGAATTAATTATTTTTATTAGTACCGCTGGAAAATTTGCCTTGTCCAATTGTTGAAGAATTGCCGGATGCCATGCGTTGTCGAAAGCTCCGCTGATGTCCACTGTTACTATTGCCGTATTTTCTGTTTCTCTTTTCAGAAGACTTAATTTAGTTATTTCTTGTAAAGCAGAGATTGTTGATTTTTCTTGTGTAAATCCATGTTGAGCAGGATGCATAACATTATTACTATTAATATGATTTAAAAGTTCAATATGAATTAGTCTTTCAAAAATTTTACCTAAATTAGAAGACAAGCTTATAGGGCGGTAGGCTTTCGGATCTTTATAATTTTCTTTATTAGGTTTTTTTAAAATCATTACTGCTGACTTTCTCCAGGCCTCCGGATAATAATTAAGTCCCATACAAGCATTGAACAATTTTGTTAACACAGGAGATATATGATGAACTGCCGTTTTGATCATCTGATTGCTTATATGATCTATTCCTGGAGCCTTGCCATTTTTAAGTTTTTTAATTATTGAACAGATTTGAATATTATCAAAATAAATGATTTTATCATTAGAAAAAGTATAACTCTTGTCTCTGATTAATTTATGATAGTTTGTGTCAGAAGATTGACAGTCATTCGGAAATAGAGAAGATAAAAGATTTTTCATTTCTGATTCGAGCACATCTTGAGATACATCTAGAATTGGTAAATCAAAAGACCTAGGAGAAATTTTTTGTTTAAAAGTTTTGTAAGTATTACCAAAAGGAGATGTATTTTCAACTTCCTCCAGGAATACCCTCCAGCTTACATTTCTTGTTTTTTCAATAATATTCATATACTTATTTCGTATTTCTTTATACATTTTTTCATCAACTAGCTGTCTATTAGACCGTTTACCCCCGATAATATAGATTTCGAACATATTTAAAATGATTTTTAAAAAGTTCCAGTTCATCCGTCCACCAATTAAATGGATTATTATTTAAATATTTTGGTTTTAATCGTAGAGATGCATATGCAGCTTCAATTAATATGTCAGTTATGAGAGAAACTACACAGTTTATATCGTTTATATTTACTATTTTACCTAATTTCATCATTGCCTCATTTATCCTAGACACATTGATTGCCTGCTCATATTTTTGCCAATTGGCTCTTTTTTCTTGAAAATACCATGTAGAATTATTTTCATGTAATAAACTTTCTGTTTCCAGACTAATGTCGAATGAGATTGCGTGATGGTCTGTGATTTGCGAAAGATTTAACGTTTTCCATCCATTAACAAGTACATGAGCATGACTATTAGTAATAGTAAGGTCTATTATACTTAATCCTCGACATGTTTTGTTTCGATTGTTATGTATGAGCATATTGTGAAAATCAATTATAGGTTGAAGTCTTCTACCGTTTTGATTAATAATATTATCAAACCACATCTGACTTCGAGCGTTAAAATCTCCAGCTAAAATCAATGGATTTGTGTTACAATTTTTAATTAATTTATCAAGGAATTGAACATGACAGGTTTCCATTTTATTAGGGTGTATATAAATATTTGAAAGAATAATTTGCCGTTTAGTAGTTTGTACTGATATAGTGGTTGCAAATGAATTTGAAAACTCTTTAATTAATTTACATGATAAGAAAGGGTTTGTAACGATTGTTGCGGTATATATTGGAACTCCCGGTAAATTTGCATAATATATTTTTGAACGCATATTAAAGATTACTTCATTATTTATACTATATGGTTCTTGAACTAAAATCATATCATATTTTTCTTTAGAAATAAATTCCCTTATTTCATTATTAACCAAATTGCTTTTCCGCGTGTTTTGTTGTAGAATTTTTAATTTGAACATTGACCAAATAAAAAAAAAAAAACAAGAATAAGTCTATTCTAATCCAAAGTAACAATATCATGATCTAAATCTGCATAACATGTTCTTTGTATCTCATATTTCATTTGTTGAAGGAACACAGGACATAATTTGTCATTAGAACGATGATTATTGCTATTCCTATATTTAGGATGTGTAGAGCAATTTATGCACTTGGGCAAGGATTGACAGTTAACATGTTGGTCATTGTCTCCGCAATTTTTACATTTTATGATGTTACATGAATTTTTACTATGACCATAACTAAAACAGTTTTGACATTGACGTACAAGCACCTTATCCTTCATATATGTAACCTGTATGTCTGTATATATACGTTGTAATTTCTTCATAATTTGGTATGTAGCCGGGGAAATGCGGAGAACAACATCCTGTACATCAGTATTTGATCTCATAGCGAACAGAACCTTTATCTTCTTCTCTCGACCTTCTAACTCTGGGTTCATATTGCATAAAATCGAAGGCAATTCCTTAATATCTGTAGATTTAGTAATTGACTTAAGAACAATTGTAGGATCTAGTGGTTTTGGTGCATAAATTAATGCTTTTTGATTTACCTCATCAATCTTTTTAAACTCTTCAATCAATTTATTGATAAATTCGGAATATCCCCCTCAAAAATAATAATATAAAATTATTTTATTCATTATATTTTTCTTTTACTCTTCATTATATATATGGATTTATTTAATTTCCAACAAAAACAAAAATGTAGTACCGTAGTTACACTGGTTGAAGGGCTGTTACACCCGAAAGCTTGTATTGTCGTCATAAAAAGAAATTATTCCCTCAGCGAATTGTCTTTTATTTATAAATTCTTTATTATTTACATTTTCAATCTTTGTTTTTATTACGGAAACTCGCCAGGGAATCCTGAATAAAACTATAAATGACCCTAATATAAGGTTGAAATCTCGCCAAACCTTCTTTACCTGGTGTAATACTATTAAGTGAATATAGACTTTTTTTTTTTTTTTTTAGAATTTTATGAAAATTTGATAAAATTGTTTTGCTTGAGTGATCTTTTAATTAAACGTTACTGATGGCTGGCTTGCACCATCTATCGGAATAAATATAGTTTATCAATTTAGTATCACTACAGAATATTAGTCAAAAATCTTTATAAAAAGAAAAAACGCGTTTATACTATTAGCTTTCGTCAGCATGGTGTAGGCTGTACCTCAAGGACCAAACAATGATCAAAGAGGCTTCCCGATATATCAAGAAAAAACCAAAAGTGTTTAAGTGCGCTAAAATACGTATGTAATAAAAAGGGGAAGAATATCTGATTTTTCATGTAATTTTTATTTATTTATTCAGTGCCATATATCATTATTTTTTAATATTAAGATTAGAACTTTTTAAATATGTATATGCATACTAGAAAAGGAAAATAAATAGATCAAGAAATGTTTCGAAAAGATGAATCACATGATGAATAAGAAAAAAAAAAAATCCGTCTTCCTCTGATGGTGTGCCACAGAAACAATAGAAAAATATAATTGTCATCATTTTTAATAGGCGACCTCTCGTTTGTTTCATTTTAAATTGAAATTTTCTTCTTGTTCCTTCCTTTAAATGTTACTTTATTCTTCTTTTTTTTTTGTGTACAGCTTAATACGTTTCAAGAAAAACTATAGAGTTAAATTGTACATTTCATAACCCAATTTAAATATATTTTGAACTGACATTTTTTAAATTTAAAATATATTTTAAAAATACATTTGACTAAAACTTTGAGGTATAATCTCGACCTATATTTCCATTAATAAATACAATAGCTTTTTGTTCTCTCTTTAAAATTTGTAAAAATATTTCTAAAATACTTCCCTTATCCAAGAACTAATAGGATAATTTTACGTGAGTATATATTTAAGATTATCATTTAAAAAATAAAGTAACTAGTTATAATTTTGTAAATAATTTTCAAAAATGAATACTCTATTTAGCGGTGAAAATAGAGAAATGAATCAGTATGACGTCATTTGTTCGATACATGACGTCATCAATCGATGTGTGTTTTTCCAAGTTGGCCATTTATTTATAGAATTGGCGACTGCCAGTTTAGTTCTAGAGCGTTGCCCATTTCCGAGCAATCGGAAATGATCGTCTGTATTTATAGAAAAGAACGCCATCTTTCTTTTTACCCTCCATTATTTATTCAGTTAGCGACTTCGTGTTTTTGTTTTGCTCAGTACACAAATTAGTTTCTAAATATAGGCAGGTAAAACTTTATTTAATTCATGAAGTATTTGTCTTAAAAATACGTGCTAGCGCTTTATAACTACCTGGTTACCTGGTTCTCTTTAGAAATTTATTCTAGACTGTATTTCAGCTCGGGTAGTTGACACTATTCACCCCAGAAACTCGGGTATTTCTCGTTATCTCTTTCTTTCTTTTTTTTTTTTTTGTAACATTAAATATATTGTTTTTTTTTTAGGTTAATATTATATATACACCATTTTCATTGTGAGCAATGTATATATTTTTATTTTACTAACACCCTCATAACTCTGTTTAAAAGCTCAATATTTATATTTTAATGGGTCTTTATTGTGTCTATAATATGTGTATTACAGCCCTAAAATTATATGTAACACTCTGAAATGGTTAATTAAAAAAAATGGACGATAATATAAAATTTTCCTTTTGATCGTTTTATTAATTTAAAAAGTTTCATATCGATCAGAAAATTTGAAATATATATATATAGATGAAGAATTCTTCCTGATTTGAAATTAAACGAAAAAACATGGTGAAGGAAGACGAGTTTCTTTTATTGATGCATAGGTGCAAGCTTTCGGGTAAAAACCCTTCAACAGGCGAGAAATGAAGCGCGACTTATAAGGACTATGGTACAAATGGTAGGAAGGAATTAATATATATATAAAGAAAGTTTTAAAACTATTTATATATGTTAATATTAATAGAAGACCGATTTTTGAGAAAAGTAAATATTAAATCTGCAGTAAGACTGCATACTGCAGATTTAATATTTACTTTTCTAAAAAATCGGTCTTCTATTAATATTAACATATATAAATAGTTTTAAAACTTTCTTTTTTATATATATTTATTCCTTCCTACCATTTGTACCATAGTCCTTATAAGTCGCGCTTCATTTTTCGCCTGTTGAAGGGTTTTTACCCGAAAGCTTGCACCTATGCATCAATAAAAGAAACTCGTCTTCCTTCACCATGTTTTTTCGTTTAAATATATATATATATATATATAAAGAAGCGTATACTAGATAAAAATTAAATAAAAATGGAGTCACACTCGGGTATAATAATAAATTCTAGAAAGCTATTTAATAAGCAAAAGATGGTGAGAGCTGAAGGAAGTCTGGAGAAGGGAACTTGAGCTTGGCAACGCTTCTAAGAAGAGAATGAATGAACCAGTGTTGCCGAGTGTTTCAATGGCACCGCTGTAATTATTTACTCTATGAGTGGTCTGGAGGAAACTACCGTCTCTACTACAGAGCGTAACCAAGAATCGAATACTCTGTGACACAAAACTCTATGAATATTTTCGAACTCTGTTACTTAATATGAATATAGTATAAAGTTTCGAAGATGGAATAAAAGCTAACAGCGACAAGATACTTTGTTAAAGCGATATAATCTTGGTGAGCTTTCGGACTATGACCTCCTTCAACAGACTATTACGCGAATACAATAAACTAGAGATTATATATATATACATTCTGAATATAGAGTAATCCATACTTAAATCATTAGATAATAAAAAGGCATATATTGGATTGAATAAAATATTTATTTGCCAATATTTCGGTTGGCTGAACGCCAACCTTTATCAAGGCATTACATTTTTTGTATAAACAAACTCAGCACCGCATAGTGTTATAATATCACTGTTGAAATAATTTAAAAAATACAAAGTAGGTGGGGGGAAAAATTTGTGCACGAAAAAATTATTATAAAAGTTACAATCAGAATAATTTTTCCCCCCACCTACTTTGTATTTTTAAAAAATATTTCAACTGTGATATTATAACACTATGCGGCGCTGAGTTTGTTTATACAAAAATGTAATGCCTTGATAAAGGTTGGCGTTCAGCCAACCGAAATATTGGCAAATAAATATTTTATTCAATCCAATATATGCCTTTTTATTATCTAATATATATATACATTTAGATATTGACATAAATAGAGAACGGTGAAACTTTAAGTGTTGTTTTATAATCATACGCCGCAGTCCTTTATAATAAATAGAAATACACATATATAGATGGGAATTTTTCCTGGAGGATAATGATCTATAAAAATAAACGTCGCCTTTCCTGTAAAAATAGATGTCAAAACTGGACGTCATCTATTGTCCGTCGCCGCAAACTAGGACTGACGAGGGCCATAGCCCAAATCGTGGTCTCCAGGTGGGTGCTCTGAATTTTCTAACGCTGGTGTTGTGGCTTTGTCACCGGCCAATAGATTATGCATAGTTTAATCCTTTATTCTGATGGGAGAGGTGTCCTTCATTTTTATGGAAAAATACTAGCGCTTTCCGCAAAACGCCTTATAACGGGTGGGAAATAAATACAAAACTGATGGATCGGCAAAACCGTTCTTAAACAGAAAACCTAGAAGAACCCTGTGAAGAGACTACTAGGGTCTCCCACATCAATGAAGACTATTTATCGCCGATCAATATTCCATCACACATTTGACAATCTGTAGAATTCTGAAGGGAGATTTGAACCTAATAATTAATTAATAAAATATAGGTGTTTAAATCTCTAATTAAAAATGTATGCTCTCTCTCTCCCTCTCTCTACACGCTTGTTCGGCGGTACATATACTAAAATTGGAACGATACAGAGAAGATTAGCATGGCCCCTGCGCAAGGATGACACGCAAAATCGTGAAGCGTTCTCTCTCTCTCTCTCTCGGCCGTGCGGCCACGCGGCGCGCGAGCTCCGCGTTTTCTAGAGATTGAGATGGAGGCGATGGAGATCTCCAATGTATTTTCGATACTGGCGGAGAGCCAGGATGATGACAAGTTTGATGGTGGCACTCCCACCCAGAAAAGACCTACCAATGCCGAGAAATCGGCGGAAGAAGTTTTTAAGCCTGATTCGAAGAATACATTTTCAATCAAGCAAACAACCGGCGACTATGTAAATCAGGCCGCCGGGAAAAAACAAGCCGATGCAAATTGGGCGGAAAGAGTGGAAGCTTCGGAGAAGCAATCTGCTTTGGAATCAGATTGGAAGATTCCTAAATCCAACAAAAGAAAAGGCCGGGATTCTCCGACCCAGCAAGCAAAAGTGGCAAAGGCTGAAGCCATCGTAGCCGGACCATCACTACAACCGAGGCGGGAAGTAAGGGATGCTGTCACGCATATAAGAGCTAGCAGACAGCAGCAAGATTTAGCCAAAGCGAGGTCGGCAGCGGCTACATTCGATCATTGCTGCTTCATTGAATGGATCCCGGACTTCCACCAAGTCCAATACATGAAAGCGCTGGAGCAGATGCTGGGGAAATCTTCAGTTCACCAGCTCATGAAGATGTCCGGCCATGTCCTGGTGACACTTCCCAGTGCTGAGAAGGCCGAACGCCTAATCGAGGAGGGCCTCACCATCGGCAGCACTCTCCTGAGAGCCTTCCCTTACAGGAAAAGGGCCGAGAAGATCATCATAGGCAACCTTCCTATCGCCGTAAAGGATGACGACATCGTTGCGACACTAAGGCCTTACTGCAAAGTGGCCTCGATGGCCTACGAAATAGTAACCTGCGAAGGTTACTCCTGGACCACGGGCAGTAGGGAGGCCTTCATCTTCATGAACGAAGGCCTTAAGATCCACCAGCTCCCGGTGAAACTGGATATCAAGTCAAGGGGTGAAACGACGCCAGCCTACATCTCCTACGGCGTCAAATGCAGCAAGTGTCATCGCCAAGGACATCGGCGTGCCAGCTGTCCCAGGAGAGACTTGGAAGAGCGCTCTACTCGACAACCTACCTCCCAGCATGGATCTCTTCCTCCTTCCACCCAGACATCGCCCTCGTCCCAACCTGCTGCAACTACACCGGCTGCAATTGGCCACAATGGTCCTGAGAAGGCCCCGGCCAAAAACGTTCATATTCTCATGAAACCTCCTCCGGCCAACAAAACCAGCGGTACCAAAGCTCTACCAGCGGCGGCAGAAGTGGCCACATCAAGCAAAGAGAGACCGCCCAACATTGCCGCTCCTATCTTGACCATTGCCCCTGGATCCCGGATTCCGTTGAAAACCAATCCCCTTAGTAAGGAGGATGAATCATCAACTGACAAAAGATCTACAGCCCTCCGACAACTTGAAGAGGTACTTAAACAGCTCCCAGACACCGTGTTCGAGAATACCGAAGCAGCGGGTATGGAGAAAGAAAAGATCGTGCAGGCAATCATTTCCGAACGCAATTTGAAAAAGTTTTTGCCTGACCAGAAACCTGAACAGCTGGACAGCCTGATCAACCTCATCGGGACATTCGTCGACCGTGTAGAGGACAAAGCCTGCCACCTCTACAAGCGACTCACCCATCTCCGGTCAGTTGCCACCAAAAGTAGGACCACGCAATGAGCTTCCGCATTGCGTCCCTTAATGTGCGCGGCATTGCCGTTCGCGCCAGGAGTGTGGAGATGTGCTGCTTCTTTAGGCAGCATGCAGTTGATGTCGCGTTTGTCCAAGAAACGAACGTGCTGGCTCTAAACAACATCCGGGACCTGTGCCTTGGCTACAGCGCCGTCTTCGCGCCATCATCGACACCCAGGGGCTCCGGCCTCGCCGTCGTCGCAGCGCCGGGAGTCACCGTCCTCTGGCATCGCGTTCTGTGGCCAGGCAAGATTGCCATCGCCAGCGTCAAGATCCGGGGTCTCGAGACCCGCGTCATCAACTGCCACCTCTCCCACACTCCCGAAGAACGGCATCTCCAACTGCAGATCATCGCAGAGGAAGCCATCAGAGAAGATGCGTGGGTCCTCGGCGACATCAACATCTCCGAGGAGTCTTCGAGCGACATCGGGTCTGGAGCCGTGGAAGCTTTCGCGGAACTCCTGGACCGGACCGCCCTCGTCGACATCGCCGCCATCTTCGATGCCGCGCACCTGCCTACCAGGGTCGCCAGTTACGGAAGCCGGGTTGACGCCGCCCGTCTGGATCGAGTCCTTATACCATCGAGACTCTCTGGGCGCGTCACCCGTTACTGGACCCTCAATTACCGCAACTCGGACCACCGTGCCATCCTTCTCCAAGTGGGGGATCCCCCTTCACCGTCTGCGCCATCCATCTCCGCGCTACTGCGATCAGCCCCAGTCATCGAGAGGATTGAGGCGCTTCTTAGTGAAGCTTCGCAGGAAATCGAAGGCAACCCTACTGGAGATCTATGGGGAAAATGGGGAAAATTGAAGCGGGAACTCGTTGAAGACATCAAGTGCCTCTACGTTCCCCGCGTTGAAGATGAGGACTACGTCACCAGGGCAAGTCGGTTTCTTCGCTCCAGGCTCGAGGCTGAGACCGTGGAGGCGGACTACCCTTCACTGCCTGAACTTGGGCGTGCCCTGCGTGTCCGACAACATCGCGCGGAACTGACGACCGTCTTCGACGCCCAGGGGAACCTCTTCGAGGGAATGAGCCTGAGGCGCTACGTCTTCAACTCCTTCAGAGAGCGCTTCAACGGCTCTACCTGCAGCCCGGAGGACATCGCTGGGTTCTTGGAGGGAGCTACTGAATGCATCACTTTGGAGGACAGTGACCCGCTTCATCGAGCAGATATCTCCTTGAATGAGGTGGAAGTTGCCATCAGCCGTCTGCCTCAAGGGAAAGCGGCTGGTTGGGATGGCATACCCTGCGAGCTTGTCAAGGGCTTCGAGGACTTCTTCGGTGGAGTCATACATCAAGTCCTCGCCGAATCCAAGCTTCGCGGGACTCTTCCAGAATCATCGAGGAGGAATATCATCTGCCTCGTCCCCAAAGCGCACGGTGGTCCGGGCCTAAGCGGTTACCGGCCCATTTCACTTCCGACGGCGGACTACAGAATCGTCAGCGGCGTTCTTCTGGGTCGTCTACGTCGCCACCTTCCAGCTATCGTGCCGGATTGCCAGACCTACGCCGTTCCGGGAAGATGTCCCTCCTGGAACATCGCGTGCGTGTCTGACGAGGTGGCCCTGGCCTTCAAGAACAAGACGCCGCTGGCAGTCATCTCCACCGACCTGCAGTCCGCCTTTGACAACGTGGACCGAGAGTTCCTGGCCTCCCAGCTACGCACCATCGGCCTGCCTCCGCCCTTCATGGAATGGCTCCACCTGCTCTACGCGGAGGCCGACGCTACCATCAAGGTGAATGGAAATTTCACCCGCCCATTCAAAATGCGCAGAGGGCTTCGGCAGGGTTGTGCCTGCAGCGCAGCCCTTTTCTCCATCTTTACGGGTCCCCTCCTGCGCCACTTGGAGAGAATTCTCGGAAGAGGGAACGTCCTGGCGTACGCCGATGACATTCTCCTGCTGATCCGCGAGGATTGGCAGTTTGAGAGAGTCAAGACCATCTTTGACGAATTCCGGCGTGCGTCGGGAGTCAGCGTCAACTTCCCGAAAAGTAAAGGACTGTGGTGCGGCGCCTGGAGGGACCGTGCCGACTCTCCGCTGGGCATCTCGTGGTCCGCATCCTCCATCACGGTGCTGGGTTGCGAAATAACATCAGGCCATGGAACCTCCGTCCAGGAAAATCACCTGCTGGGCATCTTGGAGAGGGCGATCTCCAGATGGTCCCCATTTGTCCGCGGCTTCTCCCTGGTGGGGCGGGCGAGAGCGGCCAACTCGCTAGTACTGGCGGCGGTGCTCCACCATCTGCATGGCTACCTGCCCGGTGATGCCACTATCGCCAAACTGCAGGCCAGGCTGACGCGGTTCGTCTGGGGATCCTGCCATCGCGCCGCCTGGCTCCCGGGAGGTCTACTGGCACGTCCTGTGTCCGTCGGTGGTGTAGGACTGCTCGACATCAGGACCCAACTCCAGCTCGCCTGCTTCAAGGGGGTCCAGGCTGCATCCGGAAATGGAGGCAAGAACGCCTACTCTTGGCTGGTGGAGTCTGGAGCCTGGATGACCCCCTTGTCCTCGGGTTCCTGGTTGCTGCCTCGCCGCCGCCGGCTGCTGGTTCTATGGGAGCAGGCCTCCTCCATCCTGGGCCTGAACCATCGGGTGGTGCCTGCTCCCACTCTACTGAACCTGCCCCTCGTCGGTGCCTGCAGGTTCCTGGCGACGCCATCGCTTCGGGCTCCCTCTAGATGGAGAGGAGTTCGCGTCCGCGACCTGGCGGGCCCTGCTCCGCCGCCCGTCGCCAGGCTTACAAGAAGCGCCTGCGATGATGCAGCTGCTCTTGGGGCATTTTGCCAACGCCTGGTGGCGGACAACGCGACGAGCGTCTACAGGGAGCGGACCTTGGAGGAAGCCGTGGTGCTGCGCGGGACGGCTACGCCGTTCCTGCGCATTAGCACACGCACTGCGCGTCGAATGTTGGAGCGTCCCCGCCTGGCTGCCCTTCCCATCTCACGGTTTCTCCGGCGCTGGGCGCCTGTCGTCGGCGTGCCATCCGCCAGTACGCCATGCTCATCCCTCCGCCGCTGCTCCTTCGGGGGCCATGCGGCGGACATCGCTCTGCGGCTGGCCCTGCACGCCCTGCCTCATCCGGGGCATCCGGCGTCTAGCCAGCCTGTCTGCATCGCCTGCGGCTCCAGCGACCTGTCGCTGGCCCACCGCTACTGGTCCTGCAGCGCCGTCCGTCCTCTCATTCGAGAGGCCTTCTCCATCATCGGGCGGCCGCCGGACCTGCAGTCCTGGATCTTCGCGGTGGGCCTCGAGGACCACGCCATCACCATCTCCTCGGCGGCAAAGCACGCGATCTACGTCTTCTTCGTAGATCGCGAAATGCGTGGTGTCGCTGGAGACCCGCTGGCGATCTTCCATCACACTCTGCAGCGGTGGCAGAGGCGCCATGTACATAGTTGTATTTTTTAATCATTTTTAAAATCATTTTTTTTTTTTTTACTATAACCATCATCCTCATTGTAAATTTCTCATTTTCTCATAATTAGTGCGGACTGTGCACTTTATATGTATTGACAAGATGTCAATAAAAATATGTCAATTGTCAATTGTCTCTCTCTCTCTCTCTCTCTCTCTCTCTCTCTCTAAAAATGAGAAATTAATATTTCTCCATTTAACAATTCGATCTATACGAGTCCAAATAAAAGCGGCAGGGGGCAATGATCATACATTGATGGAAGAGGTAAAATATTTAGTGAAAAACTTGATAATCAGTTTTCACATTAAATTAAGTTTGAAATTCTTGATGATCGTCCCCTGCCGCTTTTATTTTTACTCATATAACACTTTTTTAAAGAAAACTATTTTTGTTAATTATTATTTATTTATTTTAGAGTCATATTAGTTTTCTAAAGTTACAAATTTATCATAGAAAATTTATTTTTTAATTTACAAAACAACAAGAGAGTTAAAATTTATACAAAATCGAATAAAAATATTTAAATATGTGTACATAAATATTAAACCCATTATTTTGAAATAAAAACATACACACACTATTAAATTTTAGAATATTTAAATATATATATATTCTATAGTCTATTCCAGACACGGCCACTTCGTACACTTGCGTTGTTAGCATGATTGAGTGAGTGTAAACAATTTTAGATTTCTACGTTAACTACGTTAAATATATATAAGAATTTATCATAAAATTTGAAAATAAATATAGAAATTAGTCCATTCCCAGAAGTCTGCAATTTTGTCAACTTTCATTGTCATTAGGTTTAAACAAGTGTTGCTGCGGTCAGTGCCTCGCTTTCTTCGGCACTTCAATGACCAGCGTTGAGTTGGAACTTGGGGTGAAGGAGTCCTTCGCCCTGAAGGACCAGAACTAGTATCGCCGCGGGATCAAAGAATTGACAGAAAGATGGCATAAGACCGTGAAAAACGATGGCCTATACTTTTAATGCGAGCCTAGTTTGTTAGAAAGTTTTGTATTATGGAATAAAGTGAACAAAATACTGCAAACCTTCGGCTTACCTTCCTCTATATAGGATGACTACACCGAATACATACGTGATAATTGAGTTTTAAAATTTCATTGGTATTGTATTTACCGAGGTATGAAAAGGGAATGGTTACTGTCAAAATATCATATCTTCACTGCACCAGACAAGACAACAACGCATTATTCACATTAGGTTGATATGCTTCAGGAAGCCTGTTGCTGATTACGTTTAAATAATTCACAAAATATTGCTGATGAAAAACAGAAGATTTAATTAATTCTGTCAAAGAGGAGTGTGGTCGCTAACTGACGTCTTATATTTTTCATTTATAAAAATTATATCATTTGAAAGATTTTGAAAAAATTAAATAGAGACTTCAAACAAATTTAAGGCTTCTATTCAAATTATCTCGAATTTCTCTGTAGCACGTTTTCTGCAATCTTTATATGTATTACAACTTGTAGGATGGAGATTTCTCTGTGAACTCTTCGGAGGTTTCTTAGTGGATTTCACCGATTGGCGTGTCTATGAGTAGAGGACGATCCCAGACACTACGATACCATCAAAAGACTAGCTAGAGAAAGCTAAGAAGACAAAAAACTTCCACCCAACAACTTAGATATATCTTTACTATCTCCCGTGTCACAGACCAACAATCCTTTACTGGCAACCAGATCTTACATCACCCACAGTTATCCACAGGACAAAGTTGGAAAAACGTCATTGAGCCAACCTGGTGTCAGGAAATTTGACAAAAGTCTTTCACACCAATGAAACATTTCTTATGTGGGTGGGAGACCGTTATTCTCATTGACAACTAATTTGTTAATTGCCAATTATGATTAAGGCTCTTGGACTGTCAATTAACATTCTTCAAACCTACTCGCTGGAAAATAATTGGCCAAAATGGCTCTTTAGCTAATTAATCTAATCAGTGAAAAAAATAGAAATAGGATGTGGATGTTAAACGGGAAACTAGCCATCGTGGTAGGTTAGCCTACAAAATGGCTAAAACGAAATAAAATGTTTAAATGAATAGGTCATCCCTCTCTCGTCAAAATAGACGCTGAAACTATGCGCCATCTATTGACCGTCTCTGCAATCTATTTGCCAGCTTTGACAAATCCTGAAAATGTCATTAAATCAAAGCACGTCCATGACTGACGAGGGCCATAGCCTGAATTCAAGGCGAAGGTTCAAAACTGGCGCTGTGGCACTACTGTCCCGAGTTTACAGGGGGTATAATGTCTATTTTGACGGGAGAGCTATCTTTTCTTTTTTTATAGATCAATATCCTCCCGCCAACATTCCCACCTAAAATAAATTTGTTGCGCTACACAGTAAAAAAATATATATATAAAGGTAAAAAACACTCGATACAAATTACATAAAAACAATACATATATTTTATTCCAGCGGACTGATGTCCCCAGTGTAAGAGTGGTGGGGCAGCACCAAGCACAGAGAAAGCCTCAATCGTCTCCCAAACATATTACTCAGAAAAAGTCCCTCGCATGATCTTTGAACATAATATCATGTACAAACACGGCTGCTTTTTTGGCTCAATCAGAATTGCATAGTAGATCGATTCGCTTAATAGATAAAAAAAAAACACTTTACTAGCTAACTGAGAGGTTGTAAAATGTAGCCGACATGTGCTAGACATGGTAGACATCGTGCATTTGAACGTGAGAAACCGGCATGTATTGCGCCATTGTTGCTTAGAAAAAGAGGGAAGACAAATGTCGGATGGCAGAACTATTTACTTGGGTAAAAACAATCCTATCTTATTTTCTTGAAAAAGTCGGATTCCTTCTAGCGTTATATTCTTAGAGTTATATTGTGGCTATAGAAGCACAGGCTCCAAACATTTATAGAGCGGCGCTTCGAGAGCGTTCCAGTTCTAGCAGGAAAAAGAACGCGTTAAAATGGATTAAACCAATATTAGAGAAATATATATACGAGGGGTAATCCAAAATAACTGAATTTTTAATATTTATATGTATATTATTTTCCTTCAAAGTGTACTATCCATTAGCATTAATGCATTTGTACAAGCGTTTATAGCGATGCTGAAAACACTTTTAAAACCGATTTTTGATTCCTGCCGTCGTGACATGGCAGTTTTAAGTCGTCGACAAAACTATTTCAAGTCCCTTGTCATCCTGACGAACAGAAAAAATGAAGTTCGCAGTAGGTAAATCTAGCGAATAAGGCGCGTAGATCAATTATTCAGGCTTGAACACAATTCCTTTGAGGTTAGAGGTTTGGGCACATACATCGCTGCCACTCGCAATGCCAAACCAATGCGCTGATGGTACTCTAGGACAGTATTCAAATTGTTCTTATTGCCCGCGTCGATCTTCAGTAATGGGATTACAAATTTGCTGCCCTCGCCTTGAGGGTTTGATAGGAAGGCTGGGATAGAGCTGATCATTTCTCCATCTCTAAAACGAGAGAACCATTCTATACTTGAGTTTCACTAAGGGCATGTTCTTTATTAGCTGTTTGCATAACCACAACAACGGCGTTGTTGCCGAGTAAAGACGAGTAAAGAAGTGAGTATCAGCCATTTTTTCCATGTCCCGAGATCCTTAAAGACACGCATATATAAAGAACATTGTCGTTGTTGGGTGATACCATTAACAGTCTGATTCGGAAGAGGTCCTTCAACATCTCCCTAGCGACACAACCTCGCTCTACAAGTACATGAGACGTAGGATATTTATTAAATTTTGGGTTTCTTCTCGTATATAAATCAAATTATAGTTATGCGGAGCGAAGAGTTAACTTAGGAATGCCTATCTTAATTTCAAAATGGAGACTCATCAAAACATTCAAAAATTCTATGATTCGACGTTTCGGAGATCCACTGTTGCCCCTTTTCAACAAGTTTGTCTTTCGCTTAAACTACCACATTGAAAAGGGCGACAGTAGGTCGTCGAAATATCGAATAATAAACTCCTTGAGAGCTGATGAGTCCAAATCTTGATCATAATCCAACCTACAATAATGGTATCCTTTATCTTAATTCCAATTTGTATCATGGCAATCCTAATTCCGGACCAATTGAGGATCAACATTAGAGTTAAGGAAAGGATAACCAAAATTTAACTCTCGCAAGTTACGTAAAAAAAAAAGCCGAATCTATATCCATTGCTCAATGGAATTTCTTGATTACGGGGAACACACATATATATTTTAAAATAAAATTTATATATCCATCAGTGTTCTCAGACTTTCACAACAATCGGAATATGATCAGAGAGGAAATCATACAGTCTATATAGAAGTCATCATGGTACATAGAAGTAATGGTGAAGGAAAGCTATCAGAGATATTTAGAAAGTGACGAGGTCACTCTATCCTTAGAGTTTCTGATGGATGAAATCACAGATCAGGTATCCCTGTGAAATTATGGAACTCTCCGAGGTTTTAAGTCGAACATTTAACTCACCACAGATTATTCAAGGAATGAAAGGAAGAAAAAATTGCAACGAGTTTCTTTATTTATATTAAGAATATAAATTATATATATTATAAATTATATATAATTATATTAAAAATTAAATAAAGAAACTCGTTGCAATTTTTTCTTCCTTTCATTCCTTGAATATCTAATTGCAATTATTTAGGATTTTACTGTGTATTATCTAAATGGAACTGTCACAGATTATTAAATACGATATCCATCTTGAATCCGGTGTTCAATATATTGGAATAGTTGGGTAGATTTTGTGATCTATTCTGTAGCAAAATATTAGCGTCATCCGTTCGACATCAACCTTTTGTAGAAAGAGTTTGAATGTTTTGTTGATCACACAAATAGAGCAATCCATAATAAATCTTTCTATATTTGGCTAACCACTTCGAAGATTCTAAGCCATGTATCTATGCACTATATTTTCCCTGATCTTTTTCCCTACATTCTAAAAATAGGAAGAATAATAGCGATAATGTGATGCTATTGACACTGAACTAATTATTATATTGGTAAAACTTTAATAAGGCTTAGGTCTGGCTATGGTCTTAGATCCGTTTATAGAGCGGGCAGTCGGCTGATGTATGTAATAAAGGCATATGTTAGGTCAAAAGCTAATTTATTTACTAATATATGCCTTTTTTATTATACTTTGTTGAGTCCGCGACAATAATTTTCCCCGAATACCTTTCGTATTCTGAAGACCAAGGGATTCGAATACATCAAAATCTCTCAGATTAAAATTACTGTTTATTGAGTGATCACAACACGTTTCAAGAAGAAAATATCTTCTAAGTTCCTAGGTAGCCTTAAAGTGGGAGAAGAGAAATTATTGTGTAGAAAAACCATTTATATTTCAACACATATCATTTCAGGCAATTCTCCGTG
The DNA here is from genome assembly GCA_030710605.1 of Cordylochernes scorpioides. Taxonomy (NCBI): domain Eukaryota; kingdom Metazoa; phylum Arthropoda; class Arachnida; order Pseudoscorpiones; family Chernetidae; genus Cordylochernes; species Cordylochernes scorpioides. Next base: position 57,721,644 of record CP092869.1, read on the forward strand.
AGCTTTTCCAGATTCTTTAAAATTTGCATTCATCTGTCTGTTTTCCTCTATATTTACATATATAATTATTTTATGCATTTTTTCTTATATAATGACTTCATTGGGAGGAGGAAATTGACCACTTTACCATTAACTACCTCATAATTAAGACTATTTGAAATAAATGTATTTTCCTTTAGCTTTCCTCTTAGCAACCAGACTTGTTGCCTTATATCGTTTGCTGTAATCCTTGTTTTATGTATATTTTACTGCCTCTGGGTCTAATTTGGGAATAATTTCACTCTATAATCATGTGCTACATCCAAAACGGACGAGATGATTCCTTTCGAAGGTCCATGACATCTAGCCATATTTGTCTTTTCCTTTATTATATTTGTAATCGTTTGTTTTTTATACATTCCTGGAAGCATCAGCCAGAATGTCTGCGCATGCTCTCTCAACGTCGTTCTTCTTCTCTCAGTGTGTGTCGATTCTCTTCCCAAAATCTTTTATCTCCGCCGACAATCGAATAATCAGCATCAACCAATTCTTTCACTGAGGTCTCCATGGATTCCCCAGTGGATCGTCCCGGATGGAGAGATGCCTCCGAACAATAACTCTCATGTAATACCTAGCTGATAGTTTCGATAGGAAAGGTAAACATCCATATACGCATCGAAGAACTAACATAGAATTCCAGAACTATTTAAATCATATTCTCCTTTAGATAGCTTGATTGTTTCGAACATGTGTATACTGGCACAATCAATCCACCATATCTTACCATCAACCACCACATCACTCAGGTCAACCAGTGGTTTGGAGGTTTATATACCTTTCTGCCCACCCATATACATTTGTCAAATAAATAAAATTATTTTATGACTCCTGTAATCAAGTTAAAATATCGCTCACATATTTTAAACGGACCCTGCCATAAGCGGACACCTGTTACATACCGCTAATGCCAAATCTAGTACATTGATATCCTAGATCAGCCTTTTCTGAGTCTTTAACTCACTCGTCTAAGATGTTCGCCTTGGTTCACGAGATAATTCTACGCCACAAAACATCCTTTGAATGTTCTCAATACAGGTTTGTTCCATTCAAAGTTTTCAAGTTTTTATATTGTACAATTGGAATTTAGATGAACACCTAATAATCTTGAGAGATTTATGGTGTCTGGTTTTCTAACCCACGTGTGGGTTGTGTTTGGACACACACAACTTTAATTTTCCTAATATTATAATAATTTTTACAAAAATTAAAATAGACTCGTGTCTCTCCCATCTGAGTCTTGTACAAGTACCACATCGCTAGTAATATCAAGTAACCAAACGAGGCTCTTGGTAAAAATGCTAAATCGAATTGCTTTCGACGTTATAGAGGCAATGGTAAATTTTGTCTTTAGTAGATTCTAGCATAAAAGATGTACTTACTACTAGGGTTCAAATTGTCGGCTGCAATAATATGCATCAAAAATAAATGTGAAAAATGTGGTATTAAGGTATCTAATGTAGGTCATCTAACTTACTTGGCTGAAGGGTTACTGTGCAGCTGACACTCTCGGCGCCATTCAACAAGTGGAAGGCGGAGTAGAACTTTCACCCATTGCGAGGATACTTAACTTTCCATTCTACATTTCAATACAAACATAACCAGCTTATAATGCTGTCAAGAAAACAGCCGAGTCTTCTGAACTCCCATGCTTTTCCTCTCTTCTATGCGCACGTAAGGGCGATAGAAAAGAAATGAACCGCGCATGCGTCCCCAATGGCGTTGGAGATCATACGAGATCCAATGAACGCGTGAATAAAACGGACACCATATAGATAAGCCTATCAGTCACAGGGTTAGAAAGTTAAGATGAGGTTTAAATTAACCCTAAATCGGTTAACTTGAATAAAATAGGGGGAAAATTGACCAAATAAATAGAATCGTGATTTAATTGAAAATCTCCTTATATTTCTATCCTCTGCTTCAATTAATGTGATCAACTCTTGTAACCTCTGGTAAAATTGAGTGAGATGGGGACGTACCAGGCTGGTGTTGTGGCAAATCTAATCATTGTGGTAGAATACATATGGTGGGAGGTCTGCACAATTTCTGCTTCACTTCCAGGCTAAAGTGTTTAATTTTCAGGTAGTTGGAGATAGAATTATAGTTTTCCTTCTTCCCAAAAAAATCTATCGAAAGAGGATTTATAAATGCTAAACGGATAATCAAAAATATTTTAGGGCCTGGCTCATCACTGGAGAACCCGCCGGCTTAATCTACCAGTTAAATACAACTATTGTATTGCTCACTATATCTACATATGCCCTGGCTTCGTCCGGTTGTGCAGAAAAAAAAAAAACCCGCAATATTCAAATTAACCTGTTATACAGTCTGTAGGACTTATTTGTATATCACGAGGCAGAAACTACTATTTCCATCCCTTACTCTATATCGTTGAGGGAAAGTTTGTCTCGGCTAGGTCAAACATTGTGTAAGCGAAATCAGCACAATATTCAAATCAGCCTCTTAAATAGTTAATTTTCATATCCCAGGCTTGAAAGTATGAGAACGAATCCTTTTGACCTAAATCTGAACCATATTAAAGCTTGTTCTGAATAGAGGCCCGTTATCAGACTGTCCAATATATGAGAGAGAATCCTTTTAACCTAACTCTGAACCATATTAAAGCTTGTTCTGGATAGAGGCCCGTTATCAGACTGTCCAATATATGAGAGAGAATCCTTTTAACCTAACTCTGAACCATATTAAAGCTTGTTCTGGATAGAGGCCCGCTATCAGACTGTCCAATATATGAGAGAGAATCCTTTTAACCTAACTCTGAACCATATTAAAGCTTGTTCTGGATAGAGGCCCGTTATCAGACTGTCCAATATATGAGAGAGAATCCTTTTAACCTAACTCTGAACCATATTAAAGCTTGTTCTGGATAGAGGCCCGTTATCAGACTGTCCAATATATGAGAGAGAATCCTTTTAACCTAACTCTGAACAATATTAAAGCTTGTTCTGGATAGAGGCCCGTTATCAGACTGTCCAATATAAGAGAGAGAATCCTTTTAACCTAACTCTGAACCATATTAAAGCTTGTTCTGGATAGAGGCCCGTTATCAGACTGTCCAATATATGAGAGAGAATCCTTTTAACCTAACTCTGAACCATATTAAAGCTTGTTCTGGATAGAGGCCCGTTATCAGACTGTCCAATATATGAGAGAGAATCCTTTTAACCTAACTCTGAACCATATTAAAGCTTGTTCTGGATAGAGGCCCGTTATCAGACTGTCCAATATATGAGAGAGAATCCTTTTAACCTAACTCTGAACCATATTAAAGCTTGTTCTGGATAGAGGCCCGTTATCAGACTGTCCAATATATGAGAGAGAATCCTTTTAACCTAACTCTGAACCATATTAAAGCTTGTTCTGGATAGAGGCCCGCTATCAGACTGTCCAATATATGAGAGAGAATCATTTTAACCTAACTCTGAACCATATTAAAGCTTGTTCTGGATAGAGGCCCGTTATCAGACTGTCCAATATATAAGAGAGAATCCTTTTAACCTAACTCTGAACCATATTAAAGCTTGTTCTGGATAGAGGCCCGCTATCAGACTGTCCAATATATGAGAGAGAATCCTTTTAACCTAACTCTGAACCATATTAAAGCTTGTTCTGGATAGAGGCCCGTTATCAGACTGTCCAATATATGAGAGAGAATCCTTTTAACCTAACTCTGAACCATATTAAAGCTTGTTCTGCATAGAGGCCCGTTATCAGACTGTCCAATATATGAGAGAGAATCCTTTTAACCTAACTCTGAACCATATTAAAGCTTGTTCTGGATAGAGGCCCGTTATCAGACTGTCCAATATATGAGAGAGAATCCTTTTAACCTAACTCTGAACCATATTAAAGCTTGTTCTGGATAGAGGCCCGTTATCAGACTGTCCAATATATGAGAGAGAATCCTTTTAACCTAACTCTGAACCATATTAAAGCTTGTTCTGGATAGAGGCCCGTTATCAGACTGTCCAATATATGAGAGAGAATCCTTTTAACCTAACTCTGAAGCATATTAAAGCTTGTTCTGGATAGAGGCCCGTTATCAGACTGTCCAATATATGAGAGAGAATCCTTTTAACCTAACTCTGAACCATATTAAAGCTTGTTCTGGATAGAGGCCCGTTATCAGACTGTCCAATATATGAGAGAGAATCCTTTTAACCAAACTCTGAACCATATTAAAGCTTGTTCTGGATAGAGGCCCGTTATCAGACTGTCCAATATATGAGAGAGAATCCTTTTAACCTAACTCTGAACCATATTAAAGCTTGTTCTGGATAGAGGCTCGTTATCAGACTGTCCAATATAAGAGAGAGAATCCTTTTAACCTAACTCTGAACCATATTAAAGCTTGTTCTGGATAGAGGCCCGTTATCAGACTGTCCAATATATGAGAGAGAATCCTTTTAACCTAACTCTGAACCATATTAAAGCTTGTTCTGGATTGTGGCCCGTTATCAGACTGTCTAATATATGAGAGAGAATCCTTTTAACCTAACTCTGAACCATATTAAAGCTTGTTCTGGATTGTGGCCCGTTATCAGACTGTCCAATATATGAGAGAGAATCCTTTTAACCTAACTCTGAACCATATTAAAGCTTGTTCTGGATAGAGGCCCGTTATCAGACTGTCCAATATATGAGAGAGAATCATTTTAACCTAACTCTGAATCATATAAAAGCTTGTTCTGGATAGAGGCCCGTTATCAGACTGTCCAATATTTGAGAGAGAATCCTTTTAACCTAACTCTGAACCATATTAAAGCTTGTTCTGGATTGAGGCCCGTTATCAGACTGTCCAATATATGAGAGAGAATCCTTTTAACCAAACTCTGAACCATATTAAAGCTTGTTCTGGATAGAGGCCCGTTATCAGACTGTCCAATATATGAGAGAGAATCCTTTTAACCTAACTCTGAACCATATTAAAGCTTGTTCTGGATAGAGGCCCGTTATCAGACTGTCCAATATATGAGAGAGAATCCTTTTAACCTACCTCTGAACCATATTAAAGCTTGTTCTGGATAGAGGCCCGTTATCAGACTGTCCAATATATGAGAGAGAATCCTTTTAACCTAACTCTGAATCATATAAAAGCTTGTTCTGGATAGAGGCCCGTTATCAGACTGTCCAATATATGAGAGAGAATCCTTTTAGCCTAACTCTGAACCACATTAAAGCTTGTTCTGGATTGAGGCCCGTTATCAGACTGTCCAATATATGAGAGAGAATCCTTTTAACCTAACTCTGAATCATATTAAAGCTTGTTCTGGATTGAGGCCCGTTATCAGGCTGTCCAATATATGAGAGAGAATCCTTTTAACCTAACTCTGAATCATATAAAAGCTTGTTCTGGATAGAGGCCCGTTATCAGACTGTCCAATATTTGAGAGAGAATCCTTTTAACCTAACTCTGAACCATATTAAAGCTTGTTCTGGATTGAGGCCCGTTATCAGACTGTCCAATATATGAGAGAGAATCCTTTTAACCTAACTCTGAATCATATAAAAGCTTGTTCTGTATAAAGGCCCGTTATCAGACTGTCCAATATATGAGAGAGAATCCTTTTAACCTAACTCTGAACCATATTAAAGCTTGTTCTGGATAGGGCCCGTTATCAGACTGTCCAATATATGAGAGAGAATCCTTTTAACCTAACTCTGAACCATATTAAAGCTTGTTCTGGATAGAGGCCCGTTATCAGACTGTCCAATATATGAGAGAGAATCCTTTTAACCTAACTCTGAACCATATTAAAGTTTGTTCTGGATAGAGGCCTGTTATCAGACTGTCCAATATATGAGAGAGAATCCTTTTAACCTAACTCTGAATCATATAAAAGCTTGTTCTGTATAAAGGCCCGTTATCAGACTGTCCAATATATGAGAGAGAATCCTTTTAACCTAACTCTGAACCATATTAAAGCTTGTTCTGGATAGGGCCCGTTATCAGACTGTCCAATATATGAAAGAGAATTCTTTTAACCTAACTCTGAACCATATTAAAACTTGTTCTGGATAGAGGCCCGTTATTAGACTATCCAATTTATGAGAGAGAATCCTTTTAACCTAACTCTGAATCATATTAAAGCTTGTTCTGGATAGAGGGCCCGTTATCAGACTGTCCAATATATGAGAGAGAATCCTTTTAACCTAACTCTGAACCATATTAAAGTTTGTTCTGGATAGAGGCCTGTTATCAGACTGTCCAATATATGAGAGAGAATCCTTTTAACCTAACTCTGAATCATATTAAAGCTTGTTCTGGATAGAGGCCCGTTATCAGACTGTCCAATATATGAGAGAGAATCCTTTTAACCTAACTCTGAACCATATTAAAGCTTGTTCTGGATAGAGGCCCGTTATCAGACTGTCCAATATATGAAAGAGAATCCTTTTAACCTAACTCTGAATCATATTAAAGTTTGTTCTGGATAGAGGCCTATTGTCAGACTGTCCAATATATGAGAGAGAATCCTTTTAACCTAACTCTGAACCATATTAAAGCTTGTTCTGGATAGAGGCCCGTTATCAGCTGTCCAATATATGAGAGAGAATCCTTTTAACCTAACTCTGAACCATATTAAAGCTTGTTCTGGATAGAGGCCCGTTATCAGACTGTCCAATATATGAAAGAGAATCCTTTTAACCTAACTCTGAATCATATTAAAGCTTGTTCTGGATAGAGGCCCGTTATTAGACTGTCCAATATATGAGAGAGAATCGTTCCACACCTATCTAACGTGTCAGCATCTCATCAGGATAGGTTCAACGGTGTGGAGGTGTATGAGGAATATGCTTAAAAACACCCATCCACAAATTATCTTCTCTATATATATTGATTCTACTTATACGTATTTTATATTTGAGAGACTTTTTGTAAGTGTGCAAGTGTTATAATGATACTATGAAAATAAGAAGAAAGATAAAGCATTTGATCGTGCATATGAAAGTTTCTGATGGCTTGCGCGAATAAATAGCAACTTAGCGTTGATTATTATTTTTAAATCCAGAATATTGGCCAATAACTTTAAGTAGCACACAATAAGGGGGTGTGTTTTCTCAATCTTACCACCTGATATGGTAACATTTGTAGTCAGGTTGTATTAAGTAATCCGTTGTTGTGTGTACGTGGTGGATTCCCCCACGACTTACACTGGAGGACTGTAAGACGTGGGTGTCGAACTGATGACTCATCGTTCTACGACATCTGAGACAGACAAATCCCGTCTGTCAAGATTTACTCCTCCCCCACACCCATCTTTTTTTTTTTCTAGCTCTTTGCATTCTTAGGATGGTTTAAAAAAAAGCTCTCTGTTTATAGAATTATAAGATAAAATTCTATATTATCTGAAATCCAAGTATTCCTAATTCTAATTATATAAAATTCAATTCCAATATATTATCCCAAATTCCAATTATCCCAAATATCAATTATTCCTAATTCTAATTATCCTAAAATTCAAATATTCAAATTCCAATTTGGCCTTATATACCTTTTTCTCTTGTTTTATAAAGAAACGTGTGCTCAGAGAACACGAGCAGCCTGCACAGAGAGGACCAACGTGTAGTGGTTGGCCTTACTAGTCAATTCAAGAAGGGATATGTGCCAAATATTCCACAAGGTTCAGTTTATTGGGATAGATGTTACAAACAAACCTTAGCTGTGCACGATCAGAAGATTAATAAATATAATGTTTGAAGTCTCTCTCTCTCTCTCTCTAAGCCCCCATATATAAAGCCCCCAAATTGATTATATTTCAAAGTGCAAGCTCTCGGAGAGATACTAGCCTGTAGAAAGACAATATATTTTCTAAAGTTTTATTTTAAAATAAATAAACAAATTGTTAGTCTTTTATAGCCTGAGTCTGCAAACTTTCAACCATTTTTATATCATTATTTATATTTATTGCATATATACTCATGTTTTCACATATACTTATTAGTATTCCTTTTAATTGTCATATAGTAAAAACCCTATAATCCCATATACAAACCTTAACTAGAGCATTATACGAGGGGGGGGGGGGGGGGGGACTCAAAAAAGACTCAATTCGTGTAATGCTGCATACTTGTAGTACAGGGTTGTGGCGCCACCAGACCCCGACTAGTATGGTGTATGTGTCAGTTCTCAGTGGGTAACTTTGGCGCATTTGTGACATGATCAAAAAAGGCTGATTTTGAAGGACAACGTTCTCTCGGCTATGGTTTTGTATTTACGCGACAATAATGGTGGGGTTACTACTGAAGACCGTTCCAGTTATCTTTCAACTGCTCGAGGTCAACGTAATCTCATCAATGAAGATCGACGCAATCCACGAACTCTAATACTGGGTTGTCCTATAGCAAAATTTGACCGTTGATTTTGGAATGCGAATAGTGGTAGCAAAGTTTGCGCCCAAACTTCTAAACGAAGCTCAATGGAATTGTGGCGGTCAAACTTGGATCCATGGGTCTCACAGTTGCCATATTTATCTATCGTGGATCCTGTTCCTTAAGATGAAACGGTACTTTGTCTGTCGTCGACAACGTTAGGACGGCGCTAGCAGGTATCAAAGAAGACGGATTTAAAAGGTTCAGCACTGAAATGACCTATTGGATAAGTGTATTAGTGTCAATAGAGAGTACTTAAAATGATTCCAAAGTTGTACTTGATAAAACATTGACTTTTTATAAAGAAATTCCGTTTACTTTTGGGTGTTTCCTGATGTATTAGACTGCTGGAGGTTCCCCAAGAATTTGGCGTTCGGCGCTCCAGAAACCTGGGTTTTTATCTCTGTAATCTTATATGAAACTCGGTAATAAAGCTGTGTCGATTTAGTAAATGAAGAGTTAATGTTTTCATTTGGGGGGAGTAGTGTAACAATTTCTTGTGTTTTCATTTAGGACAGGAAACTTCTCCTTAGTACACTTAAATCAACGGACAAGTTAACACCAGAGAATAAAGAATTGGGGTTGAAATTTCCCAGTTACACTCTAAATTCCCCGAGCTCTGGTCTAGGGAAACATTGCTACCAACCACACCTCTTGACAATTAAACTTCTCTGTTCCGTAATCCAATTTCCATCCAATCAGAATAAATTGCCATGCAATTTCTGCCGTGATCACTGATACTTTATCATCATCATGCACCGATTTATGCCACAGCCGCATTCATTTCCCTAAACCGCATATAATTTTCTCCTCTAGCCTTCTTTTCTTCTTTAATCGATGTGCACATTCAAATTTACCTGCCATAATTTATGTAAAGGCAAAGATCTCTGGTGGGAAATATCACTCATTTAACTTTTCAAGCAAAATATTATTCATAGATTTTTTACCATTAGATATGCAGTCAAAACTGTGTATAACAAACAATTATGAAGAAACTTCCTTTAATGAAACATTTCAACGAAGAACACTATATGTTATATAAATAACAAAAAAAGTAAATTCGTCGGTCCCGCCAATCAAAACTTCCCATAACGAACAAAATATTGCCACGTGGAAAATTAGGGAAGACAAAAAATTCAGGAGGAGACAACAATTTATTTCAGGCAAGAACAAAACTATGAATGGTAAACAAAAGATAAACCATGAGGGAAATTTACAGAGTAGCAAAATATAATCATAAAAATAATCACTCTGTTAATAAAAAAAAATATATATATAAATATATAAATACTTTGTTACATAGCTTCTTCCCTATGGGAGCTGTGACCCACAGCTAGCAATTATTGTAGATACTGACATGGATCTGACGTGCTTCTGCCATGGATTCCATCGAAGTCTTGGAACTTTGTTCCTAGTACCTTTGCGTTCTTTTTCTTGCGGCGTGAAGAGCGGCTTTGTCGTCGTTCCGTCTATAGGGACATCGTCATCTTCGAGGGAAGTCTTGGCTTTAGCACGGCGGTGGAATCCTGGAGTCAGTCTCCGATAATGTAGATCACAGCACCCATGGCTTCAAGGTCTTCTCGGCGGTCTTCAGTTTATCTTCCCTAACTTACCCAGCATCTCCACCAAAATGCCACGTGGAAAATTAGGGAAGACAAAAAATTCAGGAGGAGACAACAATTTATTTCAGGCAAGGACAAAACTATGAATGGTAAACAAAAGATAAGCCACGAGGGAAATTTACAGAGTAGCAAAATCATAAAAATAACCACTCTGTCAATAAAATATATATTATAAATACTTTGTTACAATATTCTATCTTTACAATTAAACTATAAGGACCCAAATTTCCAGTTCCTCCAATAAAATCTCTATCACGAGAGAGAGAGAAACTATTTTAACAAACAACTATATAATGAAACTCTCTATAACGAAGCTAGTCTAATGAAGAACTATAACGAAACTATTTTAACGAAGAACTATAACGAAACTATTTTAACGAAGAACTATAACGAAGCTATTTTAACGAAAACCTCTATCACAAATCTTGTTTAACGAAAACTCTATAACGAAACTCTTTTAAGGAAAAACTTTGTCACGAAACTCTTTTAACGAAAAATATGTATATAAAAAAAACTAATTTAACCATAAACATTTTCTATAATGAAACTATTTTACCAAAACTCTCTTTAATGTATGAAGTGTGTATAAACTGATTTAACGAAAAACGCGTATATATTCGGGGATGTCTATGGATCTATTAATGGAATGAAATATATCGGTTACTAGAATTAAGGTTTTTGTTTATTTAGGAGTAAGGTACTGTAGGTTCTGTTATAGGTTAAAAGAATGGCCGGTGTTTCTGATAAACCAGTGGTCTATATATTGTCATGATCTATTATGTTTCTGCTATGTTCTCCCACATACCTAACTGTACAATCTCTGTATTGTATAGATAATTCAAAATATTTTATTGACACGCTATTGTTACAAAAATTAAACAAAGATAAATGATATTATTTACAATTTTGTGATAAAATATATACAGCTGTTCTCAGGAAGGGAGGCTCCTCCATCTTGTCTTCCTCCAGACAAGGACAGTTCAATGTTGAGATGATATAGAATAAATGATTTTGTTGTTTGGATGGTCCGGGCTATTGCTCTCAGTACGAGGATTTCTTTATGTACTGTATATGTCCCGAGCCAAGTTCTAACACCGTGTTTTTTTAACTGATCGGGCTATGGAGGCGCTTTCGAGGGAGAAGGGTGAGGAACAGGTAGATCGTTATATGGGAGTGAGGCTAGTGCGGTTTGGATCATAGAAATGTCTTAGTATGAAGGATTTGGGATAGACAAATGATATGAGTTGGTCTATTCATTTATTTATTGTTTTGAATACTTGGGTGTAACAATGGGTGTAAATTCGTTTGGTTAATGTTTTAACTGTGTTAATTTTATAACTGAGAGGAGAGAGAGAGACAAATGGATGTAATTAGTGTGAAAAGGTTTTTTAGTTAAATACTGTGGCGGGGAGAGAAACGGTGTGTTATAAGGGTATCTAAAAAAGGAAGGACATTATTAATGAGGTCATTTCTCTGTGATAACTATTTGCGCATTGTTAAGATCTAATCAATGGCTACATATACATCATCTATACATCTACGCCATATTTGTATATCTGAGAAGAAATCTGAAGTTATCTTTCTATGTATCACATGGCAATTCCAGCAACAGCTGTGGACTGACCATTCGAGATCCCTTTATCTGTCATTATCCCCCTTTAACTGGTAATTTTTATATATCATCTTTAATGATTACATCAACTTTTAAAAATGTTTAAACATCACAATTAAATACATGATATAATAATTTATCTTTCCTTAAAATGAGTAAAATATGTATGAGAATATGTATACAAAATATGTAATAAACTAAACATAAGGGTATATATGACATACCATATATAAGTGATAACACCTTCAAGTAAGTTTTTTCCCAAATAAAGCAAACTTTTCTAGTGCCCTTACCTCGATAAAAAAAAGTCTATGTAATTCTAGTGTTCTCTAATGGATATATACACCATTAGAGAACACTAGAATTACATAGACTTTTTTTAGACTCTAGTTTATTTAAATACCAAACTAAGATTCCCCACTTCAGTGCCACATATACAAACAGAATCGGCCAGTATTAGAGCTCTAAAAAGCGGTCTGGTGCATTAAACTGGCGTAACCATTTGGAGGGCTCACCACAGATGAGCTAAGCCCACCCAATAATTTTTCACCGCAGTAAGAACTAAAGAAAAATATTTTTTATTTGAAAAAAAAATCGTGTCTAATAGATTTATTTTTTATAATGTAATACAATGTAAAATAATGAAGACGTTATAGCTATGTTATTTTAAATATAAAGGATTCTCTCTAAATTCATTTTTTTAAAACTTTGATCTCATCACTATATGCTTGTATATTCTAATATATAATCTAAATATAAAAATATTCTATAATTTAAAAAATATATTTTATTTTCATTCATTGATAATTCTACTTGTGTTTTGACCATAGTTTTAGAATACGCCGACTTTTAATACTTGTTGTAAATATGTAGTTATCTAACCTATTTTTGAAATTCACTAATATAGAATTCATTTCATAAATTCTATATAACTGTGAAAAAATGTCTTATTGTAATTTTCTTCAAGTAATTTAAAATAAAAACTACTTGATAGTAAATAGTTATTTTCTGCTTTTCTTTCAAAATGACACGACTGCAAACGATACCATTAGGTACTCATGTACTCAAAAGAACCAACAATTAATTTCTATCTCAAAATAATATTTATAATAATATGTTAATATTCCAAACAAACTTCCACAGAGTACAAATTATATTCAAACGATGTGATAACGTCCCCAGTCAATTCTAAAAGTCAGTACAACGGTGACAATACATACTGCCATTCAAACCACATTTGTATCCTCCTATATATGGCCCTGTATATCTTAAAATATTCTTTTATTCACATAAAACAAAAAAGAAAAACAATAGACAATATTCCGCGATCCTTTTTTGTAAATTTACGATAGGTCAAAATGTATTAAAAATAAAGATAAATAAATAGAATAAGATTTATATTTTCAGATTATTGTTGAAAATTTATTAGTGCTCTATGTCTTTTATTTTTCTTAAAAGTAAGTTTTAAAAAAAACCTATATTTTAGCTTTTTATATAATACAAATAATTTTCTATAAGGAAAATAAATTTTATACTATAAAATACTTTACTTTTTAAAAGCCTAAATATAAAATAAATAAAACAATGAAAGCATAAACAATTGTTTCAAATTTTAGAAATTAGGTATATAAGTGATTTTAAATTTTCAATAAAAAGTTTAATCTCTAAATCTTTTAAAAGTTAATATTAAGGTATGTATCTATTTATTTAGAACTTATACTTTAGATCTCATCTTTAATGCCCATAACTCTTGAAATGTCTGCTTGTCCAAAAAACTGGTTCGGCTGCTACCAATCCAGGGCGGGCGCTGATTGGCTGAGGCGCTCGGTCACGTGGTCGAGGCTCCCGAGCAAATCTTGGCTGGGGTTGTGGACAGACGAAATGGATTAGTTTTTGTCACCATGAACTTTCATCATGTCCTGCCACTCCTGCTCGCCGCCGCGTTGCTTCTAATCAGCCCGTGGTAAGTTGACCCATATTTGCCTTCTTAATGTCGGTCTGATAGAGTGGTGTTATTTTCTCTAAACAACTCATTGTTTCTTTGGAGTGAGTGCGCTATCTCTTTTTATGCCATATATTTTATATATATATATATTAAATTCTCATATTATTTTAATTTTTATAATAGTTATCGCTCGTTCACAGGTTTTATTATTATTATTATTTTTTTATTGAAAAGTTGTTATATTAGCAATTTAATATATATATAAATATATTTTTATTGTCTTTATATATTAAGAATCGCCAAAAATTTCCGACATATGATTAGATAAATAAATAAAAATTAAATATGATGTATCTATTTTTACATATATAATTTAATACCCCCAATATTTTATCCCAAGTTAAATATTTTTAAGTTTAATATCTGTTAATATTTTAAACCTAGTTTTATAATTCTTTCCTTGCTTTTTTTTTTTTTTGCTATTTCATAAAAAATGTAAGGGGTCAATGTCAAAAGATTATAATTGCATTTAACCAATTGTTTTTACAAGAAAATCCATTTTTGATCATTTTAAATAACGTATATAATAGCACTATATTTTTCATAATTTAAACAATTCTTTTTTTTTTATCGATTTTATAAACGCTTAAAATTGTGAAGTACAAAAATGAGTAAAAAATTGACATTTTTCAATTAAAAAAAATAAATAAAAATAAGATCATTTTAAGATTTATGCAAACAACAAAAAATACCGATTTTTTTTTTCTTTTTAGCCTTTATTTTTTTGCGTTGATGTTTGGGAACCTTTTTATAAGGAGCGCGGGTACACTTATAAATTAAAATTTTAAAATGATCCTATCTCGAACTTTCTACAAACTAATTGCTCCAGCAGCATCAGAAGATTAACGATAGGCTTGATGAATGATCTCGCTAAAAGGAACTACCTTTTCTTTCTAACAAAGATCTATCAGCCGCTTGCAACGCCTTTTTAAGTGCCTCAGCAATTATACCGTTTTAGCATATTCATAAGTTCGGCTGCTGCATGTCTTTTTTTTTTCCATATCGAAGACCTAATTCTCCAATCATTAAAGGCTTACTACTTTTCAATTATAACTTGCACATACTTCCGATTTTTTTTTTTTTTTTTGTTATATATTTGGAGTAGCACACATTCGTTACTATAATAGCTTCTTATTTAGTCGTTATTTATAACGGTTATTAAAAGGACTTAATGTGGTTATAATTGAGGTGGTTGGTATATCATTTGCAGGTGTGAAAAATGGCACTTGGTTGTGAATGACGTTTTTTTTTTAAATCCTGATCGTTATTGAGTTTTTTCTATCTGTTAGAAGAATGGAAGGTCAAAGATTTCTTGGGTGTCATTTATTTTGGTTGTCCGTTTAGTCGTTGTTTCTTTTGTCGTGTCCAATGAAGAGCCTTAGATTTCTCCATACATCTCTATAACAGCAGTCGCAATGTCCTCTATCTTGGGTGTATAAAGCTGCTGCTTTGGGGCCATGTTAATTTTCTGCAAGGCTGGGGCCATTTCTGGGCATGAGAATATGTGGGTAGATGTTAGTTCCACACCAGAACAGTTTTAGTAGTAATAAAATATAACTATATATATATCAGATGGGGTGTTCAAAAATATCATTTTTAGCAGAGAGTCGCGTTTATAAAGATTGGGTTTTAATAGTATAAAACCTAAATATATTTTCTCTCTCCATTTGCTTCAATCTCTTTTATTTGCATTCGACAATTGGACTTCCACTTACCTTGTAAATATTTTTTTTTAAAGACTTAGGTCTGAAGGAAAGCTCGAATGTACGTGGCTCCAGGAACCTGGGGCTAACTAAATAAATAATTTATTGCATCATAAACGTTAAATATGAACTTTCGGAGAAACTTCTGAATCCATTTCTGTGGCAAAATACCGACATTGGGAGGCAAGGTATCACAGTCATAGATGTTTTGAAAATAGAGCAATCCATAAATAAATCTTTAATTAAAAAAGGCATATATTGGATCAAAATGACATTTATTTTACCAATATTATTTGCCTTTTTAATTAAAGTCATAGATGTGGAATAAGGGTATTCCTCGATCGACCTTCGTGATGCTATAAAAGAATTCGATACACAAATGGAAAATATGTCTGCAATTATATAGGCGCCGTTTAGATAGCTATTTACAGTGTACAGATTACTTATTTTGCGAAATAATAAATGACTTAAATCCGACCTCTAATGAGAGGCCACCTTTAGTAGAGACCGGGAGAGTATCTCAGGTTTCTCAGGGGAAACTCTACTGTATCACATATGTCTTTTATTCAATTCTCTTTCACGATATAAACAATAATATATACTCAGTAGAAAATGTAACATTCTAAGTTCTATATTCAAAGTGTGAAACACAATTCTCTTCACGAATGACACAGTATCTCAAAAACACATCTATATATAGAATCAATGAAATTTTTAATATGATAAAAAAAAAGGCAAAACCCTTTCTCTCAGTCTCAATATCAACTGAGGGACTCGCGACACGGGGAACTAGGATTATTTTCATTGCCTTTCAAAGAACGTTAAAATGCTAATGGAACATTTCTTCAAAGCCTATTTCTATAGATACCTCTGTATATATACAATTCTATATTTTCTCAATCAATTTCTTTGGAACTAACATTGCCCAAGTATTCTCACCCTTCCCTCAAGTGGTTTGTTAAAATAACTAGAGCGTCGGTCCACATGGGACGAAGCATTTCGAGAAAAAGTCCAACCAGGTACCGATGAAATAAGATCAGACCATTCCCACGCCGCTAAAATGTCCCCTCACATAACAAGGAGATCAAGATTTTCCTTTAATACAAATATTAAAAATAGCTTAATATATATATAGGATTCATAAATACAGCTTTGAAAGAAAAGGTGTTTTTTAAAAGTATACAAATAGAACGACAAAAAAAATCATTCTTGGCTTAAAAAGAGAGATCTCCTGAGAATCTAACCTACGATTTAATACAGTAGTTCGTTACTCAAGGTAATCACTGAGCTAAGTAAAAATTACACGCTGATTGGCTTTTGAACTCAAGGCTGATTAAAATCACGTCTTATTATACAGAAACAATCAACGGCCTAATAAAACGGACACCATATAAACATTATTTTCAAAGATATTAGAGATTTGTAGTTCAAATGCTTTAACTCGGGTGAAATATTTGCTTTGGTGAAATATATTCTCTCTTTACGCGAATACTTTACAATAAGTCCCCTAAACAGAGGTACTATATATATAGTAGTGTCACAATAGACAAAATGTACTAGCCTATTTCTTCACTACGTCCGTGACGTCGTAGAAAACCCCACTGGCCATTCCCAGTGCCGAGGAATTTCTGGCTAAACGCCACAACTTTAAAGAGAAAAAAAAAAGCCTCTTTGTTTTTGTTTGGATTTCAAGAATACTCGAAACGACCCGCCGACGTTATGTGTGGAGTTAGCTAAAAATAACTAACGAAGAAAACTATATCACCCTATTTGTAGAGTTACTCTCTTATGTTCTGAGATAGCTAATATTGTGTGTTAAAAAAAGCGTTTCAAACCAAAAAAAAAAGCTGTGGTGGAAACCTAAGATTGCTTTTAAAAGAGAAGGTTTAGTTTTGTCTGCAACACAACGTCACTGTATATAACAGATGATAAGATAGCATGGATACCTGGGGTAGAAGCATGTATTTGGATGGTGGATTTCACATTGGAACATGCTGACATTCGTTGCGTACCAACCTCGTAAAGACGGTTTTAGTAGTGGTGTAAAGGGTTTTATGAATCAAAGTAAACATAAGATCAACCCCGTGTGTAGATTTTCTCTCTAAGAGTATAACAAGAATTCCCCGAGGACAAAAGGAATTCTGATTGGACAAGAACGAAAAGAGTGAATCCCAACCACATACTTTTGAGTATAAAATGCAGTTTGGAGCGGGACATGTCAGGAGAAGATATCTAGGCAGTATCCTGTAGCAGATGTCCTAGAAGAAGAAGGTTAACTTGGATTGACAACGTGACGACAGACCAATCATCACCTCAAGATACAACTGATGGCCGACCTTGACTTGAACATATCACTTGACCTCTCCTCATATATTTGTAAGACGCCATTTTCAATATGGCCAACATCATTCCTGAGTGTACACGTAGGGTGTTCCAAGCCATTAAAATGATGATAGTTAAAAACCCCGACTTGTCTCACTGGAGCCCAAAGTTATAAAGTGGGGTGATTTGTAAATCCTTTAGGAGGAAAATTTGTCTCATTTTGAAACAGTCCTGGGTCTCGATTCCTAAATATACAACTTGACTCTATTTATAAAGTGTCTTAACTTGTTCGATCTTTGTAACTATTTTTTAATGGATTTGGATATCAAAACATTCCTATTTAACGATGTTACCAATGAATTTTGGAAGGTCCTATTCTAGAATTGGCCAGACGAAGATTGGTTGGGAAGCAGAAGCTAGGAAGAAATAAAGAGTCCAGGATATATAAGAAATGAAGTTATTTAGCACGATTTATACATTTTTATTGGTGTTTAAAAATAAATATTCTCAAAACCTATATAGTTTCCTTAAATACCTTATCAAGAATGTCTCTAAAATACCAGCTATATACACGCAGAGTATACCATTACAATATTTGAGAGAGGTAGGGTAGATTAGATTCGCCAAACTGCTGAAGGGTTCAGTATTGATGAGCCAGGACCTCCCAATATTTTCCCATATTAGTGTAAGGCCAGAAGTGAATTGTTTTTATTGGTAAAAAGGAAAAATTCTGCTAAATAGCTTGAGTACTTATATATACAAATGGCGTGTCTTATATTTAATAGAGAAGTCCACTGGAGACCAGGACTGCTCAAGAGCAGAGACACCGGGGATGTAGACTTTCTGCTAGAGAAGTCTGCTGCGTGACGGACGAATAGCGCAGTGTGTGTCGTGGGTAGCGAGAGTTAATAACTTTTATTTGGCTGAAAATGGATTTTTTCAAAATCAAAACACCCACAAAATCTGTAAAAATGGAAAATTACGAACGCTCACCTAAACACGCCTGGTACGGATTTAAGGGGTGTATAATCCTTATCGGCGAACAGTCCTTAGATTTCGTCCAATTCATTCAAACTTGAGGTATGTCCAAAAAGCCACTTCAGTGAATGAATGAAATACCACCTCAGCCGAGCAATTACATTTCCACATAGGTCAACACATTGATGGACGCGTAAATATTGGCTGTGAATCACGCCAAGTTCTTCAGCTTCCAGAGCTACGATCGCCTAGTAACACTTTCTTCTAACTCTCTAATATCTGATTGACCCCCTGGAGAGCCACGTAAGAATATCGCCAACTCCCTTATTTGCTCTATTTACAATTCCCGAGGAGTTCGTGAGGTGAAGAAGATTTATATTTCTTAGAAAATCTTCTAATGATGTCAGATTTTTAGAGAGGTTTATTTCAAATTTATTTCTATCCTTCGTCCCTTCAGGCCAAATCCTGGAGATTGTTTTCTTTAGGTCATTTGAGTACTTTTCCAGTTCCTTAAATAGAGTGCTCTTGTCTATTCTTCTACATTCTAGTACATGTTGGGAAGTGGTCTCTTCAATTCTGCTCTTTGTGCATTTAGGAAAGGTTTTTGTCCTTACTGGATATAGGTGCCCTCTGGTTTCTATCTAGCTAACGATGTGGGTTATTTTCTATTTAGTTTCTTGTTGAAGGCTAACGATTAGAGGATGGCTGTCTGGATTATTTGGCATTGGAAGGCTGGGCAGGTGTTGGCTCACGGTTTCATTTAGTCAGTAATGGCACATCGGAGAGATCCCCTTTAAATAACTCAAGAATTGTGAACTAACACTTGCATGATTGGAGAACGGCCTATAAATGGCAGTGCGTGATTAAACAACGGGGATTTCAACTGGGAATTTTTTTTATGTTTTTGGTAAAAAGGTATAAAGAACTTTTTTAAATGAACGTTTTCAGCCATTACTTAGTATTTCCATGAAATATCGAAGTCAGATAGGATTTAAGAAAATAAAGTAATCATTAAAGTTTTGTCAAAAAGTAATTATTAAAGTTGTGGCCATCTATAAATTTTAAGCATATTCTAGCATGCATTTGGCCTTGAATACTCTCTTACGGAAATATAGAGAAACGGTGAAAATCTCCTTGGGGCGCGCGGGTTGTCCTCAACATAAATAAGGGTATTGGCAATATTCCCTGGGGAAAATTTAAAAAATCACCAGTCAGTTTCCAATAGATGACATATCAACATAATTCAATTGTATGATCAGGAGATGCGCACTTTATTTATTTTATATATTATACTAATTTTTATATAGAGTCCAGTGTGTTAGAGCTTGTTCTCTTTGAGAGAACGTGGGCAATACTATCAATTCCTTGTCTAGTTATTCTCTCTACTATTTCATACCCTAAACACACAATGACCATTTGATATAAATAACATTAATATAATAAATCATATTAATATTTTCCACGCTTGAGATATTTTTGGCGCTAACTACTGTATTCTTTTACATCCTTGTGGGAAAAAATGGGCATTGGTCATCCTATTTGTTGTTAATATTTAAGCTTTTTTTTTTTTTTACCAGTCGAACGAAATTCCTTACGAAAGTTCAAAAATCTAGTTTTAGTTTTTTTAAGTTTTGGGAGTAATTCTATTGATCAAGCTAAAAAGAAAATACAATTTTAAAAGAGTATACTTATAAAAACTATGAAAATGTTCAAATGAGATTTGCTTTTCCTCTCGCATATAAAGAATGCTGATATTTTGAGACCAGTAAGCAAATCGTATGTGTTTGTGCAATAGAAGGAAAGAGAGAGAGAGAGATATCTCGGAGTACAGTACTTGGGAAATCTCACCGGATGAATCGGCAGTTCTTTTGTGTCGGTCTAGGTGATGATAGGTCATCATCGGCTCACTCAGGAGGTTCCTGTGGCAGCAGCACCGTCCACAACTCCTGGAGAGCTCTACTTCTACTTGACTGGCCGAGAAATTGCTTCTGTCGTTATGCTGTGGGTTCAATAGGCTCGCAGGAAATCCTATATATTCACCCAGTTCTGTGTGGAATTGAGAAACGCTAGTCATACAGTACGTGTTTGAAGTCAAGGACTGAGAAAACGGGCCAGCTTACACAGCTCCACGTCCAGTAAATGACGTGGCGACTGTGGTGTGATGTTAGTTGAATACAACAGGCAATGGTTAAAAACATTGCTCGCCTAGGAAATGTTTTACTGCATTCTGAAAAAGTGAACAAAATCCACGAGAATACTCGAGACCTATACTCCAAGTACTGTAGCATTACATTGCAGCCCAGCTGTATAGATAGAGAGGTGGTAGTTCTCCTTAAGTTCGAATAGCTGCTTCTAACGTGGAACATAGATGGCTTGCCGATTGTAGTGTGTTCTATTAAATGTATCAAGTGGAGAGAACACAATACATTATTATTGGCAAATCTTACTTCCACAGTGCACTTTGGTCAGTTTGCTACTACTATCATCTTGGCGATATCTAACAAGACTTCTGTGGGACTGTATCTCTATGGCATTTGCTTACGATATAAACATTAGAGAAAGGTAGATGCTTGTATTTTATATATAAACACGACATTATATATATATTTAAAGCTAGAAAAATTAAACGAAAATGCTTGCCTTTCTTCACCAAATGCCACAGGAAACCTGATCGTATTCTTCATTGCATTAGTGCAAATAAGTTATATCTTTACACCAACCAGGAATGAAACTCATCAACACCCATTACCTTCTCATGAGGCTGCCTAATTTTCCGGCATTTGGATTAGAAGGAAGAATATAATGAAAAAGTGTATATGATATATCGAATTAAGTAGTAAAAAAGAAAGAGTTTGCCAAGACGTTCTAATGTGCCATGACGGGGATACAAAGGCCGTTGTTGACATTCCAGTCGCCATTGTCCAGGGGCCTCCCACAATGGAGGGGTCCACACGGTGGGGACTGGCTACACCCCCCACTGTCTGTGTGGCCGCCCCCCTTTTATTTATAGTCGCTCTGTGTCTTCCCTACGTGTACTGTTGACCGATGTCCAGCCAAACTCTGTTGCCCCCAGGTCCTCCAAACAACATTTAGGACCACCCTTGTAGCGGAAAGAATGCGCCAACTTTTTTGTTTATAAAAGTTATGGTATTCAGATTTTTATATTTCGAGGGCAACACGGTGTCGACAAGAGAATACTAACAAGATCAGATAAGTAAACTGGGTTTCAAGAACAAAATTTCTCCCTCTACGAACCCAATTGCTTTCACTTCAAAGCAATAAAGCCTATTAAAAACTTCTATTTAAAAAACGGTATTCCGATCCAACTATATATATATAAGACAGATATAGCTGAGTGGTTTTATAACATTTGCTGTGTGGAGACTGCTATTTCAACCATGTTCTTCTACTAGGTAACCTTAGGAAGATAACTGTAGTCTGGGATCATCTCTCTATTTCGGTCTCTGAGCTCTCCTAAAATATACGTCAAGATTTCTACATACAGAGTAGAGTTTTTTTTTCCCCGAGTTTTATATTAAAAATTACAAGATTTTTTTTTTTTTCAATTCTATTTGATAAACAGATATTTATGTCTAACAGATGATTTTATACATACCTATTTTTAGCTGTAAATTCAAATGATTATTATGAATATAAAATCGTTGAGGTTAGAATGGTTGAAGTGAGAGTTGGGACATGGATTCGATAGCACAACGGCTTATAAAAGTGCTTCTCCTTTCCAATATGTGCATACGTTCAGCTACTATACGTAGGTTTGAAGTCGACACCGTATCACTGCGATGTTTTTTTTTTAAATAAATAAGTCATGTTCACACAGCTGTTTATAAAATAAAATATTAGAAAATTGAAACAGATGGTGCAAATCATTAGTAACTTTTAGTTGCACGTTCTGGAGATGTCTTTCTCTTAGCTCTTTATGAAGTTTTATTGTTGTTTATATATTTATTTGAGATATATATAATATTTGCGTCTATTAACAACAAAATAGAACATACCTAATATAATATAGATAGAAACCAGATTCCAACTATCTTCCAACCATCCAAACCATCTCCAACTGAAAGTTGCACGATAAAGATATGCCTTTTTCACAATTTATGCACCTTATCCCAGTACAATATCACATTTGTACTATTTTTTCAGATAGTACAAACATTATTATTAATATGAAACTTTAAAATAAGACTTGGCGAGTGTCTGGGGCTATCTTTCCAGATCCACGAGCATTCAATAAGTCTGTACAAATAAATAAAATGTCCTAGAGAGTATATTGTGAGAGATACATATTTACAATAGTTTTTATATATGTAAATAAACACACAGATATTTGAATTTTTAAATAAAAAGACATATATTGGATCAAAATTTATTCTAATTAAAATTAAATTATTATTAAATATACATAAAGAGTTAAAATATTTATCTATGGATTGCTCTATTTTCAAAAATATATTGGAATATTTGATAGGATATTTACAGAATGAAAACTATTTGGTGAATATTGAATTGGTATGTTACAACTAGATATGTGTTAAGTATAGGAGTATAGTGACAGCCATGATGGTATTAACCTACATCTACCATCCAAGGATACATATAATGGCACAGAATGTAGATTTGACTGTAGTTCCACTCACGTCACATAGACGTCATGCCAGAGTACTGTGAACGGAAAAACTCGACACCCACCAGAGATGAAGTACGCTGATAAAAGCTAAATAAAGTATCATTTAATGTCCTCTCAACAACACAGGAAAATTTTCGTCCCATTTGGAGGAAAACGTTAGGCCACACTGTCGGCTATAATCACAGATAAAATGCTTTTTAATTGGATGAGTGGAATTCCTTCTGTTAGGATGTGGTCAAATAGTTTTAAATTAGGAAAAATATTTATCAATGTCTCGAGGTTAGAAAATTGGTTGGAAATGTGCGGGGGTGGTGATGGAAAATTGAAGAAAATTTAAACCTTTTAAAATACATCTTTTAAAATAATTTAAACGTATATTTTATAAAATCACTGGTATTTTACAATTTATTTTTATATTTCCTCATACTACAGCGTATATAATTCGTTATGAAATCTTTAATTTTATAGTGAGAATACATATTTAGAAAAAGGAATTATAAGAAAAAATCGTGAAATGAATCATTCGTCTGCTATAATTACAGAATCAAAATGGAGGCCTAGTTGTGTAACTATGTGTACTGATATGAAGCAATGTTATCATTTTTTTAGTTGGTTTATTAAATTAGGAACAACTTCCCCTCTGACGGGGGCCCCCAAATGAGGCCTGCCTATCTCGAGAAAGAAAAAAAAACTCAACCATCTTGTCGGTTGGGTAACCTGATGGGGTTGAAGAATGGCGTCATCGACTTTTTAAAACGGCAGACGACTTATATTTTGTATGTTCTATGATATAATTTATTCCTTTTGATTGTTGGGGACTTTTGACCATAGTGTTATTATGGTTTATCATTATATTTCTGTGATGTTTTATAGATATATTTAAAATATTTGGGAGGGGTAAGAATTTTGTTTATTATTGGAAGGTTTTTGTTTGAAAATAGTATTTATTTAATTTTTTAAACTCTTACAAAAACGAACATATTTTGAGACTAAATTTATTCAAACAAGTGAGGTGTAATGACGTGGAGGAATACGCTGTCGAGTTTGGACACCAGGATCGAATCCTCTGCTTTCCTTTCTATAGAAAATTGCTTAATATCCCCCCCCGATTTTGGCAGAGGTCTATCTAGGGAAAGCAAGTAACCAAACAGGACTCTGGCACCTTGTTATTGTACAAAGTCTATCTGTTCTCTACATGTGTGTGTAGACAGACATATGGTGTATTTACAGAATAAAATAGTCGTTAACCCCCCACCATGGGTATCATAGCTGCTGTGCCATGGTGGTTTCTGTACTTGGAATAATCAAAACACAATTATGATACCAGGAGGCTACTCAAAAATTAATTTGAGGCTTATAGTTATGTGGTTATTTTTTTTTCACTTGACTGTTTTCCTTAAAATAATTTCGGCTGTTATACACTGGTCCGCAAAATTAAAGGAACAACATATTTTTTTCATTTATCTCAAATTTTATTGAACAGTTATCAATGATTTTATACACAAATTTATTATTCCACACATTATTGATTAGAATGCCCGAAATCAAAGAATTCTAACACGTATTTTATGCAAATTAGCCGGTCAAGCAATGGTCTTCTTGAAGTCAGTGCATAAATATCTTGGATATTGTTGTTAATATGGGGTGTGATCGCCTTTAACTGATAGACAGGCTCTACATCGGTGACCCATACTAAGAATTAGGGAGTTTATCAGCTCCTGTGGAATCAACGCCCACTCTTGTGTTAAGGCTGTTTCTAGCTCATGAGTGTTTCTAGGAGGGGGTTGGAGGGATGAGATCCGCCGTCCTAGGTTGTCCCATACATGCTCAATGGGATTTAGGTCTGGGGATCGAGCTGGCAAATTCATCCGAGCAATTGCATGGTTTTGGAGAAAAGTGTCGACCACACCAGCCCTATGTGGACGGGCATTATCATCCATTTGAAGAAAGTTGTCTCCCATTTCCAATGCTTGAGGCATCACATATGCTGCCAAGATCTCGTCCCGATACCTCTGTCCAGTCAGGGTTCCTTGCCGAAAAATATGGAGTGCTGTGCGACCGCCAATAAGATTCCAGCCCAGACCATAAAACATTGGCTTCTGTAGGGATCCCTTTCAACCATATATTTCGGGAATTATTTCTGGTTCCTACCTCTCTCCAGACAAAGACACGACGATAATAGCTGTTTAGAGATAATCTGGACTCATCAGTGAACATTACACGTCTCCATTCATCTGGGTTCCAGGCGACATGTTGTCTGCGCCAAAGTTCCCTTGCTCTCTTTTGAGGTGGTGTCAACGGCACACAAATTATGGGTCGTCGAGCATAGAGGCCCTTCATGTGAAGCGTTCTGCGTATTGTATCAGTTGAAATGGGAAAAAAACTTTATTCTAATGGATGATAATGCCCGTCCACATAGGGCTGATGTGGTCGACACTTTTCTCCAAAACCATGCAATTGCTCGGATGAATTGGCCAGCTCGATCTCCAAACCTAAATCCCATTGAACATGTATAGAACAATCTAGGACGACGGATCCCATCCCTCCAACCCCCTCTCAGAAACACTCATGAGCTAGAAACACACTTTTAAAAAAGAGTGGGCGTTGATTCCACAGGAGCTGATAAACTCCCTAATTCTTAATATGGGTCGCCGATGTAGAGTCTGTCTATCAGTTAAAGGCGACCACACCCCATATTAACAACAATTTCCAAGATATTTATGCACTGACTGCAAGAAGATCATTGTTTGACCGGCTAATTTGCATAAAATACGTGTTAGAATTCTTTGATTTCGGGCATTCTAATCAATAATGGAATAATAAATTTGTGTATAAAATTTCATTGATAAATGTTCAATAAAATTTGAGATAAAAGAAAAAATATATTGTTCCTTTAATTTAGCGGACCAGTGTATTTCTATATAAAATCTCTATCATGTGGAGAGAAGGGTTTTAAAAATTACTCCGGTAGAATATTCCAAATGTATGCATTGATGATTTTGAATAATAAATTTATATTTCTATAATAGGTGGCTTCGGTATGGGAAAATAGGCACGAGGGACTTTCTAGATAAGGTAAGGGGATATATGCAAAGAGGTTTCTGACCCTATGTTGTGAAGGTCGGGGTTAGACGGAATACCTTCAATAGCGGCGACTACATTCTCTATAAGATATTGAATCAAATATACTTGTAAGAAATCTCCTGATTGTGCAACTAAAAGTTTCTGATGACTTGCGCCATCTGCCGGAATAAATCTCAACTAATCGCTGATTTTTTTATTATTCTAGAATTGCCCAAATACCCTTTCTTGATTAGTTGTAATTTATTCCTACAGATGGCGCGAGTCTTCAGCAACTTTTAGTTGCACGATCTGGAGATGTCTTAATTAACCACCTGATCCCAGTACCCAGGCGTACAGACTTCGGTCCACCACTATCTATTGGTGTACTATTTTCCACATGGTTTGTCAATATTCCCATTGGTAGGACACACGCCCACCCCTATCAATGTGTAGCAGCTTATGTATTCTGTGTATGGCAGTGTAAGTAACTCTCACAACGCTGCTGTACGTATTGTATACGTTTGAAACCCTTCTCTCCTGGACCTGCCCGTTGAATCTTAAAATATTCGAGCAAATATGTTTTAAAGGAGCCATACATTCCTACAGACAAACACCGACGTGGG
This sequence comes from Cordylochernes scorpioides, assembly GCA_030710605.1. Lineage (NCBI taxonomy): Eukaryota > Metazoa > Arthropoda > Arachnida > Pseudoscorpiones > Chernetidae > Cordylochernes > Cordylochernes scorpioides. The sequence goes on from CP092869.1 coordinate 57,748,650, forward strand.
GGAAACAGAACAGAGTTGATTAAAAGGCTATTTTTCCCACGTTAGTTTTTTACCGTTAACTAATGGTTTCCTTCTTAGCCAATTAACCAAAGCCTCCCCGGCCATAAATCAGTAGGGACACCCACGATACACAGTAACGTCCCACCCATGTTTGTTGACGGGGTGATGCCCCCCCAGTAACTTAGCCCCCTCATATATGGTCTCTAGGTGGACGCTTCTCAATTTGCCAAAGCTGGTGTTGTGGCTTTGTCACCGACCCGAGGTCGCTAGTTTGCGCCGACGGTAAATAGATAGCGTCAGTTTTTGACGTTTATTTTGACGGGAGAAGCGCCCTATGCTTCTATGGATCAATTTCCTCCCGGCAATTTTCCCATATATATATATATACTGTATAAGGGGAGAGACCGGTGCCCCTTTGGTACAATGGATACCGTCCTCCGCAACTTAGTGTTGTATTATGGCGTGATAATCGGTCCTACCACTTCACTAAAACATCTATTTGGAAAATTCAACCGATTTCATAACTCCTATCGTTATGATATCGAAGTCAATGAGGCCAGAACAATGGTATACAGGTTGACTCTTTGTCTGATTTGCCAAAACTGGCTCATCCTTTTTACCTGTACGTTTTGTACAGGTCTGTACTGTGTATTGTTTTAATGCATTTTTTAAAGGGAGAGGTGCCATTTTTAGTTCATAAATACCATCCTCCGGCAATCTTTCAATAAATGTATATATATAGTCCCACACAAAAGATGACTTTTATTTCAGTCATCATTTAATTGGAATACGTTTACTATAAGGCACAAATAAGAAAATGGAAGCCAGCATATACTGGAATGTATTGGGATGAACACTATATAAGGAACTGAAGAAAGTATTCAACTACATTAAAGAACACGACCTCCAGGAGTTGGTCTGATGGGACAAAGGCTAGGCAAAGGCTAATTTCACTTTTCTGATTTTTTTTTATAAATAGGGCGCGAATATGTTTGACGGACAGATTTGATGGAAACTAAACGGTGTGTAATCAAAATCGACGTCTTAATAAGAAAAACTACTTATCCGTCAAAAAGCATCAGTAGTAATTAAGAAAGCGAACTCCTGATCGCGCAAATGAAAGTTGCTTGTGCCATCTATCGGGCTAAATATCAACTAAGCGTTTATTTAACATTCCAAAATATCTTCCAGAAACATTTCTCTTATAAATCAAGAAAAGGCAACCATGTTATCATGTGGCTACTATTCTGTGAGAATTTTAAAAAAATCAAATTTAATTGATATTCATTCCGATAGATGGGGCGAACCATCAGAAACTATCCAAGATTAGAAGATGCCCTTTTTTTCTTTTAATTTTATTGCCTCATCTGCTACATATCCCCCCTTTGTTTTATGTTTTAATAGCAGCAGAGTAATATTTTGTTTTAAAAGGTTCATTGATTGTACATTCATATTTAGGAAATGAAAAAAATGAAAGACATTAAGGCATGAATGTTTCTTTTACACATATAGCAAACCTTTACTGTCCTTACTGAGTTGATATATTGGGAGGGCTTGATTTATCAGTGGTGTATTCATATTGTTTACGTCATTACAGTACGCTTTTGGCAAAAATAGAACCAAATGTGAGAGAAAAAAAAGGGGCGAACGTTTGACATTTTAGCAACAATTAAGGGTTGTTTGTATGAAGAAAAAATAGAAAGGTGGGGAATGTTTGGAGCAAACCAATTGTCAATACACCCACAGACAATTTCCCCAGCTTCCGTTCTGAAATGACAAGTTGGCTCGCCCCCATTGTTTCTGTGGCTCGTCAATGGGAGAAGTTGGCATTACAGGGGATGTGTGAAAGTGCATTTATCTCCATCTAAAATATAGGAAAAATCAGTTTTTTCCATATTTTGAGAGAGAGAGGGGTATCTCCTCCTATTGTATCAGTATAAATAGACAGAATAAATCCTTTATTTCTCGGGACATTTCGGTACTTGTCCTTGTTCAAAAGTGAGATCACGTACAGCTATATAGTTAAATAACGACAGCTTTCGGTGTCCCATCTTCAGCCGTCTTACACACAACGGCTACTTGGGTTGAGCCACGCCAACAAGAGCCAAGTGTAGTTGATATTTAGCCCGATAGATGACGTTAGGCTGCATGATCCGATATTCTTATTTCAATGGTTAGTTTCATTTCTTATCTCTAGATGGCGCGTTATGTTTAATCCATACCCTATATAATGATGGACACCTAAAAGGCTTATTGCGCCGCTGCTGTGTCAAGGATGGTCGTCGGTAAGGATCTCTGTTCGACTCCTCCCCCCGGTCCACAGGTGGCGGACGTTTTAACCTCCTTTGGACGTCTCTGTCGTAGCAGTATATTCTAAGGACTTCTGCAGTTTTGGTCAGTCAACGGAGATTTTAAGTAACAGAAAGTGGATGGTAGAACTTATCTGGTCGGTAGGTGGCACACAGCTAGTTCTAACTACTGGTTTCATATCTGGGGGATACATTCTCAATATACCTGTTTAATGTATTCCTAGATATATAATACATTAACTTTCACTACCCAGCCTCTTCTACTGGATGGTGCGTCTACGTGGTCTGGTACCACTGCTGTCGATGGTCTGAGCTGTTTTAGCATTATTGTGACAATGATCCCAAATCTATGATAATCATGGTGGGAAGGTATTGGGCCTGTCTAAACTGAAAATGTATCACGTGCATATACATATAGAGAAAGCCGTTAGATTTTTGTAATTAAAAGATGGCATTGAGTACGAATAATAAAATTTCGGTGAATCATCTTTAGATAGAAATATTGAAATGATAAATTAAATCACAGGCTTTATTGTCTTGAGTAAACTTTTGCTTTCCCATTTAAATAGTAGGTAGGTGTATTTATAATAAGAAGGATTTCCTAACAGCCTTATGAATGGCTTCATGGCGCACCTTGATTCCGTTGGCTTGTTGGTCCAATTGTATTGGAATGAAAAGATATATCGCTCCAGAGATTGTGTAAGAGACCTTGAGGTAATTTATTACCAAAACTTACTCCAATTTGGGATACACACACAGAAGCCTTTATTAAGACATGTAATCATAAACGGGGAAAAACCACGGGGTCTGTCAAGGGAAAAAAAGAAGTGAGTGATATTAGAATTTGAGTTTCGTTAAACCGGGTTCCTAAGAAGGAATTGAAGATGACCGGATCACTTTGAATGGTACTGAAAGCTATTGACAGATCCTGGCAGCGGTATTCCCACCGATGTCAACTGCCCGTAGATCTGGCTGTTGATACCGCCCGACTTAATTGGGACACTACCTGGTGTCTTTTTGTCTACTTGACGTCGGTGAGGAAGTTCTTCCCTCCACTCCATCAACAGATTGATGGTGGACCATTAGCAAGAGATCTCAACATTGATTCTCTACTGTTCCTTATCTCCAGATTTATGGTGACTACCATTGTATGATCTCTTTGTATACTGCCGTTAATGGTACCGCCTTATCAATATATTTATTTGGGATACATCCTCCTTCCCTCCGAGTAGATTGGCAAGGAAAGTCAGTTGAGGAACCACGCTCTACAAGAATGTTTATTTCAATATTTAGACGATACGGTGCTACGGCTGAGGGGTAGGATATCACAACACAGGGGCATAAACCAATATAACTCTGTGCGATTTGTAAGAGACAATTGACAATTAAAACAACTTTTATTGACATCTTGTCAATATTTACACTCAAAGAGAGTTATAATAGTAAAATAATATAATAATAAATAAGAAAATTAAAATATGTACAAAAAGTTATATAATAGAGGATGAAGGGAGGCATCCTCGGCGCGCGAGTGTTCTCCTCCAGGCGATGAGCGGGTCCTCCACTCCACCGAGCCCAACCTGAACAAAGTGGCGGTAGATCCGTAACTTTGCCGACGTGAGGATGGTCAGGGGCTCGTCCTAAAGGCCGGACCCGAAGATCCAAGCCTGCAGGTCGGTGGGCCGCCCGATGATGTTGAAGGCCTCCCGGACGAGGGGCCTGATGGACTGGCAGCTCCAGTAACGGTGGCCCAGGAAGCAGTCGACGGACCCGCAGTCAGGACAAGAGGAGCCGGCCGAGGCAGGATGGGCCAGGTGGGGAAGAGCATGGAGGACCAATTTGAGGGCGGCATCGGCCTCATGGCCCGAGAAGGCGCAGCGCCGTAGCGAAGCCCAGTCAACCCTGGCCGGTGGGCTGATTGCGATTTGTAAGAGTATACTTGTTATGAAGCCAAGATTCACTTTAGCCGAGACCATGGCTAGGATTTAACATGATGCATTAGCGCGCCATCTGTTGTAAGAAATTCCAACTATTTTTGACGAGTATGTTTTTTTTTTTATTATTATAATTTTATACTGCCTTTACTGCAATACATCAGTGGCGAACCCTCCCAGCGGTTTCTCCATTTTCATCTATAATTTGTATGCTTTAAACCTGGTCCATTTCAATCTCCAGAAAAACGAAATTCGTATTAGAGCTAAGATTAACTTTAATGTTGTGATGAGTGGAAGATGTGTCCACAAAACGCTTTTTTTTTACTATTAGTTCATCAAAATTTCAATAGATCCGGAATTCGAACCAGCGACCTCTCATTTTGCCCAACCAAGAGTTCGGATATGTAGAGGTAGAACTTCCAGATTGTGCAAGTGAGTAGCACCGTTCAGTTAGATGATCCATGTTGGACACTATTTCCATCTATTATTTTGTCAATGTACGTTGAGGTGTAGAAGAGCATGCCCAACACAGCTTATATTATAAATCACGACAATCTCTTGTATTTGTTCGTACTGAAAAATCGCGCCATCTTTATTTAGGAATATGAACTACTTAGTGCGTTCTCGTTTCTCTTCTTTTCAAATAAATTTACCAGATTAAACTGGCGCTTGGGGAAAGGGGGGGGGGGGGGGGGGGGCTCTCAACATTTTTCCGTCGTAGAAAGGTCAGTTGGAATATGGGCATATCACAACTAACATATTTCCATACACTTATGGCTACATTAAGTTTTCTTAAAGGAGTGGTGATTAAACTGGTCCCTCATTGATCAGCCAAAACCCCTTCAATCCATTTTCTTATTCCAGTAAGAATCTTGAGGTCAAGAATACTTCCGGGAAATTTTCCAAAAACATTTGATTTTAGACCAAATTTTCAAAAAACAACTTTGAAAAATCTCTTTGAAAACTGCCAATCGTCCTTAAAGACACTAACCGTAATCAAAATAATAAGAGCCAAATTATTGAATTTTGATTTTTATTGGTTTGCGCAAATCGTATAAATTTTTAAAAAAATCACTAGCATCAATGTCTTTATAGGCCATTGGTTGTTCAGGTACTAGTAACGTTGTTGTTAGTTCCAAGATTTCATACTTTAACTTTTATTATCCCCATAGATTTATTTGCCATAGTAATAATTATTGCGCCAATGATCGCAATCAATTAGCAATCTTTTTTATTATCCTTGTTAATCTGGCAACACTCCCAAGGATAACATAATTAAAATATTGTACAAAGAGATGTTTCAGTACAGACAGAAAACCATCTACGTTTGAAAACTCTTTTAATATACACACACACCTCCAATTTTTTTTGTGTGCGTGTTTGGCAACACTGTTAAGGAAGATCATAGAATAATTAAATTGGACAAAAAAAAAAAAAAGAGAGAAATTGCAGGATGTTTCATAAAAGCTAGAAAACTACTGTATCACACATTATGTCTACATTTGAGAATATTCACCGATTATATATATATCCCCATTTGACAACGCTTCAAAAGTGATCATATTGAATAATATTAAAATAACGGTTTTTTTTAAATCTTTAAAAATCAATAAAACGCGGTGTTATTGAAACTACCAAACGATATTTGTAAATGTAGACATCACTTTTTGATTTCGTCACACCATCAAGGAAGATCATTGAATAATTAAAATGTTGACGAAAAAAAGTAGAAGATTGCAGAGTGTTTCATTAAAGACAGGAAACGCGCGGTCATTATATTTTAGATTGATGTTTTGAAAATATCTTTAACCTTTTTATTGGGCGAAGAACGTTTGAGAGGGGAATTTTTAATTTTATTTTTATCACAGCATATTCCGGGAAAACTTTACCACATAGAGTAAACTATATGGTGAAATAAAGAGAAAAAATGTAGGAATTGTGCAGATAATATGTGTGTGTGGCATTCTAAACAAGGAAGTTCAGAGAATTTTACGTCAATTGGAAATAGATTGACTTACATATACGACTTTTATAGTGTCTTCTATATATATGTCTTCTTTTCTATTTGCATATGGGATGGAAATTTTCCACTTGCGAGATAGCCGTAAAAAGGTCGATACTTAAATCTATATATGCCAGTGGTTCACAATCCTTTCGTTTGTTCCACTTGCGATATATTTCAAGAGTTCGCTAGATTTCCGATAAGAAGTTTCAGGAGTATATAAAAAAAGCCTATATTGTGCGTGTTCTATTATACAAATAATTTCTTTTTACCATATTCAAATATACTAAAAAAATATAAAGAATATTAAAAATAAGATTTTGAGCGATTCATATTTTCGAAATATTGATCTTTTGACGATACTGGAAACATATCGGTCTATATGTGATAGACAATAAAGAAGAAATGTGAAATTAGCATCGTCACCTTTGATACGATAATCTCCCATGAGAGACCATAGCTTTAAAATATGGCTTGAACCTGGTGTCTCATCAGAGACAGTCATGTCAGGCCAAGTCATGAAGTCTTTCAACCCTTAGTCTCTAATAAGAGACTACCTCCAAGAGAGGTCAAGTTTGGCCATGTTTTAGGCTATGGTCTCTCAGGGGAAACTCTGCAACCATTTAACGGAAGGTGGAGATTTTGGGAGGTCTTTGTTCATCAAAGGCGAACCTGCGAATCAATCCCTCGCTTTATGTGTTAGTGTGTTTGGAGAATGCCATATTTTAAATAAATAATATTGATACAATGTTAATGGTGGTATTTTCACCGGTGCTATCATAGATGTCGATATTGAAGGGGGGGGGGAAACGTTGTAATGACAAGATTTAAAACAACCGGACACCACAGACCGTATAAAACATCTACAATGCGAACTTTTACAGAATCTGCTTATGTTTCTATTGGTATAGAAATACTCTAGAGCAGGGGTCGGCAAACTGCGAGTCACATGCGGCTCTTTATATAGTTCCATACGCAAATATTATTAATGTGAGTACTATTTATTGTTTGCAAGAAAAAATTTCGTGGCACTTTAAAAACTTTGAAATTTTGTAAATTGTCATTTTTGACTCTTTCGACTCAAAAGTTTGCTGACCCCTAGACTAGAGCGATGTTCTGCCCGAGTGTCCAACCAATAGTGTTTGGATATTCTATATACAGTTACGAGCGTCATTCTTCGTCGCCTCTGTCACGGTTTGCTTTTTTTTTTTTTTTTGGAATGGCGCCCTCCTATTGGTCGGCTACGATCACGCCACCTTTGCCCCCCCCCATCATTTGGTGCCGCCAATGCGCGAGACACTTCTGTCACCGTTTGCTTTTGGTTCAGTGGTAGAATGCTCGCCTGCCACGCGGGCGCCCCGGGTTCGATTCCCGGCCGATGCATTTTTTTTTTACAATTTTTAAAACTCATTTATATATTATACAAGAATGACATCCACGGCGCCAATTTATAATTGTAACGAATAGTATTTTAATAAAAGCATTTAATCGGGTAAACCCCGGGCGTTGCCCGGGTCATTCGGCTAGTCTTATCTATACTTGGAGGTTATAGGTATTCTCACGTGCTCTCTTTGTTAAGTACAACTTCCCGTAAGTTGTAGAAGAGGGTAGAAAAACTTTGGACTAAAAAAATTAACTTTTTTGAAAAGTAAAAAACGATATCCAGTTAACACGAGTGGTAAATTGCAAACACCAATATAACAGTGTATACCAACAACAGTTGGCACAGGACACTGTGACATCGTAAGTAGACAATTTCACATTGAGAATGAAATAATAAAAAAGTTCCTTCCATTCATTCCACATGGGTTGTTCTCCAGGTATTTCCTAATAATCCAGTTCTTCTTTATTTATAGATAGCTCCCGCGCGCGGAATCTTCTATAGTTAGTGAGAGTGTGTAATGTTTTTTTTTTTTTTCTATTGTTTCTGTTATGTGTGTTTCGGCGTATTTATTCTCAGAAAATTGCCTTACAAATTGCTGTCCAATCCCAAACTTTCCCCCTTTTTTTTTTTTTCAAAGGCCCTGATTGGCTAATTTGAGATTTCTCCAATTGTCTGCTTGACAGCTTTTGACAATGTCCACACCAGTTGTTACAAGCGGTGTTGTGACATTGGAATATTTTAATGGTTGCCGCAGAATTGATGAGATTGCAATGAGGAGCAATATCAGCCCGCCAGTATCGAGAAACTTCCCACGATAGAGAACCTAGCTGTGTTGAAGTTAGAATTATTCAAAGCTATTTCTATGTTGTTTTTCATAGAGGAAGGATTTCTACAAATAGTGAACTGAAAATGAAAAGGATTGGGAAGGCTTGACTCTCTGGTGAATCTTCACAACTATTTCGACACTTTCATTTACCAGATGGCAGCAACTTTTATATGTTCATTTTACTTATATAGCTAGCACTTTGAAGGTTTGTTCTTGATGTTGGTGTTTAACGTAGCTATGGAAAGACACAGTTCTGTAATTGAAGAAACCTCACCACAATATTTTTGCTACGAAAACGGCTCTTCTGCATTATAAGACAAGTCAGATACCATAGCCTGTTTAGGCAACATAGGTAAGCAATACAAGAATATAAAAATTATAAATTTAAAATAATACAGAAATAGCGTTGAATGATTATACAATAGAACCTCCCTGTAAAGGACACCTAATTGCAGAGCCAAAGTGTCCTTTAGGGAGAGGTGCTCTCTTACCGAAGAGTTGCTAAATTGTAAAAATGATAATTTTGAAAATGAGAACTGTCCTTTGTAGAGAGGTGTCCGCTAAAGGGAGGTTCTACTGTATCTCCAACATATATACAGAGTGTGTGTCGTATGTATTGTATACTGGCTTCTTGAAAATTATAGTAACACTACGCAAGACGCAATAAGAATCTGCAAATAAGCACGCCATCTATCGTTTGAAATGAAAACTTTCTTGGTGATGCATTTTATTTTTATTTACAACCAATTTTGCAAAGTGTCTACTTCTACATTAGAAAATATATTGGAAAGAGCTGAAGAGACTTATATCAATAATAAACCTTCCCGGCGGTTTGTTCAGTTAAAAAACCACATTAAAAAGGGCGTTAATAGAAGAACATTTCGATGGATCTCTGCTCTTTGTCAGTCTGGTCAACCAGTCATATATATATAATAATAAACCTTGCCGGGCCGTATTAGAAGGATACCAGGATGGGAATCCTTTATTTCCACGACGTTTCGATCACTCGTCAGGATTGGGGATGAATTAAACAGGCTCAATAACATAATTCCTTGTATCGATATAGGGTGAAAAAATTACCAGGCGCTCGCGTAGATAAGTTTCTATTAAAACACTTAAAATCTCTAGCTTTCAGGCATGAGAGAGAGAAAGCCCTTCTACAGGTGAAAACATGATTTAAAAAATCGCCAATAGGACAAAGTTGAATTTTATTTTTAATTTAACTCTTATCCTATTAGCGATTAATTTTAGCGTGATGTAGGAAGGCTGAAAGGTGAAGATTTTCGAATTTAAATGTTTTAAAAGAAACTTATCCCCGGAAGCCTGATTTCTTTTCACCTTATATTAAGCAGGTGTTAAATACGAGAAGCACACTTGAAAACGTGGCTTCACTTTAAATATCTCATATATGTCTACGCTCTTATTATTCCATTCCCAACGGAGACCCCGAAACGTGAAGATAAATATGTTTCATATGGCCGAGAGGTATCTTTTAATACAGTTACGAGCGTCATGCGTTCTTAATAATTCTTCGTCTCTGTCACCGTTTGCTTTTTTTTTTTTGGAATGGCGCTCTCCTATTGGTTGGCTACGATCACGCCACCTTTGCCCCCCCCCCCACTCGCTTTTTGGTTTTTGTAACTATTGTGTTGGAGCGGGTCGCTCCTTAAATAAATGCATATATTAGTTAATAACTAAATGGAATCCTCTCTTTCTTTTTCCCAGTAAGAGACGCCTACGGAAGCCAACAGTACATAGACAGATAAAGCACATAGGCTATAGTTATTAACTAATATATGCATTTATATAAGGCGCCAATTTATAATTGTAACAAATAGTATTTGAATAAAAACATTCAATCGGGTAAAACACGGGCGTTGCCCGGGTCATTCGGCTAGTCTTTTAATAAATGCTAAATAAAGTGAAATAGACTCAAGAGAGGTAACAATCCGTCGAAATATTTTACATTTTATTACTCTCTCTCTCTTTTTTCTTTTTTTTTTTTAATGCATAAAGCTTAATTCTCGTCTCTTTTAGAATTGTACGTGACGAAAACAACTCTGTTACCGAAACGTCACAAACATTTCATTAAAATGTGGATTTGCTACCTTGCGTTTCTAGCCAATAATCCACACTGTACCTTATAACGGTGATCTGGTCTATAAATCTATCATAGTATTACCTAACACACAGGTTTATTCTAGCAAGAGCTGGGATTGGACCACTTGTACTGTAGCAGTGAGGGAATAGACGACACAATGTAAACCACGTGAACATTATAGAACATTCGCCCCGATCTCCTAGCAAATACTTCCTCGAGAGATTTAGCGATTGTGTTGTCCGGTATATTCAAATAAACCCCTTTATTTAACGATTTATTCTAAATTTTCACTTTTTAAAGATTCAAATATCATTTTAAAACTCGGTGTATAGATCCTTATTGTTATAATATTATTTTTGTTTTACACATGCAGACACAGGCACTCACACACACACACGCGCAACTTATACGATAGAACATCCAAAAGAGGACACTCCCGCTAGCGGACACCTCTATACAAAAGACAGTTTTCATCACCAAAATTACCATTTTTACCAATCAGCTTCTCTCTGGTAAAAGGACACCTCTTTCTAAAGAACACATTGATTCTGTAACTTTGTTTTCTTTAGATGGAGGTTCTACATGTGATTGTCAGATTTCTTTTTAACGGTCTTCGCTACCCTGTTTGTTCCATCTAGCAGTAATCTAATTTATCGAAGAGGAAAGGTAGGCTATATATTTGATTATCCTGGGTATATCTAGCCCTAGATTTGGCTGTTCCCACGGGGCTAGTGGTAAAACCGAGCACATACTGTATACGTATGTTAGCCCCTCGGAGTCACAAACTGATGGCCGCGGGGCCACCTATCACTCACCCACCATCATAAATTTTCCACAAAGTACCGCGGAAAAAGAATTTCCCCCCAGTTTCACGGGCAAATTCGCTCCCCTTCTTAGAACAAAGGTCAAATCCCCCTCCCTCCCACTTTGACTGACCTGCCAGTTGGTAGAATATATACTAATTATCATTTCTATCTTCCCCCGTATGTCATAAGCTGATATAATATTAGAGATTTGTAATAGAGAATGTAATAGAGTTTTTCCCCTCTTACAGTCATTGTGATGTTACATCATCTAATTATCACTATTATTATGATTGGAGGCTCTACAAATCGTGGAAGAAAACAGTAGAAATTATTATAAATTACATTTTTTTTTTTCTCAAAAAGTATTGCTACTAAATTATACAGTAGGTTGAATAGCTTCGTGTTTTTTCATTAAGTATAAAAATTCCAAATAGTTTTCTTTTTTCTTCAAAGATGCGTTTGAGAGAATAACTTAATAGTGTTAGCATTTTATTTTGTTGTTGTTAACGCCATTGTTTCTCGCACTAGAGAGGACATCTTTGGATCTTCACGTTTTCCCATTATAAAATATATATATATATATATATATATATATATATATATATATATATATATATATATATATATATATATCAATATATCACATATATATATCACATCTGGTATAAATTCAGTCATAAAAAATATTGATATACAATTAGCCTCAACACTACAATTTATTATAAATAAATTAACTAATAAATATAATTATAAATTTATCGACTCAAATAAAAAAATCATTAATTATTTAATGAACAATTGGACAAACATTGAAACAGTACACACATTTGACTTTGAGGACCTATATTCTAAAATAAATTTAAGAGATCTAAATAATAAAATAACCAATTTATTTAATGAATTAATTAATGACAAAACTTTCTACATTAAAATTATTCATAACAGATATAAAACATTTAAATTAGATCTTAAAACAGCAAAAACTCTACTGGAAACATTTTTAAATTTTAACTATATAGAATTTAAAAATAAAATATATATTCAATCAGAAGGCGTTCCCATGGGTACTTCTTCTAGTCCGTTACTAGCAAATTTAATATTGTTCTGGTACGAAAGAGAATACTTTCTACAAAATAATATTAATTGGCAAATATTCCGATATGTAGATGACATAATAATATTTAATAATCCACTGTTTAAAAAATTAATACCTGAAATATATCCTAAATACTTGAAACTTAAGAACAATGAAAAAATTTATAGAAACAAAAAAGTTAACTTTTTAGACTTGAATATAGACCTTACAAATAGTGCTGTTAGAGTTTATAATAAAAAGAGTAATTATAATTTCAATATTATAAAATACTGTAATATGAATTCTAATATATCATTAAATTGCTGTAAAGGTATATATTATGGTCAGTTTCTAAGATTTTATAGAATAAATAATATATTAGATAATTTCATAGAAGATGTTAAAAATTTAAACATGGAATTTATTAAAAACAAATTTAGTATCAAACAAGTAAAATATTTCAACAGTATATCAATTATAAAATATTTAAAAAAAAATAAATGGAAATATCCATTTATGAAATCAACTTTCTATAATTTCTCTTAATATTAACTAATACAAATTTATAATCTTTAACAGTTAATTAAACTTTTATTAAATAACTGATTAAAAGATTTTTCACAAGATTTTTAAAGTGTTAAAGTATATAGTTCATTTTTGTTTAATCTCCAATTTCTGGGGAGGAAAATGGAAGTTAAATAAAGATGAATTTGCACAATTAATAGCTTTATTAAACTCTTATAATTTGCCTTTTTAAAGGAATATTAAAAGATGAATAAGTGTTAAATCAGTTATTTTGATATAACTATCTGTAAAGATTATAAAACTTAGCTTTCTTCCTTTAACTATTTTTCCTATCTTCTTTAATTTTCTTGTTGTTCAAAAAAATTCTGAAGAAATGGTCTAAATTTGAAATGTGGGGGACATTCCCCTCCCGCGACATGTGCCAGCCAGAAATAGATATACACAATGGAGGACGCAGCGGTCAAGGTAGGTTTACAGTTTGAATTTGTTAACACTTGTATCTGTTATATGTTCATTTAAATATTTCACTGAAACAACTTAATATTAACACATAAAATACGGTTTAAAAGAGATCTATGACATAATAAAGAAGGGGTTGAAATGTCGCTGGAATTTTATCTGATGATCCCCGTTCCAGCAGATCTCTTTTTCCAATTTATTTCAATTTAAAGTTTTTTGTGTATGTCTGGTCTACCATTAGGGTTTCAAAACATAATATCCAAACTTATAACAAATGTTAATTCATACTATAGATATATTACTAAATACAACTATTTATAATCATATTATAAAATAAAAAAACCTTTAAAAATCTTTTAAAAAAAAAAAAAAAGGATAAAATATAAAATCATAAAAAAATATATATATATATACTAACAATCTTATCTACCTTCTTTATAAAACTCTTTTTTTTTTTTTTTCCTTATTATTAGTTTGATTAAAAGTGCATGGTTCTGTCTTTCTCTCTTTTTTCTAACTATTATATATATTATCTCTTCGATTATTCTATATATAGGATTAGAGTATGTCTGAATGACGTGTAAAAGCCGATGTAATAGACGTTACTTTGTTAATTTTTTTTATTGTTATTAATTATAAATATATAATTAACTTGAGGATGTAATAGAAGTAAAGGATTTTTTTTTTTTCTCTCTCTATCTACAAATTAATAACATTTTACAAATTTTATAATTTGTATTTAAATGATCATAATAGTGAAGATAATTTAATACAAAACTGGACTATAAAATTAAATAACTATTTATTATTATTATATATATATATATATATATATATATATATACAAATAATATTTACATAAATAATAATTTCAATAAAACATAGCAAATAAGCGAGAGCATTGCTACTGTTATTGGAGATGTTCACAGGCCAATACGTTAAGTGTATTTTTGATGTTTTAAAACTTTACTCAATAAAATAATCCCTTGTGTATCAATATTTAGGAAAAGATTTAGGAGAAAACATTTTCTCCTGTAGAAGGGCGTCCGTGCCCGAAAGCTAGAGAATAAAAATGTTTCGAAAAGATACTTTTCCCTGGAGGCCAGATTAATTTTTTACTAAAAAAAACTTCATATTATTATACGCTCCATTTTTGTTGCAAAGCGCCCAAGTATTTTTATACTTCTCTGATTAAATTCATAAGCCCGAAAAAAATTTTAATGGATCTAATATAAAATATAAATTTCCCAAATTTTGTTTTCTGGAATTAATAGCGTTGCCTTCTGAGCCCCTCGTTTTGTTCTATTGGCTCCTATACAAGGAAGGAAGTGGAGTATATATATCCTACCACAATAAATTATTCTTTAGTCCTTCTCGACTCTGATTCAAATCAAGAACAACCCCCTACCTGGATACAATGGTTTCAGACCATAGATATACTTCATCAAGAGCATACATTTTCTTGGTATTGAAGTAATCATTTTATATAAATGCGGTCAGTAAGTAAGCTCCATAAAACATCACTGAATCAAAAGATATTCCATATAACCGCCGCACCACATGTCTCCTACAATCTGGGCAGAGTCTTAATTCCGGCATCAAAGATTTTATATCTTGGCCGTGAATGCAGCTATCTCCATCACCCCGATGTGGATGGTTCCCTCGCATGTAACAGCTCGGACCATGGTAGCCATAGGGACTTGAGTTGTAGTGACTGTCGGGTAGGTTATCCTGCATCAGCACCGCTTCTGAAGACACGAGTCCTGGACGCTTGAGGGTCTTACGCAACTGTCAGTAGTATGCAACTGTGATCTTGAACCCTTTGGCAGCAATTCGATTCGACAGTAAACCCTTGTCTTCGAAGAGGACAGCCAATATGAGTTTAGTCCAAAATAGATTCTGACGTAGCTTTTCGACGTAGGCTCTCCACTTGATCGCCATTAATTCAACCTCCAATGAGCGACCACCTCCAAGAAAGTCAAGGGATGATATGTTCAGGACGTCTCTAATTGTTCTACAGAACATTAATTATTGTACATACTGTTGTAATTACATATAACATTAATGGGGAAATAGCAACCTAAATTCAAAAATGTTTGAAAGAAACACTATAATGAGATCTTTGTTAAAACACAATATTGATCGAGGAAATATTCACTCGGGATTATCCGGGGTGGTCATCCGTCAAATGTAAAAAAATATATACAAAATTGTTCTTTGCCAAATGATTTTGTTGAGGAATGAAATATACCCGAAATATATGACCATATTTGCATAACTTCTCTCTCAAACTAGTTTCCTTCCAACTTATAATTACAAGTCGTTAGTCAGGGGTAATAAATAGTTAACTCATTATAGAAATAGTTAGTCCTCCTTCCATCACTATATTTTATCGGAATTAATTCACACAATCTTTTGGAATTACTTCTCTATGCACTCGCCGATAATGCAGTTACAAAGTACAGCCATCCTATAGTACTATACGTAGCTTTCTTAAAGAATTGTTGTGCAAATAGAAATCTTATAGAGAACAATTCAGGAAATGCTATATACTGTAGAGATACTGAAGTATGTCTACAAAAAGACATATCTTCATTTTAATAAAAACATGTCTAAACCACACCTATATACGCATCAGGCCAGTTGATCTGTTTATTTATAGTAACATAATATAATGATACTTATTGTGATTTTCATTCGAGACAATCCCATGCTAATAGCGTCGAGCTAAAGGGAGGGCGCGCCGTGAGGAGCACCAGGCTCGATTAATTTTTTATTGGAGTTTTTATTTTTTGTATATTACCTACAAATTTGCATAAATACAGTATATGCAAACTACACTTTGCATATCTCGTGGCCGCTACAAAATCAATTCCCTCAATTTAACGATTTTTTTTTAATTGCTTATCGTTAAATTGAAGGTATTCGGTACTGAGAATTTGCATAAACTATGTTCGGTACAATTGTCTATAGCGCCGAGTGGACGGGAGAAGTGTACCTGCCGTCAAGGAGAAAGTAACAAAGGCAGACACCTCCTGACAAGGGAGGCATGACATCATCGGCTAGTAATCCTGAAACAAAAAATGGCACCTCGGGGCAGACAACGGTGCTGCTGCCATTTCTATGTAAATATGATCACCCACGTGACGTCTGTTTACCATGCTGGAATTCGGTGGGTGGGTGAGTGTGCTCCCCTCTATATCGTTGTCTATTATAGTTTTGATATAGGGAGAACTTGTTTTTTTTTTTTATTTCTCGTCTCTTTGTACTTAGCATTCCAACTAGACAGCTCCTTGGATTTCCCACTTACAACAGTACCGCTCTGTCGAAACTACCAAGAAACAAACCGGCCTGGAAACACTTGGTGAACTGGTTCACCAAGGCTACCAAGATCCTATAACTGCAGGACAACTATGTTACTTACTGCTTTCTATTTTGATTTGCACGCCATTGTATGTGAAAAGGAGAAAACATCGAAAGCTGATGACAAAATTTATGAAAATAGCTTAGCGCTGTGTTTAAATCTCTCTCTCTTGAGGTAACCTGATTCCTGGAGCCACGTACTAAACTATCCGGGTGTGTTGCAATAATATGTTTGATAGATCTATAAAGATTTGCTAAATAGCTCAAATCTCCTTAGTCTCATTAAATACCATTAACTGGTAGATTAAAACTAGACGTAACTGCTGTGAAAAGTCACTACTGATGAGCCAGGCCTCCTGTTTCGGGAAGAGAGAGTAATTGTAGAAATTCTTATGATATAAATTTAAAAAAACACGAAAAGTTAATTTACATAGAATACGCTATAAGTTCGGAGATTACGTTTATGTTCTATTTCTTTCTCAAAATTTCCTATGCCCAGAAACCAAAAATTCCTCTTATATTCAATTACAATAATCACATATATATATTACCAGTTCAAACACCTGTTTGGTAAATTCGACCGATTTCATAACCCTTCTCGTAGGATGGTATGAAATCGAAGCCGCCCCTGTATTGGTTGGAGCCCGAAACCATGGTATATAGGTTGGCTTTTTGTCTGGATTTGACAAAACTGGTGTTTTGGCTCATTCTTTATCATCACTAGTAATGTTTTTTTTTTCACTAGGGTGATGTATCGTTCTGATGCACAATTAAAGGGAGAGTGGCCTCTTTTGGTACACAAATATCATTCTCTCCGCAACACTTTATGTTATATATATATGTGATGATCCTGTCGACTCTTTATGTGGCAATATAGTGATAATAATGTGGTGGGGAAAGGGAAATAATCACGCCACAAATAGGTAGAGGAATTTCAGGCAACCAGCGAGAGAGAGGTAGCGCGAGGGGATGTCACCGCTGAACGACCGTTCGTGTCGCCACCACCCCCCGACTGTCCAAAAATAGGTCTGAGGGTTCCAAGAAAAGCCCACTCCGGCATGTGGCCAGTGGTTCAAAATGGCCGTAACTTAGTTGCCTTCTATCGACGTCTCTCTCTCGTTGACTGTAGGTTTACTTTAATATTCCTGGAAGAGCATATATTATGACATATATTGTTGCACCAAGTTGCAGCTTTGCAGGGTCGTCGACCTTGGTTTCTTCCTTCTTGGTGTTATACACGTTTCCCGAGCGGGTTTCCATATTCAAAGCAAATAAATAAAAGTAAATAAATAAAATTAAATAAAAATAAATTACCTTTTAAAGTTATTGTGTTTATTTATTCTTGTCTTCCTCGTAGGTCGCGATCCGCCGTCTTCGTCTAGGTCCTCTCTCGCTCCAATAAGCAATAAAGATATATGTACAATAAATATTACAAAAGGAGTGAAACTATAAAAAGGAATGATGATAATCTAAATATTCTGTTTTAAATAAATATTAAATATCATAGAATATTTTGAATAAATGTAAGGCGCATTAAAATTGATGTAACAATATATCGAACATTTTTACGAAATAATAATTATTTTAACCAATTTGTCTGGGGCTGATCGAGTCAACAAATTGCTAAAATATTTGATAAAAATATATGTTCTACGTTTTTCGGTACATTGAACTCAAAATATTTGAATATAAGAAAACTAATAAATAATTAACTAAATCTCTCATAACTTATCGACAACAACAACAAAAAGCCTTTATTTAGGGTCACTGACCCTATACAGAATTCACCAGAGGTATGCATAAGAACAAAGCAGTGAGACAAAGGAAACAACGATATAGACAGAAGAAAAAGAAAAAAACAAGAAAGAGAAAGAGGGAAGCAAGAAAAACAACACAAAAAGAGTAGCAGTAAGAAAGTGAGGAGTGAGTGTCACTTGGCCTTCTTCTGAGATATGGACTTGTGGAAACCATAAAACGCCGTAGCAATATACTTATTCTGGGTCATATTGTCAATTATTGATGGAAGTGAAGCACAGAGTTGCCCAGTTTTGAGCATAAGGGTTCTTCTTTCTTCTTTCAGAGCGGAGCAATCAAAAATATAGTGAGTGATTTCATTTTTTAGTTTTGAATTACAGAAGGTACAAATCGGGTCCTCACCGCAGAGCATCTTGGTGTGGTTTTCTCTAAAAAAACTTGAAAGTATTCTAACTTGTGCGAGTAGTCTTACAACCGGGAAAGGAAAATCCCCTAAAAGGTATCCCTCCGTCATGAAAGATATGTGAATGTCTTAGTCTCATAACTTATCTCAAATATAATAATCTCTGCTTAAATATTTTAAGTTATTTAAATTTGACTAATGACTAACCTATACCTACATTTTTCTAAACATAGTTCTGTGCGAGTGAATAAAAATTAAATTTTGACCAAAGAATTTTAAAGCAAATTCCATTACACACATCAAAACATAAATCTGCGATTAGATACTTTACGCGAATCAATATGTGAACACACAACGACTAAATAAAATTTTAAACCAACTAATTCTGCGAGTTCAATGTGAAAATATTCACAAGGACACACTAAAAGTTAAAATTTGACCAGAGCGAGGCCGTCAAGGCCAATTTGTGGCTGTCACTCTGTGGAGAAATATGATATTACTCTGTGAGATTTACACGGACAGCTTTATGTAAATTTGACCGTGAGTGATGACACGTGATCACTCACTTTGAATTGCGACTCTTCCTTCCTTACCTAACATTTCTTTTCTTGGCTAACAACTTTTAGAAATGATATTCAATTACATATTTTCTATCTGTGTATACACCTGATGAATGATCATAGTTTATGATGAGACTATAATTTTTATTTTTGACTGGAAACTCTCACAAAGTGAGCCGGGAAAACCGAAATGAGTCCTTTTTTTTTTTAGCAGTGAGTATAATGGTAGCATTAATATTTATTTTCATTTATAAACGTACACGTTGAAACATTAAAAGATTCTAAAATGGAAACAATAGACAAAGAGTATGTATATATGTATGTATCCAGAGAATTCCCATCATCACAGTAGTTCCAGTCTCAGGTCGTGGAATTCTCCTCCCAGTTTACAGAAATGTTTATACAAGCAGTATTATAAGGTTTATAATATTGTAGCATCCTCTTATATTGATTCTCTCAGTCATGAGAAAGACGTGGTTAAATATGTTCGGAGTGGTTTCTCCCGAGGATATCAAAGTAAGACTTGCCGAGGTGGGTAGTATTGATTTATTATTTCGTGATTTGATAAAGCAGTCTCTCTCACACACTGACAACATATGTATCAGACTTGTATACATGTCTCTCTGAATGTTGACAAGCTATAGAAAATCGCAGACTTCATAGATATTCTATTTCTAAGGCAAGGGAAAATTAAATATAATTCCCTGATTTTTCGCTTGGTAACCTTTAATTTTTTGTTGTTGTTGTGTGTATGGGTGAGTTAATTAAAAGTTTTAAAAGAAAGTAAAAGAGACATGCATATAGATTTTTACTATTTCGTTCTGCTTACTAACACATACTTTGATCAAGTAATTAATCAATAGGAATATGACCATCAAATCTGTGGATTCATAAAGAATGGGGTATCCCGCCACCTAAGCAAAGCAACCAGTGGTATGGTGAGACACAACTCCAGCAAAATTCCATGTCAAACCAATGAATACACTACTGGAATCTCCTCCACTAGCCAGAAATGTAACCAAGCCACCATACTCCAAAACATCACCTATACCGAACTAGCACGCCATCTATCTTTTAGAATTGAAACTAATCAGCTCGCGATTTTTATTTCTTTATTATTATTTTTTTAATTAAAACAAGTTCCTACTGTCCTTACTGCCGTATAAAGTATTGGGAGGGCCTGGCTCATCAATGGTGAGCCCTCCCAGCTGTTTCACCAGTTTTGGTAGATTAAACTAGCGAAGCCGCTGGGAGAGTTCACCACTGATCAGTCAGGCGCTCCCAATATTTTTCCATGGCATTAAGGACAGTGGAAAGTCATTTTATTTGAATAAATAGCACTAAATGGTGTCAATTCTACTATATAGGATGTGTATTAAGTAGAAAGATCCAAGGTCTTGTGGACTTGGCGTAAAATCCTGCAATAAGATAAGTTACAATAACAAGATGAAAGGATTACAACGTTTCTTCAATCTTTCCCCCTGTTAAATGCATGCTGCATATCTCTAAGGACTTTTATAGAGATTTGTACCGGGCGTTGAGGATCGCAGGTAGTTGAGGTGTGATTGAACTTGAGTCCACGGCAGCTCGATATATGAAAAGTAGATTTGATAAACTTACAGGATGTGTCAGTTCGGGATTCAGTGGGAAATGGTTTATAGAGGGAAGTGAACTCACTGTGCTATCAAAACAGAGCCGCTAGGGATGAACCCTATGGGCTGCCTTCTGCCCCAGGAATTCCAGAGATCTCAGTGCCTCCCTCCCATCTCTAATGACCGTTTTTTTCCCTCATCTTCAGGGCCATTCCTTCCCGCATTGTTCCCAGCTTTTTGCCGGTGGTTCCGCTGAAAAACTTGATTGGGGACTATGTAGCAGCGTGTTGTTTTGGTAGGAGTGCATTGCCTCTCTGCTCATTGCGGTTTTTGACGCTGTGATGATAGATTTGCTGTCCTGACACCGTCTTATACTGCCTTTACAGTTTTGACGGTGTTTTTGCTGTTTGACTTTTTTGGCTATTTTGACGCTATATTCGTAGTTTTGACCTTGTCTTCACTGTTTTGATTATGCAATTTGCTCTTTTGACGTTCTTTGCTGTTTTGACGTTGTCTTAGCTCTTTTATAATTGTCTTTGCTATTTTGACGTTGTCTTAGCTCTTTTATAATTGTCTTTGCTGTTTTGACGTTGTCTTAGCTCTTTTATAATCGTCTTTGCTGTTTTGACGTTGTCTTAGCTCTTTTATAATCGTCTTTGCTGTTTTGACGTTGTCTTAGCTCTTTTATAATTGTCTTTTCTGTTTTGACGTTGTCTTAGCTCTTTTATAATTGTCTTTGCTGTTTTGACTTCTTATTGCTGTTTTGACTTCTTATTGCTGTTTTGACTTCTTATTGATGTTTGACTTCTTATTGCTGTTTTGACTTCTTATTGATGTTTTGACTTCTTATTGCTGTTTTGACTTCTTATTGATGTTTTGACTTCTTATTGCTGTTTTGACTTCTTATTGCTGTTTTGACTTCTTATTGATGTTTTGACTTCTTATTGCTGTTTTGACAGTGTCCTGGTTGTGTTTCGACATTATCTTTATTTTTTAAAACTTTCATTGCTGTTTTGACTCTGTCTCTGGTGTTTTAATACAATATTTGCTGTTTTGACTTTTCGTTGCTGTTTAGACTGTCCTTGCTGTTTCAAAACATTATTTGCTGTTTTTACTTTTAATTGACGTTGTTTTTCTTTTTTGACAGCATCTTTGTGGTTTAAAAGTTTTGCATTTTAAAACGTATATTTAGATGTGTTTTATTACAGCATTTGAGGGATAAGTGCTATTTTAACGTTATCCTTTGTGTGTCGAACACTGCTATAACGAATTTATAAAAATAAAGGTCATTTCAACTACATCCATAGAAATCATACATTTTTTCCTTAACCAAGTCCTCTGATCAGAATAAAGCTGTTGTAGGGAACTACTATCTTTATTGAAAAGGTTTTCCTATCAACCTGATCCCTACAATAAGAAAGATCAAAACATGTTTGTGAAGTTCTCGTGGTATTTCCAATACCCTGGGACAATTCCATAGCTGATCTGGGAGATATGTAAATACTGCAATGTATCTGGTTCATTCTTGGCAAGGTAAATTCCCTCCTAAATTGTCGAACTTCTCTCTTTTTTTGTTTCTCTTTCTTTCTCCATTGGCAGTTTTCCACCTGGGAAGTTTGGTAATTAACACTTTGCAACAATAATAATTATAAAACTTAAAAACAGCGCGCGCTATGACCATTTTCATTTAGCTTTCGTAAATTTCCTTTATCAAAAGATTTGGTATATATGTAACAAAATAGACTTTTGAGATGGATGCGACCTCCTTGGATTCTTCTGTTGGCACGTTAAATAAATCTATTGTTAAAATCCTTGCATTCATTCTGCAGAAATTACGTGTTTGGACAAAGTTTGGTATTCTAATGTACCATTAATACTCCGACCTTAAAAAAAGCGACTACTTGTCTTACTGAGCGCTTTACAATTGTTTTTTTTTTTTCATTTTTTTTATGCTACAATAATTCACAGGATTCTAAAAATACTTATCTGTTTTATGGTAAAAATTTGGTTGGAGGTTTGTTTTAAAAAGAAGCTATTTACATCAACCATTCTGGAGTTATTTACTTCCTGACGTTATGGCGATTGGCTATCACCTTCTTCAAGGGAACGAGTTCTAGAATTATAGCTTTCATCTATTTTGTCTCGTTATTGAGGTTTTAAAAATGCAAACTATTGCGTGAAAACGTGTACGAACTCTCAAATTTTAAAATATATATATAAAATATGTGGCTTTTCAATCTTGTACTATTGTTTCTCTGTAGCAGCATGGCTGCTGTAATCCCAACAATGGTGGTTGCCAATGAAGGCAGTACGCTATACGAATCCACTTTCTTGCTCATCCAGCCTCTCAGAAACGAGTCCGCCTAACGCTCCATGTTTATACCGGCGGCATACTTGCGGTCCCGGGGATTTCTCCTTGAGTTTAGCCAGCGGGGAGGTGGAAGTTTCTTTGTCCCGACTGTTGATGTTTCCATACGGCACATAAGAAAGCTAGAAGGAAGCAACAGGATCCCCAGCGGTCAACGTCCATCGGGAGGGGGTATGCAAATGTGGGTCAGACAGGGGAGCTGGCGGAAGTAGTGAGGCTGGCCGAACATCTCTATCCGCACTTCCTCTAGCCACCCACACTGCGAGAATGCTTCCGTTCTAATCCATCTTGTTTCTTTTAGTTGCCGTATTGTTCCCGACAACTGCTGTAAGCGGAATACTGTGGGTTTGATTCCCATCCCTGGACACTTTTATTTTTCTGTTTATCATTACTCTTCACAATTCATCCTTTCATACCTCATTCCTAAGGTTAGAAATAATCGTTATTTCTCCTTAAAAAAATAAATTTTGATTTTTCGTTGAAAAGAAACACTTGCGATATGGTTTTCAAATGTCGTTTTACAAACACCACTATTGCCGCCGCGACTCTAAGCGACGTCGGTTTTATTCATTATATAAATTGCTGCTCTTAGTTGTGCCTCCCAGCCGTTTATTTGCATTATGAGGGGAAAACACATCAAATGAATGTTTCAAACAAGTTAGCCATATTGGTATTCGATATGCATGCAGGACGTGCTATTTTCTACGTTGTTTGAGGAGATGTGCCGCTGGGTGAACTAGCGCGTGTTGTATTCGTAGACGTAGTGTTTAAAGTGGCTCATTGTGGAATCCTGTCACGTAGACGCTATCTTCAAATGTCGCAACACAGACCTGAAGGTATCCCATTATACTGCTTCCACACACACGCACTGTAGTATTTCTCGGGAATAAATATCGAGGCTCGAGTCTACAGTGGTCCCACGTCCACCACATGCTTGTATCTATCGCTGCACTACACACTGCGATGCTGTTACAGAAACAGGACACACTGTTTCATAATCGGAGAGACAAATATTTTTGCCTTTCAACTGAAAATCAAACCATTTCTCTCGCGTCAGTATATATATATATATTTATTTAAAAGAGGCGATAGAATGAGTTGCCGAAAAGTTTCAAAAAGCCCATGAAAATAAAATAATTAAGGTTGATGAAAAATAATTTTTATTATAAAGTAGAACCTCCCATGTGAGAGACAGTCCGAGATAAAGAAGAATAATACTGTTCTCTCCTGTGTGGAGGAGGTCTCTTTTCAGAGGTTGGGTTAGATCATGAGAGGTTTTACTGTGTATGTGTTGTAGAGATTGTTCTATAGAATATTCATCTATCTACACCAATCAAGCATCGCTCCTTTATTAACGCCATGAATAGAAAGTTTAAAGAAAGAGAGCGGAGATAATCTTGATGGGGATTAAGGGTGACGACGGTGGAATCTTATCGCAGGTTGCACCGATAGATGATGGCCTTTCACAGCCGTTTGTCTGTCCTGGAAGTCGTTCGCTGCAGTTCTTGTTGGAGATCTACACACTCCCGTGTTGGAGATCACTTCGTGTCTACACACTCCCGTGTTGGAGATCACTTCGTGTCTACATACTCCCGTGTTAGAGATCACTTCGTACTTACACACTCCCGTGTTGGAGATCACTTCGTACTTACACTGCAACATCTTCGTACACATTTATTTTTAGCAAATCTTTATTGTCTTAGTAAAGTCTGATACAGCCTTTTATTGTTTATTTTTGAAACGCCAAAAAGTGACAAAAACAAATCAAAAAGGGATGATGATAACCTGCATCTTGCAGATTAACATTTTCATAGAAACATATATATATACATATTTATTGCTAGCTATATATCATACACAGTCCCGTGTTGGAGATCACTTCGTGTCTACACACTCCCGTGTTGGAGATCACTTCGTGTCTACACACCCCCGTGTTGGAGATCATTTCGTACTTATACACTCCCGTGTTGGAGATCACTTCGTGTCTACACACCCCCGTGTTGGAGATCACTTCGTGTCTACATACTCCCGTGTTAGAGATCACTTCGTACTTACACACTCCCGTGTTGGAGATCACTTCGTACTTACACAGTCCCGTGTTGGAGATCACTTCGTGTCTACACACTCCCGTGTTGGAGATCACTTCGTGTCCACACACCCCCGTGTTGGAGATCACTTCGTACTTATACACTCCCGTGTTGGAGATCACTTCGTGTCTACACACTCCCGTGTTGGAGATCACTTCCTGTCTACACACTCCCGTGTTGGAGATCATTTCGTGTCTACACACTCCCGTGTTGGAGATCACTTCGTACTTACACAGTCCCGTGTTGGAGATCACTTCGTGTCTACACACTCCCGTGTCGGAGATCACTTCGTACTTACACACTCCCGTGTTGGAGATCACTTCGTACTTACACAGTCCCGTGTTGGAGATCACTTCGTGTCTACATACTCCCGTGTTAGAGATCACTTCGTGTTTATGCACACTCCCGTGTTGGAGATCACTTCGTGTCTACACATTCCCGTGCTCGTCGAAATGTTGCAATAATTCCGCGCAGATCCAAGATATGCCTCTTTCACTGAACAAATACAATTTACAGTCAAGATGTCAATGGTTGAGCGATATAACTGAGTATAGATGAATTATATACAGAGAACAGTTTTATCAATTAAATATAACAACCATACCTTTCTCGGGGATAAGAGAATCTCAGTGAGAGGACGCTATACTATGATGTATCATACACATAGGGCTTGCACAGTTATTTCTGAAAACTGGAAGAGTTAGTTCTATGACCCGAAACCGGACTGTTTTTATAAATATTTTTGAGAGTCTTTTGGATAGATACTACTTTGTCAATTGCTCTATTTTAGAATCCTTTTAAAAACTATGTGGTATTTGTACACGCGGTTATGTGCACGAATTTTTTTTTTTTTTTTTTACGAAAGAACTCTACATTATACAAATCCCCAACCAATATATATAGAAACATGACTAACGAATAGGCTCTCCAACCAAACACTTCGTAAAAATCCGCCGCCGGAACCCTCTAAATGCTTCCAACGCTGGTGAAAAAGAAAGCCTGAGGTTAACCGCTCGCTTTAGAAGACAATAGAAACACGTGGCAACACTTCCCGAAACCTTTTTTGCATAAAGCTCTTTGTATGCAACTTTTTTGCATTGACCTTTAATGGTTTTAACCCATCACTACTACCGTTCTATTCTAACTACGCCTAGTTAAATAATAGTTAGAACCTTCTTGTAACTTGTTTTTAAAAACGAGTTATTTCATCCTTGCGCGGTTTTAAAAGAGCGGGGTCGTGAGGCGGATGACAAAAAATGGTAATAGACCTTTGGCGGCCTTGTTCCGCATTGCCCTCCGATATAATGACATACTCTGGGGGACTTCCCACTGTGCTGCTACCTTGGTTTTTATAACCTAATAACGCCCTTTTTATACAGCAACTTTTTGTCAGTAAAATTATTAGGATATTAGTATTTCCGCTAGTTTAAGGCAGTAGTATTGAGTCCCAATATCTCGGGAAATAACTTCTTTAAATTCAGAGATTTTTCCTCTTTTTTGAATCCCGTTACAAACATTCCTAAACCCGGGATTGAGTTAGCCATATCCGTAAAACCGGTATTGAGTTAACCATATCCCTAAAACCGGGATTGAGTCAACAACATCCTTAAAACCGGGATTTAGTTAATAGCATCCCTTTATCCCGGGATTGAGTTTAAAATGTCCCTAAAACCTTGGATTGAGTTAACAACTCCCCTAAAACACCGGGATTGAATTAACAATATCCCTATATCTCGGGATTGAGTGAACAAAATCACTAAAACAGGGAGTGAGTTAAAAATATCCCTATAAAACCGGGAATAAGTTAACAATATCCCTAAAACCGGGAGTGAGCTAATAACATCCTTAAATCCCGGAACCGAGTTAAGAACATCCCCCGATAGTCTGGGATTAAGTTCACAACTTTATAGCCCGGGATAATGTAAGCACAAAACATCCCCATATCCCGGGGATGCAGTACAATATTGTACTACATCCTTACTATCCCGGCCAAGGGGAATCCCCAACTCCCGCCAACTCCGTAGTTTATTGATTAGATGACGACGCCGTAAACATGTGTGGCCTCTCAAATATATTAAGTGAAGTAGTTTTACATTTATTATAAACCAAGTTCAAGAAAACATATTTATCACATTTTATTCTATAGGATTTTTCCCAAGTTGAAGGTTTACGTATTTCATACACATTTTGGTCCTAAATGGATCAATTTATAATATAAAGTTTAAGTTAGGAATCTTGGTTTTAAATCGGCCTGGCTCATCAGGCCCTCTCATTATTTTATCATTGCAGTAAGGGCAGTAGAAAGTTGATTTATTTAAAAAAGAATCCTACGCGTCAAAAATAGTTTAAATTTCTTATGACAGATGGCGGCGCTAATCCATCATATGATATTGTGAATATATATATGTAGTGTTGCTTCCTCACCATTCGCTCTATGTCAAATCTCTACACCAAAACCCTAAATGCTATAAAATGGATCTGACCACCACAGAGTCTATCCATTTTAAGATTAAATCTGTAATCACCTTTCTCCTCCATGATTATCATGGGTTCTTTTTCTGAGTACTTAAAAATGAATAATAAAAAACCAGACGGGGTTCGGAACGTTTATTGTAGCACACACACAATTTATAACAACAAATTACGTCTTTAAGATAATGATGCTGGTGTAATATAAACATTCGGAATTAATTTATTCACAGATTGCTAGGATTTACGACCTCATAAACATGTATCTGCAGAAACGACTTCTTCCTTCATTGATATTCTAGGTTTGTATTTGACACTGTTCAAATGTAATAAATATTTTTCAACATCACTTTTACCAAATGATTTTTTTTTTTTTACATTTGACCAGCAACGTTTTGCTCAATATGCATTTTGCTGCAATAACTTGAAAGTTTGCAAATGATCTTGCAATCTTTCAATTTTATGTTTTTATTTTTAAATACACTTCCGCTTGGATTAAATGCATTTTTAAAACCAAGTCACAAGAACACTTTTTTTTTCTAGTCTTGAATCCGAAATATTATCACAATAATTAAATTTCTAAAATGCCTTTGAATTTGAAGATTTATATTATTGTTAAATAAACAAAAAAAAAAAAAGGAAGGGAGGGGGACAAGCTTTCACGTGGTCGCGCTTTATCATTTTATGTTTGAATTGGTCAAAACTTGTAGATTTTTTTTTTTATTGCAATTTTTATTTTTTTTAAAAGTAAGAGATGACTACAGATAAACTTTTAAGTAGCAATTTCAGTACTATAGTGTCAATTGTAGTGGACTTGTTATTATATATTGCTATAGTTTGATGACATTAGAGCGTGTTGTGATAGCTTGTAAGGTAAGTTGTTTCAATCTGGAGACATGTGGTTCATTGGTTTACTACCGCCCCAATGACCTACACCACCAAGAACACCGTTACACTTGGCTTACAGCGTCTGTCTAGCCACTGAATGATGTTATGTTGGCGTGTGCAGTGACTGCGCCAAGAAGCGGGACCTCATCTTCTCAGACATCGATGTGGGTGAGTATGAGTTCTGTTCACTCCACATGGTGCCGTGTTACCTGGGCCGCTCCATGGATTATTGGCTGCGCTCGGGGAAAGATTTCTTGCGGCTCCCACGTCCCAAAACCATGCTCTTTCTTTCGTTACAGAAACCCCATGTCCGTATATTCTTTAGTTGTTGACATATTTGGTGATAAGCCGACTTACGTGAGAGCTTTTTTTAAAGGAAATTTGATAATTTGCACGTTAAACATACAAATTGATTTACATATTTTATTGAGGGTATTTAAAATCAAAATTTCAATTTATAATTTTTATTTTTATATATTCCACACACGCGCACAAGTACCTCTTTTTTTAAACTTTTCGTTTTTATCGAAAACGAAGGGAAACGTTTAAATCACTGTAGAAATTCCCCCCTTAATTTATCGTTTAGAAAAAGTTTAGACATTTAAATCTGGGAAAACTATTTCGAGTAGGATGGAATCGTGGGACCGCTTCGTTGTTGCTGGGGTTGGGAGGATACGCTTAAACGAACGTCATGGTGGAAATCCGTGTTACAACTTTAGACCAAGGCTATGCTAAGTGTTGAGGAAAAGAAGCTAATTATAGGTGTGTGCTAAGTGGCGCCCAGAATCACTTACCCAACGTGCTGTAAGCGAGAGCAACGGGAGCGATTCCTGGAGGAAATGGGTCAAGGGAGGTTGGCTTACATCTGATGGATTTCATCAACAATGGAGTCTTGCATATCCTGATGTAATTGCCATCTTACCTATCATGGCATCTGTGGGCACACCGTGGTTTTGACAGATTAACCTGAGATCGAATCCCGCATTGAGCAGTTTAAAAAGTCTGAAACCGCTGGTGTTTACAAGTAACTAAGTAAGTGTAAGTGTAAAAGTCGCTTTCTGCATATTAGGAAATGCGGTGCACTTACAGTATAAGTCAGTCGCTAACTATCCAGCATGATTATCATGGCCTCTACAACGTGTATACTTGGGGTAAGAAATCGTGGAGTCTATATCTAGTTTCTGATGACACGCTGTATACATTGGTAAATTTGGCTTATAGCCAATTGTTTTATTTGGTGGTGCTTTGTTTTATATAACTGTTCTCATGTGTCAATCATTTGGATTCCATTCTTCCATCATGTGGTCGTCCTTTCATAGCCTCACATTTCATTAACGATTTGACTTTCTACCTAAACTTTCTATAATAGAAGTGTCCACCTAACCTTCTCCAAATCTCATTCCCCATATCTGCACACATTGAGCAACACTCCAACAAACATATCGAGTCTCCTAAATGCCGTTTTCGCCAAAGCCGTTTTTCTCTTAATATCCATCTCAGTGTATACAGTATATTCCTGATATCCAACACTCCCTCCCCATGTAATTTATGTTAATTAATTCTATGAAGTATATTTCAACACGTGGGAAATTGTAGATCTCACCAGTGTGTAGAGTCAGTAGAAGGCATCTCCTTACAGTCCATACCGAGACAAAGAACAGAAGATTTCTGTCTTAAATATAGTATTTTTAACCATTAAAGCCTTTACATCCTTGTTCTAATTATTGTTCATTAACGCCATTTTTAAGATAAAAGGAGTATATATTCCTATTATTTATTTCCATTTAATTATTTAGGATTTAAATACAAGGGATCAGTTTATACTATGAAACTGAAGAGGGCGACTTCTTATGTCCGGGTTGGTCTTAACTGTGTTAGGTGTTGGTTCATGTCTAGTACCAGAATTGTGTGCCTTGAATGGTTGGGTGTGTGGTGCAGGAACGTGCCACCAGGCGGCACTGAAGAAGTGCGGCAAGATCTTCATCAAGGTATTCCGGCTGCTGCCGTACATCAAGGGAGACCAGCAGTTCCACACCAAGTGTTCCCTCCGATCTGTGAGTACTGCACCTCTCGTACATTGTACTAGTGTGGGTGTATCAACCTTTTATCAGCTTGGAACATTAATCTCATATAAAGAATCCATGTATGTTTATTACAATATAGCAGCAAGCATTCACTAAATATTGCAAGGGAGGATGTAGGACAGAGAAGTAACTAAATGAAATAATTGAAGATTCGTCAGTTCATGTTGTATTCTCTCCTTCTTACAGAAGATCGTAAACTTGGACTCTCAGAATTCTTGAATCCAGGGAGCTTTGCCTGATCTTTCCAGTGAAGACTGTGAAACTTTTTGAGTCCATTGTCAGTGGTCAGTGTTCGCCGACGGCATCTCCACGTCAGTCTGAAGGACCAGGACTTCTCTCTCCCTCGCCTATACCATACAGGTCCTTGCTCTGGACTCTATTCATTGTGTGTTCTTTGTCACTTCCACCTCAACTGATAACTTCCACTCACTACATATCTACAGTAAAACTCAAGTCTAGTGTAGAGTAAGACTATGTGGTAGGGATGTAGTCTTCAGTTGCCTCTGAGTTGCTGCTGGTTGAAGCATTCCCTTAGTGGCCATAACACTTGTATTTAAGAAGCTTTACTCAATATGATTTAATGAAATGCTATCACAGTCAGATTTTTCAATGACCCAGGGGGCATCTGACTTGATCACTTGTTCAATTGACTTGCCTCTCTTACCTACCTTACCATAGAATGCAATTAAAGGTAATGATTCAACAAGTAAATTATGTAAGCAATAGGTCAGGGTTTAGTAGCATTGCTGTTACCATCGGCATGGTCCTATAATGGTGGTAACGCTCTGTGATTACATAGAGTTTAGCTGGTGGGGCTTACACTACTCTATACAAGATATATACCAAATGGTAAGGCACAATTTGGATTTGGTCTTATTACCTTGTGTTTCTAAGACATATACCACTCAATGGTGGCAACATTTGGTGAGAAATATTCTGTGTGAACTGTCCTAACAATCTTAAATGTAGAGCTATGGGTTGCTAGCACACACTCAAACCTGGCCATGTCTAGCTGAGGTAAATGTGGGTATATAGTAACAAGACATGGAATGTGCCGCAGGCTTTCTTCACATGTCTCCAGAAGTGGAAGCAGAAGCCCTGCAAACGCGACAAATTCTTCACTAAGGGCCGGCGGATGGAGCTGTTCAGGAAGAAGTTGACCCAGAGACTGTGGTCTACGCGAGTGTGCATACTGGGACTGCGGCCCTAGCTCTGTGTACTGTACATAGAATATTATAATAATTTATATCATTATATTATATATATAGAGAGAGAGACAAAATGTTGGATCAACCCCTCCCTGTGTTTATTTATTGACTGTTCTCACGTGACTGCTGTGTACCCTCCCATTTGTTGTTGTTTACCAATAAACTGACATGATGATGTACTTACCCTCCAGTTATACTACACACATCCAGCACAACACTCTACAGCCACTTGATGCTGAACTGCTTTACAAGACAGTCTATGGGTAAACTCCAGGAGCCCAGGCTACCTCCATGTATGGTACATGGTGGGGACATAAAGTTATAACAGCATCTTGATTATATCATCAGAATTCTAAGTTTCAATTGTTATAGAAACAGTCCTAAATGATGTTGGTATATCAAGGTCCAGCTGTAGTTGCAATGGTTTGGACCAATCCCACCAGCTTACAATTGTATAAAAGACAGTTTGGAGATTTATAATACACACACACACAAGCATAGCCATATCACCACTGCCTGTTGTGAAACACCATCTCTGATGTAAGCCATTATAAGACACCATTTCACCTCTTCTAATTCCAGACCATTCTCTCAGAACCAATACTTCCTTGCTCTACCTTCTTGAAGCCAGACCCCTCCAGTATTGGGTAAATAGATAATCTCCCAAAGATTCTCACAGTACCAGTCCTGCAAACTTCCACAATTCCATTTGATAACCCCCCATTTATAAGCCTATACAGGGTGTACCAGGTAAATTGGGAATTTCAACAATGGTATTTTAACTGAAATTTTTTGCAAGTAAAAATTAAAATATCCGAATGAAATTTGACACAGTAGTAGATAAAAGGATATAGTTTTTATTTATTCAATGTAGTTTCCATTATTAGCTACAACAGTCTCGAGGCGAGTGCGGAATGAAACACAGGCCTTTGCGACGATGACCTTGTCCATTTGGGTCATCACCGTGTGAACTGCTTTCTTGACAGACTGGATGGTGGTATGAGGAGCTTTGTTGACATCTCTCTCAACAACGCCCCATACATAGTAGTCGAGGGGATTGCAATCTGGAGAATTAGGGGGCCAAATATCAGGACCCCAGTGACTAGGGACGTTAAGTGTCAGCCACGATTGTGTCTTTTTTGCCTTATGGGCTGGAGCTGAGTCCTGTTGGAAGACATACTTCCTTCCTGCGGCCACCATGTCCATCCAAGGCTTCACAACGGTCTCCAGAACATTGATGTAGGTGTCAGCGTTCATCCTAAGGCCCTTCTCAAAAAATGGGGAGGCATGACATCACCTTCACTGCTGATAACGCCAAGGACCATTACGGAGGCAGGAAATTTCGTGTGCATCACGACAGGTATCTCTGAGGGGTCTTTACAGATCCAGCGATCATTCCTGGGATTTACCTTTTGGTCCACGTCAAAGTTCTTTTCGTCAGAGAAGAACCTTAGCATGCCAAAAGAGTCGTGTTTCAGGTTGTTGAGGAGGGCAGCAGCCTTTCCTTTTCTGTTATTCTTCATATTCTCAGTCAGCAACTGACCTTTCCGAAGGGCATAAGACTTGAGACCAAGGTCCTCATGGATAGTTCTGACAATTGTCATAGAGCCAACGTCCATTTCCTTGGCTATGGCCCTCATGCTCTTCCCAGGGTTTCCATCAATCTTCTCCTTGACATTTTTGACAAATTCTTCGCCTCTTACCCTGTCCGATCGACGCGAGTGCTTTTTCCTTGTAGCTATCCCCTCTTTGTTACTGTCGGCCTCATCAAACTGCTTCTTGACACGATAAATAGTGGTTTTGGGCAACTTAAGAAAATCCACTATCTCTTTGGGGCTCCTTCCGGCGCGCAGAGCAACGATGATGGCAGCTCGATTTTCAAATTCTCGGTTACTCTTCATCACTACACTGCGCACACATGTACTGTTGCATTTTACATGAATATGGCTACGTGATGAAAAAAAAAAACAAGTTTTTAATCTCAAGTAGTTTTTGTTTTATGGACTGTCAAAGTTAGTCCCAATTTACCTGGTACACCCTGTATATTCTCCATTCATTCTTTTCCAAATCTCTATCTGTTTGTTTGATCTTGAAAACTCTTCTAGCATATCAGATGTTAAAAGAGAATTTTTCTTCAGTTTTTTGGTTATTGTCTAAGCCTCACATCAATAGAGGAAAACTGATGAACAAAACACATTTAGGCATCATTTCTTTAGTTTCATATTTGAATCAAATCTTAAGCTTTATATTTCTTCAAAACAAAACTTTTACCTTTGCAATTTAATTTCAGCCTTGATAAAGCACAATTTGGATTATAGATTATAATAAAAGAAAATAAGACCTAATCCAAATAATTTATTAGTGTGTGACGTTTCGGCAACAACATTGTCACCATCATCAGACAAAAGAATAAAATTATTTTATTCATTTGTCTGATGATGGTGACAATGTTGTTGCCGAAACGTCACACACTAATAAATTATTTGGATTAGGTCTTATTTTCTTTTATTAATTTCAGCCTTTTTTTTTTTTTTGCATTTTCCATCCTTAAATATGATAGTAATGAATTTTACTTGTTGAATTTCTATATATGCCCCACAATATTTATTTCATAATCAGAAGTGTTATTAGAAATAAGTAAGTTTTCAGATATACACTCATGGACAAAACTTCAGGAAATTTTATCTTTTAACATGTATATGGAGATTCAGACAATGACCTTTATTGAAGACAAACGAGATAACCAAGTGCAAACAAGATTACCTCTGTCTCCAAAATGCGATATCAAAGACTTTCAACTTTCTTAAGTTTAGTCTCTATGAGTGTAGTAATAATAATGAAGGAAAACTCTGACATCTTAAATGAGGTTTTAAGATGATATGCTTGCCATCTTTCTGAATAAATATCAAGTAAATATTGACACAAGGTAATAAGACCAAATCCAAATAAATAAATAGTGTGTGACATTTCGGTAACAGCATTTTTACCATCTTCAGACAAAAGTACTGAATCTGAAGATGGCAACAACACTGTTACAGAAACATCACACACTATTTATTTATTTGGATATGGTCTTATTACCTTGTGATTATAATCTATAATCCAAAGTTTGTCCTATCAAGTAAATATTGAGTTTATTCCACTATATCCACCAATCAATGATACTCCCCGGGTTACCAACAGTTAGTACTGTAGTATATCAATGATAATATCAAGAAAAACAACCACATATGCTACTGGGAGGGTTCACCACTGATGAGCCAGGCCCTCCCATTAATTTTTCCATTGCAGTAAGGGCAGTAGAAATTGCTTAATTTTAAAAAGAACCATACGCATCTATAATAGTTTCCAATTTTGAAAACAGATGGTGTGCTAATGTATCATATGTTGGCCCTCTTCAGTGTGATGCAGCCTCAACCAAAGATTGCATCCAATAATGGGACGTTTGGGTAACAACACTGTTACCAAAATGTCATACACTTTATTTGAATTTGGTCTTATTACCTTGTGTGGGAAGAAAAATTAAAAATAAGAGGAAAGAATGCCAGGTTTCTTCTTCCTTTTCTCCACATTTAAATACTGGCTTCCCAATCAACCAAATATTCTAGCAGAGTTCTGAAATGTCAGGAAAATATAGTCAAATAACAGAAAGTGAACTCTGAAAAAACAGCAACATTCTGTTTCCCAACCAGATGTCCTTTCATTATTTTATAAAAGAAAGTACAGGAAAACCTGTCTTAGAAGTCACCTGATCCTCAGTGGCTGGCAGTGTAAACCAACGACAGCCATGAACCAGGATCAAATCCCGCATTGTAAACTTTTTTTTTGTGAAGAATCTGTTTATATTATTCATTGTAAATAAGATAGCTTGCTCTTTTATCTGATAAAGTTGTATTGGAACAGGAACAGAAGTCACCTGTTTTCGGAGTTTCCTGTGTTAGGAGTCAATTTTAGTGGGAACTGTTTGTTTCTCCATTAATTTATCTGTCATCAGACCACATGTCTAATGCATTCACATCTAAATTTTTTTTAACTCCCTAAGGCTTAAATTGATTTGAATATTCTTTATCAAGAGCATCATTGAATTTGCATTTGATAGTTTTAGGTTTATTGTGGACAATTTTATCCAACCCCCGTCTTTGTGAGTGTATATTGGCTTGGAACCAAATAGACACTCCCATGACAGGCTTTACTCTCCTACCATCAATATTTACTCACTGAGCTATATAGGTCATCTCACATTGTTCTTATGTGAACACTACATTTTAAACACTATATCTAGGGTGAATTAATGTTATATAAAACTCCCTCTCCTGTCAAAATATGCACAAAAACTCTCATAATATGATGCATTAGCATGTTATGAGAATTTGAAACTATTATAGACGCGTATGATTCTTTTCAAAATTCAACGATTATCTACTGCCCTTACTGCAATGGAAAATTAATTAGAGTATCAGTATGAAAGTAAAACAGAAAAATACAATATTACACAGAGGTATGGTAAACTGGTGAAACCATTGGGAGGGTTCACCACTGATGAACCAGGCCCTTCCATTAATTTTCCATTACAGTAAGGGGTAGTAGATAATTGTTTACTTTTAAAAGAATCATACACATCTAAAATAGTTTCAATTTCTCACAAAAACTACAAGTTGACTGTCTCTACAAGCTAGCACACTCAGGTCAGCTCCAGCTATGACAAACATCCGAGGGGTCGGTGGAAGGCTGGTTAAACCGTTTGGTTTTCGACCACTACGACCCGGGTTCAATTCCCGCATTGGACACTTTTTTCTGTTTAAAAAAAAAATGCTCCAATGGCCCCCGATTCTTGCAAAAGTCCAACCCCACCAGCGAGTGCAAGTAACCAAACGGGGCTCTGGCACATTTGTAAGTGCAAAGTCAAACTGCTTTTCACATGTGTAGACATGTGGTGCGCTTACAGTAAAAGCAGTCGCTAACTACCCACCATGATTATCATGGCCTGTAACACGTGTACTAGAGATAAGCCAAAAAAAATGACAAACATCCATCTGTCACCCATCCAAGTCTGCTAGATTTCAGAGATGGGCAATAGGTGACATAGTTTTGTGCATCTATTTTGACAGGAGAGGTAGGCTACAGAGCATCAATACTGTTTAAAAAACTAAGGTAAAACTCCAAGGAAGGGTACTTTACTGCTCCCATTCAACCTCCAACAAGAGTTCTGTCTGATTAGTAGAATCAAAGTTGACCAATCTACTTTCACTGAGCCAGCCTCCTGGAGTCATGGGACTGGAGTATGGCACTACATAATGAAATAGGTACTTTATTTTATTGATAATAGAAAGGTGTCTCCTGTCAAGATAATGTTGTTGTTTCTTATCCCCTTATACAAAGTTTACGTGAATTCCATGAGTTCATGCTCCTCAAGCTGTTTGACGATAAGCAGCAGCCTCTCCCAAAGGTCCTGTTTGGTGCATCTAATACAAGCCAAAATGTGTTCAGGTGCCAAGCTACATTTTCGGCAAGTGGGGTAGATTATAGTCAAAATATTAGATGTAAAACTATCAACAGTTTCTGGAAACTAGCAGAATTGGGTTGGGGACAAAATTTTAACAGGAGATGTGATCTTTCTTTTTATAGATCACACAATCTATAATCCAAATTGTGCCTTATCCTTTTTATAGATCACAAGGTAACAATCTATAATCCAAATTGTGCCTTATCTTTTTATAGATCAATGTCCTCTGGGAAAAATTTCCATCAACTTTTTCTTAAAAGGAATTACAGTAACTTTGCTCTTTAGCTAAAAAGAAGGGGGCATGTCCTTTAACTATAAGTAGAGGTAGAATACCAGCCTTCTCACTCCATGGTAGGGTTTGGAGCTGTGTTGAAATAAGTCCCTTAATATTGTGGCAAAATATTTTAACACTTTGATATTTATATAGTTTCTACTCTGTGAACTTTCCTCATTGCTTCTCTTGTATTTTATAATTGGCTTCCTCGACCCAACCTGCCTTCAC
The DNA here is from genome assembly GCA_030710605.1 of Cordylochernes scorpioides. Taxonomy (NCBI): domain Eukaryota; kingdom Metazoa; phylum Arthropoda; class Arachnida; order Pseudoscorpiones; family Chernetidae; genus Cordylochernes; species Cordylochernes scorpioides. The sequence goes on from CP092869.1 coordinate 57,786,853, forward strand.
TGTTCAGAAGAGCCATAGACAGTTGATCATCTTCTCTTCAGCTGTCCAGCATTCCTGAGATATAGGATACAAACAGCTATCCTACTTGGACTGATCCACCTCAATCCCACATCTATGGCCAGACAATCTTAGTTTGGAACTTCCTGGTCAACTGGTTCAACTCAGCAAACAAAACAGGATGCGAGTAAAAGTGCTCAACATTAGTCCATACTAGTGAGCTGGACTCCCCGGGTAGTTGGCGTTCTGTGCTCCCTGGGTTATAAATATCTCTCTGAATTGGCTTCACATTAAATATATTGCCATGTCATTCTGAAGCTTGTATTTCCCAACAGGACAATTTTTTAAATTCAATGCACTTGATCTAATTCCAAAATCAATCCCTGATTGTCAAAAAGTCCTTCAGAAAAACATTAAATTTGCTCCTTCTTTCCAGTGCTAAAAAAATGTTTACAGAACAGTTGAAGTTGTGACAAAACTATCAGCACCAAAGTAAGGAACAAAACAACATTTAAGTATCAAAATAACACCTTTATTTAATTTTGGAAAGAAAAAATCAATTTAGCAACATAATACCCGGCACATAAAATATTTGACAAATAAAAAGAACAAACAAACTGAAAACTTGGCATGAAACAAAATATATAAAAACAAGAGATATTATTTTTTAAATGAGCAGAGGAGAAAGTTTTTTTTTTTTATAAATATATATTTTTTTACAAAGCAATAAAATATTTTAAAAAAGAGACAAACAAAAATTAAGATATCAAGGAAACCAACCATTCACCAATTAGAGTGAGGTTAGATGATGGAAAGGAGAAGAAATAACCAATCAGAGATGGGGAAGGTCAGGTGATGTAAAGGAGAAGATATCAGAAATGGTGGGGTCAGGCAATGTAAAGGAGAAGAAATCAGAGGGAAGGTCAGGCAATGTAAAGGAGAAGCAACCAGAGATGGTGAGGTCAGGTGATGTAAAAGAAGAGAGCGAGGTCAGGAGAAAGTGAGTAGAGGTTGCAGTTGGCAAGTAATCATCAGTCCGAGCCGTCCTGTAGTCCAGGTTTCCAGCACAGACGTCATAGGCCAATGCAGGGGTGAAGTTTAACAAGGAATGAGGGGGGCGGGAAGTCCCTTAACTAAAGGACCTCCCTTTTAACCTCATCCACCCCGGGGGCCGCAGGCTGGTGGCGGTGGCGGCCCACTCCCTGTGTACAATACCCTGTGTGAACATATGTAATAGGCAAACATTGTAACACTCTTTTAATAATATGCAAATAAACATTGCCTCTCCCAAGTACAAATCTCTTACATAAATAGTCTAACAGCATCACCACTTGTTGTTAGAACAACAGTTGTGAGTTGAGATGTTACAACCAAGTTGCTGATATAACAAGGTTCCGCTGTATACAACACAAGAATCTGTAAACTAAACTAGACAGTTGGTATGACAGAGATTGTATCCAGAGCAATAAAAAAATGGTTGCCTGTAAAGTCGGTTTTACGGGCGAAGATTTTACGTGACAACGGTAGAATATTTATTGATATGAATATAATTAAATTGCACAATAGGAACAAGGAATTGAATGAAAATAAGAATTGCACAAATTTTAACTATAGAAATATATTTTGTTTACTAAAACAATGTACATGTTAAGAGGCGTTGTTCGATGTCCTGGTGCGATGTCAAGACAATCCTCTTCATTCCACAGTAGTGTGTGCTGTCTCGCAGCAAGAACTTCAGACTCGGGCGTATATTCGGCGGAGATTGCTTCGATCCGATTAGCAGGATCATCTTGAAGGCCTTCATCTGATGGCAATGCAGGCTGCAGTCTTGACAAATCTATTTTGATATCGTACAAACGATATAGACTTGAATTTTGAAGTACATCTAACCATTCTTTGACCGTACGCTTAGACATGTACCCGCTGATGTAATTTGTTCTGTGTGCAAGATTCCTTTTGGTTTAGCGTTTGTTAGGGGAACGCTCGTTCTCTCTGCCACGACAGGAACGCTTGTTCTCTCCACCACAGAACAAGACGTTGAAGCAGGTGACTCTGACGTACCGCTGGTGAGGGCTATGTTAGCAGATTTACGTAGCTTGAACCTGCGTTGCCTCTCCGCAGCCGCTTTTGCAAAGGCTCTTACTTGTTCAGGAGTTCTGGTCAATGCTTTTCGTAGTCTGTACTCACATTGTCGCTGAGCATTCGTTCTGGCGGTAGAGGTGGTGTGTGGAACAACAAAAGGTACTGCAGACGTTGACGGCACGATATCCTCCGTCTCCATTGAAGTACTGGAAGTTGAAGGCACCGTTTCCATTGTTTTGAGAGTGGTGATTCCTGTTGAACATTTGAAATTGAATGGATGTATTTTTAATTTTAAAGAATCAATTTGAAAATCAAAACACTTATTCAGATCGAAGGTTCAAATTTTTGCTAAATAAATTTGAAATTAAATAAAATTTGTAATTGTAAATGATGAAGTTGAAAATTAAAACATTTACTTATATTAGATGTTAAAATTCTTGCTCAACACAGTTTAAATAAAGTTTTCTTATATCTGCCACTTTTTCTTAATATTTGTAATTTTAAATAATCAATTCGAAAATCAAAACATTTATTCAGATCGAAGGTTCAAATTTTTGCTAAATAAATTTGAAACTATTTAAAATTTGTAAAATAATAATTAATTAATTAATTAATTTTAAACTAATAATTTACTTAACACTATCAACATTTATCAATAGTATGACATAACCTATAAACTCAGTTTCTCAACTTTTGTGTCAATCTAACAATTAATCAATCAATCATAGTTTACGATAATGAAATATCAGTGTACAATTATTTACCTTTATTGTTGTAGTTGTTGTAAATGACGAATCTAAGCACTCCACATTTTCACTACAGACACAGCTGACGATACTTTAACCACACGTGTGAACTTGTATTATGACGCTTTCTTGTTTTTCCAACGCCAAGAACGTTCGAGAAAGACAAAAACAGAGACAAGCATGCGCCGATTCAATGCGCCTAATTCTCTAGCGCTGCGCGCGCAGCACTCTCGTTCGGTGACTCATCGTAACGTTACCGGGCGTTACACTTTTTGACGTGACGTCTTAAATTAGGTTGCGGCTGGGAGTCACTTATGAAAAAGTGTAATGCCCGGTAACGTTACGATGAGTCACCGAACGAGAGTGCTGGGCGCGCTAGAGAATTAAGCGCATTGAATCGGCGCATGCTTGTCTCTGTCTTTGTCTTTCTCGAACGTTCTTGGCGTTGGAAAAACAAGAAAGCGTCATAATACAAGTTCACACGTGTGGTTAAAGTATCGTCAGCTGTGTCTGTAGTGAAAATGTGGAGTTCTTAGATTCGTCATTTACAACAACTACAACAATAAAGGTAAATAATTGTACACTGATATTTCATTATCGTAAACTATGATTGATTGATTAATTGTTAGATTGACACAAAAGTTGAGAAACTGAGTTTATAGGTTATGTCATACTATTGATAAATGTTGATAGTGTTAAGTAAATTATTAGTTTAAAATTAATTAATTAATTATTATTTTACAAATTTTAAATAGTTTCAAATTTATTTAGCAAAAATTTGAACCTTCGATCTGAATAAATGTTTTGATTTTCGAATTGATTCTTTAAAATTACAAATATTAAGAAAAAGTGGCAGATATAAGAAAACTTTATTTAAACTGTGTTGAGCAAGAATTTTAACATCTAATATAAGTAAATGTTTTAATTTTCAACTTCATCATTTACAATTACAAAATTTATTTAATTTCAAATTTATTTAGCAAAAATTTGAACCTTCGATCTGAATAAGTGTTTTGATTTTCAAATTGATTCTTTAAAATTAAAAATACATCCTTTCGATCTTGTCTAATTTAGACTGAAAGGATAAGTAAAAAAAAAAAAAAAAAAAATACATCCATTCAATTTCAAATGTTCAACAGGAATCACCACTCTCAAAACAATGGAAACGGTGCCTTCAACTTCCAGTACTTCAATGGAGACGGAGGATATCGTGCCGTCAACGTCTGCAGTACCTTTTGTTGTTCCACACACCACCTCTACCGCCAGAACGAATGCTCAGCGACAACGTGAGTACAGACTACGAAAAGCATTGACCAGAACTCCTGAACAAGTAAGAGCCTTTGCAAAAGCGGCTGCGGAGAGGCAACGCAGGTTCAAGCTACGTAAATCTGCTAACATAGCCCTCACCAGCGGTACGTCAGAGTCACCTGCTTCAACGTCTTGTTCTGTGGTGGAGAGAACAAGCGTTCCTGTCGTGGCGGAGAGAACGAGCGTTCCCCTAACTAACGCTCAACGGCAACGTGCATTCCGACAACGTAGAGCAGCATCTTCTCGGACTGATGTACAACCGACTACTTCTTCAAGCCAAACAGCAATACAACTGGAACAATCCACCTGGTATACCAAATGGTCATCGTCAATACGGAGATTTCAATCTACTTTCCTGGACAACGATTTTGGCCATGCTTGCTCGGTTTGTGACAGATTGTGGTTCAAGAATGACCTTAAAACCATCACTGCACTACAACTGAAGGTAATCTCGGATTGGTACGTTAAGGAAAATCGGCAGCTACGCAAGGAGGATTATACAAAGTCTTGCAACACCTGTAGACAATCACTGAATAAGCGTAAGCTTCCTACTCTCGCAAAGGTCAACGGCTTCTCATATCCTGACATACCTCCAGGTCTACCGCCTCTGGATCCTATCAGTGAACGTTTGGTCTCACCGCGCCTTCCATTTATGCAAGTGCGTCGACTGCGTCATGATTTCTCTTATGGAATTATTGGACAAGTGATAAACGTCCCAGTCAACGTACAAGACATGGTAAAATGCTTGCCTCGCCATCTAGAAGAGGACGATGTTATCAACGTTAACATCAAAAGGAATCTTGCACACAGAACAAATTACATCAGCGGGTACATGTCTAAGCGTACGGTCAAAGAATGGTTAGATGTACTTCAAAATTCAAGTCTATATCGTTTGTACGATATCAAAATAGATTTGTCAAGACTGCAGCCTGCATTGCCATCAGATGAAGGCCTTCAAGATGATCCTGCTAATCGGATCGAAGCAATCTCCGCCGAATATACGCCCGAGTCTGAAGTTCTTGCTGCGAGACAGCACACACTACTGTGGAATGAAGAGGATTGTCTTGACATCGCACCAGGACATCGAGCAACGCCTCTTAACATCATTTATGACCGTCATGCAGAAGAACTATCATTTCCTGCGATATACTTCGGAGAGCCCCGCCGTTTCAACATGAACATTTCAGTGACACCGTACATGATGGCGACCAGTGAAATACGACGGAGTGACAGGCGTGGAGCCACGCCTCAAAAAGTCTTATACGATGCAATGAAGATTCTACGTCTGCGAATGGTCGATGGGATTTACAGCACATTCCGAAGTGTTTCGATCACAGAGAGCGTAACTCGACGCATGTTAAGTTTAAGTTTACATGTACAATGTTTTAGTAAACAAAATATATTTCTATAGTTAAAATTTGTGCAATTCTTATTTTCATTCAATTCCTTGTTCCTATTGTGCAATTTAATTATATTCATATCAATAAATATTCTACCGTTGTCACGTAAAATCTTCGCCCGTAAAACCGACTTTACAGGCAACCATTGTTTTATTCATAAGTGACTCCCAGCCGCAACCTAATTTAAGACGTTGTCACGTCAAAAACCTCAGAAATCAAGATTCAGGACATGCCACATCCATTAAACAAACCCCTGAATCTTGCACAAACAAATGGGATCAGACACTGGTTATTCCAGCTGGTACATTGGATTTAGAACTTCCAACACAGACTGTAGTGGGGGCAGCTTTCTATTTTATTGAGAAGTGACTCTTGGAGCTACCACAGCTGGGCTTCAACAACTTGAAAACTTTATTCATTTTAAACTTTTATATATAACTTAGACTGTGATAATGCTCAACACCTGGGCATAAAATATTTATTTAGGTTCAAATTTTTCTAGGTAACCTTTTCATGCCAAACCCCCCCTAGTTAAATATTAACCCAAAAAAAAAAAAGTCAAAACATTTTAAATAGTTGAACGGTACAGTAGATTAAATGATACTAGCAGCCATGAAAAAAAATAGAAATGCAAGTTTTTTCCTCACATTCTTTAATTTCTTAGATTTCTATTAGGAGGAAAAATAAGGTTGTTAAAAAAAAATAATAAATAAAAATGATTTGAAAGAAAAGACTAGTCCAAAATAAATATTTTTTCCAACTCTGTTCATTTCTCTAATACATGCCCCTCTCTCATATTATTTAAGAATCATACAAAAAGGCTATTTTCAAGCATCCTCCCTAGATTCACACCATATCACATATAGGATATTTGGGATGGGAGAATTCAGACTCCAAGCTGCTATTTGAAGGTGTTGTGTCAAGGCAGCAGGAGTGTCTCCTGAGGAGCTGGTCACTCTGGGAGGAGGAGTTGGGACTTCCAACATAGCTGGATGACAGGTTGTCACTGGTGTCCTCCCACTCTTCCAAGTGGAAGTCTTTGTTGAAGGCAGGCAGGATGATCCTGTTGGAGGCTTTCTTGTCAAGCGGCTCAGTAACCGCAGCACCATTTCCAACATCAGTTTCAACATCTTGGGACCACTGCTCAAGTGGCAAGTGTCCTGGCAGTGGGATTCGCTTTAGATTCTTGAAAACACTTCTTGATTCAAAGTCAACCTGTGTCTCCTTAACTTCCTGGTTAGATTTGGCCTGTCTAAGTTTGTCCTGGCTCTTGATTAGATGCCTGTTGTGGTGAGTGAGGCAGCAGATTTGGAAATTCCTATCACGGATTTGGTTCTGGAGCTTATTCAAATCTTTGTAGCTTTGAGCTAACTGGTGGCGTAGGTCCTGGTTGACCTGGCTCTCCTTCTCCAGGCTGGACCTGAACTGTGCGGCTTGGTGCTCCATCTTCACCTTGAGGACCTTCATGTTGAACTTGAGGGACTTGTTTTCAAAGAGGAGCTCCTCGTATTTCTCAGTGAGAGCTTGGAGCTGAGAGTTTGATCCATTCATTCTGGAGATAGGAATATTTCTTGTGTTGAGCTAGGTTGGCTGGAACTGTAGGAAGGTCCTTATTATAATGACTTGAATACAGGCTAGGGTTGAGCTGTTACCATCTCACTAATGTATGGCTGAAGAAGTCTGTAGAGACTTTTTTTTTCCAATCCCTTGGGAGTTTTGATTGTCTCCAAAGAAACCAAGTGGCACTGTAGTTTATTTGTTGAAAATTTTCTTGTGCTCTCTCACATACTCAACTCCCCAATATGGGACAGCAATCCCATAGAAAGACTAATTACAGTCAAACAGACCTCCATATGATGACCTTTATAAAGCCCAAAATGACCCAACAGCAACCTCCTATGAACCTCTTGGAAAGACTAGGGTTATTATTATTGCTTTTAGGCAGTCTCTCATGGGAGGTGGATATATTTTAAATGAACCAGATTTTCAAAATGTGGTACTTCTTTAATTCAACACTGCAAGGGACCAGAATTTTTGGTTTAATTGAAATTGGTGTGTTGTAGTCAGTTATGATGATTATCCATTCATCACAACATTCAATGCTAGAGGACAATTTTCTAGAACATTTTGTTGTTAACACTTATGGAGGTGACACAATAAAATAAATGACTTACCGCTAAGTTTTAAAAAATATATATATATGTGGCAATATCGTTGCGGAATTTCTTGTTGTTCGATGCGAATGGTGAGATTTGATTGAAGCGCAGTCGTTTGAGTGGAAGTTGCAGCATACAGTTAGGAATAATCAGGACACGTGATGGGGTTTGAAAATGAAAGGCAACTGGATTGGAGGAAAGAAAGCTTGAGAAGAGCGGATCGATTTGGATTGTTAATTATCTGATCACATGGCGGTGATTGAACTTAGCTGTGGGATGAGCAGAGGGAGAGAGGTCTCGGGAGTAGATGTCACCTTGTTGGAAGCGGAATCACAACTGTAGGTGTTGTTCCTATGAGAGCTAAAACACTACTAGGTCCGAACTCGGCGAGAGCGAGTGAATAACTGACCATTCTTGCTTTTCGATTTAACACCACGAGTTGGCTTCCTTCCCATTGGTCGAAAATGGAACGTCCCCGTTTTCCTATTGGTTGACCTACTTAAGGGGAAACTTTCTAATTGGACCGCGGTTCTCTTTGGTGAAAGATATGGTCTGCCTGATAGGAAGTGTCGGGTGCTATTTCGACTTTATTTACTTCCGCGTTATCAAATACGTCCTGTTTTGCCAGGAAGTGTTGGGTAGCTCGACGCTTATAACTTCGGCGGATATTAGATACGTCCTGTCTTTGCCGGAAATATTGGGCGTTAGCTTAACATTTATAACTTCTGCGGTCACTAGATACGTCCTGCTTTGCCAGGAAGTATTGGTTTAAACTTAGCTCGCAGGGTTCCCGGGGTCAGAAGGTTAACTGTGACGTTATTAATAATTATGTTCTCTTCTAGATCTATTTCCTATGTCTTTTTGTTACTTTCTTTCCTCCAGTTACCTTATTCTTTTATTAAATCTTTGAAAATCATACATTTGTACATGCATAGTGGGTCGGGGAGCATACAATTATATACAAATTATGACAGATGCGCCCCCTACATGTGAAGAATTCAAGAAGGGGTTAGCCTGAGAGAATTCTGTAAGGTGAAAAATAATTTTGTGGGAAAATTAATTGTGGGTATTGAGTCTATATACAAGCATTGGTGGCGATATAATAAGTAAAATAGAATGGTGTTGATGATATAGGTTGAGTATAATTAATAGAAATCAAAAATTTTTAATTGTAAGAAATCAATGAATGCTATGGTACATAGTGGGCTAAAAAGAAAGGAAAATGCGCCTAAACGAATTCTACTCGAGATAGGAAATGAAATCGAGGGCGTTCTATTAAGGCTTTTGAAATCAAAATAAAAATAATATAAAAATAGTTGAATGAAATCAAAATTGAATGTTTGGTTGAAAAAGAAAGATATTTTGTTGCATGGTGACAAAGACAACTGCTTAGTTACTTTTTTGCTCGAATTTTGAGAAAAGAAATCGAGGAAATTTCATAAGGCGCTTTGAAATCAAAACAAAATAAAATAAGAATAGTTGAATGAAATCAAAATTGAATGTGTTTGGTTGAAATAGAAAAATTGTTTTGTTGCATGGTGATAAGGGAAAATGCCTAGTTACTTTTTTGCTCGAATTTTGGAAAAGAATTCGAGGAAATTTCATAAGGTCTTTTGAGAAATCAAAGTAAAATAAAAAGTTGGAAGAAATCAAAGTGAATGCTTGGTGCATGGTGAGAAAAAAAAAGGAAAAATGCCTAACCATATTCTAGCTCGAAATTGGGAATGGAAACCGAGGGAATTTTATTAGGGCTTTTGAGAAATCAAAATAAAAATAAAAATAAAATTTCATAAGGTATTTTGAAATCAAATAAAAATAAAAAGTAGTTGAGCGAAATCAAAGTTGAGTGCTTGGTTGAATGGAAAAAAAAAAGGAAATATGAAAAATAAAAAGGTTTCAAAAATAGGATGATTTAATGTTTTTAGTGTAACCGAAAATCAATGAGTTTTCGTTGATAATTGAAGTTGTGGCAATATAAGCTAAGTGGTAAATAGAATGATAATTGATAGATAAAAATGATAATATAAACTAATTGGAAAAAAAATGATAATTAATGATTAAAAGTGATAATAAGTTGAATAAATTGATAAATTGATTAAATATTTACATTTTAATTGAGAGAAAATAATGAAAATGATTAATATGAGCGATAAAATGTATTGGTTTGAACCCTTTTGTGTATCTACATGCCCTGATCTAGATGTATTAATGCTTACTTATGCCCTATAAATTTTTTGTCTTTGTGTGTATTGTGAAAAATGTTAGTAGTTTTTGGTGTAAGAAATGTGTGTGTGAATTCTATGTGTTGTCGAGATCCTAAGGTCTGTGGTATTTATATGTAGATGGAAGGCGTAGCGTTTTTTTTTTTTTTTTTTTTTTTTTTTTTGAAAGTTTGTAAAGTATTTGATCAATTATGATGGGAGTATGAACTCATTTAAATGTGTGTGACGTCTTGTACCTTTTTTAGATTTCCGAGTGACAGTTGATTTGACTATATTGAAAAAATCGATACGCAGGCTTGAACTGGAATCCAAAATTGGTGGCATAGAGGAATCTGTGGCTGGGGAGAGCGGTGACCTAATTTGGATGAGCGGGGCCCTGTAATGAGACGCCGGAAGCGGGACGTGTCGGGGAAAAGAGAGGGAATGAAATTGGAGATCGGATGAGGCGCTCCGCTTTGTTTGCATAGGCCGAATTTATCGCCGCGGACTACACTTCCTGTCGCGGTGTCTCAAAATTCTCACTTCCTGCCGCTTATTTATTTTGGGGTGCGGCTCGGGTCTTGTTTTTGGAGTGTGACTTCTCCGACATTAGTTGGTCATCTTTCAGTTACTTCTATCTCTTCGGAGTTTATTTAGATTTTCTGCGAAGATGGTTCCTAAAATTATGAGAAGTTTTATAAATATTTGTCCACAATGAAGAACTGCTTGTCCAAAATTAAAAACTGCTTGTCCACAATGAAAAACTGCTTGCCCAAAATTAAAAACTGCCTCTTGTAGTTTGAAAATTTTATGAGCGGACATGGTATAGATAAATAAATAGTTAAGGAATAAAATTGGGATACATTTGTATGGTAGAACTAACAAACAAAGGATGAAAATCAGATGAAAAATAGGGTATTGTCCCATGTTCGTCCATATTTTTGTAACTGGGGACTCTGAAATATTTGCTTGAACCTTATTAATTGTAGAATTCGAATGATTGGTAGGTTCGCAGTTCTCCTGTTTGATATCTTTAGGGAGTGGTGTGATATGATTGAGCTGGTTGTCAGGTTTGCAGTTTTTAACATCGGGGAAGAGTGATGCAAATAGTCTTGTTGCAAAAATGGCAGGGTCTAAATGCCTGAAAGGTTCGCTGCTGGTGGGTTTGAACCTTAATGACTCTGTTGGGAATAATTCGGGTGTTAAATGTTTGAAAGGGAACGTGTAATTGGGGTTGTGCTTTATATGATATGTGCTAACGGCGGGTGGTGATATATAACGGATTTTTTCTGTATACAGCTTAAGTTTGTTGACGTGGATTGTGTCAGTGTCTCTTTGAAGTGGTTGATTTGGTCGATCTATGCGGACCACATTTGGTGAAATAATTTCTAATATTGTGTGAGGTCCTGTGAAGTATGGCGCAAGTTTCCCTGTATTTGGGTGGTGATATAATTTTACTAACACTAGATCACCTACTTCAAAATGTGGTTGTTTGTGTCGTTGATCATAAATGTTTTTGTCTTGTAAATGCTTGTTTTGTGTGCGTGTGTGTGCAATTTTTCTAGCTTTGTCGATATCTGGGTAAGGTGTACTATGGTCAGAGAGTTCGGGGGGTAGGATACCAAACATTAAGTAGATGGGTGGAAAACCTGTGGTAGAGTGTGGGGTTTTGTTATATATAATTTTAACTCTTTTGACCAACTTGGTCCATGCGATCTTAGGATTTTCTAGATGCAATAGCCTAAGTTTTCCCGTGAGGGTGGCGTTCAGGCGTTCACATAGACCGTTGGCCTGTGGATTGTTGCTGGTTGTGAGTAATGGGTGAATATTTCTATTAAGTAGGAAACTACGAAATTTTGGCGAAGTGAAAGCAGGGGCTCTATCCGTAAGAAGGCGTTTTGGAGAGCCATCCTGTAATACTCGCTTAAGTACCTGTTGGTAGGTGATGATGCTGGTGGATTTAGATGGAAAAGTCCACGCGTAGCGCGACAAATGATCGACTACCACATGGAGGTATATTTTGGTGTTGCCATATTTGGCAAATCCTGCTATGGTGTCAAGGGATAATAGGTCAAAGGGTTCTTTGGCTTCCGGAGGTTGACTTAATTCCCCGTAAGTGGGTCCCAATGGCCGTTTTGTTAACTGGCAGGTGGGGCAGGTCTTAACTTTTTGTTTAATATCTTTTGACATACCTTGCCAGTAATATTGTGTGGAGATGATTCGTGACATTTGTGAAATACCGGGGTGATTGTATTGTGTGTGTACTGTTTGTAAGAGTTGTTGTATGAGTGGTTTTGGAAGTATAATCTTGGTTACACCTTTTCGGGAAACTGTATGTAATCCATTATGATCAATGGTCAAACTAGACTCTTTCGATGGAGGAGGTTGGTGGGTCTTGATAAGGGTGGCGTCCAAGAATCCACAAAACGGGTTACGGGACAAGAGATCTGCTTCATATTGTAGTTTTCCCTTTATGTAGCGGACCTCATATTCGTAACTCGATAGTCGTAAACTCCATCGAAACAGTCTGCCGGACGGGTTTTTGATGGTTTTCAGCCACTGCAATGCGTGATGGTCAGAAAATATAGTAAATTTTCTGCCCATAAGATAGATGCGAAACTTCTCCACACTCTCAACGATTGCTAAGCACTCAAGTTCAGAGATGGAGTAGTTTTTCTCGTGTGGGCGCAATGTTCGGCTGAAATATTGAACTGGATATACGTTCCCGTCAGGGTGAACTTGTTTGAGAATGCCTGCTATACCGAGGGTGGATGCATCGCAATACACTTGGCATGGCAGACCTTCTTTGTAAAGGTGTAAAATGGGGTGTTGTGTGAGGTTTCCTTTCAGGTCAATGAACGCCTTTTGACAAACTTCATTCCAGTTCCACACGACATCCTTTTTGAGGAGGTTATTGAGTGGTGCTCGCAAGCGAGCGTATTCCGGAATGAATTTGTTATAGACGTTCACAGCGCCTAAAAAGGATTGTAGTGTTTTTCGGTTGTGTGGTTGTTTTATGGCGTGGATAATGTCGGTGTTACGTGTGAGTGGTGTAATTGTACCAGCTGTAATGGTGTAACCTAGAAAATCTATGGATTGTTTAAAAAATTCGCATTTCACGAAGTTAAGTTGTAGTTTCTCCGCTTCGCAAAAGGCGAAAAATTGTCGCAGGTGGTTTTGATGCTCCTCCAACGTGTTGGAGTAAATGATGAAATCATCAAAGTAATGTGCCACACAGTCAAGTCCGTGTCTCTGTAGGACCTGACTTATGGCTCGTTCGTAAATCTGAGGACTGGTTTTTAACCCGAAAGGTAATCGAGTGGGTTGGTATAATCCTTCAAAGGTGGCAAATGCTAACAGTGGTCGAGAATCGGGGTGTATTGGGACTTGCCAATACGCAGAGGATATGTCGGCCGTGGAGAAATATTTGGCCTGTGCGAGGCGGTCTAGGATATCCTCGATTCTCGGGAGGGGATGGACATCAGAGCTGATTAGCTCGTTCACCTTCCTATAATCGATACAAAACCGTTTGGTCTTGTCGCGCTTAGTGACGAGGGTGACAGGGCTCGAGAAAGGTGAAAAAGATTGCTCTATGATGCCGTTCTCCAGCATTTGTTGTATTTGGTTACGGATTTCTTGTTGGTCACATATCGGAACACGATATGGACGTATGGTGATTATTTTTTCGGAATTCATGGGTATTTTTACTGGTGGAATCCGTAAGCATGGTACGTTGAATTTGTCCTGTGAAAAAATGTGAGTGTACCTTTGTAGAAGTGTTGTGAACTGTGGTGTATAATGAGTGTTAGGTGTTGTGTTGTAGTATGCATGTGGTAAAGGGTTTTGTTGTGTATTAGTGTGAGTGTCGAGTTCGTTGTGTGGGTTGGTCATGTGAGAGTTGTGCAACGGTGTGTGATCACCTATGTTTTTGGTATGCGAGTTATCCCGCTGTGTGGGTGCGTTTTGGACAGGTTCATAAGTTGAAGTTGTTGTGGTTTGATTATTTGAGGGCATGTAAAAAAGGCAATTGGCTTTAGTGAAAAAGGGGCATGTAGATAAGTGGGTTTTTTTCAATGAATGCACGCAATGGTTGTCATAGGCGGAAAGTTGGGATGCGGGGAAAATTTTTTGTGACATCGCCTGACACTGCCAGTACGTGCATACATTGGACACATGATTAAAATGGTAGGAAAGGGTAGACAATGGGGCGCCCAGCTGGAATATAGTGCATTTATTAAAATCTATGGTTAATCTGAATTTATGGAGGCTATTGATACTAAGAATTCCAAATGGCAATGGTGCATTCACTACATGGAAATTCTCCTTTCGTGATATTTGTCCTATTGTCAGTGGGATAGATAGTTTACCCCTGGTTTTTGCAAATCCGTTTAGGGTTTGGAGGTGTAGTGAATGTCCCTCAAGGGTTAAATTAGGCAGATGGGTTTTTAGCATATGATAAATATTATATGGCACTATACTCAGGCTGGCGCCTGTATCAATTAAAAAGGGGCATGATACATTAGGGGCTAGAAAAAGTTTGACAGTCAGTTGGTTTAGGGAGCCTACCTCAGTCTCGAAAGGGCTGCTCGGCTGGGGTGTCTCTGGCTTGACTTGGTTGTTGTGGAATCGGAACTGGTGATTTTGGGACTGTTTGCACTGTCCGGACTTTTTCGTGGGTCGTCGGGACTGGTCGACGTCGGCATTCGCTGTGCCAGTGTCTCGCGCCGCAGAACTTGCAGTTGGACGGTGGAAGAGGTGCATTCCATGCACCTGGGCGTCGGGGTGTGCTGTGGTACGGACCCGACATTGGGGGTGGTTGATCTTCTCGGGGTCGCGTTGTCGGTACACTGGGCCCGTGGATCCGCTGTACAAGTCGGAACCACTCTCCTAGGTTCTCGGGAGGCACTACGTGGACTAGGCGCTGGTCGTTGAATGGCAGTCCTTCTGTCAGTGTCTCGAGGATCACCTCTTGTGGAAGTCCTAGTTGCAATCCCATGGCGGTTTTCTCCCGGTAGTAGGTCTCTAGGTTGGCTTGCCCAGTAAGCTTCATGGCGAAATATTTCGCAAAGGACGCTTCGCTTGACTCAGGATAGAGATCTAGGAGGATTTGCCTCACCTGGAAGTAGCTCCGGTCGGCCATCCGAAGTTTCCTGAAGAGCTCCAGGGGCTGTCGCGCCAGATAGTTTGGCAGGCAGAGTAATTTTTCTTGTTCTCCCATGGATGCGTCTTCCATTTTTCGGTCGAATGCTTGGAAAAACTGTGTCGCGTTGTATGTGCCATCGAAAGGCGGGATTGCCGACTCCGCTCCATCAGAAATTTTTACCCGGGTCAGGAGCGCCGATAGCTGGTTGACGGCGTCCGCTAGGGGCGCAGTTGTCTCGCCCGTCTCTCTTACTTCCTGCCTCCCTTCCGTTGTTGTTTCCGTCGGGCCGTCCGACTTTACGCCTATGGGATCCTGATTAAGCTCCATAATATCTTGATCCTGATTTAATTCCATCTCTTTATCCTGTCGACTTAACCGTTCTGTGGCAATATCGTTGCGGAATTTCTTGTTGTTCGATGCGAATGGTGAGATTTGATTGAAGCGCAGTCGTTTGAGTGGAAGTTGCAGCATACAGTTAGGAATAATCAGGACACGTGATGGGGTTTGAAAATGAAAGGCAACTGGATTGGAGGAAAGAAAGCTTGAGAAGAGCGGATCGATTTGGATTGTTAATTATCTGATCACATGGCGGTGATTGAACTTAGCTGTGGGATGAGCAGAGGGAGAGAGGTCTCGGGAGTAGATGTCACCTTGTTGGAAGCGGAATCACAACTGTAGGTGTTGTTCCTATGAGAGCTAAAACACTACTAGGTCCGAACTCGGCGAGAGCGAGTGAATAACTGACCATTCTTGCTTTTCGATTTAACACCACGAGTTGGCTTCCTTCCCATTGGTCGAAAATGGAACGTCCCCGTTTTCCTATTGGTTGACCTACTTAAGGGGAGACTTTCTAATTGGACCGCGGTTCTCTTTGGTGAAAGATATGGTCTGCCTGATAGGAAGTGTCGGGTGCTATTTCGACTTTATTTACTTCCGCGTTATCAAATACGTCCTGTTTTGCCAGGAAGTGTTGGGTAGCTCGACGCTTATAACTTCGGCGGATATTAGATACGTCCTGTCTTTGCCGGAAATATTGGGCGTTAGCTTAACATTTATAACTTCTGCGGTCACTAGATACGTCCTGCTTTGCCAGGAAGTATTGGTTTAAACTTAGCTCGCAGGGTTCCCGGGGTCAGAAGGTTAACTGTGACGTTATTAATAATTATGTTCTCTTCTAGATCTATTTCCTATGTCTTTTTGTTACTTTCTTTCCTCCAGTTACCTTATTCTTTTATTAAATCTTTGAAAATCATACATTTGTACATGCATAGTGGGTCGGGGAGCATACAATTATATACAAATTATGACATATATTTGTAAAACGACACTTGCAAGTTTAACCGCATGAGTTTCTTTTCAACGACAAATTAAAATTTTATTTTAAGGTGAAATATCGACAATTTCTAACCTTTTGGATGAGGTATGAAAGGATGAATTATGAAGAGTAATGACGAACGGAAAAATAAAAGTGTCCAGGGATGGGAATCATCCCTGGACACTTTTATTTTTCCGTTCGTCATTACTCTTCATAATTCATCCTTTCATACCTCATCCAAAAGGTTAGAAATTGTCGATATTTCACCTTAAAATAAAATTTTAATTTGTCGTTGAAAAGAAACTCATGCGGTTAAACTTGCAAGTGTCGTTTTACAATTACATGCCGCAGTGTATTATATTATATATATATTTATTGGGAGCTTTCGGGTCTTGCCCTTTCTCAACCTTTAGGTAAAAAAAAAAACTTGGAATAAGTCATTTATTTAATCTTGTGTCAACATAGTATATCCCGCAATTGCCAAAATTTCAAATACTTAAGAGTGTGTTGAATTAAAGAGAGTATGTTTTGAATTCTAGCCTGTTAATAGGTTGATTAGGATTTGAAAAGAAAAAGTTGAAATATAGTAAGTGAGGAATTAAAGATGGTAACTTGAAAGGGAAATGGTTGGAATTTGAACAAAATTGGTTGAACTAAAGGAAGTGTTGAACTCTAGATAGTTGGATTAAAGAGAGGTTCTACTGTAAGGTACAATTGGCTTATAGATTAGAAACACAAGGTAATAACACCATATAAATAAATAGTTTGTGATGTTTTGGTAACAAGGTTGTTAACGAAACATCACACACTATTGATTTGGATTTGGTCTTATTTTTACTTGCATTTAAACTTGCATTCAAACACATTCTCTTATCCTATATGCCATCACAATTGAGACTAGCTGTGAAATCAAAAATTACCTCAAGTTGAAGAAATGCATTCAAGACATTCAAAAGTCTCAAAATTTACATGAAAATGTAGAGTATTGTTTTCCTAGCATGTGTGTAGTTCTACTTGATGACTGTACAACTTTGGCTTGCTGCAGGCCACAATAGTGACAGTAAATAACATGGTTGGGTTGACCAACTCTGACTAAAGTGACAACTTGTAGGTACAAAGCTGCACCATTTTCTATGTGTGGATATCAAGAAGTAGACAAAAGTAAACTGCCACCATGGAATCACATTTCCTTCTTTTTCTGCTCAATACATTCTCAACTCACTCAGGCCACTTAATCCCTCCCTGGTCTCTACCACCTATTTCAAGGTGTATTCCTCCAGCATAGTGTTTCTTGAAGAACACACATGCCAGGCATTTTTAATATTTTGATTATAAACACAAGGTAATAAGACCAAATCCAAATAAATAAATAGTGTGCAACGTTTCGGTAACAGCATTGTTACCGAAACGTCGCACACTATTTATTTATTTGGATTTGGTCTTATTACCTTGTGTTTATAATCTATAATCCAAATTGTGCCTTATTAATATTTTGATTACTTCATTAAATTTACTTTGTTGACACCAACCTATCTGCCCATTTGTCCTTTAGGATCCTTCTAACACAATTGATGTCAAGAGTCCTACAGTTTTTTGGTCAGTGTCCAAGTACTATACAGGAACCCCGACCAAACAAAATATCTAAACAGCCTGTTCTTTAGTCCCAAATCCAAATACAGTAAAACCCTGCTAATACGAACCCTGGATATAACGAACCTTCCCTTATAACGAACCCACACCGATTCCCAATTCCATTCCATTGAAAATACCATTGTTATAACGAACTTTGCGATTTTTAGAATAACGAACTACCCCTATAACGAACCTATTTTCGGTCCCAAAATGATAAAATCTATTTAAAATACTATGCTTATAACGAACTCAGAATTGTAATTTAAAAAAAAATTAAAGCAATCAAATTTTGAGCATGTTTCAGCTTGCGGATCGGGATTTCAAAACAATAAATTTAGCGGCATTGTTTGTTTTGAATTTTGCACTTTATTTTTGCTGTATGTTGTATAAATTTTAACACATTATACTTTTTATTAAATAGAATATATTTTCATCCATTAAATTTGAAATATAAAAATACAAATGGCTTCCAAAATGAAGAAAACAAAGGCATTTTAAAAACAAAAGCGTTATTTCTTAAAAAAAAAAAAAAAAAAGGCCATTTTCAGAACTTTTCAAGGTGAAACAACACAGGCAAAATGTTAAGAACATATTAAAATAAGAGAATATAATTTTTCTATTATAAAAGATAAAATATAAAGCTATTAAAAATTGTTACAAAGAGGAATCAACCTCAACTTTTGCCGCGATCGCGATCGTACGTTTTAGGGCTAAAAAAAAAAAAAAATCCAAATAAATGGTCCCGTGATCAAACAAAAACTATTTTTATGCCCTTAACTATGGTGATTTTAAAGTCAGCAATGTTTTGCATGACAGGTTAAACAAAAAAAACGAAATCTAGACCTAGAAGAATATGTGGGAAAATGAAATGGAAGAAAAACACTGTGGTGTGTCGATTTACTGGTCCAGCGATGGCTCAGAAAGTCTCTCAAAGTTAGTGTTTATTGGAGTTTCTTGTTGGCTACATTTATATGGGAAGACAAAGAGGAGACAGCCCGGAATGCACGTCTGGTCCTCTCTCGGAATTCCTCCGCTGTGGTGCCGCGGTCGTGGTGATTTATGGCAGCCGTCTGTTTATTTATCTCGGCGGCGGCGTCGGCGGGGTGCTGCATCCCTGGTCCCCACAGTACTCCCCCTCCAGTGGCGTAGTCACGATTTGTGCACAAAGTGGTTAAGTACAATATATATACATCATATAGGCAAGAAAATAAAATAAGGAGAAATATAGTCTATTGCTCCTTAAATCTCACGGGTTTCTTGATTATTCTCCCCGATCTTGTCCTAGGCAGGTCTGGTGCTGATCCTGTTCCTTGGAATTCTGTGTACTTCTCCACATCTGGTGGGTCAGGATTCTGTTGGGACGATGTGGAAGGCAGCGCTCCCGACGCGATGGGTCTTGCTGCAGTAGGATGTTCTGCAGTTATATTGTCCGAATCTGCCAGCAAATAAGCAGGTCGCAATCGGTCAATCGATGTGGTAACGTTTTTTCCTTTCACTTTGAGTGTGAAATACTTGTCTGTTCTTTCAAGGACTGGGAAGGGTCCCTCATATGGTGGTTCTAGAGGTTTCTTCACTCGATCTGTCCTGATAAATACATGTGAACATGTTTTCAGATCTTTATGAACAAATACTTTAGTCTTCGAATGATGTTTTTCATTTAAGGGTTTGAGCAATTCCATTTGCCTTTGAAGCTGTTGAACAAATTCTTCAGCATGCAGGTGATGTTTAGAATCATCAAAAAATTCGCCAGGCAGTCTGATGGTTTTGCCATATACCATCTGAGACAAAGAATGGTTGGTATCTTTGTTGATAGCAGCACGCAAGCCTAGGAGAACTGTTGGCAGCGTTTCTGTCCACTTAATATTATTGTGGGCACGAATGGCAGTTTTAATGGTTCTATGAAGCCTTTCGATCTTCCCGTTACACTGAGGGTGGTACGCCGTGGAATGACGAAGTTTGATACCACACAGCGTTGTTAAATCTTTGAAAAGTTGAGAAGTAAACTGCTTTCCTTGGTCTGATATCACTGTATGCGGTGCTCCAAATCTAACAATCCAGTTTTCGTAGAACGCTCTCGCTACCGTTTCAGACTTCATATCTGGTAGCGGAACAACTTCCATCCAGCTGGTGTACCTGTCGATACAGGTCAGACAGTAGATGTTACCATTCGATGGAGGTAAAGCACCAATTAGATCTATGTGGACAACACTAAATCTTTCATCCACTTCTTGATATTTGCCTATTTCTGATTTCGTGTGTATCGACACCTTGCACTTTTGGCAGTTGACACAAGCTTGAGCCCATTCCCTAATGTCTTTATTCATATTGGGCCATATAAATCTTGATGTTAATTGTTTAGTAGTGGCTTTGATGCCTGGGTGTGAGAGTTCGTGGAAGTTCCTAAAACCATCATTCGGAATTTAATTGGAATGAATGGTCTAATATTATTGGTAGACACGTCACACCATAACAAATTGCCTGATTGTAGTGGGCATTGCTTAAATTTTAGAGAAGTATTCTTTGAAATCAGGTTTTGTAGTTCTGAATCACCAGTTTGTTCTTTGGCGATCTCTTCATAGTCGATAGTTGTGATAGCATCAACTCTGGAAAGAGCATCGGCGACTATGTTGTCAGTACCTTTTATGTACTTGATATCAGTAGTGAATTGGGAAATGTATTGTAGATGTCTTAATTGTATAGGAGAAGCTTTCTCATTTTTTGTTTGAATGCGTAAATTAAAGGTTTGTGATCAGTCAAAATTGTAAATTCACGTGCCTCAAGCAGGTGCTTGAAGAATTTGATAGACAAATATATTGCGAGAAGCTCTCTATCATATGTACTATAATTACATTGAGCAGGATTTAATTTTTTAGAGAAAAATGCTATTGGTTTCCAATTATTATTGTCAAGCTGTTGGAGAACTGATCCAACTGCCCGATCTGAAGCATCTGTACAGAGTGAGATAGGCAGTTCAGTATCGGGGTAGGCTAACAGTGCTGTATTAGCTAGGGCTTGTTTGCATTTTTCAAACTGAACTTCAGCTTCTTTAGTCCATTTTATTTCGCTTCTATCCTTTTTCTTGGCTCCCCTCAAGTATTCATGAAGGATTGCCTGAGTCTCTGCGGCATTGTTCAAAAAGGTACGATAAAAGTTTAGCATACCCAAAAATATGCGTAATTCATGAACTGTTTTTGGTTTCTTATATTCTAGAATAGCTTTAACCTTTGTTGGGAGTGGTTTCACACCGTGAGAGGTAATTAGGTATCCTAGAAAATCAATTTCCTGTACTAGGAATTTAGATTTAGAAAGATTGATTCTCAATCCATAGGAATTTAGTCTGCTGAATAAAGTTTCAAGGTGGATATAATGCTCTTCTTCCGTTTTAGAGGCTACCAGAATATCATCTAAGTAGACAAATGCAAAGTCCAAGTTTCTTAAGACTTCATGCATGAATCTCTGAAAGGTAGCAGTAGCATTTCTAAGACCGAAACTCATTACATTAAATTCGAATAGCCCAAAAGGAGTAATGATGGCAGTCTTTGGTTTATCCTCTTCAGCAATTGGAATCTGATAGAATGCCTTGCATAGGTCTATTTTTGAGTACACACGAGTACCTTTTAAGATGTGGTGGAAATCGTCCAGTCTAGGGATTGGATAACGATCTGGAAGTGTAACTGCATTGAGTCTTCTATAATCACCACAAGGTCTTAGTGACTCGTCCTTTTTTGAAACTAAATGTAGTGGACTCGCCCAAGGAGAATTTGAGGGTCTAATTATTCCATTATTCAACATATATTGAAATTCTGCCTTAGCAAGAGTTAATCTCTGTGAATCTAGACGACGGGCTTTTGAGTGAATTGGCTGACCTCTTGTAGGAATATAATGCTTAACGCTATGTTTTGCTTCTACAAAATCTGATGGTGGCCTACATAGGTTAGGATATTTGGTTAGGATAGCGCTGACCTTGGATGATGAATTTAGAGTGCTAATATTTCCCATGTCTGAGATTGACTGAATGACGCCTCTTATGGAAAGATTAGTTATTCCATCAATTAGGCGTTTGTTTTTTATATCAATAATCAATCCAAAGTTGTTCAGAAAGTCTGCTCCTATTATTGCTCTGTTAGTATTGGCGATTACAAAAGGCCATTGGAATTGACGTCGAAGTCCGATATCCAAATTTCTAACCTTTGTTCCATAGGTAACAATTTCTGTACCATTGGCTGCATATAATTTATAATCAGAGCTAGGTATCCTATTTTTATCCTTTGGAGGTATTATAGATATATCAGCACCACTGTCCACCAAAAAGCGCAATCCCGTGTTTTTGTCCGTCACAAATAATCGGAGATTGCGACAATCCTGAATGCCGGCAGAAGAGCTTGTCGCTACTCTGTCCGCCGGTTGGAGTTTTCCGACTCATTCCAACTGCACGGAGGCCTGCATTTATTTTGCAAGCAATTAGATCCAAAGCGAAAATGGTAATAGCAATATCTTCCTCTTTGATCGAAGGATCTTTGAGAATTACTTCTCGGCCTTGACTGAGTCCTATTTATGGATCGAGATCTAGATCTATCCAGTCTCAATTCGGACACCTGCCGTTCAAGATCTTCCAATTTGGCGATCAAGCGATCTGTTGATGAAGAAGGCATTTCCGCATCATATATTTCGTTGGAAGAGTTTATTTCATTTATTTTATCGGCCATTATGGCCAATTTGCTAATGTCCTCTTCGCTTACAATAAGTATGTTCTTTATGGATGTGGGCAGTTTATCAAGCCATAAAGTTTTTATTAAATTGTCAGAGATATCTGGGGTAGCGAGGGATCTGAGCTTTTGTAGTAACTGGCTCGGCTTCATGTCTCCGAGCTCAATACCTGAAATTAACTTTTTAATTCTCAACCCTTCACTTTCTCTGAACAATTCAAGTAGTCGTGATTTACATTCAGAGTACTTGTTGTCGCTTTTGCTATTAATTATGTCCCAAATGTTTTCTATATATTTAGGTTCTAATTGGGAGATCAAATAATTAAATTTAGTGTCTTCCTGAATAATTCCACCTATTTTGAACTGTGCTTCTACTTGGAAGAACCATATTTCAGGTTTTTCAACCCAGAAAGGCGGTATTTTAACACTAACTTTGCATATTTCTGAGGTATCGCTAGGCTTATTTTCTGTTTCCATTTTACGTAAATTTAAATTCGACACAACAGCTTAGAGATAAAGTTAAAAATTAAAATATTGAGATAAAATAACAAGGAAGATAATATAAAAACTTATCTTAGTCTTGGGATGATATCCCGATATCCTGGATGATGCTTCTTTTCAAACTTGAATCACTTTTTGCATTTCTTTATCTCTTGAGATCTTCGTATGCTTTTTTTTTTTAATCACGTCCGGCTCACCAATGTGGTGTGTCGATTTACTGGTCCAGCGATGGCTCAGAAAGTCTCTCAAAGTTAGTGTTTATTGGAGTTTCTTGTTGGCTACATTTATATGGGAAGACAAAGAGGAGACAGCCCGGAATGCACGTCTGGTCCTCTCTCGGAATTCCTCCGCTGTGGTGCCGCGGTCGTGGTGATTTATGGCAGCCGTCTGTTTATTTATCTCGGCGGCGGCGTCGGCGGGGTGCTGCATCCCTGGTCCCCACAACACCAACTTTATTTGAATGGTGCAATGCTTGAAGAATGCTTTGAAGCAACAAGGTATTAGAGCCATTTTTCCAAGTAAAAATTGTATTATATAATGTGATAATGATGTTTTAAAATAATTTTATATCTTTGAATATATATTTAATAAAACTTTGCCTAGAATTTGTCTTGATTTTTAAATTAGACATAGAGGTACATGTATGTTAATGATAAGAAGAACCTATCATCTAATGATTTCTATTATTATTCAGTATTAATGTAAGGAAATTGGTCAATTAAGGGAATTAAAACAAAGTGACCACTATTAAGAGGAAGCCTCTTCTTGTGTGTATGGCTGTCCTTTAATTATACGGTCTAAAAATTTTGAAAAGTAAAAAAAAATGGCCAAACCGTGGCTATAGTGAACCAAAAGCTCTGTCCCATTGGGGTTCACTATAGAGGGGTTTTACTGTATCTTCTCTAATTCTATATTGCTCCAAAATGTCTCTTTTTACCTTGGCAATTCTGACTTCAGCCTTATCTCTCTTTTGTGCCAGTAGTAAAATGTATCAATTAAATTCCTAACAACCAATGATATGGGAGGTAAAGGCAAGATTAACTTGCAGACACACATCTAGATTACTAAAGAGCTGCAACTGGAAGCCACACCTAGTCTATGGAGTTACATCCTGGCAATGGTCTACAGATACTACAATCCCATGGATGGATGGACTCACCTCTGTTGGAGAATCCGGCTATTCTGGGACCAGGAGGTCTGGGAGGCCTGTAACCCACACAACAGGGAAGCTCAGTTAGCCTGCACAGCTAGTGTTCTACAATGTTGGGTGAGGTTAGATAAGGAGGTGTGGAGTTCTTGTTTATAAACCAAATGCAGTAACACTTGTCAATAATGGGCATT
Organism: Cordylochernes scorpioides; assembly: GCA_030710605.1. Classification (NCBI taxonomy): domain Eukaryota; kingdom Metazoa; phylum Arthropoda; class Arachnida; order Pseudoscorpiones; family Chernetidae; genus Cordylochernes; species Cordylochernes scorpioides. The sequence goes on from CP092869.1 coordinate 57,811,381, forward strand.
GCCCTTAGTGGTCACTTTAATAGAACAGTCAATTTTTGAAATGAAGGTTTCAACCAAACACATCCCAGGTGACCACATCTTCCTCAAAAGACCACATTCAATAGGAGTCCTACTTTCATCAGTGGCCTCATTTAAAAACTACCTCTAAACTGATATATTTGAGCACTAAACCACACCACTACTGCTGCACAGAGTGTTGTGCCATGACCCTCTCTCCAGTGACACCTTTGTTGACTGTCCTCCCCCCAGTGATGTCCTCAATCAAGGTGAAACTGGGGTTTCCAAAGCTAAATAACTAAAAATCAAGACTATTTTTTTCTTCCAACGCTATACTGGTATAGAGAGCTAGCTTTGAATTTTCATGGCACATACAGGGGAGGCTGAAGTTTCCAGTAAAATTAGATAGTCCCACAGAATCTATCAATAAAAACTATAAATAAGAAAGACAATAGGTGTCCTTGAGTGACTGACCACCTTGTAAAGACTTGATATGTCACATAATTCCAACCTCCAATGAGAGACCACCTCCAGTAATTAAGGTTATGGCGTGTCTCTCATGGGAGGTTCTACTGTAGGAAGAAATAAAAGGAGAGTTACCCCCGACGGCCGCCACCACCCCCCACCTCCACCACTGTGGGAGGATCCTGTGAGAGATGGACCCCCAGTCAACGGCTGCACCACACAACATTGCAATTCTCCATATTTTAATAGTCACCAAGCCAACATGGGTAAAGGCAACTTAAATGGAGAAATTATAAAAAGGGGAGAGATAATCCCATCAGTTAAATATTGAGAGAAATCTAAATGTAAAGTTATAGAAATATTTAAAATACAGTAGAACCTCCCTGTAAAGGACACCCAATTGCAGAGCCAAAGTGTCCTTTAGGAAGAGGTGTCCTCTTACCAGAGAGTTGCTAAATTAGTAAAAATAGTAATTTTGCAAATGAAAATTGTCCTTTGTAGAGAGGTGTTCTCTCATGGAAGTTCTACTGTATATATATATATAAGCACCCAGAGAGGGGACACTGAATTAAAGTGGGACAATAGGTTTGGTGGAGAATCTAAATTGAAAGTTAAAACTAGAGGAAAGGTTGAATTATTATCCACTAGGAAGTGTTGAGGGATATACATAAATACAGTCCAGTAAAGGGAATAATAGACTAGAGAGAGAAATGTATTTTAATCTATTTTGAAAAAAAAATAAAATTTTATTTTCCCTAGTACACATGTTGTGTACAGGCCATGGTGGGTAGTTGTGGACAACTGCAAGTGCACCACATGACTACACATGTTGTGTACAGGCCATGGTGGGTAGTTGTGGACAACTGCACCACATTTCTACACATGTTGTGTACAGGCCACGGTGGGTAGTTGTGGACAACTGCACCACATGACTACACATGTTGTGTACAGGCCATGGTGGGTAGTTGTGGACAACTGCAAGTGCACCACATGACTACACATGTTGTGTACAGGCCATGGTGGGTAGTTGTGGACAACTGCAAGTGCACCACATGACTACACATGTTGTGTACAGGCCATGGTGGGTAGTTGTGGACAACTGCAAGTGCACCACATGACTACACATGTTGTGTACAGGCCATGGTGGGTAGTTGTGGACAACTGCAAGTGCACCACATGACTACACATGTGGAAAGCCGTTCAAATTTTGCACTTACAAATGTGGGAGAGCCCCACTTACAGTGTTGTTATTACCAGTAGGTATATCTATCTAGTGGGGGGTCGGTGGATTGGCTGGTTAAACCGTTTGGTTTTCAACCACTACGACCCGGGTTTGATTCCCGCATTGGACACTTTTTTCTGTTTAAAAAAAAAATGCTCCAATGGCCCCCCGATTCTTGCAAAAGTCCAACCCCACCAGTGAGTGCAAGTAACCAAACGGGGCTCTGGCACATTTGTAAGTGCAAAGTCGAACTGCTTTCACATGTGTAGACATGTGGTGCGCTTACAGTAAAAAGCAGTTGCTAACTACCCACCATGATTATCATGGCCTGTACCACATGTACTAGGGATAAGCAAAAATATATATATATATCTATCTAGTTTGGAGCTACAGAAAAGTAACAACTACTGTAGTTGTCTCTGGGAGCTGAGCTTGGACCAAACACTGTACATTATCCCTGTGTAGTTTTCTCCAGAGATACAGAAGGAATGAGAACAAACAAAGTTGGGAAATAGGAAAACCTATATATAGCTATAATTATTTTGATATAATTGTATATACCTAGGTATTGTCCTGCTCTCCTCTTTTCAAATACAGATTCCTTTAGATGGCATCTAGTTTTGATGTTTAATTTGATGGGAGAGGAGCTCTATGCTTGCTTAGATTCCCTTAAGTTATGGGAGAGGGTAGAAAGAGACACCTGTACAGTTTGTCCAAAATTAACAGCTTTATTACAAATGATAAGGCACAATTTGGATTATAGATTATAATTAATAGTGTGTGATGTTTCGGTAACAGTGTTGCTACCATCATCCGATAAAAGACTAAAAAAAATGTTTTTCAGTCTTTTATCTGCTGATGTTAGCCATGCTATTACTGAAACGTCACACACTATTAATGTATTTGGTCTTATTACCATGTAGCTTTATTACAGACTGTGGAGTTTCATTGCCCTCGTTACATTACCACATGAAAGGAACTAGGTTATCTATACTGTACTGAGCTCAATGACCCAGATCTCTCCCAATATACAATCACCACAATTTCAGCCAAAGTAATACAAGACAGGACTTACCTCTATCAGGGTCATGGCGCTGCACAACACAAACATCAAGGAGGTTAGTTTGTTTCATTGTACAACTAACTGGGAAAGTACACACTAGATATAAGGCATATATTAACACAAAGCAATAACGCGCCATCTATACATATAAAATGAAAGGATTTAAAAGCACGAATGTTTCTTCTATAAATATTTCTATATTTGAATGCAATTCTACTGTCCTATAAGCTTATGTCCATAGTTTTCTTGCACACCATTTTTGAGATTCCATCCTTCAGTGCTGCGTTTATAAGCAGAATCGTCCAATACAGTATTAGAGCTCTGAGAAGCGGTCTGGTGGATTAAATTGGCGAAACCGCTGGGAGGGTTCACCACTGATGAGCCAAGCCCTCCCAATATATTTTTTCATCGCAGTAAAGGCAGTAGAAGTTTGTATTATGTATAGAAGAAACATTCATGCTTTTAAATCCTTTCATTTTATATAAGGCATATATATATAAGAAATGAAACTAGTTGCTGCAATTAAAAAATAAAACAACTTTCCAGAGTCTTTCTGCAATGGAATCAATAATATTAGAGTGGATCATGGATTAAAATGGTGAAATCGCTGGCAGTGTTGAGCCAGGCCCTCCCAATATTTTTCCATTGCAGTAAGGAAGTTATTTTATTTTTTAAAAGGTGCATATATTATACAATGGTGTTAATTTAGGGCCAAATATCTTTACCATTTAAAAAAGTGATGTTTACATAATGTTTTTATGTATTAGCAAATGCTCATTTTATTTTGAAAAATAAGTCAAAAATAAATGTTTAAAATCTACTGAAGCATCATTCAGTGTGTAATATAGAGTGGTGTGGAAAGAAGAGAAATAATCCAGAGTTCCCATGAGACTAACAACGTGGAAACTGTAGATCTCTCCTAGAGGTGGTTTCTCATTAGAAGTTGTTGGGTCAGCAGGTCATATTGGATTTTACAGAGGCCTAACAACATTCCAGTGTTTAATATATGGGTGTCACCATTAGATGATTACTTCAGGTGAGTCAGTCCTGGCATATATACCTCCTCAATCAACTTCCTCTATTACATGAATGTTGAGGCCACCTCTCTGTAACACTAGTTAACAACCAGTTTAATTAGTAGATATACTGATGGCCACAACTAAAATTGATACACAATGAAGGGGCATTGCCCTATATTTGAAGCCTTCTACTTACTACCTTTCAACATGCCAATGCACAACCTCATGTTGTCCTGACCATCCTCAATACAGGGGGTCTGTTGTCCTGACATTCTCCAGATTTCTCATCAAATGAAACCATCTGGTCCAAAGTTGCTTAGAAACTGGCGCACCACCCCTCTCTAGCCACCAGTTTGATTGTGGGATGAACTGTGGGGAGGAGCCAGTTGGAACCGCCATCTAAACTGGGTCCACCAACTCAATGCTTAGAGCTGTTAATGCAGCCAGAGGTTACTGATTTCTGCTCTATGCTAGATATTTCTCTCCTCTCATTATTCACTAGGTAATAATTATTTGTTAGTGTAGCCATTTTAATAACATATTGTTTATTTGGTTATATACATGTGTTTTCTAGAATAATAAAAGCTAAAAATGTGAGAGGAAGAGAGAGAGAGAGAGAGGTAATAAAATCTAACTATTCTCACACATCAATAAATTTTACTTTTAAGGAATAAAGGGATCAAAAGCATCAGTTCCTATAATACATAGAATAATTCCTAAATCCGAACTAAATTTTAATTGCACAGAGTGCAGATAGAGAAATGTCACAAGATATACATTTTTATATCTTACTAAATAATATAATAATAATGAGGGAGAACTTCAGAGCAACCACCCTAATACCAAACTTTGTTGCCTGATGAACTATGATCCAAAAAAAAAATACTGCCAACTAATTGGCTATTGAATGCTGATTGAGGTTAGGTGCTAGTAGAGAACCAACCAATCAGCTACTAAAACAACCACACCCTACACAGGTGTCACTCACAAGATGTAGGCCAGCTCCACGGCTCTCCAGAAGTAATCAGAGATCAGCCCTAGTCCCCATGGCTGCTGACGGCCCACGTAGCCTCCTGTGTACATACAACACACCTAGGTCACTCTCTACCCCATTTAGCTGGTACTTAGCTCACGTGGTACATGGTGGGATACTGCTCTTACTATACCACATGGCTACACATGAGGAAGGCAGTTAAGACTTTGGTACTTACAAGTGTGTCCCATTTTGTTACTTGCACTCACTGGTGGGGTTGGACTTTTGCAAAAATCAGATGTCATTGAAGAATTTTTTTTTTTTTTATATATTAAATTTAAAAAAAAAAGAGCCCAATGCTGGATCCTATTCCCGGGTCGTGGCATGGGGCAGCCAATGCCATCTGGCAGATACATTGCTCCATGCAGGCTGATGTCAATCTGGCCACACCAGCACGCATCAATCATGCCGCATCCCCTTGTTCCAACCATCTTCTCCATAGCACTGTGGACACATCAAGATGTCTGTCCATAGAGATTTGACATATGGACTATCCGGCACTTTTGAGTCCAATCATCATACCTGTCATGAAATTAACTGTCTGCTGGAAATGCGCCTTGGCAGCTGATGACAGCCTGGCATTCTATGCTACTAAATGTTTTATCAGAGTCAAAAACTAATCTTTCAGATGCTTCCCTGTCAGATAGATGTGCAGATATTGGCAAATTTGCAAGTTCCTTCTCTTATATTTCAATTAACATGAACTCGGTGATCCAACTTTACCCAGAAATTTTCATATTTTTCTGGCCAGTAATTCTTGGTGCTTCAAATTTAGAATCATGCAGTATATGTATATACACCTATTCCCCGATTTACATGGTAGATACGTTCCTGAGAAAAACATGTAAATTGGGGGATAGGTGTACACAGAGATAAAAATAAAAATGCATTGACAGGTTAAAATATGTAGTCAGCACATAAGCTCGGGATTCCTCGTGAGATGTGTACACAGCCCATGTGTTCAATCACAGTAGCATTTAGTATAGTGCGATAAAAAAATAAAAAAACTTATTTGGAAAACGGTGTAAAAGCGAAAACGTGTAAAACAAGTACCGTGTAAATAGGCGTATATATACAAACAATCTGATTATGTTAACACAATGCTGCTATCTGTTATAAGAATTTTCAACATGTCTTTTTAAAATAACTTTCTTATAAACTGATTAAGGTATTATTATAGTGACATATTCAGTCAAAGTACTCACGTTCATTTATGTAGGCTGGCATTGTTGTTTTAGGTTTGAGAACTCCAGCTCACACACATCTGGGGAAACACACAGGTTAGTAAAACACTGTATACTAGCAACATAGATGTGGCACATGCTAGCTACTGCAAGTACACAATTTCCTTACAATACTGTTGGCACTATTATATATATATAGCCTTTTCCTATGGATTCAGATCTTCCATTTCTACATGGCTAACTCCACTGTCTGCCATGGACATAACCAAGTGAAGATCAGGAATCAGGTAGAAATTAGCCCTATCTCCTCCCGTTGACAGCTACACATGTAGAAAGCAGTAACTCCCCCTTTGCCGGTCCCAAGCCCGGATGAAAAAGGAGGAGCAGTAACAAGCTCACTAAAAAACCTGGGCTCAGCTGGCCCGGCTGATAATACCCTGTAAGGGCTCCTAATCCAGGGATACAGGATAAGCAGCGTTTGTACTCCATATTAGGAGCAGCTGCACATGCCGTCTGTTCCTCATGTCAGAGGCGGCCATTTCTTTTGGAGCTAAGTCGGCCTGCCACTGAGTAGTGCTCCCAGTCTTAATGACAAAGGCAGACGCATTCTACTTCACCCAGTGTGGAGATAAGAAAGAAGAAAGCAGTTACAACGTTTGCACTTACAAGTGTTTGACTCAAAAGGTGATCCATTGAATAGATTTATATTAAAAAAGGGCGAATCTAGATCTGTGAAAGAAATCAATCAAATTATTATTTTCTTTCACAGAACCAGGTACACCCTTTTTTTTAATATATAAATACTTACAAGTGTTCCAGAGCCCCATTGTACACACATGTACTTTTACAAGAATTGGGGGGCCATAGGAGACATTTCTTATTAGAAAAGAAAGTGTCCAAAGCAGGATCCAATTCCAGGTCGTGGCCTTCAAAAACTGATGGTTTATACCAATTGATCACCGTTGTATTATAGGGGGATCTCTGTAATGGTGAATTTAGTACCTGGTTCAAAATCACATTAATAGGTACAGCTCAGCAAGAGCAACCTAGTTCATGATAATTGAAACAGTGAATAATATGTGAAGGTTATCCACATATTAAACTAATTTTAATGCTGGATTCAATCCCGGTTCATGGCTGTCGGGAATCGAGGGTGTTACCTACTCGTCCACCGACTTGTATGAATTTAGTAGCATGAGATTTCATTAAGTCGGCACATTTTTAAGCTTGCTTATTCTTGAAATTACCCATACATGTGTGCAACGATATATTATTTAGCTCTCAAGGTAAAACTTGGAAATACACAAATTTTCTATCAATCTTGTCAGCAGCACATCATGAATTCTTTTTAGATCTTGCAAATTTCCAAAAGAGATCTGTCATAATGGTACCACATAATCATTTATCCGATACTTTACGATGAAGAGCATTTCTTGTATATGCTGCCTCATTTTTGTGTGAATATTGTAAATAATTTATATTAAATTATTTTACGATGCACTATCGCGCCATCTGTTATCAAATTACAAAACTATTTTAGATGCGTAATATTCTTTTTAAAATAAAACAATTTCTACTGCCCTTACTGCAATGGAAAAATTAAGGGAGGGCCTGGCTCATCGGTGGTGAACCCTCCCAGCGGTTTCGCCAGTTTAATCTACCATACCGCTGTTATATTGCATTTTTGGAACTTCCTTTTATAGTGATACTGATGCTTGACTCTTCGAATGGGTATTTTAGATGAACTATGGACATAATCTTTTAAATTATTTCACAACATCATATAAAGTCCCAAATATTTGAACTGAGTTATAACAATTCAAAACTTTAGACCCGAGTGATATTATTATATTGAGGTTTGACGGTACTAGAGTGTACCAAATTTGATAATGTCTATAATAGAGCATTTATTTTTTTTTAAATCTACATATCACGTATGTTAATATTGGACACCAGTGCAATTGTAAATGATCATGGTTTAGATTTTTTTTTATGTCAGCACATGGGCCACATCTACTATGGCACTGGCTAACAATGGATGCTAGAGTGAGACTGGCAGTAAAAGGGTCAAGACATCTTTCCCCAATGTCACTTAGAGGCTGATACTCCACAACACAGGCTTGTTTTTCAAGGTTGTCCCTTTTAGATGAGTTGCCCATCAAGGCTACATCTGCCCCTGATTTTAAATATAAGTTTTCCTTCTAAATATATTTTTGTCACTTCTGGAGCTCCAATGAAAAGTATTAAACTAAATGGTCTTTAGAATATTTCAATCTTGTGCCATCATATAGGGGTGACCCAACATTTCCTCACTCTTTCATCAACCCAGGCCCAAGCAGGTCACCAACCACCCACACCAGGATGTTCTAGAAATAAAAGGCCAAATCTAAATAGTGTGTGACGTTTCAGTAACAACGCTGTTACTGAAATGTCGCACAATATATTTTTTTGGATTTGGTCAAATTATCTTTTATTTCTAATCTATAATCCAAATTGTACCTTATCACAGGATGTTCTAGAGTATAAACATGCATTTAACTTCAATAGTTACAGAACACACCACTTATTTATTTGGTCTTATTACCTTGTGTTTTGCAACTCTGTAAACTTTCCTCATTGCTTCTCTCAAATTTTGGTTTGCATCAAATAAATTGCTGTGTCATTCTGAGAGCTGTCTTTCCTACGTGACAATAAGGTACAATTTGGATTAGAGATTAGAATCAAAAGGAACACAACTAAATCCAAATTATTGAAATGTCTGTGATGTTTTGGTAACAGCATTGTAACAAACATTACAATAATAAAGAATTGGTCATGTCATCTTTTGAATTTAAAATACGCTATTTTGTTGTTTTGTTATTATAAAAAAAAAAACTAGGGTTACAACAATTTAGACTTGATAGATATGGCACAATTTGGATTATATATTATAAAACAAGGTAATAAGACCAAATCCAAATAAATAAATAGTGTGTGACGTTTCGGTAACAGCATTGTTACCATCTTCAGACAAAAGTACTGATGGTAATGATAGGAAGATGGTAACAATGCTGTTACCGAAACGTCACACACTATTTATTTATTTGGATTTGGTCTTATTACCTTGTTTTAGACTTGATACTTTAGAATTATGATGCTATAACCAAGTTGGTGCATATAACAAGGTTCCACTGTAAATTGTGACTGCTAACAAGAGTCAATTCTTCCGATCCATTCAATTTCAATAGAACAAGTGAGTTGTCAAATTGGATAAAATAATTTAAATACTTAGAGACAGATTTAAATTCCAAAGTGAAGGAAATGAGCAACGCTTTAATTTACACCATTGGTGAAAAGACAGAAGATTTCACCCATTGTCAGAAATAGGATGTTAAAAATATGGTAGAGAGAGGTAATAGTATATAAGGAAATTCAAATATAATTTTAATGGTAAAAGGCAAAGTACCCTTTGAACACAGGCACCATTCAATCACATAATTAACCCTGCATCAACAGTTTATACAGGGCTGTGATTGAATGGTGACTATCAGTTCCAATTTAAAAATACCTGTTTTCTACACAAATCAGAATGCAAAGAATCAATTATTATTATATAGAGGGAACTTCCTAACTTATGGCCTTTCTATCTACTATATATATATCTGTGCAGAGTATTAGGCTCATAGATTGTTGAGCTCTGGAAACCAAAAGGAATAATACTCTGCTAGTGATCTCTTTTGACTTGTATATAATATTATTATAATATAATAGGAAATAAACTAATGCTTAGTTAATCTTGCCTCGTCTTGGATAACAACACATGGTGGCAGCGGTAAACTGAATTCATAAAGAAGGTTGTTGTTCGAAGAAAATTTGAAATTCGACATCAAGCAAGCTTAGAAGCGGTAAACTGAATTCATAAAGAAGGTCGTTGTTCAAAGAAAATTTGAAATTCGACATCTAGCAAGCTTAGAAGCGGTAAACTGAATTCATAAAGAAGGTCGTTGTTCAAAGAAAATTTGAAATTCGACATCAAGCAAGCTTAGAAGCGGTAAACTGAATTCATAAAGAAGGTCGTTGTTCGAAGAAAATTTGAAATTCGACATCAAGCAAGCTTAGAAGCGGTAAACTGAATTCATAAAGAAAGTCGTTGTTCGAAGAAAATTTGAAACTTGACATCACACACAAGCAAACTTTTTGGTAAGTTATATTATATTATAAATAAGTCTTTATAATGTCCCAAAATTATAATTGTGTAGCCCCAGAACCTTTTAATTTTTCAAATCCAGGTGATTGGCCAAAATGGATTAGGAGATTTGAACGTTTTAGGCAGGCAAGCGGGTTAATTAATAACCCAGAAAATGAGCAAGTTAATATGCTCGTGTACTGCATGGGTGATAATGCAGATGACATTTTGTTGTCATGTAAAATAGCAAGTGACCAACTAGAAAATTATGGTAAAGTTATTGAATGCTTTGAAAGTCACTTTATTCCAAGACGTAATGTAATTTATGAAAGGGCAAGATTTAATCAAAGATGTCAGCAGGAAGGGGAAAAGGTGAATGAATTTATCATAGCACTCCATAGCCTAGCTGAGCACTGCAATTTTGGGATGTTACATGATGAGTTGATTAGGGATAGGATAGTTGTTGGAGTAAGGGATAGAGCATTATCTGAAAGAATGCAACTTGATACAGACTTGACCTTAGTAAAAGCCACACTAATGGCAAAGCAATTAGAAAGTGTCAAAGAACAGCAGTCTAGCCTTTACCAACAAGATTCTGTAGATCAAATAAAGAAAATGCCTAATCACATAAAAGAAACAAAAAGGCACGAACCAAAAATAAGACAATTCAAGTCAAACCAGTTGGGAGGGTCATCACATGGATGCACCAGGTGTGGCAATTCAAATAATCATGATTGGAAAAATTGTCCAGCTATGAACTCGTATTGTAGTAAATGCAAGAAAAAGGGCCATTATGCCAAAGTATGTAGATCAGAAGCCATAAATGAAATAAAATCAGAGATAGCTTTTTTGGGATCTGTAGAGGATAATTCCAAGAAATGGATAGTACCAATTAAGGTAAATAATAGACAAATTAATTTTAAAATTGACACCGGAGCTGATGTCAACGTGCTCCCCCTACAATATTATTATCAAAGTTTCCAAAGAATAAAACTGGAAAAATCTGATAAAATATTACAAGGTCCAAATGGAATACCCTTGGAAACAGTTGGAATGATCCACGTAAAACTTCAAAATAAAGGCCAGCACTTAAACTCAAAAATATACATTGTTGATAAACTAAAGCATCCACTTCTCTCTGGGGAGACAAGTGAAAAATTAAACATTGTGAGAATGATTCAGCAATTATCATCAAATTTTTTAAATCCAAAAAGAGAGTTTCCAGAAATATTTAATGGTTTAGGACATGCTAAAATAAATTACAAAATATCCCTACAACCAGATGCGAAACCATACGCTTTATGCACCCCTAGGAGAGTTCCAATTCCCTTAATGAAACAGGTAAAGGAACAACTTGAAGAGATGACCAGGCTAGGAGTCATTGAATCAGTAGAAGAGCCGACTGAGTGGTGTGCGGGAATGGTTGCAGTATCGAAACCAGGAGGAAAAATAAGAATTTGTGTTGATTTAACGAAGCTAAATCAGTATATAAGAAGAGTGTCTACACACTCCTGTGTTGGAGATCACTTCGTGTCTACATACTCCCGTGTTGGAGATCACTTCGTGTCTACACACCCCAGTGTTGGAGATCACTTCGTGTCTACACACCCCCGTGTTGGAGATCACTTCGTACTTACACAGTCCCGTGTTGGAGATCACTTCGTGTCTACACACTCCCGTGTTGGAGATCACTTCGTACTTACACACTCCCGTGTTGGAGATCACTTCGTACTTACACAGTCCGGTGTTGGAGATCACTTCGTGTCTACACACTCCCGTGTTGGAGATCACTTCGTGTCTACATACTTCGTGTTAGAGATCACTTCGTGTCTATACACACTCCCGTGTTGGAGATCACTTCGTGTCTACACATTCCCGTGCTCGTCGAAATGTTGCAATAATTCCGCGCAGATCCAAGATGCGCCTCTTTCTCTGAACAAATACAATTTACAGTCAAAATGTTGTTGGTTGAGCGATATAACAGAGTATAGATGAATTATATACAGAGAACAGTTTTATCAATTAAATATAACAACCATACCTTTCTCGGGGATAAGAGAATCCAGTGAGAGGACGCTATACTATGATATATCATACACATAGGGCTTGCACAGTTATTTCTGAAAACTGGAAGAGTTAGTTCTATGACCCGAAACCGGACTGTTTTTATAAATATTTTTGAGAGTCTTTTGGATAGATACTACTTTGTCAATTGCTCTATTTTAGAATCCTTTTAAAAACTATGTGTACACGCGGTTATGTGCACGAAAAAAAATTTTTTTTTACGAAAGAACTCTACATTATACAAATCCCCAACCAATATATATAGAAACATGACGAACGAATAGGCTCTCCAACCAAACACTTCGTAAAAATCCGCCGCCGGAACCCTCTAAATACTTCCAACGCTGGTGAAAAAGAAAGCCTGAGGTTAACCGCTCGCTTTAGAAGACAATAGAAACACGTGGCAACACTTCCCGAAACCTTTTTTGCATAAAGCTCTTTGTATGCAACTTTTTTGCATTGACCTTTAATGGTTTTAACCCATCACTACTACCGTTCTATTCTAGCTACGCCTAGTTAAATAATAGTTAGAACCTTCTTGTAACTTGTTTTTAAAAATGAGTTATTTCATCCTTGCGCGGTTTTAAAAGAGCGGGGTCGTGAGGCGGATGACAAAAAATGGTAATAGACCTTTGGCGGCCTTGTTCCGCATTGCCCTCCGATATAATGACATACTCTGGGGGACTTCCCACTGTTGCTGCTACCTTGGTTTTTATAACCTAATAACGCCCTTTTTATACAGCAACTTTTTGTCAGTAAAATTATTAGGATATTAGTATTTCCGCTAGTTTAAGGCAGTAGTATTGAGTCCCAATATCTCGGGAAATAGCTTCTTTAAATTCAGAGATTTTTCCTCTTTTTTGAATCCCGTTACAAACATTCCTAAACCCGGGATTGAGTTAGCCATATCCCTAAAACCGGGATTGAGTCAACAACATCCTTAAAACCGGGATTTAGTTAACAGCATCCCTTTATCCCGGGATTGAGTTAAAAATGTCCCTAAAACCTTGGATTGAGTTAACAACTCCTCTAAAACACCGGGATTGAATTAACAATATCCCTATATCTCGGGATTGAGTGAACAAAATCACTAAAACAGGGAGTGAGTTAAAATATCCCTATAAAACCGGGAATAAGTTAACAATATCCCTAAAACCGGGAGTGAGCTAATAACATCCTTAAATCCCGGAACCGAGTTAAGAACATCCCCCGATAGTCTGGGATTAAGTTCACAACTTTATAGCCCGGGATAATGTAAGCACAAAACATCCCCATATCCCGGGGATGCAGTACAATATTAACTATCCCGGCCAAGGGGAATCCCCAACTCCCGCCAACTCCGTAGTTTATTGATTGGATGACGACGCCGTAAACATGTGTGGTCTCTCAAATATATTAAATGAAGTAGTTTTACATTTATTATAAACCCAAGAAAACATATATTTATCACATTATATTTTATAGGATTTTTCCCAAGTTGAAGGTTTACGTATTTCATACACATTTTGGTCCTAAATGGATCAATTTATAATATAAAGTTTAAGTTAGGAATCTTGGTTTTAAATCGGCCTGGCTCATCAGGCCCTCCCATTATTTTATAATTGCAGTAAGGGCAGTAGAAAGGTGATTTATTTAAAAAATAAACATACGCGTCAAAAATATTTTAAATTTCTTATAACAGATGACTCGCTAATCCATCATATGATATTGTGAATATATATATGTAGTGTTGCTCTACAAGTGCACCATTCGCTCTATGTCAAATCTCTACACCTAAACCCTAAATGCTATAAAATGGATCTGACCACCACAGAGTCTATTCATTTTAAGATTAAATCTGTAATCACCTTTCTCCTCCATGATTATCATGGGCTCTTATTCTGAGTACTTAAAAATGAATAATAAAAAACCAGACTTCTGGGTTCGGAACGTTTATTGTAGCACACACACAATTTATAACAACAAATTACGTCTTTAAGATAATGATGCTGGTGTAATATAAACATTCGGAATTAATTTATTCACAGATTGCTAGGATTTACGACCTCATAAACATGTATCTGCAGAAACGACTTCTCCCTTCATTGATATTCTAGGTTTGTATTTGACACCGTTCAAATGTAATAAATATTTTTCAACATCACTTTTACCAAATGATTTTTTTTTTTTTTTACATTTGACCAGCAACGTTTTGCCCAATATGCATTATGCTGCAATAACTTGAAAGTTTGCAAATGATCTTGCAATCTTTCAATTTTATGTTTTTATTTTTAAATACACTTCCGCTTGGATTAAATGCATTCTCCATTTAAAACCAAGTCACAAGAACATTTTTTTTTAGTCTTGAATCAGAAATATTCTCACAATAATTAAATTTCTAAAATGCCTTTGAATTTAAAGATTTATATTATTGTTAAATTAAAAAAAAAAAAAAGGAAGAGAGGGGGGCAAGCTTTCACGTGGTCGCGCTTTATCATTTTATGTTTGAATTGGTCAAAACTTGTAGATTTTTTTTTTATTGCAATTTTTTTTTTTTTTTTTTAAGTAAGAGATGACTACAGATAAACTTTTAAGTAGCAATTTCAGTACTATAGTGTCAATTGTAGTGGACTTATCTAGTGTTATTATATATTGCTATAGTTTGATGACATTAGAGCGTGTTATGATAGCTTGTAGGGTAAGTTGTTTCAATCTGGAGACATGTGGTTCATTGGTTTACTACCGCCCCAATGACCTACACCACCAGGAACACTGTTACACTTGGCTTACAGCGTCTGTCTAGCCACTGAATGATGTTATGTTGGCGTGTGCAGTGACTGCGCCAAGAAGCGGGACCTCATCTTCTCAGACATCGATGTGGGTGAGTATGAGTTCTGTTCACTCCACATGGTGCCGTATTACCTGGACCGCTCCATGGATTATTGACTGCGCTCGGGGAAAGATTTCTTGCGGCTTCCACGTCCCAAAACCATGCTCTTTCTTTCGTTACAGAAACCCCATGTCCGTTGATTCTTTAGTTGTTGGTATTCGGCTGACTTACGTGAGAGCTTTTTTTTTTAAGGAAATTTGATAATTTGCACGTTAAACATACAAGTTAATTTACATATTTTATTGAGGGTTTTTAAAATCAAAATTTCAATTTATAATTTTTATTCTTATATATTCCACACACGCGCACAAGTACCTCATCTTTTAAACTTTTCGTTTTTATCGAAAACGAAGGGAAACGTTTAAATCACTGTAGAAATTTCCCCTTTAATTTATCGTTTAGAAAAAGTTTAGACATTTAAATCTGGGAAAACTATTTCGTGTAGGATGGAATCGTGGGACCACTTCGTTGTTGCTGGGGTTGGGAGGATACGCTTAAACGAGCGTCATGGTGGAAATCCGTGTTACAACTTTAGACAGGCTCTTAGACCAAGGCTATGCTAAGTGTTGAGGAAAAGAAGCTAATTATAGGTGTGTGCTAAGTGGCGCCCAGAATCACTTACCCAACGTGCTGTAAGCGAGAGCAACGGGAGCGATTCCTGGAGGAAATGGGTCAAGGGAGGTTGGCTTACATCTGATGGATTTCATCAACAATGAAGTCTTGCATATCCTGATGTAATTGCCATCTTACCTATCATGGCATCTGTGGGCACACGGTGGTTTTGACAGATTAACCTGAGATCGAATCCCGCATTGAGCAGTTTAACAAGTCTAAAACCGCCAGTAACTAAGCAGAATTACGGCAACTCTTGTAAGTGTAAAAGCCGCTTTCTGCATATTAGGAAATGCGGTGCACTTACAGTATAAGTCAGTCGCTAACTATCCAGCATGATTATCATGGCCTCTACTAACTTGTATACTTGGGGTAAGAAATCGTGGAGTCTATATCTAGTTTCTGATGACACGCTGTATACATTGGTAAATTTGGCTTATGGCCAATTGTTTTATTTGGTGGTGCTTTGTTTTATATAACTGTTCCCATGTGTCAATCATTTGGATTCCACTCTTCCATCATGTGGTTGTCCTTTCATAGCCTCCCATTTCATTAACGATTTGACTTTCTACCTAAACTTTCTATAATAGAAGTGTCCACCTAACCTTCTCCACATCTCATTCCCCATATCTGCATACATTGAGCAACACTCCAACAAACATATAGAGTCTCCTAAATGCCGTTTTCGCCAAAGCCGTTTTTCTCTTAATATCCATCTCAGTGTATACTGTGTATTCCTGATATCCAACACTCCCTCCCTCCCCATGTAATTTATGTTAATTAAGTATATTTCAACAACAACAACAACAACAACAAAAAGCCTTTATTTAGGGCCTCTCGCCCTATACAGGATTCGCCAGTTCACAATGGATGGAGAGAACACTGTGTGGCCTTTTTCCGGGATATAGTCTTTTGGAATCCAAATATCGCCATCGCTATATACCTATTTTTTGATATTTCATTAATTAGTGCCGGAAATGAAGGACAAAGTTGCCCCGTTTTATCATTTAGTTTTCGTCTTACCTCAGACAGAGCAGCACAGTCAAATAAGTAGTGCAACATCTCCGTTGTTATTCCTGATCCACAGAAAGTGCATTTCAGGTCTTCACGCCTCAATAAAATCAGATGGTGTTCTCTGAAAAAAATTGAAAGGGTTCTAAATTGTGCGATTAATCTGATGACAGGAAAAGGGAGTTCACTTAAGAAGTATTCTTCGGTGGTAAACGTTGTATATATATCTCTATAGTGGGAATATAACTTTGATTGGGTTATTCTTGTTAAGTCATTTTGTATTGTTTGCTCTATCGCAGTTCTTAATATTCCTGGGATAGCATTCCTTAGTGAATCAGGATCATTACAATAAGTAAGCCACGAGGATCCGTTATTATTGAGTAAATTGCTTAATTGTTTTATAAACCCGATGGGCGCACCTGTAGCACAGGATATTTGCCTCATTCTATTTAAACATATTCGAGGCAATCTATTTGTATCCATACTCAGCACCCTCAGCCAATATTTCAAGGTCAATTTCAGAGCTGTTATTATTAATGAGACGCGGCCTGTTTCTAGTCTTATTATGTATCCTGGTGTATATCTAGGCAAATTCAAGAACCTACAAATAAATGTATCTTGTATATGGTCTAATAAATCTTTATACTCTGTTGCCCAAATTGGAGCAGCATACATCAAAACAGCCATCACAATAGAATCAAACAGTTTCAATTAAGTATATTTCAACATGTGGGTAATTGTAGATCTCACCAGTGTGTAGAGTCAGTAGAAGGCATCTCCTTACAGTCCAAACCGAGACAAAGAACAGATATAGTTAAATATAGTATTTTTAACCATTAAAGCCTTTACATCCTTGTTCTAATTATTGTTCATTAACGCCATTTTTTTAGGATAAAAGGAGTATATATTCCTATTATTTATTTCCATTTAATTATTTAGGATTTAAATACAAGGGATCAGTTTATACTATGAAACTGAAGAGGGCGACTTCTTATGTCCGGGTTGGTCTTAACTGTGTTAGGTGTTGGCTCATGTCTAGTACCAGAATTGTGTGCCTTGAATGGTTGGGTGTGTGGTGCAGGAACGTGCCACCAGGCGGCACTGAAGAAGTGCGGCAAGATCTTCATCAAGGTATTCCGGCTGCTGCCGTACATCAAGGGAGACCAGCAGTTCCACACCAAGTGTTCCCTCCGATCTGTGAGTACTGCACCTCTCGTACATTGTACTAGTGTGGGTGTATCAACCTTTTATCAGCTTGGAACATTTAATCCCATATAATGAATCCATGTATGTTTATTACAATATAGCAGCAAGCATTCACTAAATATTGCAAGGGAGGATGTAGGACAGAGACGTAACTAAATGAAATAATTGAAGATTCGTCAGTTCATGTTGTATTCTCTCCTTCTTACAGAAGATCGTAAACTTGGACTCTCAGAATTCTTGAATCCAGGGAGCTTTGCTTGATCTTTCCAGTGAAGACTGTGAAACTTTTTGAGTCCATTGTCAGTGGTCAGTGTTCGCCGACGGCATCTCCACGTCAGTCTGAAGGACCAGGACTTCTCTCTCCCTCGCCTATACCATACAGGCCCTTGCTCCGGACTCTATTCATTGTGTGTTCTTTGTCACTTCCACCTCAACTGATAACTTCCACTCACTACATATCTACAGTAAAACTCAAGTCCAACCCTCTAGTGTAGAGTAAGACCATGTGGTAGGGATGTAGTCTTCAGTTGCCTCTGAGTGGCTGCTGGTTGAAGCATTCCCTTAGTGGCCACAACACTTGTATTTAAGAAGCTTTACTCAATATGATTTAATGAAATGATATCACAGCCAGAATTTTCAATGACCCAGGGGGCATCTGACTTGATCACTTGTTCAATTGACTTGCCTCTCTGACCTACCTTACCATAGAATGCAATTAAATGTAATGATTCAACAAGATAAATTATGTAAGCAATAGGTTAGGGTTTAGTAGCATTGCTGTTACCATCGGCATGGTCCTATAATGGTGGTAACACTCTGTGATTACATAGAGTTTACCTGGTGGGGCTTACACTACTCTATACAAGATATATACCAAATGGTAAGGCACAATTTGGATTATAGATTATAAACAAGGCCAAGTTTAAATAATTTGGATTTGGTCTTATTACCTTGTGTTTCTAAGACATATAACACTTAATGGTGGCAACATTTGGTGAGAAATATTCTGCGTGAACTGTCCTAACAATCTTAAATGTAGAGCTATGGGTTGCTAGCACACACTCAAACCTGTCTAGCTGAGGTACATGTGGGTGTATAGTAACAATACATGGAATGTGACGCAGGCTTTCTTCACATGTCTCCAGAAGTGGAAGCAGAAGCCCTGCAAACGCAACAAATTCTTCACTAAGGGCCGGCGGATGGAGCTGTTCAGGAAGAAGTTGACCCAGAGACTGTGGTCTACGCGAGTGTGCATACTGGGACTGCGGCCCTAGCTCTGTGTACTGTACATAGAATATTATAATAATTTATATGTTATATCATTATATTATATATATAGAGAGAGAGACAAAATGTTGGATCAACCCCTCCCTGTGTTTATTTATTGACTGTTCTCACGTGACTGCTGTGTACCCTCCCATTGTTGTTGTTTACCAATAAACTGACATGATGATGTACTTATCCTCCAGTTATACCACACACATCCAGCACAACACTCTACAGCCACTTGATGCTGAACTGCTTTACAAGACAGTCTATGGGTAAACTTCAGGAGCCCAGGCTAATTTCATGTATAGTACATGGTGGAGACATACAGTTATAACAGCATCTTGATTATATCATCAGAATTCTAAGTTCCAATTGTTATAGAAACAGTCCTAAATGATGTTGGTATATCAAGGTCCAGCTGTAGTTGCAATGGTTTGGACCAATCCCACCAGCTTACAATTGTATAAAAGACAGTTTGGAGATTTACAATACACACACACACAAGCATAGCCATATCACCACTGCCTGTTGTGAAACACCATCTCTGATGTAAGCCATTATAAGACACCATTTCACCTCTTCTAATTCCAGACCATTCTCTCAGAACCAATACTTCCTTGCTCTACCTTCTTGAAGCCAGACCACTCCAGTATTGGGTAAATAGATAATCTCCCAAATATTCTCACAGTACCAGTCCTGCAAACTTCCACAATTCCATTTGATAACCCCCCCATTTATAAGCCTATATATTCTCCATTCATTCTTCTCCAAATCTCTATCTGTTTGTTTGATCTTGAAAACTCTTCTAGCATATCAGATGTTAAAAGAGAATTTTTCTTCAGTTTTTTGGTTATTGTCTAAGCCTCACATCAATAGAGGAAAACTGATGAACAAAACACATTTAGGCATCATTTCTTTAGTTTCATATTTGAATCAAATCTTAAGCTTTATATTTCTTCAAAACAAAACTTTTACCTTTGCAATTCTAATTTCAGCCTTGATAAAGCACAATTTGGATTATAGATTATATATAATCAATTATATATATATATAAAATCATTTTATTCTTTTGTCTGATGATGGTGACAATGTTGTTGCCGAAACGTCACACACTAATAAATTATTTGGATTAGGTCTTATTTTCTTTTATTAATTTCAGCCTTTTTTTTTTTGCATTTTCCATCCTTAAATATGATAGTAATGAATTTTACTTGTTGAATTTCTATATATGCCCCACAATATTTATTTCATAATCAGAAGTGTTATTAGAAATAAGTAAGTTTTCAGATATACACTCATGGACAAAACTTCAGGAAATTTTATCTTTTAACATGTATATGGAGATTCAGACAATGACCTTTATTGAAGACAAACGAGATAACCAAGTGCAAACAAGATTACTTCTGTCTCCAAAATGCGATATCAAAGACTTTCAACTTTCTTAAGTTTAGTCTCTATGAGTGTAGTAATAATAATAATGAAGGAAAACTCTGACATCTTAAACAAGGTTTTAAGATGATGTGCTTGCCATCTTTCTGAATAAATATCAAGTAAATATTGACACAAGGTAATAAGACCAAATCCAAATAAATAAATAGTGTGTGACATTTCAGTAACAGCGTTTTTACCATCTTCAGACAAAGGTACTGAATCTGAAGATGGTAACAACACTGTTACCGAAACGTCACACACTATTTATTTATTTTGATGTGGTCTTATTACCTTGTGATTATAATCTATAATCCAAAGTTTGTCCTATCAAGTAAATATTGAGTTTATTCCACTATATCCACCAATCAATGATACTCCCCGGGTTACCAACAGTTAGTACTGTAGTATATCAATGATAATATCAAGAAAAACAACCACATATGCTACTGGGAGGGTTCACCACTGATGAGCCAGGCCCTCCCATTAATTTTTCCATTGCAGTAAGGGCAGTAGAAATTGCTTAATTTTAAAAAGAACCATACGCGTCTATAATAGTTTCCAATTTTGAAAACAGATGGTGTGCTAATGTATCATATGTTGGCCCTCTTCAGTGTGAGGCAGCCTCAACCACCCTCAAAGATTGCATCCAATAAATAAATAGTGTGTGACGTTTGGGTAACAACACTGTTACCAAAATGTCATACACTTTATTTGAATTTGGTCTTATTACCTTGTGTGGGAAGAAAAATTAAAAATAAGAGGAAAGAATGCCAGGTTTCTTCTTCCTTTTCTTCACATTTAAATACTGGCTTCCCAATCAACCAAATATTCTAGCAGAGTTCTGAAATGTCAGGAAAATATAGTCAAATAACAGAAAGTCAACTCTGAAAAAATAGCAACATTCAGTTTCCCAACCAGATGTCCTTTCATTATTTTATAAAAGAAAGTACAGGAAAACCTGTCTTAGAAGTCACCTGATCCTCAGTGGCTGGCAGTATAAACCAACGACAGCCATGAACCAGGATCAAATCCCGCATTGTAAACTTTTTTTTTGTGAAGAATCTGTTTATATTATTCATTGTAAATAAGATAGGCTGCTCTTTTATCTAATAAAGTTGTATTGGAACGGGAACAGAAGTCACCTGTTTTGGGAGTTTCCTGTGTTAGGAGTCAATTTTTAGTGGGAACTGTTTGTTTCTCCTTTAATTTATTTGTCATCAGACCACATGTCTAATGCATTCACATCTAAATTTTTTTTAACTCCTTAAGGCTTAAATTGATTTGAATATTCTTTATCAAGAGCATCATTGAATTTGCATTTGATAGTTTTAGGTTTATTGTGGACAATTTTATTCAACCCCCGTCTTTGTGAGTGTATATTGGCTTGGAACCAAATAGACACTCCCATGACAGGCTTTACTCTCCTACCATCAATATTTACTCACTGAGCTATATAGGTCATCTCACATTGTTCTTATGTGAACACTACATTTTAAACACTATATCTAGGGTGAATTAATGTTATATAAAACTCCCTCTCCTGTCAAAATATGCACAAAAACTCTCATAATATGATGCATTAGCATGTTATGAGAATTTGAAACATTTTAGAAGCGTATGATTCTTTTCAAAATTCAACTATTATCTACTGCCCTTACTGCAATGAAAAATTAATTAGAGTATCAGTATGAAAGGAAAACAGAAAATATAATATTACAGAGGTATGGTAGATTAAACTGGTGAAACCATTGGGAGGGTTCACCACTGATGAGCCAGGCCCTCCCATTAATTTTCCATTGCAGTAAGGGGCAGTAGAAAATTGTTTACTTTTAAAAGAATCATACACATCTAAAATACTAAAATAGTTTCAATTTCTCACAAAAACTACAAGTTGACTGTCTCTACAAGCTAGCCCACTCAGGTCAGCACCAGCTATGACAAACATCCGAGGGGGTCGGTGGAAGGCTGGTTTAAACCGTTTGGTTTTCGACCACTACGACCCGGGTTCGATTCCCGCATTGGACACTTTTTTCTGTTTAAAAAAAAAAATGCTCCAATGGCCCCCAATTCTTGCAAAAGTCCAACCCTACCAGCGAGTGCAAGTAACCAAACGGGGCTCTGGCACATTTGTAAGTGCAAAGTCTAACTGCTTTTGCGCTTACAGTAAAAGCAGTCGCTAACTACCCACCATAATTATCATGGCCTGTAACACGTGTACTAGGGATAAGCAAAAAAAAAAAAAAGCAAACATTCATCTGTCACCCATCCAAGTCTGCTAGATTTCAGAGATGGGCAATAGGTGACATAGTTTTGTGCATCTATTTTGACAGGAGAGGTAGGCTACAGAGCATCAATACTGTTTAAAAAACTAAGGTAAAACTCCAAGGAAGGGTACTTTACTGCTCCCATTCAACCTCCAACAAGAGTTCTGTCTGATTAGTAGAATCAAAGTTGACCAATCTACTTTCACTGAGCCAGCCTCCTGGAGTCATGGGACTGGAGTATGGCACTACATAATGAAATAGGTACTTTATTTTATTGATAATAGAAAGGTGTCTCCTGTCAAGATAATGTTGTTGTTTCTTATCCCCTTATACAAAGTTTACGTGAATTCCATGAGTTCATGCTCCTCAAGCTGTTTGACGATAAGCAGCAGCCTCTCCCAAAGGTCCTGTTTGGTGCATCTAATACAAGCCAAAATGTGTTCAGGTGCCAAGCTACATTTTCGGCAAGTGGGGTAGATTATAGTCAAAATATTAGATGTAAAACTATCAACAGTTTCTGGAAACTAGCAGAATTGGGTTGGGGACAAAATTTTAACAGGAGATGTGATCTTTCTTTTTATAGATCACACAATCTATAATCCAAATTGTGCCTTATCCTTTTTATAGATCACAAGGTAACAATCTATAATCCAAATTGTGCCTTATCCTTTTTATAGATCACAAGGTAACAATCTATAATCCAAATTGTGCCTTACCTTTTTATAGATCACAAGGTAACAATCTATAATCCAAATTGTGCCTTATCCTTTTTATAGATCACAAGGTAACAATCTATAATCCAAATTGTGCCTTATCCTTTTTATAGATCACAAGGTAACAATCTATAATCCAAATTGTGCCTTATCCCTTTTATAGATCACAAGGAAACAATCTATAATCCAAATTGTGCCTTACCTTTTATAGATCACAAGGTAACAATCTATAATCCAAATTGTGCCTTACCTTTTTATAGATCACAAGGTAACAATCTATAATCCAAATTGTGCCTTATCTTTTTATAGATCAATGTCCTCTGGGAAAAATTTCCATCAAAAAGGAATTACAGTAACTTTGCCCTTTAGCTAAAAAGAAGAGGGCATGTCCTTTAACTATAAGTACAGGTAGAATACCAGCCTTCTCACTCCATGGTAGGGTTTGGAGCTGTGTTGAAATAAGTCCCTTAATATTGTGGCAAAATACATTAACACTTTGATATTTCTATAGTTTCTACTCTGTGAACTTTCCTCATTGCTTCTCTTGTGTTTTATAATTGGCTTCCTCGACCCAACCTGCCTTCACTGTTCAGAAGAGCCATAGACAGTTGATCATCTTCTCTTCAGCTGTCCAGCATTCCTGAGATATAGGATACAAACAGCTATCCTACTTGGACTGATCCACCTCAATCCCACATCTATGGCCAGACAATCTTAGTTTGGAACTTCCTGGTCAACTGGTTCAACTCAGCAAACAAAACAGGATGCGAGTAAAAGTGCTCAACACTAGTCCATACTAGTGAGCTGGACTCCCCGGGTAGTTGGGGTTCTGTGCTCCCTGGGTTATAAATATCTCTCTGAATTGGCTTCACATTAAATATATTGCCATGTCATTCTGAAGCTTGTCTTTCCCAACAGGACAATTTTTTAAATTCAATGCACTTGATCTAATTCCAAAATCAATCCCTGATTGTCAAAAAGTCCTTCAGAAAAACATTAAATTTGCTCCCTCTTTCCAGTGCTAAAAAAAATGTTTACAGAACAGTTGAAGTTGTGCCAAAACTATCAGCACCAAAGTGGGGAACAAAACAACATTTAAGTATCAAAATAACACCTTTATTTAATTTTGGAAGGAAAAAATCAATTTAGCAACATAATACCCGGCACATAAAATATTTGACAAATAAAAAGAACAAACAAACTGAAAACTTGGCATGAAACAAAATATATAAAAAAGAGATATTATTTTTTAAATGAGCACAGGAGAAAGTTTTTTTTTAAATAAATATATATATTTTTTTTACAAAGCAATAAAATATTAAAAAAAAAAAGAGACAAACAAAAATTAAGATATCAAGGAAACCAACCATTCACCAATTAGAGCGAGGTTAGATGATGGAAAGAGAAAAAAATGGCCAATCAGAGATGGGGTCAGGTGATGTAAAGGAGAAGAAATCAGAGATGGGGTCAGGAAATATAAAGAAGAAGAAATCAGAGATGGTGAGGTCAGGTGATGTAAAGGAGAAGAAATCAGAGATGGGGATTAGACGAGGTAAAGGAGAAGAAATCAGAGATGGGGAAGGTCAGGTGATGTAAAGGAGAAGAAATCAGAGATGGTGGGGTCAGGCAATGTAAAGGAGAAGAAATCAGAGGGAAGGTCAGGCAATGTAAAGGAGAAGAAATCAGAGATGGGGTCAGGAAATATAAAGAAGAAGAAATCAGAGATGGTGGTCAGGTGATGTAAAAGAAGAGAGCGAGGTCAGGAGAAAGTGAGTAGAGGTTGCAGTTGGCAAGTAATCATCAGTCCGAGCCGTCCTGTAGTCCAGGTTTCCAGCACAGACGTCATAGGCCAATGCAGGGGTGAAGTTTAACAAGGAATGAGGGGGGCGGGAAGTCCCTTAACTAAAGGACCTCCCTATTAACCTCATCCACCCCGGGGGCCGCAGGCTGGTGGCGGGGGCGGCCCACTCCCTGTGTACAATACCCTGTGTGAAAATATGTAATAGGCAAACATTGTAACACTCTTTTAATAATATGCAAATAAACAATCCCAAGTACAAATCTCTTACATAAATAGTCTAACAGCATCACCACTTGTTGTTAGAACAACAGTTGTGACTTGAGATGTTACAACCAAGTTGCTGATATAACAAGGTTCCGCTGTATACAACACAAGAATCTGTAAACTAAACTAGACAGTTGGTATGACAGAGATTGTAACCAGAGCAATAAAAACCTCAGAAATCAAGATTCAGGACAAGCCACATCCATTAAACAAACCCCTGAATCTTGCACAAACAAGTGGGATCAGACACTGGTTATTCCAGCTGGTACATTGGATTTAGAACTTCCAACACAGACTGTAGTGGGGGAAGTTGGGAGCTGCTTTCTATTTTATTGAGAAGTGACTCTTGGAGCTACCACAGCTGGGCTTCAACAACTTGAAGACTTTATTCATTTTAAACTTGTATATATAACTTAGCCTGTGATAATGCTCAACACCTGAGCATAAAATATTTATTTAGGTTCAAATTTTTCTAGGTAACCTTTTCTTGCCAAACCCCCCCTAGCTAAATATTAACAAAAAAAAGTCAAAACATTTTAAATAGTTGAACAGTACAGTAAATTAAATGATACTAGCAGCCATGAAAAAAAATTAGAAATGCAAGTTTTTTCCTCACATTCTTTAATTTCTTAGAATTCTATTAGGAGGAAAAATAAGGTTGTTAAAAAAAAAACAATAAATAAAAATGATGATTTGATAGAAAAGACTAGTTCAAAATAAATATTTTTTCCAACTCTGTTCATTTCTCTAATACATGCCCTTCTCATATAATTTAAGAATCATACAAAAAGGCTATTTTCAAGCATCCTCCCTAGATTCACACCATATCACATATAGGATATTTGGGATGGGAGAATTCAGACTCCAAGCTGCTATTTGAAGGTGTTGTGTCAAGGCAGCAGGCGTGTCTCCTGAGGAGCTGGTCACTCTGGGAGGAGGAGTTGGGACTTCCAACATAGCTGGATGAAAGGTTGTCACTGGTGTCCTCCCACTCTTCCAAGTGTCCTGGTGGTGGGATTCGCTTTAGATTCTTGAAAACATTTCTTGATTCGTGGTGAGTGAGGCAGCAGATTTGGAAATTCCTATCTCGGATTTGGTTCTGGAGCTTATTAAAATTTTGGTAGCTTTTAGCTAACTGGTGGCGTAGGTCCTGGTTGACCTGGATTTCCTCCTCCAGGCTGGACCTGAACTGTGCGGCCTGGTGCTCCATCTTCACCTTGAGGACCTTCATGTTGCACTTGAGGGACTTGTTTTCAAAGAGGAGCTCCTCATATTTCTCAGTGAGAGCTTGGAGCTGAGAGTTTGATCCACCCATTCTGGAGATAGGAATATTTCTTGTGTTGAGCTAGGTTGGCTGGAACTGTAGGAAGGTCCTTATTATAATGACTTGAATACAGGCTAGGGTTGAGCAGTTACCATCTCACCAATGTATGGCTGAAGAAGTCTGTAGAGGCTTTTTCTTTCCAATCCCTTGGGAGTTTTGATTGTCTCCAAAGAAACCAAGTGGCACTGTAGTTCGTTTGTTGAAAATTTTCTTGTGCTCCTTCACATACTCAACTCCCCAATATGGGACAGCAATCCCATAGAAAGACTAATTACAGTCAAACAGACCTCCATATGATGACCTTTATAAAGCCCAAAATGACCCAACAGCAACCTCCTATGAACCTCTTGGAAAGACTAGGGTTACTATTATTGCTTTTAGGCAGTCTCTCATGGATGGGAGGTGGATATATTTTAAATGAACCAGATTTTTAAAATGTGGTACTTCTTTAATTCAACACTGGAAGGGACCAGAATTTTTGGTTTAATTAAAATTGGTGTGTTATAGTCAGTTAAGATGATTATCCATTCATCACAACATTCAATGCTAGAGGACAATTTTCTAGAACATTTTGTTGTTAACACTTATGGAGGAGACACACAATCAAATAAATGACTTACCGCTAGTTTTAAAAAATATATATATTTATTGGGAGCTTTCGGGTCTTGCCCTTTCTCAACCTTTAGGTAAAAAAAAAAACTTGGAATAAGTCATTTATTTGATCTTGTGTCAACATAGTATATCCCGCAATTGCCAAAATTTCAAATAATTAAGAGGGTGTTGATTTAAAGAGAGTATGTTTTGAATTCTAGCCTGTTAATAGGTTGATTGGGATTTGAAAAGAAAAAGTTGAGATATAGTAAGTGAGGAATTAAAGATGGTAAGTTGAAAGGGAAATGGTTGGAATTTGAACAAAATTGGTTGAACTAAAGGAAGTGTTGAACTCTAGATAGTTGGATTAAAGAGGTTCTACTGTAGGGTACAATTGGCTTATAGATTAGAAACACAAGGTAATAACACCATATAAATAAATAGTGTGTGACGTTTTGGTAACAACGTTGTTAACGAAACATCACACACTATTGATTTGGATTTGGTCTTATTTTTACTTGCATTTAAACTTGCATTCAAACACATTCTCTTATCCTATACTAGACGAATGGCCCGGGCAACGCCCGGGGTTTACCCGAGTGCGAATATATTTTAAAAACGTTGACTCGGGTGGTCATAGCGCCCGATTTTAAATACGTATTACGATGCTATTTACATTAAAAGTAACCTGTCTATAGCAGCCCCTCTCTATAACACCCTATTTTGGTGAGTCCCAAGAGGGAGCGCTATAGACAGGTTTAACTGTATTTGATAAACAGTGTCAAAGTTTTCTCACCCCTCTCAACAAACAGGAATGATAGTGTTATAAATAGAGAGCGTGTGATCTATTAATTTACATATTATACTAAAATTTCCAATTATATTTTACCATATTTAAACCTGTTATAAAACTTGTATCATTTATGCAACTATACCATCCCTGTTGGTGTTTTTGGGGGTAAAAAAGAGAAAAATGTTATATAATATATTTTTTAATATTATTATTATTTAATATTAATTTTTATTATAATAATAATTATTATATATATTTATATATATTATATAATAAATATTTTAATAATAATTATTTTAATATTATTTAATATATAAACAGTTTAAAAAATCAAACATAGATGGCGTTACCTCCCCATTGCTTTCATCACCGTCTGGCGGCGCTGCTCGCGAGTTATATCTACAATTCTGCAAATAACTATAAGGATATTCAAGATATTCAAGAAATTATTTTTCGAAAACCTTTCCGGGGATATACCTAATAATATCCCAGAATTTCATGGCGATTGGATGTATGGTTTTTGAATAACAGGGTTGTCTAGAGGGGGGCAGGGAGGCCACGTGTTCGCTGGCGGCCAATGGGAGCGCATTCTATCCGTGAGCTTCAGACAAAGCTTCAGACAGAATAAGGCAAATATATAAGTAGATGCCATCACAATTGAGACTAGCTGTGAAATCAAAAATTACCTCCAGTTGAAGAAATGCATTCAAGACATTCAAAAGTCTCAAAATTTACATGAAAATGTAGAGTATTGTTTTCCTAGCATGTGTGTAGTTCTACTTGATGACTGTACAACTTTGGCTTGCTGCAGGCCACAATAGTGACAGTAAATAACATGGTTGGGTTGACCAACTCTGACTAAAGTGACAACTTGTAGGTACAACCTTGTACCATTTCTATGTGTGGATATCATCAAGAAGTACACAAAAGTAAACTGCCACCATGGAATCACATTTCCTTCTGTTTCTGCTCAATACCTTCTCAACTCACTCAGGCCACTTAATCCCTCCCTGGTCTCTACCACCTATTTCAAGGTGTATTCCTCCAGCATAGTGCTTCTTGAAGTACACACATGCCAGGCATTTTTAATATTTTGATTATAAACACAAGGTAATAAGACCAAATCCAAATAAATAAATAGTGTGCGACGTTTTGGTAACAATGCTGTTACCGAAACGTCGCACACTATTTATTTATTTGGATTTGGTCTTATTACCTTGTGTTTATAATCTATAATCCAAATTGTGCCTTATCAATATTTTGATTACTTCATTAAATTTACTTTGTTGACACCAACCTATCTGCCCATTTGTCCTTGAGGATCCTTCTAACACAATTGATGTCAAGAGTCCTACAGTTTTTGGTCGTTGTCCAAGTACTATACAGGAACCCCGACCAAACAAAACATTTAAACAGCCTGTTCTTTAGTCCCAAATCCAAATATCTTCTCAATAGCTCTATATTGCTCCAAAATGTCTCTTTTTACCTTGGCAATTCTGACTTCAGCCTTCTCTCTCTTTTGTGCCAGTAGTAAAATTCCTCAATTAAATTCCTAACAACCAATGATATGGGAGGTAAAGGTAGGATTAACTTGCAGACACACATCTAGATTACTAAAGAGCTGCAACTGGAAGCCACACCTAGTCTATGGAGTTACATCCTGGCAATGGTCTGCAGATACTACAATCCCATGGATGGATGGACTCACCTCTGTTGGAGAATCCGGCTATTCTGGGACCAGGAGGTCTGGGAGGCCTGTAACCCACACAACAGGGAAGCTCTGTTAGCCTGCACAGCTAGTGTTTTACAACTGCCTGGTATCTACAATGTGTGTTGGGTGAGGTTAGATAAGGGGGTGTGGAGTTCTTGTTTATAAACCAAATGCAGTAACACTTGTCAATAATGGGCATTGCCCTGAGTGGCCACTTTAATAAAGCAGTCAATTTTTGAAATGAAGGTTTCAACCAAACACATCCCAGGTGACCACATCTTCCTCAAAAGACCACATTCAATAGGAGTGCTACTTTCATCAGTGGCCTCATTTAAAAACTACCTCTAAACTGATATATTTGAGCACTAAACCACACCACTACTGCTGCACAGAGTGTTGTGCCATGACCCTCTCTCCAGTGACTCCTTTGTTGACTGTCCTCCCCCCAGTGATGTCCTCAATCAAGGTGAAACTGGGGTTTCCAAAACTAAATAACTATAAATCAAGACTATTTTTTTCTTTCAACGCTATACTGGTATAGAGAGCTAGCTTTGAATTTTCATGGCACATACGGGGGAGGCTGAAGTTTCCAGTAAAATTAGATAGTCCCACAGAATATATCAATCGAAACTATAAATAAGAAAGACAATAGGTGTCCTTGAGTGACTGACCACCTTGTAAAGACTTGATATGTCACATAATTCCAACCTCCAATGAGAGACCACCTCTAGTAATTAAGGTTATGGCGTGTCTCTCATGGGAGGTTCTACTGTAGGAAGAAATAAAAGGAGAGTTACCCCCGACGGCCGCCACCACCCCCACCTCCACCACCGTGGGAGGATCCTGTGAGAGATGGACCCCCAGTCAACGGCTGCACCACACAACATTGCAATCCTTCATGTTTTGATAGTCACCAAGCCAACATGGGTAGAGACAACTTAAATGGAGAAATTATAAAAAGGGGAGAGATAATCCCATCAGTTAAATATTGAGAGAAATCTAAATGTAAAGTTATAGAAATATTTAAAATACAGTAGAACCCTCCCTGTAAAGGACACCCGATTGTAGAGCCAAAGTGTCCTTTAGGAAGAGGTGTCCTCTTACCAGAGAGTTGCTAAATTAGTAAAAATAGTAATTTTGCAAATGAAAATTGTCCTTTGTAGAGAGGTGTCCTCTCATGGAAGTTCTACTGTATATATATATAAGCACCCAGAGAGGGGACACTGAATTAAAGTGGGACAATAGGTTTGGTGGAGATATCTAAATTGAAAGTTAAAACTAGAGGAAGGGTTGAATTATTATCCACTAGGAAGTGTTGAGGGATATACATAAATACAGTCCAGTAAAGGGAATAGACTAAAGAGAGAACTGTATTTTAATCTCTTTTGAAAAAAAATTTAAAATTTTATTTTCCCTAGTACACCTGTTGTGTACAGGCCATGGTGGGTAGTTGTGGACAACTGCAAGTGCACCACATGACTACACATGTTGTATACAGGCCATGGTGGGTAGTTGCTTTAACTGCAAGTGCACCACATGACTACACCTGTTGTGTACAGGCCATGGTGGGTAGTTGTGGACAACTGCAAGTGCACCACATGACTACACATGTTGTATACAGGCCATGGTGGGTAGTTGCTTTAACTGCAAGTGCACCACATGACTACACCTGTTGTGTACAGGCCATGGTGGGTAGTTGTGGACAACTGCAAGTGCACCACATGACTACACAGGTAGAAAGCAGTTCAAATTTTGCACTTACAAATGTGGGAGAGCCCCGTTTACAGTGTTGTTATTCCCAGTAGGTATATCTATCTAGTTTGGAGCTACAGAAACTACTGTAGTTATCTCTGGGAGCTGAGCTTGGACCAAACACTGTACATTATCCCTGTGTAGTTTTCTCCAGAGAGATACAGAAGGAATGAGAACATACAAAGTTGGGAAATAGGAAAACCTATATATAGCTATAATTATTTTGATATAATTGTATATACCTAGGTATTGTCCTGCTCTCCTCTTTTCAAATACAGATTCCT
Source organism: Cordylochernes scorpioides (assembly GCA_030710605.1). Lineage (NCBI taxonomy): Eukaryota > Metazoa > Arthropoda > Arachnida > Pseudoscorpiones > Chernetidae > Cordylochernes > Cordylochernes scorpioides. The sequence continues at coordinate 57,843,488 of CP092869.1, forward strand.
TTAGATGGCATCTAGTTTTGACGTTTAATTTGATGGGAGAGGAGCTCTATGCTTGCTTAGATTTCCTAAAGTTATGGGAGAGGGTAGAAAGAGACACCTGTACAGTTTGTCCACAATTAACAGCTTTATTACAAATGATAAGGCACAATTTGGATTATAGATTATAATTAATAGTGTATGATGTTTCTGTAACATTTAAGTCTTTTATCTGATGATGGTAGCAACGCTATTACTGAAACGTCACACACTATTAATGTATTTGGTCTTATTACCTTGTAGCTTTATTACAGACTGTTGAGTTTTATTGCCCTCGTTACATTACTACATGAAAGGAACTAGGTTATCTATACTGTACTGAGCTCAATGGCCCAGATCTCTCTCCCAATATACAATCACCACAATTTCAGCCAAAGTAATACAAGACAGGACTTACCTCTATCAGGGTCATGGCGCTGCACAACACAAACAGCAAGGAGGTTAGTTTGTTTCATTGTGCAACTAAGTACACATCTATATATAAGAAATGAAACTAGTTGCTGCAATTAAAAAATAAAACAACTTTCCAGAGTCTTTCTGCAATGGAATCAATAATATTAGAGCGGATCATGGATTAAAACGGTGAAATCGCTGGCAATGTTGAGCCAGGCCCTCCCAATATTTTTCCATTGCAGTATAAGGATGGTAGGAAGTTATTTTATTTTTTAAAAAGTGCATATATTATACAATGGTGTTAATTTAGGGCCAAATATCTTTACCATTTAAAAAAAGTGATGTTTACATAATGTTTTTATGTATTAGCAAATGCTCATTTTATTTTGAAAAAAAAAATAAGTCAAAAAAATAAATGTTTAAAATATACTGAAGCATCATTCAGTGTGTAATATAGAGTGGTGTGGAAAGAAGAGAAATTCAAAAATTATAATCCAGAGTTCCCATGAGACTAACAACATGGAAACTGTAGATCTCTCCTAGAGGTGGCTTCTCATTAGAAGTTGTTGGGTCAGCAGGTCATATTGGATTTTACAGAGGCCTAACAACATTCCAGTGTTTAATATATGGGTGTCACCATTAGATGATTACTTCAGGTGAGTCAGTCCTGGCATATATACCTCCTCAATCAACTTCCTCTATTACATGAATGTTGAGGCCACCTCTCTGTACGAGGGTGAGTAGAAAAGTAAGGTCTCCTATTTTTTTTTCATAGAAAAACACATTTAATCACAACTTTTTATACATCATTGGAAAGGTTGGACACTTTGCTATTTTTCTACATAGTCGCCTTGATGCTCAATCACTTTTTTCATCTTGTTAACCAACTTTGTAATTCCGGTGTTGTACCACTCTCCCGCCGCCTCTTTGAGCCACTTGTCGACCCACCTGGCGGACACCTTTCTGTAGCCGAGGGTCTCAGACACAATCTTGTGCACAGAGAAGTGGCTACAATCTTCATTCAGGCCATCCTCGATCTCTTCAAGGGTTATCCGCCGGTTTGTGTGCACCATTTCGTCAATTCGAGCCACGGTTGATTCCGGAAAACTCGGCCGCCCAGACCGCTGTTCATCGTGGACGTTTATCCGCCCCTCGTTAAACTCCCGGCACCATTTCTGCACATTTTTGGTGTCCATGCACTTCTCACCATACACTTCCACTAACTGACGGTGAATTTCGACCGGAGAATTATTTTTCGCATTTAAAAAGCGTATAACTGAGCGCAACTCGCACTTGGCGGGAGAGCTATGGGGAAGCTCCATCGCGAACGGCTGCCAGACAGCGACTGAGCGTCCCAAGATCACCGGGAAGGTTCTAGACGGTAGAGGGGGAACCAAGGAAGGCAGCGGTGTTGTCGGATTTCACCTAGCAATGCATGTTTGGAAATTATCTCGTAGAAGACCTTACTTTTCTACTCACCCTCGTAACACTAGTTAACAACCAGTTTAATTAGTAGATATACTGATGGCCACTCTCTAAAATTGATACACAGTGAAGGGGCATTGCATTGCCCTATATTTGAAGCCTTCTACTCACTACCTTTCAACATGCCAATGCACAACCTCATGTTGTCCTGACCATCCTCAATACAGGGGGTCTGTTGTCCTGACATTCTCCAGATTTCTCATCAAATGAAACCATCTGGTCCAAAGTTGCTTAGAAACTGACACATCACCCCTCTCTAGCCACCAGTTTGATTGTGGGATGAACTGTGGGACGCAGCCAGTTGGAACTGCCATCTAAACTGGGTCAACCGACTTAATGCTTAGAGCTGTTAATGCAGCCAGAGGTGACTGATTTCTGCTCTATGCTAGATATTTCTCTCCTCTCATTATTCACTAGGTAATTATTTGCATTCTTTGTTAGTGTAGCCATTTTAATAACCAGCGGTACATATTGTTTATTTGGTTATATACATGTGTTTTCTAGAATAATAAAAGCTAAAAATGTGAGAGGAAGAGAGAGAGAGAGAGAGAGAGAGAGAGAGGTAATAAAATCTAACTATTCTCACACATCAATAAATTTTACTTTTAAGGAATAAAGGGATCAAAAGCATCAGTTCCCTATAATACATAGAATAATTCCTAAATCCGAACTAAATTTTAATTGCACAGAGTGCAGATAGAGAAATATCACAAGATATACATTTTTATATCTTCCTAAATAATATAATAATAGAGAGAACTTCAGAGCATCCATCCACAATCTAATACCAAACTTTGTTGCCTGATGCAACTATGATCTAAAAAAAAATACTGCCAACTAATTGGCTATTGAATGCTGATTGAGGTTAGGTACTAGTAGAGAACCAACCAATCAGCTATTAAAACAACCACACCCTACACAGGTGTCACTTACAAGATGTAGGCCAGCTCCACGGCTCTCCAGAAGTAATCAGAGATCAGCCCTAGTCCCCATGGCCGCTGACGGCCCACGTAGCCTCCTGTGTACATACAACACAACTAGGTTACTCTCTATCCCACTTAGCTGGTACTTTGCTCACGTGGTACATGGTGGGATACTGCTTTTACTATACCATATGGCTACACATGAGGAAGGCAGTTAAGACTTTGGCACTTACAAGTGTGTCCCATTTTGTTACTTGCACTCACTGGTGGGGTTGGACTTTTGCAAAAATCAGATGTCTTTGAAGTATATATTTAAAAAAAAAAAAAAAAGAGCCCAAAATGCTAGATTCAATCCCAGGTCATGGCGGCATGAAGTGTAGGTTGCCAGCATCCAACCTGCATATAATGGTTCTGGTAGATATGGGAGAGTGCCCTGCACATCCTGCAAAATGGTGACAGAAGTGGACTGTGGGGCAGCCAATGCCATCTGGCAGATACATTGGGCCATGCAGGCTGATGGCCACACCAGCACGCATCAATCATGCCCCTTGTTCCAACCATCTTCTCCATAGCACTGTGGACACATCAAGATGTCTGTCCATAGAGATTTGACATATGGACTATCCGGCACTTTTGAGTCCAATCATCATACCTGTCATGAAATTATCTGTCTGCTGGAACTGCGCCTTGGCAGCTGATGACAGCCTGGCATTCTCTGCTACTAAATGTTTTATCAGAGTCAAAAACTAATATTTCAGATGCTTCCCTGTCAGATAGAGGTGTGAATATTGGCAAATTTGCAAGTTCCTTCTCTTATATTTCAATTAACATGAACTAAGTGATCCAACTTTACCCAGAAATTTTCATATTTTTCTGCCCGGTAATTCTTGGTGCTTCAAATTTAGAATCACGCAGTATATGTATATACACCTATCCCCCGATTTACACGGTAGATACGTTCCTGAGAAAAACGTGTATATCGGGGGATAGGTGTACACAGAGATAAAAATAAAAATGCATTGACAGGTTAAAATATGTAGTCAGCACATAAGCTCGGGATTCCTCGTGAGATGTGTACACAGCGCAATGTGTTCAATCACAGTAGCATTTAGTATAGTGCGATAAAAAAAAAAAACTTATTTGGAAAACGGTATAAAAACGAAAACGTATAAAAAAAAAAGTGTAAATAGGTGTATATATATACAAACAATCTGATTATGTTAACACAATGCTGCCATCTGTTATAAGAATTTTCAACATGTCTTTTTAAAATAACTTTCTTATAAACTGATTAAGGTATTATTATAGTGACATATTCAAAGTACTCACGTTCATTTATGTAGGCTGGCATTATTGTTTTAGGTTTGAGAACTCCAGCTCACACACATCTGGGGAAACACACAGGTTAGTAAAACACTGTTTACTAGCAACATAGATGTGGCACATGCTAGCTACTGCAAGTACACTATTTCCTTACAATACTCTCTGTTAGCACTATTATATATAGCCTTTTCCTATGGATTCAGATCTTCCACTTCTACATGGCTAACTCCACTGTCTGCCATAGACATAACCAAGTGGAGATCAGGAAGGAAGGATGGGGTAGAAATTAGCCCTATCTCCTCCCGTTGACAGCTACACATGTAGAAAGCAGTAACTCCGCCTTTGCCGGTCCCAAGCCCGGATGAAAAAGGAGGAGGGGGAGAAGTAACAAGCTCACTAAAAAACCTGGGTTCAGCTGGCCCGGCTGATAGTACCCTGTAAGGGCTCTTAATCCAGAGATACAGGATAAGCAGCGTTTGTACTCCATGTTAAGAGCAGCTGCACATGGCGTCTGTTCCTCATGTCAGAGACGGCCATTTCTTTTGGAGCTAAGTCGGCCTGCCAGTGCTCCCAGTCTTAATGACAAAGGCAGACGCATTCTACTTCACCCAGTGTGGAGATAAGAAAGAAGAAGAAGAAGAAAGCAGTTACAACTTTTGCACTTACAAGTGTTTGACTCAAAAGGTGATCCATTGAATATATTTATATTTAAAAAGGGCAAACCTAGATCTGTGAAAGAAATCAATCAAATTATTATTTATTTTCTTTCACAGAACCAGGTACACCTTTTTTTATATAAATACTTACAAGTGTTCCAGAGCCCCATTGCACACACGTACTTTTACAAGAATTGGGGGGCCATAGGAGACATTTCTTATTAGAAAAGAAAGTGTCCAAAGCAGGATCCAATTCCAGGTCGTGGCCTTCAAAAACTGATGGTTTATACCACTTGATCACCGTTGTATTATAGGGGGATCTGTAATGGTGAATTTAGTACCTGGTTCAAAATCACATTAATAGGTACCGCTCAGCAAGAGCAACCTAGTTCATGATAATTGAAACAGTGAATAATATGTGAAGGTTATCCACATATTAAAAAAATTTTAACGCGGGATTCAATCCCCGGTTCATGGCTGTCGGGAATCGAGGGTGTTACCTACTCGTCCACCGACTTGTATGAATTTAGTAGCATGAGATTTCATTAAGTCAGTATATTTTTATGCTTGCTGCTTATTCTTGAAATTACCCATACATGTGTGCAACGATATATTATTTAGCTCTCAAGGTAAAACTTGGAAATACACAAATTTTCTATCAATCTTGTCAGCAGCACATCATGAATATAATTATTTTTAAATCTTGCAAATTTCGAAAAGAGATCTGTCATAATGGTACAACATAATCATTTATCCAATACTTTACTCATTTCTTGTATATGCTGCCTCATTTTTGTGTGAATATTGTAAATAATTCATATTAAATTATTTCACAACATCACATCAAATATTTGAACGGAGTTATACCAATTTCAAAACTTTAGTCCCAAATGATATTATTATTAAATTAAAGACGCATTGCCAGTAAATTTATTTGTGTAAAATTTTAATGATATTATTATAATGAGTTTTACTGTACAAGAGTGTACCAAATTTGATAATGTCTATAATAGAGCATTTATTTATTTTTTAATCTACATATCACATATGGTAATTTTGGACACCAGTGCAATTGTAAATGATCATGGTTTAGATTTTTTTTTTTATGTCGGCACATGGGCCACATCTACTATGGCACTGGCTAACAATGGATGCTAGAGTGAGACTGGCAGTAAAAGGGTCAAGACATCTTTCCCCAATGTCACTTAGAGGCTGATACTCCACAACACAGGTTTGTTTTCAAGGTTGTCCCTTTTAGATGAGTTGCCCATCAAGGCTACATCTGCCCCTGATTTTAAATATAAGTTTTCCTTCTAAATATATTTTTGTCACTTCTGGAGCTCCAATGAAAAGTATTAAACTAAATGGTCTTTAGAATATTTCAATCTTGTGCCATCATATAGGGGTGACCCAACTCTTTCATCAACCCAGGCCCAAGCAGGTCACCAACCACCCACACCAGGATGTTCTAGAAATAAATGGCCAAATCTAAATAGTGTGTGACGTTTCAGTAACAACGCTGTTACTGAAATGTCGCACAATATATTTTTTTGGATTTGGTCAAATTATCTTTTATTTCTAATCTATAATCCAAATTGTACCTTATCACAGGATGTTCTAGAGTATAAACATGCATTTAACTTCAATAGTTACAGAACACACCACTTATTTATTTGGTCTTATTACCTTGTGTTTTGCAACTCTGTAAACTTTCCTCATTGCTTCTCTCAAATTTTGGTTTGCATCAAATAAATTGCTGTGTCATTCTGAGAGCTGTCTTTCCTACGTGACAATAAGGTACAATTTGGATTAGAGATTAGAATCAAAAGGAACACAACTAAATCCAAATTATTGAAATGTCTGTGATGTTTTGGTAACAGCATTGTAACAAACATTACAATAATAAAGAATTGGTCATGTCATCTTTTGAATTTAAAATACGCTATTTTGTTGTTTTGTTATTATAAAAAAAAAACTAGGGTTACAACAATTTAGACTTGATAGATATGGCACAATTTGGATTATATATTATAAAACAAGGTAATAAGACCAAATCCAAATAAATAAATAGTGTGTGACGTTTCGGTAACAGCATTGTTACCATCTTCAGACAAAAGTACTGATGGTAATGATAGGAAGATGGTAACAATGCTGTTACCGAAACGTCACACACTATTTATTTATTTGGATTTGGTCTTATTACCTTGTTTTAGACTTGATACTTTAGAATTATGATGTTATAACCAAGTTGGTGCATACAACAAGGTTCCACTGTAAATTGTGACTGCTAACAAGAGTCAATTCTTCGATCCATTCAATTTCAATAGAACAAGTGAGTTGTCAAATTGGATAAAATAATTTAAATACTTAGAGACAGATTTAAATTCCAAAGTGAAGGAAATGAGCAACGCTTTAATTTACACCATTGGTGAAAAGACAGAAGATTTCACCCATTGTCAGAAATAGGATGTTAAAAATATGGTAGAGAGAGGTAATAGTATATAAGGAAATTCAAATATAATTTTAATGGTAAAAGGCAAAGTACCCTTTGAACACAGGCACCATTCAATCACATAATTAACCCTGCATCAACAGTTTATACAGGGCTGTGATTGAATGGTGACTATCAGTTCCAATTTAAAAATACCTGTTTTCTACACAAATCAGAATGCAAAGAATCAATTATTATTATATAGAGGGAACTTGCTAACTTATGGCCTTTCTATCTACTATATATATATCTGTGCAGAGTATTAGGCTCATAGATTGTGAGCTCTGGAAACCAAAAGGAATAATACTCTGCTAGTGATCTCTTTTGACTTGTATATAATATTATTATAATATAATAGGAAATAAACTAATGCTTAGTTAATCTTGCCTCGTCTTGGATAACAACACATGGTGGCAGCGGTAAACTGAATTCATAAAGAAGGTCGTTGTTCGAAGAAAATTTGAAATTCGACATCAAGCAAGCTTAGAAGCGGTAAACTGAATTCATAAAGAAGGTCGTTGTTCAAAGAAAATTTGAAATTCGACATCTAGCAAGCTTAGAAGCGGTAAACTGAATTCATAAAGAAGGTCGTTGTTCAAAGAAAATTTGAAATTCGACATCAAGCAAGCTTAGAAGCGGTAAACTGAATTCATAAAGAAGGTCGTTGTTCGAAGAAAATTTGAAATTCGACATCAAGCAAGCTTAGAACCGGTAAACTGAATTCATAAAGAAAGTCGTTGTTCGAAGAAAATTTGAAACTTGACATCACACACAAGCAAACTTTTTGGTAAGTTATATTATATTATAAATAAGTCTTTATAATGTCCCAAAATTATAATTGTGTAGCCCCAGAACCTTTTAATTTTTCAAATCCAGGTGATTGGCCAAAATGGATTAGGAGATTTGAACGTTTTAGGCAGGCAAGCGGTGTTAATTAATAACCCAGAAAATGAGCAAGTTAATATGCTCGTGTACTGCATGGGTGATAATGCAGATGACATTTTGTTGTCATGAAAAATAGCAAGTGACCAACTAGAAAATTATGGTAAAGTTATTGAATGCTTTGAAAGTCACTTTATTCCAAGACGTAATGTAATTTATGAAAGGGCAAGATTTAATCAAAGATGTCAGCAGGAAGGGGAAAAGGTGAATGAATTTATCATAGCACTCCATAGCCTAGCTGAGCACTGCAATTTTGGGATGTTACATGATGAGTTGATTAGGGATAGGATAGTTGTTGGAGTAAGGGATAGAGCATTATCTGAAAGAATGCAACTTGATACAGACTTGACCTTAGTAAAAGCCACACTAATGGCAAAGCAATTAGAAAGTGTCAAAGAACAGCAGTCTAGCCTTTACCAACAAGATTCTGTAGATCAAATAAAGAAAATGCCTAATCACATAAAAGAAACAAAAAGGCACGAACCAAAAATAAGACAATTCAAGTCAAACCAGTTGGGAGGGTCATCACATGGATGCACCAGGTGTGGCAATTCAAATAATCATGATTGGAAAAATTGTCCAGCTATGAACTCGTATTGTAGTAAATGCAAGAAAAAGGGCCATTATGCCAAAGTATGTAGATCAGAAGCCATAAATGAAATAAAATCAGAGATAGCTTTTTTGGGATCTGTAGAGGATAATTCCAAGAAATGGATAGTACCAATTAAGGTAAATAATAGACAAATTAATTTTAAAATTGACACCGGAGCTGATGTCAACGTGCTCCCCCTACAATATTATTATCAAAGTTTCCAAAGAATAAAACTGGAAAAATCTGATAAAATATTACAAGGTCCAAATGGAATACCCTTGGAAACAGTTGGAATGATCCACGTAAAACTTCAAAATAAAGGCCAGCACTTAAACTCGAAAATATACATTGTTGATAAACTAAAGCATCCACTTCTCTCTGGGGAGACAAGTGAAAAATTAAACATTGTGAGAATGATTCAGCAATTATCATCAAATTTTTTAAATCCAAAAAGAGAGTTTCCAGAAATATTTAATGGTTTAGGACATGCTAAAATAAATTACAAAATATCCCTACAACCAGATGCGAAACCATACGCTTTATGCACCCCTAGGAGAGTTCCAATTCCCTTAATGAAACAGGTAAAGGAACAACTTGAAGAGATGACCAGCCTAGGAGTCATTGAATCAGTAGAAGAGCCGACTGAGTGGTGTGCGGGAATGGTTGCAGTATCGAAACCAGGAGGAAAAATAAGAATTTGTGTTGATTTAACGAAGCTAAATCAGTATATAAGAAGAGTGTCTACACACTCCTGTGTTGGAGATCACTTCGTGTCTACATACTCCCGTGTTGGAGATCACTTCCTGTCTACACACCCCAGTGTTGGAGATCACTTCGTGTCTACACACCCCCGTGTTGGAGATCACTTCGTACTTACACAGTCCTGTGTTGGAGATCACTTCGTGTCTACACACTCCCGTGTTGGAGATCACTTCGTACTTACACACTCCCGTGTTGGAGATCACTTCGTACTTACACAGTCCGGTGTTGGAGATCACTTCGTGTCTACACACTCCCGTGTTGGAGATCACTTCGTGTCTACATACTTCGTGTTAGAGATCACTTCGTGTCTACACATTCCCGTGCTCGTCGAAATGTTGCAATAATTCCGCGCAGATCCAAGATGCGCCTCTTTCTCTGAACAAATACAATTTACAGTCAAAATGTTGTTGGTTGAGCGATATAACAGAGTATAGATGAATTATATACAGAGAACAGTTTTATCAATTAATATAACAACCATACCTTTCTCGGGGATAAGAGAATCCAGTGAGAGGACGCTATACTATGATATATCATACACATAGGGCTTGCACAGTTATTTCTGAAAACTGGAAGAGTTAGTTCTATGACCCGAAACCGGACTGTTTTTATAAATATTTTTGAGAGTCTTTTGGATAGATACTACTTTGTCAATTGCTCTATTTTAGAATCCTTTTAAAAACTATGTGTACACGCGGTTATGTGCACGAAAAAATTTTTTTTTTTACGAAAGAACTCTACATTATACAAATCCCCAACCAATATATATAGAAACATGACGAACGAATAGGCTCTCCAACCAAACACTTCGTAAAAATCCGCCGCCGGAACCCTCTAAATACTTCCAACGCTGGTGAAAAGAAAGCCTGAGGTTAACCGCTCGCTTTAGAAGACAATAGAAACACGTGGCAACACTTCCCGAAACCTTTTTTGCATAAAGCTCTTTGTATGCAACTTTTTTGCATTGACCTTTAATGGTTTTAACCCATCACTACTACCGTTCTATTCTAGCTACGCCTAGTTAAATAATAGTTAGAACCTTCTTGTAACTTGTTTTTAAAAATGAGTTATTTCATCCTTGCGCGGTTTTAAAAGAGCGGGGTCGTGAGGCGGATGACAAAAAATGGTAATAGACCTTTGGCGGCCTTGTTCCGCATTGCCCTCCGATATAATGACATACTCTGGGGACTTCCCACTGTTGCTGCTACCTTGGTTTTTATAACCTAATAACGCCCTTTTTATACAGCAACTTTTTGTCAGTAAAATTATTAGGATATTAGTATTTCCGCTAGTTTAAGGCAGTAGTATTGAGTCCCAATATCTCGGGAAATAGCTTCTTTAAATTCAGAGATTTTTCTCTTTTTTGAATCCCGTTACAAACATTCCTAAACCCGGGATTGAGTTAGCCATATCCCTAAAACCGGGATTGAGTCAACAACATCCTTAAAACCGGGATTTAGTTAACAGCATCCCTTTATCCCGGGATTGAGTTAAAAATGTCCCTAAAACCTTGGATTGAGTTAACAACTCCTCTAAAACACCGGGATTGAATTAACAATATCCCTATATCTCGGGATTGAGTGAACAAAATCACTAAAACAGGGAGTGAGTTAAAATATCCCTATAAAACCGGGAATAAGTTAACAATATCCCTAAAACCGGGAGTGAGCTAATAACATCCTTAAATCCCGGAACCGAGTTAAGAACATCCCCCGATAGTCTGGGATTAAGTTCACAACTTTATAGCCCGGGATAATGTAAGCACAAAACATCCCCATATCCCGGGGATGCAGTACAATATTAACTATCCCGGCCAAGGGGAATCCCCAACTCCCGCCAACTCCGTAGTTTATTGATTGGATGACGACGCCGTAAACATGTGTGGTCTCTCAAATATATTAAATGAAGTAGTTTTACATTTATTATAAACCCAAGAAAACATATATTTATCACATTATATTTTATAGGATTTTTCCCAAGTTGAAGGTTTACGTATTTCATACACATTTTGGTCCTAAATGGATCAATTTATAATATAAAGTTTAAGTTAGGAATCTTGGTTTTAAATCGGCCTGGCTCATCAGGCCCTCCCATTATTTTATAATTGCAGTAAGGGCAGTAGAAAGGTGATTTATTTAAAAAATAAACATACGCGTCAAAAATATTTTAAATTTCTTATAACAGATGACTCGCTAATCCATCATATGATATTGTGAATATATATATGTAGTGTTGCTTCCTCACCATTCGCTCTATGTCAAATCTCTACACCTAAACCCTAAATGCTATAAAATGGATCTGACCACCACAGAGTCTATTCATTTTAAGATTAAATCTGTAATCACCTTTCTCCTCCATGATTATCATGGGCTCTTATTCTGAGTACTTAAAAATGAATAATAAAAAACCAGACTTCTGGGTTCGGAACGTTTATTGTAGCACACACACAATTTATAACAACAAATTACGTCTTTAAGATAATGATGCTGGTGTAATATAAACATTCGGAATTAATTTATTCACAGATTGCTAGGATTTACGACCTCATAAACATGTATCTGCAGAAACGACTTCTCCCTTCATTGATATTCTAGGTTTGTATTTGACACCGTTCAAATGTAATAAATATTTTTCAACATCACTTTTACCAAATGATTTTTTTTTTTTTTTACATTTGACCAGCAACGTTTTGCCCCAATATGCATTATGCTGCAATAACTTGAAAGTTTGCAAATGATCTTGCAATCTTTCAATTTTATGTTTTTATTTTTAAATACACTTCCGCTTGGATTAAATGCATTCTCCATTTAAAACCAAGTCACAAGAACATTTTTTTTTAGTCTTGAATCAGAAATATTCTCACAATAATTAAATTTCTAAAATGCCTTTGAATTTAAAGATTTATATTATTGTTAAATTAAAAAAAAAAAAAAGGAAGAGAGGGGGGCAAGCTTTCACGTGGTCGCGCTTTATCATTTTATGTTTGAATTGGTCAAAACTTGTAGATTTTTTTTTTATTGCAATTTTTTTTTTTTTTTTTTAAGTAAGAGATGACTACAGATAAACTTTTAAGTAGCAATTTCAGTACTATAGTGTCAATTGTAGTGGACTTATCTAGTGTTATTATATATTGCTATAGTTTGATGACATTAGAGCGTGTTATGATAGCTTGTAGGGTAAGTTGTTTCAATCTGGAGACATGTGGTTCATTGGTTTACTACCGCCCCAATGACCTACACCACCAGGAACACTGTTACACTTGGCTTACAGCGTCTGTCTAGCCACTGAATGATGTTATGTTGGCGTGTGCAGTGACTGCGCCAAGAAGCGGGACCTCATCTTCTCAGACATCGATGTGGGTGAGTATGAGTTCTGTTCACTCCACATGGTGCCGTATTACCTGGGCCGCTCCATGGATTATTGACTGCGCTCGGGGAAAGATTTCTTGCGGCTTCCACGTCCCAAAACCATGCTCTTTCTTTCGTTACAGAAACCCCATGTCCGTTGATTCTTTAGTTGTTGGTATTCGGCTGACTTACGTGAGAGCTTTTTTTTTTAAGGAAATTTGATAATTTGCACGTTAAACATACAAGTTAATTCACATATTTTATTGAGGGTTTTTAAAATCAAAATTTCAATTTATAATTTTTATTCTTATATATTCCACACACGCGCACAAGTACTTCATCTTTTAAACTTTTCGTTTTTATCGAAAACGAAGGGAAACGTTTAAATCACTGTAGAAATTTCCCCTTTAATTTATCGTTTAGAAAAAGTTTAGACATTTAAATCTGGGAAAACTATTTCGTGTAGGATGGAATCGTGGGACCGCTTCGTTGTTGCTGGGGTTGGGAGGATACGCTTAAACGAGCGTCATGGTGGAAATCCGTGTTACAACTTTAGACAGGCTCTTAGACCAAGGCTATGCTAAGTGTTGAGGAAAAGAAGCTAATTATAGGTGTGTGCTAAGTGGCGCCCAGAATCACTTACCCAACGTGCTGTAAGCGAGAGCAACGGGAGCGATTCTGGAGGAAATGGGTCAAGGGAGGTTGGCTTACATCTGATGGATTTCATCAACAATGAAGTCTTGCATATCCTGATGTAATTGCCATCTTACCTATCATGGCATCTGTGGGCACACGGTGGTTTTGACAGATAACCTGAGATCGAATCCCGCATTGAGCAGTTTAACAAGTCTAAAACCGCCAGTAACTAAGCAGAATTACGGCAACTCTTGTAAGTGTAAAAGCCGCTTTCTGCATATTAGGAAATGCGGTGCACTTACAGTATAAGTCAGTCGCTAACTATCCAGCATGATTATCATGGCCTCTACTAACGTGTATACTTGGGGTAAGAAATCGTGGAGTCTATATCTAGTTTCTGATGACACGCTGTATACATTGGTAAATTTGGCTTATGGCCAATTGTTTTATTTGGTGGTGCTTTGTTTTTATATAACTGTTCCCATGTGTCATCATTTGGATTCCACTCTTCCATCATGTGGTTGTCCTTTCATAGCCTCCCATTTCATTAACGATTTGACTTTCTACCTAAACTTTCTATAATAGAAGTGTCCACCTAACCTTCTCCACATCTCATTCCCCATATCTGCATACATTGAGCAACACTCCAACAAACATATCGAGTCTCCTAAATGCCGTTTTCGCCAAAGCCGTTTTTCTCTTAATAATCCATCTCAGTGTATACTGTGTATTCCTGATATCCAAACACTCCCTCCCTCCCCATGTAATTTATGTTAATTAAGTATATTTCAACAACAACAACAACAACAACAAAAAGCCTTTATTTAGGGCCTCTCGCCCTATACAGGATTCGCCAGTTCACAATGGATGGAGAGAACACTGTGTGGCCTTTTTCCGGGATATAGTCTTTTGGAATCCAAATATCGCCATCGCTATATACCTATTTTTTGATATTTCATTAATTAGTGCCGGAAATGAAGGACAAAGTTGCCACCGTTTTATCATTTAGTTTTCGTCTTACCTCAGACAGAGCAGCACAGTCAAATAAGTAGTGCAACATCTCCGTTGTTATTCCTGATCCACAGAAAGTGCATTTCAGGTCTTCACGCCTCAATAAAATCAGATGGTGTTCTCTGAAAAAAATTGAAAGGGTTCTAAATTGTGCGATTAATCTGATGACAGGAAAAGGGAGTTCACTTAAGAAGTATTCTTCGGTGGTAAACGTTGTATATATATCTCTATAGTGGGAATATAACTTTGATTGGGTTATTCTTGTTAAGTCATTTTGTATTGTTTGCTCTATCGCAGTTCTTAATATTCCTGGGATAGCATTCCTTAGTGAATCAGGATCATTACAATAAGTAAGCCACGAGGATCCGTTATTATTGAGTAAATTGCTTAATTGTTTTATAAACCCGATGGGCGCACCTGTAGCACAGGATATTTGCCTCATTCTATTTAAACATATTCGAGGCAATCTATTTGTATCCATACTCAGCACCCTCAGCCAATATTTCAAGGTCAATTTCAGAGCTGTTATTATTAATGAGACGCGGCCTGTTTCTAGTCTTATTATGTATCCTGGTGTATATCTAGGCAAATTCAAGAACCTACAAATAAATGTATCTTGTATATGGTCTAATAAATCTTTATACTCTGTTGCCCAAATTGGAGCAGCATACATCAAAACAGCCATCACAATAGAATTCAAACAGTTTCAATTAAGTATATTTCAACATGTGGGTAATTGTAGATCTCACCAGTGTGTAGAGTCAGTAGAAGGCATCTCCTTACAGTCCAAACCGAGACAAAGAACAGATATAGTTAAATATAGTATTTTTAACCATTAAAGCCTTTACATCCTTGTTCTAATTATTGTTCATTAACGCCATTTTTTTAGGATAAAAGGAGTATATATTCCTATTATTTATTTCCATTTAATTATTTAGGATTTAAATACAAGGGATCAGTTTATACTATGAAACTGAAGAGGGCGACTTCTTATGTCCGGGTTGGTCTTAACTGTGTTAGGTGTTGGTTCATGTCTAGTACCAGAATTGTGTGCCTTGAATGGTTGGGTGTGTGGTGCAGGAACGTGCCACCAGGGGGCACTGAAGAAGTGCGGCAAGATCTTCATCAAGGTATTCCGGCTGCTGCCGTACATCAAGGGAGACCAGCAGTTCCACACCAAGTGTTCCCTCCGATCTGTGAGTACTGCACCTCTCGTACATTGTACTAGTGTGGGTGTATCAACCTTTTATCAGCTTGGAAACATTTAATCCCATATAATGAATCCATGTATGTTTATTACAATATAGCAGCAAGCATTCACTAAATATTGCAAGGGAGGATGTAGGACAGAGACGTAACTAAATGAAATAATTGAAGATTCGTCAGTTCATGTTGTATTCTCTCCTTCTTACAGAAGATCGTAAACTTGGACTCTCAGAATTCTTGAATCCAGGGAGCTTTGCTTGATCTTTCCAGTGAAGACTGTGAAACTTTTTGAGTCCATTGTCAGTGGTCAGTGTTCGCCGACGGCATCTCCACGTCAGTCTGAAGGACCAGGACTTCTCTCTCCCTCGCCTATACCATACAGGCCCTTGCTCCGGACTCTATTCATTGTGTGTTCTTTGTCACTTCCACCTCAACTGATAACTTCCACTCACTACATATCTACAGTAAAACTCAAGTCTAGTGTAGAGTAAGACCATGTGGTAGGGATGGCTGCTGGTTGAAGCATTCCCTTAGTGGCCGCAACACTTGTATTTAAGAAGCTTTACTCAATATGATTTAATGAAATGATATCACAGCCAGAATTTTCAATGACCCAGGGGGCATCTGACTTGATCACTTGTTCAATTGACTTGCCTCTCTGACCTACCTTACCATAGAATGCAATTAAATGTAATGATTCAACAAGATAAATTATGTAAGCAATAGGTTAGGGTTTAGTAGCATTGCTGTTACCATCGGCATGGTCCTATAATGGTGGTAACACTCTGTGATTACATAGAGTTTACCTGGTGGGGCTTACACTACTCTATACAAGATATATACCAAATGGTAAGGCACAATTTGGATTATAGATTATAAACAAGGCCAAGTTTAAATAATTTGGATTTGGTCTTATTACCTTGTGTTTCTAAGACATATAACACTCAATGGTGGCAACATTTGGTGAGAAATATTCTGCGTGAACTGTCCTAACAATCTTAAATGTAGAGCTATGGGTTGCTAGCACACACTCAAACCTGTCTAGCTGAGGTACATGTGGGTGTATAGTAACAATACATGGAATGTGACGCAGGCTTTCTTCACATGTCTCCAGAAGTGGAAGCAGAAGCCCTGCAAACGCAACAAATTCTTCACTAAGGGCCGGCGGATGGAGCTGTTCAGGAAGAAGTTGACCCAGAGACTGTGGTCTACGCGAGTGTGCATACTGGGACTGCGGCCCTAGCTCTGTGTACTGTACATAGAATATTATAATAATTTATATGTTATATCATTATATTATATATAGAGAGAGAGACAAAATGTTGGATCAACCCCTCCCTGTGTTTATTTATTGACTGTTCTCACGTGACTGCTGTGTACCCTCCCATTGTTGTTGTTTACCAATAAACTGACATGATGATGTACTTATCCTCCAGTTATACCACACACATCCAGCACAACACTCTACAGCCACTTGATGCTGAACTGCTTTACAAGACAGTCTATGGGTAAACTTCAGGAGCCCAGGCTAATTTCATGTATAGTACATGGTGGAGACATACAGTTATAACAGCATCTTGATTATATCATCAGAATTCTAAGATCCAATTGTTATAGAAACAGTCCTAAATGATGTTGGTATATCAAGGTCCAGCTGTAGTTGCAATGGTTTGGACCAATCCCACCAGCTTACAATTGTATAAAAGACAGTTTGGAGATTTACAATACACACACACACAAGCATAGCCATATCACCACTGCCTGTTGTGAAACACCATCTCTGATGTAAGCCATTATAAGACACCATTTCACCTCTTCTAATTCCAGACCATTCTCTCAGAACCAATACTTCCTTGCTCTACCTTCTTGAAGCCAGACCACTCCAGTATTGGGTAAATAGATAATCTCCCAAATATTCTCACAGTACCAGTCCTGCAAACTTCCACAATTCCATTTGATAACCCCCCATTTATAAGCCTATATATTCTCCATTCATTCTTCTCCAAATCTCTATCTGTTTGTTTGATCTTGAAAACTCTTCTAGCATATCAGATGTTAAAAGAGAATTTTTCTTCAGTTTTTTGGTTATTGTCTAAGCCTCACATCAATAGAGGAAAACTGATGAACAAAACACATTTAGGCATCATTTCTTTAGTTTCATATTTGAATCAAATCTTAAGCTTTATATTTCTTCAAAACAAAACTTTTACCTTTGCAATTCTAATTTCAGCCTTGATAAAGCACAATTTGGATTATAGATTATATATAATCAATTATATATATATATAAAATCATTTTATTCTTTTGTCTGATGATGGTGACAATGTTGTTGCCGAAACGTCACACACTAATAAATTATTTGGATTAGGTCTTATTTTCTTTTATTAATTTCAGCCTTTTTTTTTTGCATTTTCCATCCTTAAATATGATAGTAATGAATTTTACTTGTTGAATTTCTATATATGCCCCACAATATTTATTTCATAATCAGAAGTGTTATTAGAAATAAGTAAGTTTTCAGATATACACTCATGGACAAAACTTCAGGAAATTTTATCTTTTAACATGTATATGGAGATTCAGACAATGACCTTTATTGAAGACAAACGAGATAACCAAGTGCAAACAAGATTACTTCTGTCTCCAAAATGCGATATCAAAGACTTTCAACTTTCTTAAGTTTAGTCTCTATGAGTGTAGTAATAATAATAATGAAGGAAAACTCTGACATCTTAAACAAGGTTTTAAGATGATGTGCTTGCCATCTTTCTGAATAAATATCAAGTAAATATTGACACAAGGTAATAAGACCAAATCCAAATAAATAAATAGTGTGTGACATTTCAGTAACAGCGTTTTTACCATCTTCAGACAAAGGTACTGAATCTGAAGATGGTAACAACACTGTTACCGAAACGTCACACACTATTTATTTATTTTGATGTGGTCTTATTACCTTGTGATTATAATCTATAATCCAAAGTTTGTCCTATCAAGTAAATATTGAGTTTATTCCACTATATCCACCAATCAATGATACTCCCCGGGTTACCAACAGTTAGTACTGTAGTATATCAATGATAATATCAAGAAAAACAACCACATATGCTACTGGGAGGGTTCACCACTGATGAGCCAGGCCCTCCCATTAATTTTTCCATTGCAGTAAGGGCAGTAGAAATTGCTTAATTTTAAAAAGAACCATACGCGTCTATAATAGTTTCCAATTTTGAAAACAGATGGTGTGCTAATGTATCATATGTTGGCCCTCTTCAGTGTGAGGCAGCCTCAACCACCCTCAAAGATTGCATCCAATAAATAAATAGTGTGTGACGTTTGGGTAACAACACTGTTACCAAAATGTCATACACTTTATTTGAATTTGGTCTTATTACCTTGTGTGGGAAGAAAAATTAAAAATAAGAGGAAAGAATGCCAGGTTTCTTCTTCCTTTTCTTCACATTTAAATACTGGCTTCCCAATCAACCAAATATTCTAGCAGAGTTCTGAAATGTCAGGAAAATATAGTCAAATAACAGAAAGTCAACTCTGAAAAAATAGCAACATTCAGTTTCACAACCAGATGTCCTTTCATTATTTTATAAAAGAAAGTACAGGAAAACCTGTCTTAGAAGTCACCTGATCCTCAGTGGCTGGCAGTATAAACCAACGACAGCCATGAACCAGGATCAAATCCCGCATTGTAAACTTTTTTTTTGTGAAGAATCTGTTTATATTATTCATTGTAAATAAGATAGGCTGCTCTTTTATCTAATAAAGTTGTATTGGAACGGGAACAGAAGTCACCTGTTTTGGGAGTTTCCTGTGTTAGGAGTCAATTTTTAGTGGGAACTGTTTGTTTCTCCTTTAATTTATTTGTCATCAGACCACATGTCTAATGCATTCACATCTAAATTTTTTTTAACTCCTTAAGGCTTAAATTGATTTGAATATTCTTTATCAAGAGCATCATTGAATTTGCATTTGATAGTTTTAGGTTTATTGTGGACAATTTTATCCAACCCCCGTCTTTGTGAGTGTATATTGGCTTGGAACCAAATAGACACTCCCATGACAGGCTTTACTCTCCTACCATCAATATTTACTCACTGAGCTATATAGGTCATCTCACATTGTTCTTATGTGAACACTACATTTTAAACACTATATCTAGGGTGAATTAATGTTATATAAAACTCCCTCTCCTGTCAAAATATGCACAAAAACTCTCATAATATGATGCATTAGCATGTTATGAGAATTTGAAACATTTTAGAAGCGTATGATTCTTTTCAAAATTCAACTATTATCTACTGCCCTTACTGCAATGAAAAATTAATTAGAGTATCAGTATGAAAGGAAAACAGAAAATATAATATTACAGAGGTATGGTAGATTAAACTGGTGAAACCATTGGGAGGGTTCACCACTGATGAGCCAGGCCCTCCCATTAATTTTCCATTGCAGTAAGGGGCAGTAGAAAATTGTTTACTTTTAAAAGAATCATACACATCTAAAATACTAAAATAGTTTCAATTTCTCACAAAAACTACAAGTTGACTGTCTCTACAAGCTAGCCCACTCAGGTCAGCACCAGCTATGACAAACATCCGAGGGGGTCGGTGGAAGGCTGGTTAAACCGTTTGGTTTTCGACCACTACGACCCGGGTTCGATTCCCGCATTGGACACTTTTTTCTGTTTAAAAAAAAAATGCTCCAATGGCCCCCAATTCTTGCAAAAGTCCAACCCTACCAGCGAGTGCAAGTAACCAAACGGGGCTCTGGCACATTTGTAAGTGCAAAGTCTAACTGCTTTTGCCCTTACAGTAAAAGCAGTCGCTAACTACCCACCATAATTATCATGGCCTGTAACACGTGTACTAGGGATAAGCAAAAAAAAAAAAAGCAAACATTCATCTGTCACCCATCCAAGTCTGCTAGATTTCAGAGATGGGCAATAGGTGACATAGTTTTGTGCATCTATTTTGACAGGAGAGGTAGGCTACAGAGCATCAATACTGTTTAAAAAACTAAGGTAAAACTCCAAGGAAGGGTACTTTACTGCTCCCATTCAACCTCCAACAAGAGTTCTGTCTGATTAGTAGAATCAAAGTTGACCAATCTACTTTCACTGAGCCAGCCTCCTGGAGTCATGGGACTGGAATATGGCACTACATAATGAAATAGGTACTTTATTTTATTGATAATAGAAAGGTGTCTCCTGTCAAGATAATGTTGTTGTATCTTATCCCCTTATACAAAGTTTACGTGAATTCCATGAGTTCATGCTCCTCAAGCTGTTTGACGATAAGCAGCAGCCTCTCCCAAAGGTCCTGTTTGGTGCATCTAATACAAGCCAAAATGTGTTCAGGTGCCAAGCTACATTTTCGGCAAGTGGGGTAGATTATAGTCAAAATATTAGATGTAAAACTATCAACAGTTTCTGGAAACTAGCAGAATTGGGTTGGGGACAAAATTTTAACAGGAGATGTGATCTTTCTTTTTATAGATCACACAATCTATAATCCAAATTGTGCCTTATCCTTTTTATAGATCACAAGGTAACAATCTATAATCCAAATTGTGCCTTATCCTTTTTATAGATCACAAGGTAACAATCTATAATCCAAATTGTGCCTTACCTTTTTATAGATCACAAGGTAACAATCTATAATCCAAATTGTGCCTTATCCTTTTTATAGATCACAAGGTAACAATCTATAATCCAAATTGTGCCTTATCCTTTTTATAGATCACAAGGTAACAATCTATAATCCAAATTGTGCCTTATCCCTTTTATAGATCACAAGGAAACAATCTATAATCCAAATTGTGCCTTACCTTTTTATAGATCACAAGGTAACAATCTATAATCCAAATTGTGCCTTACCTTTTTATAGATCACAAGGTAACAATCTATAATCCAAATTGTGCCTTATCTTTTTATAGATCAATGTCCTCTGGGAAAAATTTCCATCAAAAAGGAATTACAGTAACTTTGCCCTTTAGCTAAAAAGAAGAGGGCATGTCCTTTAACTATAAGTACAGGTAGAATACCAGCCTTCTCACTCCATGGTAGGGTTTGGAGCTGTGTTGAAATAAGTCCCTTAATATTGTGGCAAAATACATTAACACTTTGATATTTCTATAGTTTCTACTCTGTGAACTTTCCTCATTGCTTCTCTTGTGTTTTATAATTGGCTTCCTCGACCCAACCTGCCTTCACTGTTCAGAAGAGCCATAGACAGTTGATCATCTTCTCTTCAGCTGTCCAGCATTCCTGAGATATAGGATACAAACAGCTATCCTACTTGGACTGATCCACCTCAATCCCACATCTATGGCCAGACAATCTTAGTTTGGAACTTCCTGGTCAACTGGTTCGACTCAGCAAACAAAACAGGACGCGAGTAAAAGCGCTCAACACTAGTCCATACTAGTGAGCTGGACTCCCCGGGTAGTTGGGGTTCTGTGCTCCCTGGGTTATAAATATCTCTCTGAATTGGCTTCACATTAAATATATTGCCATGTCATTCTGAAGCTTGTATTTCCCAACAGGACAATTTTTTAAATTCAATGCACTTGATCTAATTCCAAAATCAATCCCTGATTGTCAAAAAGTCCTTCAGAAAAACATTAAATTTGCTCCCTCTTTCCAGTGCTAAAAAAAATGTTTACAGAACAGTTGAAGTTGTGCCAAAACTATCAGCACCAAAGTGGGGAACAAAACAACATTTAAGTATCAAAATAACACCTTTATTTAATTTTGGAAGGAAAAAATCAATTTAGCAACATAATACCCGGCACATAAAATATTTGACAAATAAAAAGAACAAACAAACTGAAAACTTGGCATGAAACAAAATATATAAAAAAGAGATATTATTTTTTAAATGAGCACAGGAGAAAGTTTTTTTTTAAATAAATATATATATTTTTTTTACAAAGCAATAAAATATTAAAAAAAAAAAGAGACAAACAAAAATTAAGATATCAAGGAAACCAACCATTCACCAATTAGAGCGAGGTTAGATGATGGAAAGAGAAAAAAATGGCCAATCAGAGATGGGGTCAGGTGATGTAAAGGAGAAGAAATCAGAGATGGGGTCAGGAAATATAAAGAAGAAGAAATCAGAGATGGTGAGGTCAGGTGATGTAAAGGAGAAGAAATCAGAGATGGGGATTAGACGAGGTAAAGGAGAAGAAATCAGAGATGGGGAAGGTCAGGTGATGTAAAGGAGAAGAAATCAGAGATGGTGAGGTCAGGTGATGTAAAGGAGAAGAAATCAGAGATGGGGATTAGACGAGTTAAAGGAGAAGAAATCAGAGATGGGGAAGGTCAGGTGATGTAAAGGAGAAGAAATCAGAGATGGTGGGGTCAGGCAATGTAAAGGAGAAGAAATCAGAGGGAAGGTCAGGCAATGTAAAGGAGAAGAAATCAGAGATGGGGTCAGGAAATATAAAGAAGAAGAAATCAGAGATGGTG
Source organism: Cordylochernes scorpioides (assembly GCA_030710605.1). Taxonomy (NCBI): domain Eukaryota; kingdom Metazoa; phylum Arthropoda; class Arachnida; order Pseudoscorpiones; family Chernetidae; genus Cordylochernes; species Cordylochernes scorpioides. The sequence goes on from CP092869.1 coordinate 57,866,777, forward strand.
GTCAGGTGATGTAAAAGAAGAGAGCGAGGTCAGGAGAAAGTGAGTAGAGGTTGCAGTTGGCAAGTAATCATCAGTCCGAGCCGTCCTGTAGTCCAGGTTTCCAGCACAGACGTCATAGGCCAATGCAGGGGTGAAGTTTAACAAGGAATGAGGGGGGCGGGAAGTCCCTTAACTAAAGGACCTCCCTATTAACCTCATCCACCCCGGGGGCCGCAGGCTGGTGGCGGGGGCGGCCCACTCCCTGTGTACAATACCCTGTGTGAACAGATGTAATAGGCAAACATTGTAACACTCTTTTAATAATATGCAAATAAACAATCCCAAGTACAAATCTCTTACATAAATAGTCTAACAGCATCACCACTTGTTGTTAGAACAACAGTTGTGACTTGAGATGTTACAACCAAGTTGCTGATATAACAAGGTTCCGCTGTATACAACACAAGAATCTGTAAACTAAACTAGACAGTTGGTATGACAGAGATTGTAACCAGAGCAATAAAAACCTCAGAAATCAAGATTCAGGACAAGCCACATCCATTAAACAAACCCCTGAATCTTGCACAAACAAGTGGGATCAGACACTGGTTATTCCAGCTGGTACATTGGATTTAGAACTTCCAACACAGACTGTAGTGGGGGAAGTTGGGAGCTGCTTTCTATTTTATTGAGAAGTGACTCTTGGAGCTACCACAGCTGGGCTTCAACAACTTGAAGACTTTATTCATTTTAAACTTGTATATATAACTTAGCCTGTGATAATGCTCAACACCTGAGCATAAAATATTTATTTAGGTTCAAATTTTTCTAGGTAACCTTTTCTTGCCAAACCCCCCCTAGCTAAATATTAACAAAAAAAGTCAAAACATTTTAAATAGTTGAACAGTACAGTAAATTAAATGATACTAGCAGCCATGAAAAAAAATTAGAAATGCAAGTTTTTTCCTCACATTCTTTAATTTCTTAGAATTCTATTAGGAGGAAAAATAAGGTTGTTAAAAAAAAAACAATAAATAAAAATGATGATTTGATAGAAAAGACTAGTTCAAAATAAATATTTTTTCCAACTCTGTTCATTTCTCTAATACATGCCCTTCTCATATAATTTAAGAATCATACAAAAAGGCTATTTTCAAGCATCCTCCCTAGATTCACACCATATCACATATAGGATATTTGGGATGGGAGAATTCAGACTCCAAGCTGCTATTTGAAGGTGTTGTGTCAAGGCAGCAGGCGTGTCTCCTGAGGAGCTGGTCACTCTGGGAGGAGGAGTTGGGACTTCCAACATAGCTGGATGAAAGGTTGTCACTGGTGTCCTCCCACTCTTCCAAGTGTCCTGGTGGTGGGATTCGCTTTAGATTCTTGAAAACATTTCTTGATTCGTGGTGAGTGAGGCAGCAGATTTGGAAATTCCTATCTCGGATTTGGTTCTGGAGCTTATTAAAATTTTGGTAGCTTTTAGCTAACTGGTGGCGTAGGTCCTGGTTGACCTGGATTTCCTCCTCCAGGCTGGACCTGAACTGTGCGGCCTGGTGCTCCATCTTCACCTTGAGGACCTTCATGTTGCACTTGAGGGACTTGTTTTCAAAGAGGAGCTCCTCATATTTCTCAGTGAGAGCTTGGAGCTGAGAGTTTGATCCACCCATTCTGGAGATAGGAATATTTCTTGTGTTGAGCTAGGTTGGCTGGAACTGTAGGAAGGTCCTTATTATAATGACTTGAATACAGGCAAGGGTTGAGCAGTTACCATCTCACCAATGTATGGCTGAAGAAGTCTGTAGAGGCTTTTTCTTTCCAATCCCTTGGGAGTTTTGATTGTCTCCAAAGAAACCAAGTGGCACTGTAGTTCGTTTGTTGAAAATTTTCTTGTGCTCCTTCACATACTCAACTCCCCAATATGGGACAGCAATCCCATAGAAAGACTAATTACAGTCAAACAGACCTCCATATGATGACCTTTATAAAGCCCAAAATGACCCAACAGCAACCTCCTATGAACCTCTTGGAAAGACTAGGGTTACTATTATTGCTTTTAGGCAGTCTCTCATGGATGGGAGGTGGATATATTTTAAATGAACCAGATTTTTAAAATGTGGTACTTCTTTAATTCAACACTGGAAGGGACCAGAATTTTTGGTTTAATTAAAATTGGTGTGTTATAGTCAGTTAAGATGATTATCCATTCATCACAACATTCAATGCTAGAGGACAATTTTCTAGAACATTTTGTTGTTAACACTTATGGAGGAGACACACAATCAAATAAATGACTTACCGCTAGTTTTAAAATATATATATATTTATTGGGAGCTTTCGGGTCTTGCCCTTTCTCAACCTTTAGGTAAAAAAAAAAACTTGGAATAAGTCATTTATTTGATCTTGTGTCAACATAGTATATCCCGCAATTGCCAAAATTTCAAATAATTAAGAGGGTGTTGATTTAAAGAGAGTATGTTTTGAATTCTAGCCTGTTAATAGGTTGATTGGGATTTGAAAAGAAAAAGTTGAGATATAGTAAGTGAGGAATTAAAGATGGTAACTTGAAAGGGAAATGGTTGGAATTTGAACAAAATTGGTTGAACTAAAGGAAGTGTTGAACTCTAGATAGTTGGATTAAAGAGGTTCTACTGTAGGGTACAATTGGCTTATAGATTAGAAACACAAGGTAATAACACCATATAAATAAATAGTGTGTGACGTTTTGGTAACAACGTTGTTAACGAAACATCACACACTATTGATTTGGATTTGGTCTTATTTTTACTTGCATTTAAACTTGCATTCAAACACATTCTCTTATCCTATACTAGACGAATGGCCCGGGCAACACCCGGGGTTTACCCGAGTGCGAATATATTTTAAAAACGTTGACTCGGGTGGTCATAGCGCCCGATTTTAAATACGTATTACGATGCTATTTACATTAAAAGTAACCTGTCTATAGCAGCCCCTCTCTATAACACCCTATTTTGGTGAGTCCCAAGAGGGAGCGCTATAGACAGGTTTAACTGTATTTGATAAACAGTGTCAAAGTTTTCTCACCCCTCTCAACAAACAGGAATGATAGTGTTATAAATAGAGAGCGTGTGATCTATTAATTTACATATTATACTAAAATTTCCAATTATATTTGACCATATTTAAACCTGTTATAAAACTTGTATCATTTATGCAACTATACCATCCCTGTTGGTGTTTTTGGGGGTAAAAAAGAGAAAAATGTTATATAATATATTTTTTAATATTATTATTATTTAATATTAATTTTTATTATAATAATAATTATTATATATATTTATATATATTATATAATAAATATTTTAATAATAATTATTTTAATATTATTTAATATATAAACAGTTTAAAAAATCAAACATAGATGGCGTTACCTCCCCATTGCTTTCATCACCGTCTGGCGGCGCTGCTCGCGAGTTATATCTACAATTCTGCAAATAACTATAAGGATATTCAAGATATTCAAGAAATTATTTTTCGAAAACCTTTCCGGGGATATACCTAATAATATCCCAGAATTTCATGGCGATTGGATGTATGGTTTTTGAATAACAGGGTTGTCTAGAGGGGGGCAGGGAGGCCACGTGTTCGCTGGCGGCCAATGGGAGCGCATTCTATCCGTGAGCTTCAGACAAAGCTTCAGACAGAATAAGGCAAATATATAAGTAGATGCCATCACAATTGAGACTAGCTGTGAAATCAAAAATTACCTCCAGTTGAAGAAATGCATTCAAGACATTCAAAAGTCTCAAAATTTACATGAAAATGTAGAGTATTGTTTTCCTAGCATGTGTGTAGTTCTACTTGATGACTGTACAACTTTGGCTTGCTGCAGGCCACAATAGTGACAGTAAATAACATGGTTGGGTTGACCAACTCTGACTAAAGTGACAACTTGTAGGTACAACCTTGTACCATTTCTATGTGTGGATATCATCAAGAAGTACACAAAAGTAAACTGCCACCATGGAATCACATTTCCTTCTGTTTCTGCTCAATACCTTCTCAACTCACTCAGGCCACTTAATCCCTCCCTGGTCTCTACCACCTATTTCAAGGTGTATTCCTCCAGCATAGTGCTTCTTGAAGTACACACATGCCAGGCATTTTTAATATTTTGATTATAAACACAAGGTAATAAGACCAAATCCAAATAAATAAATAGTGTGCGACGTTTTGGTAACAATGCTGTTACCGAAACGTCGCACACTATTTATTTATTTGGATTTGGTCTTATTACCTTGTGTTTATAATCTATAATCCAAATTGTGCCTTATCAATATTTTGATTACTTCATTAAATTTACTTTGTTGACACCAACCTATCTGCCCATTTGTCCTTGAGGATCCTTCTAACACAATTGATGTCAAGAGTCCTACAGTTTTTGGTCGTTGTCCAAGTACTATACAGGAACCCCGACCAAACAAAACATTTAAACAGCCTGTTCTTTAGTCCCAAATCCAAATATCTTCTCAATAGCTCTATATTGCTCCAAAATGTCTCTTTTTACCTTGGCAATTCTGACTTCAGCCTTCTCTCTCTTTTGTGCCAGTAGTAAAATGTATCAATTAAATTCCTAACAACCAATGATATGGGAGGTAAAGGCAAGATTAACTTGCAGACACACATCTAGATTACTAAAGAGCTGCAACTGGAAGCCACACCTTGTCTATGGAGTTACATCCTGGCAATGGTCTACAGATACTACAATCCCATGGACTCACCTCTGTTGGAGAATCCAGCTATTCTGGGACCAGGAGGTCTGGGAGGCCTGTAACCCACACAACAGGGAAGCTCTGTTAGCCTGCACAGCTAGTGTTCTACAATGTTGGGTGGGGTTAGATAAGGGGGTGTGGAGTTCTTGTTTATAAACCAAATGCAGTAACACTTGTCAATAATGGGCATTGCCCTTAGTGGTCACTTTAATAGAACAGTCAATTTTTGAAATGAAGGTTTCAACCAAACACATCCCAGGTGACCACATCTTCCTCAAAAGACCACATTCAATAGGAGTGCTACTTTCATCAGTGGCCTCATTTAAAAACTACCTCTAAACTGATATATTTGAGCACTAAACCACACCACTACTGCTGCACAGAGTGTTGTGCCATGACCCTCTCTCCAGTGACTCCTTTGTTGACTGTCCTCCCCCCAGTGATGTCCTCAATCAAGGTGAAACTGGGGTTTCCAAAACTAAATAACTATAAATCAAGACTATTTTTTTCTTTCAACGCTATACTGGTATAGAGAGCTAGCTTTGAATTTTCATGGCACATACGGGGGAGGCTGAAGTTTCCAGTAAAATTAGATAGTCCCACAGAATATATCAATCGAAACTATAAATAAGAAAGACAATAGGTGTCCTTGAGTGACTGACCACCTTGTAAAGACTTGATATGTCACATAATTCCAACCTCCAATGAGAGACCACCTCTAGTAATTAAGGTTATGGCGTGTCTCTCATGGGAGGTTCTACTGTAGGAAGAAATAAAAGGAGAGTTACCCCCGACGGCCGCCACCACCCCCACCTCCACCACCGTGGGAGGATCCTGTGAGAGATGGACCCCCAGTCAACGGCTGCACCACACAACATTGCAATCCTTCATGTTTTGATAGTCACCAAGCCAACATGGGTAGAGACAACTTAAATGGAGAAATTATAAAAAGGGGAGAGATAATCCCATCAGTTAAATATTGAGAGAAATCTAAATGTAAAGTTATAGAAATATTTAAAATACAGTAGAACCCTCCCTGTAAAGGACACCCGATTGTAGAGCCAAAGTGTCCTTTAGGAAGAGGTGTCCTCTTACCAGAGAGTTGCTAAATTAGTAAAAATAGTAATTTTGCAAATGAAAATTGTCCTTTGTAGAGAGGTGTCCTCTCATGGAAGTTCTACTGTATATATATAAGCACCCAGAGAGGGGACACTGAATTAAAGTGGGACAATAGGTTTGGTGGAGATATCTAAATTGAAAGTTAAAACTAGAGGAAGGGTTGAATTATTATCCACTAGGAAGTGTTGAGGGATATACATAAATACAGTCCAGTAAAGGGAATAGACTAAAGAGAGAACTGTATTTTAATCTCTTTTGAAAAAAAATTTAAAATTTTATTTTCCCTAGTACACCTGTTGTGTACAGGCCATGGTGGGTAGTTGTGGACAACTGCAAGTGCACCACATGACTACACATGTTGTATACAGGCCATGGTGGGTAGTTGCTTTAACTGCAAGTGCACCACATGACTACACCTGTTGTGTACAGGCCATGGTGGGTAGTTGTGGACAACTGCAAGTGCACCACATGACTACACATGTTGTATACAGGCCATGGTGGGTAGTTGCTTTAACTGCAAGTGCACCACATGACTACACCTGTTGTGTACAGGCCATGGTGGGTAGTTGTGGACAACTGCAAGTGCACCACATGACTACACAGGTAGAAAGCAGTTCAAATTTTGCACTTACAAATGTGGGAGAGCCCCGTTTACAGTGTTGTTATTCCCAGTAGGTATATCTATCTAGTTTGGAGCTACAGAAACTACTGTAGTTATCTCTGGGAGCTGAGCTTGGACCAAACACTGTACATTATCCCTGTGTAGTTTTCTCCAGAGAGATACAGAAGGAATGAGAACATACAAAGTTGGGAAATAGGAAAACCTATATATAGCTATAATTATTTTGATATAATTGTATATACCTAGGTATTGTCCTGCTCTCCTCTTTTCAAATACAGATTCCTTTAGATGGCATCTAGTTTTGACGTTTAATTTGATGGGAGAGGAGCTCTATGCTTGCTTAGATTTCCTAAAGTTATGGGAGAGGGTAGAAAGAGACACCTGTACAGTTTGTCCACAATTAACAGCTTTATTACAAATGATAAGGCACAATTTGGATTATAGATTATAATTAATAGTGTATGATGTTTCTGTAACATTTAAGTCTTTTATCTGATGATGGTAGCAACGCTATTACTGAAACGTCACACACTATTAATGTATTTGGTCTTATTACCTTGTAGCTTTATTACAGACTGTTGAGTTTTATTGCCCTCGTTACATTACTACATGAAAGGAACTAGGTTATCTATACTGTACTGAGCTCAATGGCCCAGATCTCTCTCCCAATATACAATCACCACAATTTCAGCCAAAGTAATACAAGACAGGACTTACCTCTATCAGGGTCATGGCGCTGCACAACACAAACAGCAAGGAGGTTAGTTTGTTTCATTGTGCAACTAAGTACACATCTATATATAAGAAATGAAACTAGTTGCTGCAATTAAAAAATAAAACAACTTTCCAGAGTCTTTCTGCAATGGAATCAATAATATTAGAGCGGATCATGGATTAAAACGGTGAAATCGCTGGCAATGTTGAGCCAGGCCCTCCCAATATTTTTCCATTGCAGTATAAGGATGGTAGGAAGTTATTTTATTTTTTAAAAAGTGCATATATTATACAATGGTGTTAATTTAGGGCCAAATATCTTTACCATTTAAAAAAAGTGATGTTTACATAATGTTTTTATGTATTAGCAAATGCTCATTTTATTTTGAAAAAAAAAATAAGTCAAAAAAATAAATGTTTAAAATATACTGAAGCATCATTCAGTGTGTAATATAGAGTGGTGTGGAAAGAAGAGAAATTCAAAAATTATAATCCAGAGTTCCCATGAGACTAACAACATGGAAACTGTAGATCTCTCCTAGAGGTGGCTTCTCATTAGAAGTTGTTGGGTCAGCAGGTCATATTGGATTTTACAGAGGCCTAACAACATTCCAGTGTTTAATATATGGGTGTCACCATTAGATGATTACTTCAGGTGAGTCAGTCCTGGCATATATACCTCCTCAATCAACTTCCTCTATTACATGAATGTTGAGGCCACCTCTCTGTACGAGGGTGAGTAGAAAAGTAAGGTCTCCTATTTTTTTTTCATAGAAAAACACATTTAATCACAACTTTTTATACATCATTGGGAAGGTTGGACACTTTGCTATTTTTCTACATAGTCGCCTTGATGCTCAATCACTTTTTTCATCTTGTTAACCAACTTTGTAATTCCGGTGTTGTACCACTCTCCCGCCGCCTCTTTGAGCCACTTGTCGACCCACCTGGCGGACACCTTTCTGTAGCCGAGGGTCTCAGACACAATCTTGTGCACAGAGAAGTGGCTACAATCTTCATTCAGGCCATCCTCGATCTCTTCAAGGGTTATCCGCCGGTTTGTGTGCACCATTTCGTCAATTCGAGCCACGGTTGATTCCGGAAAACTCGGCCGCCCAGACCGCTGTTCATCGTGGACGTTTATCCGCCCCTCGTTAAACTCCCGGCACCATTTCTGCACATTTTTGGTGTCCATGCACTTCTCACCATACACTTCCACTAACTGACGGTGAATTTCGACCGGAGAATTATTTTTCGCATTTAAAAAGCGTATAACTGAGCGCAACTCGCACTTGGCGGGAGAGCTATGGGGAAGCTCCATCGCGAACGGCTGCCAGACAGCGACTGAGCGTCCCAAGATCACCGGGAAGGTTCTAGACGGTAGAGGGGGAACCAAGGAAGGCAGCGGTGTTGTCGGATTTCACCTAGCAATGCATGTTTGGAAATTATCTCGTAGAAGACCTTACTTTTCTACTCACCCTCGTAACACTAGTTAACAACCAGTTTAATTAGTAGATATACTGATGGCCACTCTCTAAAATTGATACACAGTGAAGGGGCATTGCATTGCCCTATATTTGAAGCCTTCTACTCACTACCTTTCAACATGCCAATGCACAACCTCATGTTGTCCTGACCATCCTCAATACAGGGGGTCTGTTGTCCTGACATTCTCCAGATTTCTCATCAAATGAAACCATCTGGTCCAAAGTTGCTTAGAAACTGACACATCACCCCTCTCTAGCCACCAGTTTGATTGTGGGATGAACTGTGGGGCGCAGCCAGTTGGAACTCCCATCTAAACTGGGTCCACCAACTCAATGCTTAGAGCTGTTAATGCAGCCAGAGGTTACTGATTTCTGCTCTATGCTAGATATTTCTCTCCTCTCATTATTCACTAGGTAATAATTATTTGCATTCTTTGTTAGTGTAGCCATTTTAATAACCAGCGGTACATATTGTTTATTTGATCATATGAGTATATACATGTGTTTTCTAGAATACTAAAAGCTAAAAATGTGAGAGGAAGAGAAAGAGAGAGAGAGAGAGAGGTAATAAAATCTAACTATTCTCACACATCAATAAATTTTACTTTTAAGGAATAAAGGGATCAAAAGCATCAGTTCCCTATAATACATAGAATAATTCCTAAATCCGAACTAAATTTTATTTGCACAGAGTGCAGATAGAGAAATATGTCACAAGATATACATTTTTATATCCTCCTAAATGATATAATAATAATGAGGGAGAACTTCAGAGCAACCACCCTAATACCAAACTTTGTTGCCTGATGCAACTATGATCTAAAAAAAAAATACTGCCAACTAATTGGCTATTGAATGCTGATTGAGGTTAGGTGCTAGTAGAGAACCAACCAATCAGCTATTAAAACAACCCCACCCTACACAGGTGTCACTCACAAGATGTAGGCCAGCTCCACGGCTCTCCAGAAGTAATCAGAGATCAGCCCTAGTCCCCATGGCCGCTGACGGCCCACGTAGCCTCCTGTGTACATACAACACACCTAGGTCACTCTCTACCCCATTTAGCTGGTACTTAGCTCATGTGGTACATGGTGGGATACTGCTTTTACTATACCACATGGCTACACATCAGGAAGGCAGTTAAGACTTTGGCACTTACAAGTGTGTCCCATTTTGTTACTTGCACTCACTGGTGGGGTTGGACTTTTGCAAAAATCAGATGTCTTTGAAGAAAATTTTTATATTTAAAAAAAAAAAAAAAAAAGAGCCCAAAATGCTAGATTCAATCCCAGGTCGTGGGGGCATGAAGTGTAGGTTGCCAGCATCCAACCTGCATATAATGGTTCTGGTAGATATGGGAGAGTGCCCTGCACATCCTGCAAAATGGTGACAGAAGTGGACTGTGGGGCAGCCAATGCCATCTGGCAGATACATTGGTCCATGCAGGCTGATGTCACTCTGGCCACATCCCCTTATTCCAACCATCTTCTCCATAGCACTGTGGACACATCAAGATATCTGTCCATAGAGATTTGACATATGGACCATCCGGCACTTTTGAGTCCAATCATCATACCTGTCATGAAATCATCTGTCTGCTGGAACTGCGCCTTGGCAGCTGATAACAGCCTGGCACTCTCTGCTACTAAATGTTTTATCAGAGTCAAAAACTAATATTTCAGATGCTTCCCTGTCAGATAGAGGTGTGAATATTGGCAAATTTGCAAGTTCCTTCTTTTATATTTCAATTAACATGAACTCAGTGATCCAACTTTACCCAGAAATTTTAATATTTTTCTGCCCAGTAATTCTTGGTGCTTCAAATTTAGAATCATGCAGTATATGTATCATATATTTCATCGATACAAATACTCTGTTTAAATCGACCGCCAGAGGTCACACTTCCCCTATAAAAACTCATTGTTGTTCTATCCCGTTGGTCGGCTCAAACATGTTTGTAATTATGTAAATAATATTCTGTTTTATTTATTCTTACGCCTTAAGCCAGGCAGTACTTTACCCAAATTATGTTTTATATATATTTCTTAGCTCAAATAAAGAAATCTCTGATCAAGACTTTATATTTTTCAAGATTATTCAACCACGACTGCACCACCATTGCTTAATCCTCAAGATAACCAAAATCAAGATAATCTCAACAATTCCTAATTCAAGCAGAAAAATCTCATTTTTATATTATAAGATATATATATACAAACAATCTGATTATGTTAACACAATGCTGCCATCTGTTATAAGAATTATCAACATGTCTTTTTAAAATAACTTTCTTATAAACTGATTAAGGTATTATTATAGTGACATATTCAGTCATAGTACTCACGTTCATTTATGTAGGCTGGCATTGTTGTTTTAGGTTTGAGAACTCCAGCTCACACACATCTGGGGAAACACACAGGTTAGTAAAACACTGTATACTAGCAACATAGATGTGGCACATGCTAGCTACTGCAAGTACACAATTTCCTTACAATACTGTTGGCACTATTATATATATATAGCCTTTTCCTATGGATTCAGATCTTCCATTTCTACATGGCTAACTCCACTGTCTGCCATGGACATAACCAAGTGAAGATCAGGAATCAGGTAGAAATTAGCCCTATCTCCTCCCGTTGACAGCTACACATGTAGAAAGCAGTAACTCCCCCTTTGCCGGTCCCAAGCCCGGATGAAAAAGGAGGAGCAGTAACAAGCTCACTAAAAAACCTGGGCTCAGCTGGCCCGGCTGATAATACCCTGTAAGGGCTCCTAATCCAGGGATACAGGATAAGCAGCGTTTGTACTCCATATTAGGAGCAGCTGCACATGGCGTCTGTTCCTCATGTCAGAGGCGGCCATTTCTTTTGGAGCTAAGTCGGCCTGCCACTGAGTAGTGCTCCCAGTCTTAATGACAAAGGCAGACGCATTCTACTTCACCCAGTGTGGAGATAAGAAAGAAGAAAGCAGTTACAACGTTTGCACTTACAAGTGTTTGACTCAAAAGGTGATCCATTGAATAGATTTATATTAAAAAAGGGCGAATCTAGATCTGTGAAAGAAATCAATCAAATTATTATTTTCTTTCACAGAACCAGGTACACCCTTTTTTTAATATATAAATACTTACAAGTGTTCCAGAGCCCCATTGTACACACATGTACTTTTACAAGAATTGGGGGGCCATAGGAGACATTTCTTATTAGAAAAGAAAGTGTCCAAAGCAGGATCCAATTCCAGGTCGTGGCCTTCAAAAACTGATGGTTTATACCAATTGATCACCGTTGTATTATAGGGGGATCTCTGTAATGGTGAATTTAGTACCTGGTTCAAAATCACATTAATAGGTACAGCTCAGCAAGAGCAACCTAGTTCATGATAATTGAAACAGTGAATAATATGTGAAGGTTATCCACATATTAAACTAATTTTAATGCTGGATTCAATCCCGGTTCATGGCTGTCGGGAATCGAGGGTGTTACCTACTCGTCCACCGACTTGTATGAATTTAGTAGCATGAGATTTCATTAAGTCGGCACATTTTTAAGCTTGCTTATTCTTGAAATTACCCATACATGTGTGCAACGATATATTATTTAGCTCTCAAGGTAAAACTTGGAAATACACAAATTTTCTATCAATCTTGTCAGCAGCACATCATGAATTCTTTTTAGATCTTGCAAATTTCCAAAAGAGATCTGTCATAATGGTACCACATAATCATTTATCCGATACTTTACGATGAAGAGCATTTCTTGTATATGCTGCCTCATTTTTGTGTGAATATTGTAAATAATTTATATTAAATTATTTTACGATGCACTATCGCGCCATCTGTTATCAAATTACAAAACTATTTTAGATGCGTAATATTCTTTTTAAAATAAAACAATTTCTACTGCCCTTACTGCAATGGAAAAATTAAGGGAGGGCCTGGCTCATCGGTGGTGAACCCTCCCAGCGGTTTCGCCAGTTTAATCTACCATACCGCTGTTATATTGCATTTTTGGAACTTCCTTTTATAGTGATACTGATGCTTGACTCTTCGAATGGGTATTTTAGATGAACTATGGACATAATCTTTTAAATTATTTCACAACATCATATAAAGTCCCAAATATTTGAACTGAGTTATAACAATTCAAAACTTTAGACCCGAGTGATATTATCATATTGAGGTTTGACGGTACTAGAGTGTACCAAATTTGATAATGTCTATAATAGAGCATTTATTTTTTTTTAAATCTACATATCACGTATGTTAATATTGGACACCAGTGCAATTGTAAATGATCATGGTTTAGATTTTTTTTTATGTCAGCACATGGGCCACATCTACTATGGCACTGGCTAACAATGGATGCTAGAGTGAGACTGGCAGTAAAAGGGTCAAGACATCTTTCCCCAATGTCACTTAGAGGCTGATACTCCACAACACAGGCTTGTTTTTCAAGGTTGTCCCTTTTAGATGAGTTGCCCATCAAGGCTACATCTGCCCCTGATTTTAAATATAAGTTTTCCTTCTAAATATATTTTTGTCACTTCTGGAGCTCCAATGAAAAGTATTAAACTAAATGGTCTTTAGAATATTTCAATCTTGTGCCATCATATAGGGGTGACCCAACTCTTTCATCAACCCAGGCCCAAGCAGGTCACCAACCACCCACACCAGGATGTTCTAGAAATAAATGGCCAAATCTAAATAGTGTGTGACGTTTCAGTAACAACGCTGTTACTGAAATGTCGCACAATATATTTTTTTGGATTTGGTCAAATTATCTTTTATTTCTAATCTATAATCCAAATTGTACCTTATCACAGGATGTTCTAGAGTATAAACATGCATTTAACTTCAATAGTTACAGAACACACCACTTATTTATTTGGTCTTATTACCTTGTGTTTTGCAACTCTGTAAACTTTCCTCATTGCTTCTCTCAAATTTTGGTTTGCATCAAATAAATTGCTGTGTCATTCTGAGAGCTGTCTTTCCTACGTGACAATAAGGTACAATTTGGATTAGAGATTAGAATCAAAAGGAACACAACTAAATCCAAATTATTGAAATGTCTGTGATGTTTTGGTAACAGCATTGTAACAAACATTACAATAATAAAGAATTGGTCATGTCATCTTTTGAATTTAAAATACGCTATTTTGTTGTTTTGTTATTATAAAAAAAAAAACTAGGGTTACAACAATTTAGACTTGATAGATATGGCACAATTTGGATTATATATTATAAAACAAGGTAATAAGACCAAATCCAAATAAATAAATAGTGTGTGACGTTTCGGTAACAGCATTGTTACCATCTTCAGACAAAAGTACTGATGGTAATGATAGGAAGATGGTAACAATGCTGTTACCGAAACGTCACACACTATTTATTTATTTGGATTTGGTCTTATTACCTTGTTTTAGACTTGATACTTTAGAATTATGATGCTATAACCAAGTTGGTGCATATAACAAGGTTCCACTGTAAATTGTGACTGCTAACAAGAGTCAATTCTTCCGATCCATTCAATTTCAATAGAACAAGTGAGTTGTCAAATTGGATAAAATAATTTAAATACTTAGAGACAGATTTAAATTCCAAAGTGAAGGAAATGAGCAACGCTTTAATTTACACCATTGGTGAAAAGACAGAAGATTTCACCCATTGTCAGAAATAGGATGTTAAAAATATGGTAGAGAGAGGTAATAGTATATAAGGAAATTCAAATATAATTTTAATGGTAAAAGGCAAAGTACCCTTTGAACACAGGCACCATTCAATCACATAATTAACCCTGCATCAACAGTTTATACAGGGCTGTGATTGAATGGTGACTATCAGTTCCAATTTAAAAATACCTGTTTTCTACACAAATCAGAATGCAAAGAATCAATTATTATTATATAGAGGGAACTTGCTAACTTATGGCCTTTCTATCTACTATATATATATCTGTGCAGAGTATTAGGCTCATAGATTGTTGAGCTCTGGAAACCAAAAGGAATAATACTCTGCTAGTGATCTCTTTTGACTTGTATATAATATTATTATAATATAATAGGAAATAAACTAATGCTTAGTTAATCTTGCCTCGTCTTGGATAACAACACATGGTGGCAGCGGTAAACTGAATTCATAAAGAAGGTTGTTGTTCGAAGAAAATTTGAAATTCGACATCAAGCAAGCTTAGAAGCGGTAAACTGAATTCATAAAGAAGGTCGTTGTTCAAAGAAAATTTGAAATTCGACATCTAGCAAGCTTAGAAGCGGTAAACTGAATTCATAAAGAAGGTCGTTGTTCAAAGAAAATTTGAAATTCGACATCAAGCAAGCTTAGAAGCGGTAAACTGAATTCATAAAGAAGGTCGTTGTTCGAAGAAAATTTGAAATTCGACATCAAGCAAGCTTAGAACCGGTAAACTGAATTCATAAAGAAAGTCGTTGTTCGAAGAAAATTTGAAACTTGACATCACACACAAGCAAACTTTTTGGTAAGTTATATTATATTATAAATAAGTCTTTATAATGTCCCAAAATTATAATTGTGTAGCACCAGAACCTTTTAATTTTTCAAATCCAGGTGATTGGCCAAAATGGATTAGGAGATTTGAACGTTTTAGGCAGGCAAGCGGGTTAATTAATAACCCAGAAAATGAGCAAGTTAATATGCTCGTGTACTGCATGGGTGATAATGCAGATGACATTTTGTTGTCATGTAAAATAGCAAGTGACCAACTAGAAAATTATGGTAAAGTTATTGAATGCTTTGAAAGTCACTTTATTCCAAGACGTAATGTAATTTATGAAAGGGCAAGATTTAATCAAAGATGTCAGCAGGAAGGGGAAAAGGTGAATGAATTTATCATAGCACTCCATAGCCTAGCTGAGCACTGCAATTTTGGGATGTTACATGATGAGTTGATTAGGGATAGGATAGTTGTTGGAGTAAGGGATAGAGCATTATCTGAAAGAATGCAACTTGATACAGACTTGACCTTAGTAAAAGCCACACTAATGGCAAAGCAATTAGAAAGTGTCAAAGAACAGCAGTCTAGCCTTTACCAACAAGATTCTGTAGATCAAATAAAGAAAATGCCTAATCACATAAAAGAAACAAAAAGGCACGAACCAAAAATAAGACAATTCAAGTCAAACCAGTTGGGAGGGTCATCACATGGATGCACCAGGTGTGGCAATTCAAATAATCATGATTGGAAAAATTGTCCAGCTATGAACTCGTATTGTAGTAAATGCAAGAAAAAGGGCCATTATGCCAAAGTATGTAGATCAGAAGCCATAAATGAATAAAATCAGAGATAGCTTTTTTGGGATCTGTAGAGGATAATTCCAAGAAATGGATAGTACCAATTAAGGTAAATAATAGACAAATTAATTTTAAAATTGACACCGGAGCTGATGTCAACGTGCTCCCCCTACAATATTATTATCAAAGTTTCCAAAGAATAAAACTGGAAAAATCTGATAAAATATTACAAGGTCCAAATGGAATACCCTTGGAAACAGTTGGAATGATCCACGTAAAACTTCAAAATAAAGGCCAGCACTTAAACTCGAAAATATACATTGTTGATAAACTAAAGCATCCACTTCTCTCTGGGGAGACAAGTGAAAAATTAAACATTGCGAGAATGATTCAGCAATTATCATCAAATTTTTTAAATCCAAAAAGAGAGTTTCCAGAAATATTTAATGGTTTAGGACATGCTAAAATAAATTACAAAATATCCCTACAACCAGATGCGAAACCATACGCTTTATGCACCCCTAGGAGAGTTCCAATTCCCTTAATGAAACAGGTAAAGGAACAACTTGAAGAGATGACCAGGCTAGGAGTCATTGAATCAGTAGAAGAGCCGACTGAGTGGTGTGCGGGAATGGTTGCAGTATCGAAACCAGGAGGAAAAATAAGAATTTGTGTTGATTTAACGAAGCTAAATCAGTATATAAGAAGAGTGTCTACACACTCCTGTGTTGGAGATCACTTCGTGTCTACATACTCCCGTGTTGGAGATCACTTCGTGTCTACACACCCCAGTGTTGGAGATCACTTCGTGTCTACACACCCCCGTGTTGGAGATCACTTCGTACTTACACAGTCCCGTGTTGGAGATCACTTCGTGTCTACACACTCCCGTGTTGGAGATCACTTCGTACTTACACACTCCCGTGTTGGAGATCACTTCGTACTTACACAGTCCGGTGTTGGAGATCACTTCGTGTCTACACACTCCCGTGTTGGAGATCACTTCGTGTCTACATACTTCGTGTTAGAGATCACTTCGTGTCTATACACACTCCCGTGTTGGAGATCACTTCGTGTCTACACATTCCCGTGCTCGTCGAAATGTTGCAATAATTCCGCGTAGATCCAAGATGCGCCTCTTTCTCTGAACAAATACAATTTACAGTCAAAATGTTGTTGGTTGAGCGATATAACAGAGTATAGATGAATTATATACAGAGAACAGTTTTATCAATTAAATATAACAACCATACCTTTCTCGGGGATAAGAGAATCCAGTGAGAGGACGCTATACTATGATATATCATACACATAGGGCTTGCACAGTTATTTCTGAAAACTGGAAGAGTTAGTTCTATGACCCGAAACCGGACTGTTTTTATAAATATTTTTGAGAGTCTTTTGGATAGATACTACTTTGTCAATTGCTCTATTTTAGAATCCTTTTAAAAACTATGTGTACACGCGGTTATGTGCACGAAAAAAAATTTTTTTTTACGAAAGAACTCTACATTATACAAATCCCCAACCAATATATATAGAAACATGACGAACGAATAGGCTCTCCAACCAAACACTTCGTAAAAATCCGCCGCCGGAACCCTCTAAATACTTCCAACGCTGGTGAAAAAGAAGCCTGAGGTTAACCGCTCGCTTTAGAAGACAATAGAAACACGTGGCAACACTTCCTGAAACCTTTTTTGCATAAAGCTCTTTGTATGCAACTTTTTTGCATTGACCTTTAATGGTTTTAACCCATCACTACTACCGTTCTATTCTAGCTACGCCTAGTTAAATAATAGTTAGAACCTTCTTGTAACTTGTTTTTAAAAACGAGTTATTTCATCCTTGCGCGGTTTTAAAAGAGCGGGGTCGTGAGGCGGATGACAAAAAATGGTAATAGACCTTTGGCGGCCTTGTTCCGCATTGCCCTCCGATATAATGACATACTCTGGGGGACTTCCCACTGTTGCTGCTACCTTGGTTTTTATAACCTAATAACGCCCTTTTTATACAGCAACTTTTTGTCAGTAAAATTATTAGGATATTAGTATTTCCGCTAGTTTAAGGCAGTAGTATTGAGTCCCAATATCTCGGGAAATAGCTTCTTTAAATTCAGAGATTTTTCCTCTTTTTTGAATCCCGTTACAAACATTCCTAAACCCGGGATTGAGTTAGCCATATCCCTAAAACCGGGATTGAGTCAACAACATCCTTAAAACCGGGATTTAGTTAACAGCATCCCTTTATCCCGGGATTGAGTTAAAAATGTCCCTAAAACCTTGGATTGAGTTAACAACTCCTCTAAAACACCGGGATTGAATTAACAATATCCCTATATCTCGGGATTGAGTGAACAAAATCACTAAAACAGGGAGTGAGTTAAAATATCCCTATAAAACCGGGAATAAGTTAACAATATCCCTAAAACCGGGAGTGAGCTAATAACATCCTTAAATCCCGGAACCGAGTTAAGAACATCCCCCGATAGTCTGGGATTAAGTTCACAACTTTATAGCCCGGGATAATGTAAGCACAAAACATCCCCATATCCCGGGGATGCAGTACAATATTAACTATCCCGGCCAAGGGGAATCCCCAACTCCCGCCAACTCCGTAGTTTATTGATTGGATGACGACGCCGTAAACATGTGTGGTCTCTCAAATATATTAAATGAAGTAGTTTTACATTTATTATAAACCCAAGAAAACATATATTTATCACATTATATTTTATAGGATTTTTCCCAAGTTGAAGGTTTACGTATTTCATACACATTTTGGTCCTAAATGGATCAATTTATAATATAAAGTTTAAGTTAGGAATCTTGGTTTTAAATCGGCCTGGCTCATCAGGCCCTCCCATTATTTTATAATTGCAGTAAGGGCAGTAGAAAGGTGATTTATTTAAAAAATAAACATACGCGTCAAAAATATTTTAAATTTCTTATAACAGATGACTCGCTAATCCATCATATGATATTGTGAATATATATATGTAGTGTTGCTCTACAAGTGCACCATTCGCTCTATGTCAAATCTCTACACCTAAACCCTAAATGCTATAAAATGGATCTGACCACCACAGAGTCTATTCATTTTAAGATTAAATCTGTAATCACCTTTCTCCTCCATGATTATCATGGGCTCTTATTCTGAGTACTTAAAAATGAATAATAAAAAACCAGACTTCTGGGTTCGGAACGTTTATTGTAGCACACACACAATTTATAACAACAAATTACGTCTTTAAGATAATGATGCTGGTGTAATATAAACATTCGGAATTAATTTATTCACAGATTGTTAGGATTTACGACCTCATAAACATGTATCTGCAGAAACGACTTCTCCCTTCATTGATATTCTAGGTTTGTATTTGACACCGTTCAAATGTAATAAATATTTTTCAACATCACTTTTACCAAATGATTTTTTTTTTTTTTTACATTTGACCAGCAACGTTTTGCCCAATATGCATTATGCTGCAATAACTTGAAAGTTTGCAAATGATCTTGCAATCTTTCAATTTTATGTTTTTATTTTTAAATACACTTCCGCTTGGATTAAATGCATTCTCCATTTAAAACCAAGTCACAAGAACATTTTTTTTTAGTCTTGAATCCGAAATATTCTCACAATAATTAAATTTCTAAAATGCCTTTGAATTTAAAGATTTATATTATTGTTAAATTAAAAAAAAAAAAAGGAAGAGAGGGGGGCAAGCTTTCACGTGGTCGCGCTTTATCATTTTATGTTTGAATTGGTCAAAACTTGTAGATTTTTTTTTTATTGCAATTTTTTTTTTTTTTTTTTAAGTAAGAGATGACTACAGATAAACTTTTAAGTAGCAATTTCAGTACTATAGTGTCAATTGTAGTGGACTTATCTAGTGTTATTATATATTGCTATAGTTTGATGACATTAGAGCGTGTTATGATAGCTTGTAGGGTAAGTTGTTTCAATCTGGAGACATGTGGTTCATTGGTTTACTACCGCCCCAATGACCTACACCACCAGGAACACTGTTACACTTGGCTTACAGCGTCTGTCTAGCCACTGAATGATGTTATGTTGGCGTGTGCAGTGACTGCGCCAAGAAGCGGGACCTCATCTTCTCAGACATCGATGTGGGTGAGTATGAGTTCTGTTCACTCCACATGGTGCCGTATTACCTGGGCCGCTCCATGGATTATTGACTGCGCTCGGGGAAAGATTTCTTGCGGCTTCCACGTCCCAAAACCATGCTCTTTCTTTCGTTACAGAAACCCCATGTCCGTTGATTCTTTAGTTGTTGGTATTCGGCTGACTTACGTGAGAGCTTTTTTTTTTAAGGAAATTTGATAATTTGCACGTTAAACATACAAGTTAATTTACATATTTTATTGAGGGTTTTTAAAATCAAAATTTCAATTTATAATTTTTATTCTTATATATTCCACACACGGGCACAAGTACCTCATCTTTTAAACTTTTCGTTTTTATCGAAAACGAAGGGAAACGTTTAAATCACTGTAGAAATTTCCCCTTTAATTTATCGTTTAGAAAAAGTTTAGACATTTAAATCTGGGAAAACTATTTCGTGTAGGATGGAATCGTGGGACCGCTTCGTTGTTGCTGGGGTTGGGAGGATACGCTTAAACGAGCGTCATGGTGGAAATCCGTGTTAAAACTTTAGACAGGCTCTTAGACCAAGGCTATGCTAAGTGTTGAGGAAAAGAAGCTAATTATAGGTGTGTGCTAAGTGGCGCCCAGAATCACTTACCCAACGTGCTGTAAGCGAGAGCAACGGGAGCGATTCCTGGAGGAAATGGGTCAAGGGAGGTTGGCTTACATCTGATGGATTTCATCAACAATGAAGTCTTGCATATCCTGATGTAATTGCCATCTTACCTATCATGGCATCTGTGGGCACACGGTGGTTTTGACAGATTAACCTGAGATCGAATCCCGCATTGAGCAGTTTAACAAGTCTAAAACCGCCAGTAACTAAGCAGAATTACGGCAACTCTTGTAAGTGTAAAAGCCGCTTTCTGCATATTAGGAAATGCGGTGCACTTACAGTATAAGTCAGTCGCTAACTATCCAGCATGATTATCATGGCCTCTACTAACGTGTATACTTGGGGTAAGAAATCGTGGAGTCTATATCTAGTTTCTGATGACACGCTGTATACATTGGTAAATTTGGCTTATGGCCAATTGTTTTATTTGGTGGTGCTTTGTTTTATATAACTGTTCCCATGTGTCAATCATTTGGATTCCACTCTTCCATCATGTGGTTGTCCTTTCATAGCCTCCCATTTCATTAACGATTTGACTTTCTACCTAAACTTTCTATAATAGAAGTGTCCACCTAACCTTCTCCACATCTCATTCCCCATATCTGCACACATTGAGCAACACTCCAACAAACATATCGAGTCTCCTAAATGCCGTTTTCGCCAAAGCCGTTTTTCTCTTAATATCCATCTCAGTGTATACTGTGTATTCCTGATATCCAACACTCCCTCCCTCCCCATGTAATTTATGTTAATTAAGTATATTTCAACAACAACAACAACAACAACAAAAAGCCTTTATTTAGGGCCTCTCGCCCTATACAGGATTCGCCAGTTCACAATGGATGGAGAGAACACTGTGTGGCCTTTTTCCGGGATATAGTCTTTTGGAATCCAAATATCGCCATCGCTATATACCTATTTTTTGATATTTCATTAATTAGTGCCGGAAATGAAGGACAAAGTTGCCCCGTTTTATCATTTAGTTTTCGTCTTTCCTCAGACAGAGCAGCACAGTCAAATAAGTAGTGCAACATCTCCGTTGTTATTCCTGATCCACAGAAAGTGCATTTCAGGTCTTCACGCCTCAATAAAATCAGATGGTGTTCTCTGAAAAAAATTGAAAGGGTTCTAAATTGTGCGATTAATCTGATGACAGGAAAAGGGAGTTCACTTAAGAAGTATTCTTCGGTGGTAAACGTTGTATATATATCTCTATAGTGGGAATATAACTTTGATTGGGTTATTCTTGTTAAGTCATTTTGTATTGTTTGCTCTATCGCAGTTCTTAATATTCCTGGGATAGCATTCCTTAGTGAATCAGGATCATTACAATAAGTAAGCCACGAGGATCCGTTATTATTGAGTAAATTGCTTAATTGTTTTATAAACCCGATGGGCGCACCTGTAGCACAGGATATTTGCCTCATTCTATTTAAACATATTCGAGGCAATCTATTTGTATCCATACTCAGCACCCTCAGCCAATATTTCAAGGTCAATTTCAGAGCTGTTATTATTAATGAGACGCGGCCTGTTTCTAGTCTTATTATGTATCCTGGTGTATATCTAGGCAAATTCAAGAACCTACAAATAAATGTATCTTGTATATGGTCTAATAAATCTTTATACTCTGTTGCCCAAATTGGAGCAGCATACATCAAAACAGCCATCACAATAGAATCAAACAGTTTCAATTAAGTATATTTCAACATGTGGGTAATTGTAGATCTCACCAGTGTGTAGAGTCAGTAGAAGGCATCTCCTTACAGTCCAAACCGAGACAAAGAACAGATATAGTTAAATATAGTATTTTTAACCATTAAAGCCTTTACATCCTTGTTCTAATTATTGTTCATTAACGCCATTTTTTTAGGATAAAAGGAGTATATATTCCTATTATTTATTTCCATTTAATTATTTAGGATTTAAATACAAGGGATCAGTTTATACTATGAAACTGAAGAGGGCGACTTCTTATGTCCGGGTTGGTCTTAACTGTGTTAGGTGTTGGCTCATGTCTAGTACCAGAATTGTGTGCCTTGAATGGTTGGGTGTGTGGTGCAGGAACGTGCCACCAGGCGGCACTGAAGAAGTGCGGCAAGATCTTCATCAAGGTATTCCGGCTGCTGCCGTACATCAAGGGAGACCAGCAGTTCCACACCAAGTGTTCCCTCCGATCTGTGAGTACTGCACCTCTCGTACATTGTACTAGTGTGGGTGTATCAACCTTTTATCAGCTTGGAACATTTAATCCCATATAATGAATCCATGTATGTTTATTACAATATAGCAGCAAGCATTCACTAAATATTGCAAGGGAGGATGTAGGACAGAGACGTAACTAAATGAAATAATTGAAGATTCGTCAGTTCATGTTGTATTCTCTCCTTCTTACAGAAGATCGTAAACTTGGACTCTCAGAATTCTTGAATCCAGGGAGCTTTGCTTGATCTTTCCAGTGAAGACTGTGAAACTTTTTGAGTCCATTGTCAGTGGTCAGTGTTCGCCGACGGCATCTCCACGTCAGTCTGAAGGACCAGGACTTCTCTCTCCCTCGCCTATACCATACAGGCCCTTGCTCCGGACTCTATTCATTGTGTGTTCTTTGTCACTTCCACCTCAACTGATAACTTCCACTCACTACATATCTACAGTAAAACTCAAGTCTAGTGTAGAGTAAGACCATGTGGTAGGGATGGCTGCTGGTTGAAGCATTCCCTTAGTGGCCACAACACTTGTATTTAAGAAGCTTTACTCAATATGATTTAATGAAATGCTATCACAGCCAGAATTTTCAATGACCCAGGGGGCATCTGACTTGATCACTTGTTCAATTGACTTGCCTCTCTGACCTACCTTACCATAGAATGCAATTAAAGGTAATGATTCAACAAGATAAATTATGTAAGCAATAGGTTAGGGTTTAGTAGCATTGCTGTTACCATCGGCATGGTCCTATAATGGTGGTAACACTCTGTGATTACATAGAGTTTACCTGGTGGGGCTTACACTACTCTATACAAGATATATACCAAATGGTAAGGCACAATTTGGATTATAGATTATAAACAAGGCCAAGTTTAAATAATTTGGATTTGGTCTTATTACCTTGTGTTTCTAAGACATATAACACTCAATGGTGGCAACATTTGGTGAGAAATATTCTGTGTGAACTGTCCTAACAATCTTAAATGTAGAGCTATGGGTTGCTAGCACACACTCAAACCTGTCTAGCTGAGGTACATGTGGGTGTATAGTAACAATACATGGAATGTGACGCAGGCTTTCTTCACATGTCTCCAGAAGTGGAAGCAGAAGCCCTGCAAACGCAACAAATTCTTCACTAAGGGCCGGCGGATGGAGCTGTTCAGGAAGAAGTTGACCCAGAGACTGTGGTCTACGCGAGTGTGCATACTGGGACTGCGGCCCTAGCTCTGTGTACTGTACATAGAATATTATAATAATTTATATGTTATATCATTATATTATATATAGAGAGAGAGACAAAATGTTGGATCAACCCCTCCCTGTGTTTATTTATTGA
The DNA here is from genome assembly GCA_030710605.1 of Cordylochernes scorpioides. Taxonomy (NCBI): domain Eukaryota; kingdom Metazoa; phylum Arthropoda; class Arachnida; order Pseudoscorpiones; family Chernetidae; genus Cordylochernes; species Cordylochernes scorpioides. Next base: position 57,891,043 of record CP092869.1, read on the forward strand.
CTGTTCTCACGTGACTGCTGTGTACCCTCCCATTGTTGTTGTTTACCAATAAACTGACATGATGATGTACTTATCCTCCAGTTATACCACACACATCCAGCACAACACTCTACAGCCACTTTATGGTGAACTGCTTTACAAGACAGTCTATGGGTAAACTCCAGGAGCCCAGGCTATCTCCATGTATAGTACATGGTGGGGACATACAGTTATAACAGCATCTTGATTATATCATCAGAATTCTAAGTTCCAATTGTTATAGAAACAGTCCTAAATGATGTTGGTATATCAAGGTCCAGCTGTAGTTGCAATGGTTTGGACCAATCCCACCAGCTTACAATTGTATAAAAGACAGTTTGGAGATTTACAATACACACACACACAAGCATAGCCATATCACCACTGCCTGTTGTGAAACACCATCTCTGATGTAAGCCATTATAAGACACCATTTCACCTCTTCTAATTCCAGACCATTCTCTCAGAACCAATACTTCCTTGCTCTACCTTCTTGAAGCCAGACCACTCCAGTATTGGGTAAATAGATAATCTCCCAAATATTCTCACAGTACCAGTCCTGCAAACTTCCACAATTCCATTTGATAACCCCCCATTTATAAGCCTATATATTCTCCATTCATTCTTCTCCAAATCTCTATCTGTTTGTTTGATCTTGAAAACTCTTCTAGCATATCAGATGTTAAAAGAGAATTTTTCTTCAGTTTTTTGGTTATTGTCTAAGCCTCACATCAATAGAGGAAAACTGATGAACAAAACACATTTAGGCATCATTTCTTTAGTTTCATATTTGAATCAAATCTTAAGCTTTATATTTCTTCAAAACAAAACTTTTACCTTTGCAATTCTAATTTCAGCCTTGATAAAGCACAATTTGGATTATAGATTATAATAAAAGAAAATAAGACCTAATCCAAATAATTTATTAGTGTGTGACGTTTCGGCAACAACATTGTCACCATCATCAGACAAAAGAATAAAATGATTTTATTCTTTTGTCTGATGATGGTGACAATGTTGTTGCCGAAATGTCACACACTAATAAATTATTTGGATTAGGTCTTATTTTCTTTTATTAATTTCAGCCTTTTTTTTTTTGCATTTTCCATCCTTAAATATGATAGTAATGAATTTTACTTGTTGAATTTCTATATATGCCCCACAATATTTATTTCATAATCAGAAGTGTTATTAGAAATAAGTAAGTTTTCAGATATACACTCATGGACAAAACTTCAGGAAATTTTATCTTTTAACATGTATATGGAGATTCAGACAATGACCTTTATTGAAGACAAACGAGATAACCAAGTGCAAACAAGATTACTTCTGTCTCCAACATGCGATATCAAAGACTTTCAACTTTCTTAAGTTTAGTCTCTATGAGTGTAGTAATAATAATAATGAAGGAAAACTCTGACATCTTAAACAAGGTTTTAAGATGATGTGCTTGCCATCTTTCTGAATAAATATCAAGTAAATATTGACACAAGGTAATAAGACCAAATCCAAATAAATAAATAGTGTGTGACATTTCGGTAACAGCGTTTTTACCATCTTCAGACAAAGGTACTGAATCTGAAGATGGTAACAACACTGTTACCGAAACGTCACACACTATTTATTTATTTGGATGTGGTCTTATTACCTTGTGATTATAATCTATAATCCAAAGTTTGTCCTATCAAGTAAATATTGAGTTTATTCCACTATATCCACCAATCAATGATACTCCCCGGGTTACCAACAGTTAGTACTGTAGTATATCAATGATAATATCAAGAAAAACAACCACATATGCTACTGGGAGGGTTCACCACTGATGAGCCAGGCCCTCCCATTAATTTTTCCATTGCAGTAAGGGCAGTAGAAAATGCTTAATTTTAAAAAGAACCATACGCGTCTATAATAGTTACCAATTTTGAAAACAGATGGTGTGCTAATGTATCATATGTTGGCCCTCTTCAGTGTGAGGCAGCCTCAACCACCCTCAAAGATTGCATCCAATAAATAAATAGTGTGTGACGTTTGGGTAACAACACTGTTACCAAAATGTCATACACTTTATTTGAATTTGGTCTTATTACCTTGTGTGGGAAGAAAAATTAAAAATAAGAGGAAAGAATGCCAGGTTTCTTCTTCCTTTTCTTCACATTTAAATACTGGCTTCCCAATCAACCAAATATTCTAGCAGAGTTCTGAAATGTCAGGAAAATATAGTCAAATAACAGAAAGTCAACTCTGAAAAAACAGCAACATTCTGTTTCCCAACCAATTATTTTATAAAAGAAAGTACAGGAAAACCTGTCTTAGAAGTCACCTGATCCTCAGTGGCTGGCAGTATAAACCAACGACAGCCATGAACCAGGATCAAATCCCGCATTGGACACTTTTTTTTGTGAAGAATCTGTTTATATTATTCATTGTAAATAAGATAGGCTGCTCTTTTATCTAATAAAGTTGTATTGGAACGGGAACAGAAGTCACCTGTTTTGGGAGTTTCCTGTGTTAGGAGTCAATTTTTAGTGGGAACTGTTTGTTTCTCCATTAATTTATTTGTCATCAGACCACATGTCTAATGCATTCACATCTAAATTTTTTTTAACTCCTTAAGGCTTAAATTGATTTGAATATTCTTTATCAAGAGCATCATTGAATTTGCATTTGATAGTTTTAGGTTTATTGTGGACAATTTTATCCAACCCCCGTCTTTGTGAGTGTATATTGGCTTGGAACCAAATAGACACTCCCATGACAGGCTTTACTCTCCTACCATCAATATTTACTCACTGAGCTATATAGGTCATCTCACATTGTTCTTATGTGAACACTACATTTTAAACACTATATCTAGGGTGAATTAATGTTATATAAAACTCCCTCTCCTGTCAAAATATGCACAAAAACTCTCATAATATGATGCATTAGCATGTTATGAGAATTTGAAACATTTTAGAAGCGTATGATTCTTTTCAAAATTCAACTATTATCTACTGCCCTTACTGCAATGAAAAATTAATTAGAGTATCAGTATGAAAGGAAAACAGAAAATATAATATTACAGAGGTATGGTAGATTATACTGGTGAAACCATTGGGAGGGTTCACCACTGATGAGCCAGGCCCTCCCATTAATTTTCCATTGCAGTAAGGGGCAGTAGAAAATTGTTTACTTTTAAAAGAATCATACACATCTAAAATAGTTTCAATTTCTCACAAAAACTACAAGTTGACTGTCTCTACAAGCTAGCCCACTCAGGTCAGCACCAGCTATGACAAACATCCGAGGGGGTCGGTGGAAGGCTGGTTAAACCGTTTGGTTTTCGACCACTACGACCCGGGTTCGATTCCCGCATTGGACACTTTTTTCTGTTTAAAAAAAAAAATGCTCCAATGGCCCCCAATTCTTGCAAAAGTCCAACCCTACCAGCGAGTGCAAGTAACCAAACGGGGCTCTGGCACATTTGTAAGTGCAAAGTCTAACTGCTTTTGCGCTTACAGTAAAAGCAGTCGCTAACTACCCACCATAATTATCATGGCCTGTAACACGTGTACTAGGGATAAGCAAAAAAAAAAAAAGCAAACATTCATCTGTCACCCATCCAAGTCTGCTAGATTTCAGAGATGGGCAATAGGTGACATAGTTTTGTGCATCTATTTTGACAGGAGAGGTAGGCTACAGAGCATCAATACTGTTTAAAAAACTAAGGTAAAACTCCAAGGAAGGGTACTTTACTGCTCCCATTCAACCTCCAACAAGAGTTCTGTCTGATTAGTAGAATCAAAGTTGACCAATCTACTTTCACTGAGCCAGCCTCCTGGAGTCATGGGACTGGAGTATGGCACTACATAATGAAATAGGTACTTTATTTTATTGATAATAGAAAGGTGTCTCCTGTCAAGATAATGTTGTTGTATCTTATCCCCTTATACAAAGTTTACGTGAATTCCATGAGTTCATGCTCCTCAAGCTGTTTGAAGATAAGCAGCAGCCTCTCCCAAAGGTCCTGTTTGGTGCATCTAATACAAGCCAAAATGTGTTCAGGTGCCAAGCTACATTTTCGGCAAGTGGGGTAGATTATAGTCAAAATATTAGATGTAAAACTATCAACAGTTTCTGGAAACTAGCAGAATTGGGTTGGGGACAAAATTTTAACAGGAGATGTGATCTTTCTTTTTATAGATCACACAATCTATAATCCAAATTGTGCCTTATCCTTTTTATAGATCACAAGGTAACAATCTATAATCCAAATTGTGCCTTATCCTTTTTATAGATCACAAGGTAACAATCTATAATCCAAATTGTGCCTTACCTTTTTATAGATCACAAGGTAACAATCTATAATCCAAATTGTGCCTTATCCTTTTTATAGATCACAAGGTAACAATCTATAATCCAAATTGTGCCTTATCCTTTTTATAGATCACAAGGTAACAATCTATAATCCAAATTGTGCCTTATCCCTTTTATAGATCACAAGGAAACAATCTATAATCCAAATTGTGCCTTACCTTTTTATAGATCACAAGGTAACAATCTATAATCCAAATTGTGCCTTACCTTTTTATAGATCACAAGGTAACAATCTATAATCCAAATTGTGCCTTATCTTTTTATAGATCAATGTCCTCTGGGAAAAATTTCCATCAAAAAGGAATTACAGTAACTTTGCCCTTTAGCTAAAAAGAAGAGGGCATGTCCTTTAACTATAAGTACAGGTAGAATACCAGCCTTCTCACTCCATGGTAGGGTTTGGAGCTGTGTTGAAATAAGTCCTTAATATTGTGGCAAAATACATTAACACTTTGATATTTCTATAGTTTCTACTCTGTGAACTTTCCTCATTGCTTCTCTTGTGTTTTATAATTGGCTTCCTCGACCCAACCTGCCTTCACTGTTCAGAAGAGCCATAGACAGTTGATCATCTTCTCTTCAGCTGTCCAGCATTCCTGAGATATAGGATACAAACAGCTATCCTACTTGGACTGATCCACCTCAATCCCACATCTATGGCCAGACAATCTTAGTTTGGAACTTCCTGGTCAACTGGTTCGACTCAGCAAACAAAACAGGACGCGAGTAAAAGTGCTCAACACTAGTCCATACTAGTGAGCTGGACTCCCCGGGTAGTTGGGGTTCTGTGCTCCCTGGGTTATAAATATCTCTCTGAATTGGCTTCACATTAAATATATTGCCATGTCATTCTGAAGCTTGTATTTCCCAACAGGACAATTTTTTAAATTCAATGCACTTGATCTAATTCCAAAATCAATCCCTGATTGTCAAAAAGTCCTTCAGAAAAACATTAAATTTGCTCCCTCTTTCCAGTGCTAAAAAAAAATGTTTACAGAACAGTTGAAGTTGTGCCAAAACTATCAGCACCAAAGTGGGGAACAAAACAACATTTAAGTATCAAAATAACACCTTTATTTAATTTTGGAAGGAAAAAATCAATTTAGCAACATAATACCCGGCACATAAAATATTTGACAAATAAAAAGAACAAACAAACTGAAAACTTGGCATGAAACAAAATATATAAAAAAGAGATATTATTTTTTAAATGAGCACAGGAGAAAGTTTTTTTTTAAATAAATATATATATTTTTTTTACAAAGCAATAAAATATTTAAAAAAAAAAGAGACAAACAAAAATTAAGATATCAAGGAAACCAACCATTCACCAATTAGAGCGAGGTTAGATGATGGAAAGAGAAAAAAATGGCCAATCAGAGATGGGGTCAGGTGATGTAAAGGAGAAGAAATCAGAGATGGGGTCAGGAAATATAAAGAAGAAGAAATCAGAGATGGTGAGGTCAGGTGATGTAAAGGAGAAGAAATCAGAGATGGGGATTAGACGAGTTAAAGGAGAAGAAATCAGAGATGGGGAAGGTCAGGTGATGTAAAGGAGAAGAAATCAGAGATGGTGGGGTCAGGCAATGTAAAGGAGAAGAAATCAGAGGGAAGGTCAGGCAATGTAAAGGAGAAGAAATCAGAGATGGGGTCAGGAAATATAAAGAAGAAGAAATCAGAGATGGTGGTCAGGTGATGTAAAAGAAGAGAGCGAGGTCAGGAGAAAGTGAGTAGAGGTTGCAGTTGGCAAGTAATCATCAGTCCGAGCCGTCCTGTAGTCCAGGTTTCCAGCACAGACGTCATAGGCCAATGCAGGGGTGAAGTTTAACAAGGAATGAGGGGGGCGGGAAGTCCCTTAACTAAAGGACCTCCCTATTAACCTCATCCACCCCGGGGGCCGCAGGCTGGTGGCGGGGGCGGCCCACTCCCTGTGTACAATACCCTGTGTGAACATATGTAATAGGCAAACATTGTAACACTCTTTTAATAATATGCAAATAAACAATCCCAAGTACAAATCTCTTACATAAATAGTCTAACAGCATCACCACTTGTTGTTAGAACAACAGTTGTGACTTGAGATGTTACAACCAAGTTGCTGATATAACAAGGTCCGCTGTATACAACGCAAGAATCTGTAAACTAAACTAGACAGTTGGTATGACAGAGATTGTAACCAGAGCAACAAAAACCTCAGAAATCAAGATTCAGGACAAGCCACATCCATTAAACAAACCCCTGAATCTTGCACAAACAAATGGGATCAGACACTGGTTATTCCAGCTGGTACATTGGATTTAGAACTTCCAACACAGACTGTAGTGGGGGAAGTTGGGAGCTGCTTTCTATTTTATTGAGAAGTGACTCTTGGAGCTACCACAGCTGGGCTTCAACAACTTGAAGACTTTATTCATTTTAAACTTGTATATATAACTTAGCCTGTGATAATGCTCAACACCTGAGCATAAAATATTTATTTAGGTTCAAATTTTTCTAGGTAACCTTTTCTTGCCAAACCCCCCCTAGCTAAATATTAACAAAAAAAAGTCAAAACATTTTAAATAGTTGAACAGTACAGTAAATTAAATGATACTAGCAGCCATGAAAAAAAATTAGAAATGCAAGTTTTTTCCTCACATTCTTTAATTTCTTAGAATTCTATTAGGAGGAAAAATAAGGTTGTTAAAAAAAAAACAATAAATAAAAATGATGATTTGATAGAAAAGATGAAAGGTTGATAGCTGGATGAAAGGTTGTCACTGGTGTCCTCCCACTCTTCCAAGTGGAAGTCTTTGTTGAAGGCAAGCAGGATGATCCTGTTGGAGGCTTTCTTGTCAAGCTGCTCAGTAACCGCAGCACCATTTCCAACATCAGTTTCAACATCTTGGGACCACTGCTCAAGTGGCAAGTGTCCTGGTGGTGGGATTCGCTTTAGATTCTTGAAAACATTTCTTGATTCGTGGTGAGTGAGGCAGCAGATTTGGAAATTCCTATCTCGGATTTGGTTCTGGAGCTTATTAAAATTTTGGTAGCTTTTAGCTAACTGGTGGCGTAGGTCCTGGTTGACCTGGATTTCCTCCTCCAGGCTGGACCTGAACTGTGCGGCCTGGTGCTCCATCTTCACCTTGAGGACCTTCATGTTGCACTTGAGGGACTTGTTTTCAAAGAGGAGCTCCTCATATTTCTCAGTGAGAGCTTGGAGCTGAGAGTTTGATCCACCCATTCTGGAGATAGGAATATTTCTTGTGTTGAGCTAGGTTGGCTGGAACTGTAGGAAGGTCCTTATTATAATGACTTGAATACAGGCTAGGGTTGAGCAGCTACCATCTCACCAATGTATGGCTGAAGAAGTCTGTAGAGGCTTTTTCTTTCCAATCCCTTGGGAGTTTTGATTGTCTCCAAAGAAACCAAGTGGCACTGTAGTTCGTTTGTTGAAAATTTTCTTGTGCTCCTTCACATACTCAACTCCCCAATATGGGACAGCAATCCCATAGAAAGACTAATTACAGTCAAACAGACCTCCATATGATGACCTTTATAAAGCCCAAAATGACCCAACAGCAACCTCCTATGAACCTCTTGGAAAGACTAGGGTTACTATTATTGCTTTTAGGCAGTCTCTCATGGATGGGAGGTGGATATATTTTAAATGAACCAGATTTTTAAAATGTGGTACTTCTTTAATTCAACACTGGAAGGGACCAGAATTTTTGGTTTAATTAAAATTGGTGTGTTATAGTCAGTTAAGATGATTATCCATTCATCACAACATTCAATGCTAGAGGACAATTTTCTAGAACATTTTGTTGTTAACACTTATGGAGGTGACACACAATCAAATAAATGACTTACCGCTAGTTTTAAAATATATATATATTTATTGGGAGCTTTCGGGTCTTGCCCTTTCTCAACCTTTAGGTAAAAAAAAAAACTTGGAATAAGTCATTTATTTGATCTTGTGTCAACATAGTATATCCCGCAATTGCCAAAATTTCAAATAATTAAGAGGGTGTTGATTTAAAGAGAGTATGTTTTGAATTCTAGCCTGTTAATAGGTTGATTGGGATTTGAAAAGAAAAAGTTGAGATATAGTAAGTGAGGAATTAAAGATGGTAACTTGAAAGGGAAATGGTTGGAATTTGAACAAAATTGGTTGAACTAAAGGAAGTGTTGAACTCTAGATAGTTGGATTAAAGAGGTTCTACTGTAGGGTACAATTGGCTTATAGATTAGAAACACAAGGTAATAACACCATATAAATAAATAGTGTGTGACGTTTTGGTAACAACGTTGTTAACGAAACATCACACACTATTGATTTGGATTTGGTCTTATTTTTACTTGCATTTAAACTTGCATTCAAACACATTCTCTTATCCTATATGCCATCACAATTGAGACTAGCTGTGAAATCAAAAATTGCCTCAAGTTGAAGAAATGCATTCAAGACATTCAAAAGTCTCAAAATTTACATGAAAATGTAGAGTATTGTTTTCCTAGCATGTGTGTAGTTCTACTTGATGACTGTACAACTTTGGCTTGCTGCAGGCCACAATAGTGACAGTAAATAACATGGTTGGGTTGACCAACTCTGACTAAAGTGACAACTTGTAGGTACAAAGCTGCACCATTTTCTATGTGTGGATATCAAGAAGTAGACAAAAGTAAACTGCCACCATGGAATCACATTTCCTTCTTTTTCTGCTCAATACATTCTCAACTCACTCAGGCCACTTAATCCCTCCCTGGTCTCTACCACCTATTTCAAGGTGTATTCCTCCAGCATAGTGTTTCTTGAAGAACACACATGCCAGGCATTTTTAATATTTTGATTATAAACACAAGGTAATAAGACCAAATCCAAATAAATAAATAGTGTGCAACGTTTCGGTAACAGCATTGTTACCGAAACGTCGCACACTATTTATTTATTTGGATTTGGTCTTATTACCTTGTGTTTATAATCTATAATCCAAATTGTGCCTTATTAATATTTTGATTACTTCATTAAATTTACTTTGTTGACACCAACCTATCTGCCCATTTGTCCTTTAGGATCCTTCTAACACAATTGATGTCAAGAGTCCTACAGTTTTTTGGTCAGTGTCCAAGTACTATACAGGAACCCCGACCAAACAAAATATCTAAACAGCCTGTTCTTTAGTCCCAAATCCAAATACAGTAAAACCCTGCTAATACGAACCCTGGATATAACGAACCTTCCCTTATAACGAACCCACACCGATTCCCAATTCCATTCCATTGAAAATACCATTGTTATAACGAACTTTGCGATTTTTAGAATAACGAACTACCCCTATAACGAACCTATTTTCGGTCCCAAAATGATAAAATCTATTTAAAATACTATGCTTATAACGAACTCAGAATTGTAATTTAAAAAAAATTAAAGCAATCAAATTTTGAGCATGTTTCAGCTTGCGGATCGGGATTTCAAAACAATAAATTTAGCGGCATTGTTTGTTTTGAATTTTGCACTTTATTTTTGCTGTATGTTGTATAAATTTTAACACATTATACTTTTTATTAAATAGAATATATTTTCATCCATTAAATTTGAAATATAAAAATACAAATGGCTTCCAAAATGAAGAAAACAAAGGCATTTTAAAAACAAAAGCGTTATTTCTTAAAAAAAAAAAAAAAAAAGGCCATTTTCAGAACTTTTCAAGGTGAAACAACACAGGCAAAATGTTAAGAACATATTAAAATAAGAGAATATAATTTTTCTATTATAAAAGATAAAATATAAAGCTATTAAAAATTGTTACAAAGAGGAATCAACCTCAACTTTTGCCGCGATCGCGATCGTACGTTTTAGGGCTAAAAAAAAAAAATCCAAATAAATGGTCCCGTGATCAAACAAAAACTATTTTTATGCCCTTAACTATGGTGATTTTAAAGTCAGCAATGTTTTGCATGACAGGTTAAACAAAAAAAACGAAATCTAGACCTAGAAGAATATGTGGGAAAATGAAATGGAAGAAAAACACTGTGGTGTGTCGATTTACTGGTCCAGCGATGGCTCAGAAAGTCTCTCAAAGTTAGTGTTTATTGGAGTTTCTTGTTGGCTACATTTATATGGGAAGACAAAGAGGAGACAGCCCGGAATGCACGTCTGGTCCTCTCTCGGAATTCCTCCGCTGTGGTGCCGCGGTCGTGGTGATTTATGGTAGCCGTCTGTTTATTTATCTCGGCGGCGGCGTCGGCGGGGTGCTGCATCCCTGGTCCCCACAGTACTCCCCCTCCAGTGGCGTAGTCACGATTTGTGCACAAAGTGGTTAAGTACAATATATATACATCATATAGGCAAGAAAATAAAATAAGGAGAAATATAGTCTATTGCTCCTTAAATCTCACGGGTTTCTTGATTATTCTCCCCGATCTTGTCCTAGGCAGGTCTGGTGCTGATCCTGTTCCTTGGAATTCTGTGTACTTCTCCACATCTGGTGGGTCAGGATTCTGTTGGGACGATGTGGAAGGCAGCGCTCCCGACGCGATGGGTCTTGCTGCAGTAGGATGTTCTGCAGTTATATTGTCCGAATCTGCCAGCAAATAAGCAGGTCGCAATCGGTCAATCGATGTGGTAACGTTTTTTCCTTTCACTTTGAGTGTGAAATACTTGTCTGTTCTTTCAAGGACTGGGAAGGGTCCCTCATATGGTGGTTCTAGAGGTTTCTTCACTCGATCTGTCCTGATAAATACATGTGAACATGTTTTCAGATCTTTATGAACAAATACTTTAGTCTTCGAATGATGTTTTTCATTTAAGGGTTTGAGCAATTCCATTTGCCTTGAAGCTGTTGAACAAATTCTTCAGCATGCAGGTGATGTTTAGAATCATCAAAGAATTCGCCAGGCAGTCTGATGGTTTTGCCATATACCATCTGAGACAAAGAATGGTTGGTATCTTTGTTGATAGCAGCACGCAAGCCTAGGAGAACTGTTGGCAGCGTTTCTGTCCACTTAATATTATTGTGGGCACGAATGGCAGTTTTAATGGTTCTATGAAGCCTTTCGATCTTCCCGTTACACTGAGGGTGGTACGCCGTGGAATGACGAAGTTTGATACCACACAGCGTTGTTAAATCTTTGAAAAGTTGAGAAGTAAACTGCTTTCCTTGGTCTGATATCACTGTATGCGGTGCTCCAAATCTAACAATCCAGTTTTCGTAGAACGCTCTCGCTACCGTTTCAGACTTCATATCTGGTAGCGGAACAACTTCCATCCAGCTGGTGTACCTGTCGATACAGGTCAGACAGTAGATGTTACCATTCGATGGAGGTAAAGCACCAATTAGATCTATGTGGACAACACTAAATCTTTCATCCACTTCTTGATATTTGCCTATTTCTGATTTCGTGTGTATCGACACCTTGCACTTTTGGCAGTTGACACAAGCTTGAGCCCATTCCCTAATGTCTTTATTCATATTGGGCCATATAAATCTTGATGTTAATTGTTTAGTAGTGGCTTTGATGCCTGGGTGTGAGAGTTCGTGGAAGTTCCTAAAAACCATCATTCGGAATTTAATTGGAATGAATGGTCTAATATTATTGGTAGACACGTCACACCATAACAAATTGCCTGATTGTAGTGGGCATTGCTTAAATTTTAGAGAAGTATTCTTTGAAATCAGGTTTTGTAGTTCTGAATCACCAGTTTGTTCTTTGGCGATCTCTTCATAGTCGATAGTTGTGATAGCATCAACTCTGGAAAGAGCATCGGCGACTATGTTGTCAGTACCTTTTATGTACTTGATATCAGTAGTGAATTGGGAAATGTATTGTAGATGTCTTAATTGTATAGGAGAAGCTTTCTCATTTTTTGTTTGAATGCGTAAATTAAAGGTTTGTGATCAGTCAAAATTGTAAATTCACGTGCCTCAAGCAGGTGCTTGAAGAATTTGATAGACAAATATATTGCGAGAAGCTCTCTATCATATGTACTATAATTACATTGAGCAGGATTTAATTTTTTAGAGAAAAATGCTATTGGTTTCCAATTATTATTGTCAAGCTGTTGGAGAACTGATCCAACTGCCCGATCTGAAGCATCTGTACAGAGTGAGATAGGCAGTTCAGTATCGGGGTAGGCTAACAGTGCTGTATTAGCTAGGGCTTGTTTGCATTTTTCAAACTGAACTTCAGCTTCTTTAGTCCATTTTATTTCGCTTCTATCCTTTTTCTTGGCTCCCCTCAAGTATTCATGAAGGATTGCCTGAGTCTCTGCGGCATTGTTCAAAAAGGTACGATAAAAGTTTAGCATACCCAAAAATATGCGTAATTCATGAACTGTTTTTGGTTTCTTATATTCTAGAATAGCTTTAACCTTTGTTGGGAGTGGTTTCACACCGTGAGAGGTAATTAGGTATCCTAGAAAATCAATTTCCTGTACTAGGAATTTAGATTTAGAAAGATTGATTCTCAATCCATAGGAATTTAGTCTGCTGAATAAAGTTTCAAGGTGGATATAATGCTCTTCTTCCGTTTTAGAGGCTACCAGAATATCATCTAAGTAGACAAATGCAAAGTCCAAGTTTCTTAAGACTTCATGCATGAATCTCTGAAAGGTAGCAGTAGCATTTCTAAGACCGAAACTCATTACATTAAATTCGAATAGCCCAAAAGGAGTAATGATGGCAGTCTTTGGTTTATCCTCTTCAGCAATTGGAATCTGATAGAATGCCTTGCATAGGTCTATTTTTGAGTACACACGAGTACCTTTTAAGATGTGGTGGAAATCGTCCAGTCTAGGGATTGGATAACGATCTGGAAGTGTAACTGCATTGAGTCTTCTATAATCACCACAAGGTCTTAGTGACTCGTCCTTTTTTGAAACTAAATGTAGTGGACTCGCCCAAGGAGAATTTGAGGGTCTAATTATTCCATTATTCAACATATATTGAAATTCTGCCTTAGCAAGAGTTAATCTCTGTGAATCTAGACGACGGGCTTTTGAGTGAATTGGCTGACCTCTTGTAGGAATATAATGCTTAACGCTATGTTTTGCTTCTACAAAATCTGATGGTGGCCTACATAGGTTAGGATATTTGGTTAGGATAGCGCTGACCTTGGATGATGAATTTAGAGTGCTAATATTTCCCATGTCTGAGATTGACTGAATGACGCCTCTTATGGAAAGATTAGTTATTCCATCAATTAGGCGTTTGTTTTTTATATCAATAATCAATCCAAAGTTGTTCAGAAAGTCTGCTCCTATTATTGCTCTGTTAGTATTGGCGATTACAAAAGGCCATTGGAATTGACGTCGAAGTCCCGATATCCAAATTTCTAACCTTTGTTCCATAGGTAACAATTTCTGTACCATTGGCTGCATATAATTTATAATCAGAGCTAGGTATCTATTTTTATCCTTTGGAGGTATTATAGATATATCAGCACCACTGTCCACCAAAAAGCGCAATCCCGTGTTTTTGTCCGTCACAAATAATCGGAGATTGCGACAATCCTGAATGCCGGCAGAAGAGCTTGTCGCTACTCTGTCCGCCGGTTGGAGTTTTCCGACTCATTCCAACTGCACGGAGGCCTGCATTTATTTTGCAAGCAATTAGATCCAAAGCGAAAATGGTAGTAGCAATATCTTCCTCTTTGATCGAAGGATCTTTGAGAATTACTTCTCGGCCTTGACTGAGTCCTATTTATGGATCGAGATCTAGATCTATCCAGTCTCAATTCGGACACCTGCCGTTCAAGATCTTCCAATTTGGCGATCAAGCGATCTGTTGATGAAGAAGGCATTTCCGCATCATATATTTCGTTGGAAGAGTTTATTTCATTTATTTTATCGGCCTTTATGGCCAATTTGCTAATGTCCTCTTCGCTTACAATAAGTATGTTCTTTATGGATGTGGGCAGTTTATCAAGCCATAAAGTTTTTATTAAATTGTCAGAGATATCTGGGGTAGCGAGGGATCTGAGCTTTTGTAGTAACTGGCTCGGCTTCATGTCTCCGAGCTCAATACCTGAAATTAACTTTTTAATTCTCAACCCTTCACTTTCTCTGAACAATTCAAGTAGTCGTGATTTACATTCAGAGTACTTGTTGTCGCTTTTGCTATTAATTATGTCCCAAATGTTTTCTATATATTTAGGTTCTAATTGGGAGATCAAATAATTAAATTTAGTGTCTTCCTGAATAATTCCACCTATTTTGAACTGTGCTTCTACTTGGAAGAACCATATTTCAGGTTTTTCAACCCAGAAAGGCGGTATTTTAACACTAACTTTGCATATTTCTGAGGTATCGCTAGGCTTATTTTCTGTTTCCATTTTACGTAAATTAAATTCGACACAACAGCTTAGAGATAAAGTTAAAAATTAAAATATTGAGATAAAATAACAAGGAAGATAATATAAAAACTTATCTTAGTCTTGAGATGATATCCCGATATCCTGGATGATGCTTCTTTTCAAACTTGAATCACTTTTTGCATTTCTTTATCTCTTGAGATCTTCGTATGCTTTTTTTTTTTAATCACGTCCGGCTCACCAATGTGGTGTGTCGATTTACTGGTCCAGCGATGGCTCAGAAAGTCTCTCAAAGTTAGTGTTTATTGGAGTTTCTTGTTGGCTACATTTATATGGGAGACAAAGAGGAGACAGCCCGGAATGCACGTCTGGTCCTCTCTCGGAATTCCTCCGCTGTGGTGCCGCGGTCGTGGTGATTTATGGCAGCCGTCTGTTTATTTATCTCGGCGGCGGCGTCGGCGGGGTGCTGCATCCCTGGTCCCCACAACACCAACTTTATTTGAATGGTGCAATGCTTGAAGAATGCTTTGAAGCAACAAGGTATTAGAGCCATTTTTCCAAGTAAAAATTGTATTATATAATGTGATAATGATGTTTTAAAATAATTTTATATCTTTGAATATATATTTAATAAAACTTTGCCTAGAATTTGTCTTGATTTTTTAAATTAGACATAGAGGTACATGTATGTTAATGATAAGAAGAACCTATCATCTAATGATTTCTATTATTATTCAGTATTAATGTAAGGAAATTGGTCAATTAAGGGAATTAAAACAAAGTGACCACTATTAAGAGGAAGCCTCTTCTTGTGTGTATGGCTGTCCTTTAATTATACGGTCTAAAAATTTTGAAAAGTAAAAAAAAATGGCCAAACCGTGGCTATAGTGAACCAAAAGCTCTGTCCCATTGGGGTTCACTATAGAGGGGTTTTACTGTATCTTCTCTAATTCTATATTGCTCCAAAATGTCTCTTTTTACCTTGGCAATTCTGACTTCAGCCTTCTCTCTCTTTTGTGCCAGTAGTAAAATGTATCAATTAAATTCCTAACAACCAATGATATGGGAGGTAAAGGTAGGATTAACTTGCAGACACACATCTAGATTACTAAAGAGCTGCAACTGGAAGCCACACCTTGTCTATGGAGTTACATCCTGGCAATGGTCTACAGATACTACAATCCCATGGACTCACCTCTGTTGGAGAATCCGGCTATTCTGGGACCAGGAGGTCTGGGAGGCCTGTAACCCACACAACAGGGAAGCTCTGTTAGCCTGCACAGCTAGTGTTCTACAATGTTGGGTGGGGTTAGATAAGGGGGTGTGGAGTTCTTGTTTATAAACCAAATGCAGTAACACTTGTCAATAATGGGCATTGCCCTGAGTGGCCACTTTAATAGAACAGTCAATTTTTGAAATGAAGGTTTCAACCAAACACATTCCAGGTGACCACATCTTCCTCAAAAGACCACATTCATAGGAGTCCTACTTTCATCAGTGGCCTCATTTAAAAACTAAACTGATATATTTGAGCACTAAACCACACCACTACTGCTGCACAGAGTGTTGTGCCATGACCCTCTCTCCAGTGACACCTTTGTTGACTGTCCTCCCCCCAGTGATGTCCTCAATCAAGGTGAAACTGGGGTTTCCAAAGCTAAATAACTAAAAATCAAGACTATTTTTTTCTTCCAACGCTATACTGGTATAGAGAGCTAGCTTTGAATTTTCATGGCACATACGGGGGAGGCTGAAGTTTCCAGTAAAATTAGATAGTCCCACAGAATATATCAATAAAAACTATAAATAAGAAAGACAATAGGTGTCCTTGAGTGACTGACCACCTTGTAAAGACTTGATATGTCACATAATTCCAACCTCCAATGAGAGACCACCTCTAGTAATTAAGGTTATGGCGTGTCTCTCATGGGAGGTTCTACTGTAGGAAGAAATAAAAGGAGAGTTACCCCCCGGGCGGCCGCCACCACCCCCCACCTCCACCACCGTGGGAGGATCCTGTGAGAGATGGACCCCCAGTCAACGGCTGCACCACACAACATTGCAATCCTTCATGTTTTGATAGTCACCAAGCCAACATGGGTAGAGACAACTTAAATGGAGAAATTATAAAAAGGGGAGAGATAATCCCATCAGTTAAATATTGAGAGAAATCTAAATGTAAAGTTATAGAAATATTTAAAATACAGTAGAACCCTCCCTGTAAAGGACACCCGATTGCAGAGCCAAAGTGTCCTTTAGGAAGAGGTGCCCTCTTACCAGAGAGTTGCTAAATTAGTAAAAATAGTAATTTTGCAAATGAAAATTGTCCTTTGTAGAGAGGTGTTCTCTCATGGGAGTTCTACTGTATATATATATATAAGCACCCAGAGAGGGGACACTGAATTAAAGTGGGACAATAGGTTTGGTGGAGAATCTAAATTGAAAGTTAAAACTAGAGGAAAGGTTGAATTATTATCCACTAGGAAGTGTTGAGGGATATACATAAATACAGTCCAGTAAAGGGAATAATAGACTAGAGAGAGAAATGTATTTTAATCTATTTTGAAAAAAAAATAAAATTTTATTTTCCCTAGTACACATGTTGTGTACAGGCCATGGTGGGTAGTTGTGGACAACTGCAAGTGCACCACATGACTACACATGTTGTGTACAGGCCATGGTGGGTAGTTGTGGACAACTGCACCACATGACTACACATGTTGTGTACAGGCCATGGTGGGTAGTTGTGGACAACTGCAAGTGCACCACATGACTACACATGTTGTGTACAGGCCATGGTGGGTAGTTGTGGACAACTGCAAGTGCACCACATGACTACACATGTTGTGTACAGGCCATGGTGGGTAGTTGTGGACAACTGCAAGTGCACCACATGACTACACATGTGGAAAGCCGTTCAAATTTTGCACTTACAAATGTGGGAGAGCCCCACTTACAGTGTTGTTATTACCAGTAGGTATATCTATCTAGTGGGGGGTCGGTGGATTGGCTGGTTAAACCGTTTGGTTTTCAACCACTACGACCCGGGTTTGATTCCCGCATTGGACACTTTTTTCTGTTTAAAAAAAAAATGCTCCAATGGCCCCCCGATTCTTGCAAAAGTCCAACCCCACCAGTGAGTGCAAGTAACCAAACGGGGCTCTGGCACATTTGTAAGTGCAAAGTCGAACTGCTTTCACATGTGTAGACATGTGGTGCGCTTACAGTAAAAAGCAGTTGCTAACTACCCACCATGATTATCATGGCCTGTACCACATGTACTAGGGATAAGCAAAAATATATATATATATCTATCTAGTTTGGAGCTACAGAAAAGTAACAACTACTGTAGTTGTCTCTGGGAGCTGAGCTTGGACCAAACACTGTACATTATCCCTGTGTAGTTTTCTCCAGAGAGATACAGAAGGAATGAGAACAAACAAAGTTGGGAAATAGGAAAACCTATATATAGCTATAATTATTTTGATATAATTGTATATACCTAGGTATTGTCCTGCTCTCCTCTTTTCAAATACAGATTCCTTTAGATGGCATCTAGTTTTGATGTTTAATTTGATGGGAGAGGAGCTCTATGCTTGCTTAGATTCCCTTAAGTTATGGGAGAGGGTAGAAAGAGACACCTGTACAGTTTGTCCAAAATTAACAGCTTTATTACAAATGATAAGGCACAATTTGGATTATAGATTATAATTAATAGTGTGTGATGTTTCGGTAACAGTGTTGCTACCATCATCCGATAAAAGACTAAAAAAAAATGTTTTTCAGTCTTTTATCTGCTGATGTTAGCCATGCTATTACTGAAACGTCACACACTATTAATGTATTTGGTCTTATTACCATGTAGCTTTATTACAGACTGTGGAGTTTCATTGCCCTCGTTACATTAACACATGAAAGGAACTAGGTTATCTATACTGTACTGAGCTCAATGACCCAGATCTCTCCCAATATACAATCACCACAATTTCAGCCAAAGTAATACAAGACAGGACTTACCTCTATCAGGGTCATGGCGCTGCACAACACAAACATCAAGGAGGTTAGTTTGTTTCATTGTACAACTAACTGGGAAAGTACACACTAGATATAAGGCATATATTAACACAAAGCAATAACGCGCCATCTATACATATAAATGAAAGGATTTAAAAGCACGAATGTTTCTTCTATAAATATTTCTATATTTGAATGCAATTCTACTGTCCTATAAGCTTATGTCCATAGTTTTCTTGCACACCATTTTTGAGATTCCATCCTTCAGTGCTGCGTTTATAAGCAGAATCGTCCAATATAGTATTAGAGCTCTGAGAAGCGGTCTGGTGGATTAAATTGGCGAAACCGCTGGGAGGGTTCACCACTGATGAGCCAAGCCCTCCCAATATATTTTTTCATCGCAGTAAAGGCAGTAGAAGTTTGTATTATGTATAGAAGAAACATTCATGCTTTTAAATCCTTTCATTTTATATAAGGCATATATATATAAGAAATGAAACTAGTTGCTGCAATTAAAAAATAAAACAACTTTCCAGAGTCTTTCTGCAATGGAATCAATAATATTAGAGTGGATCATGGATTAAAATGGTGAAATCGCTGGCAGTGTTGAGCCAGGCCCTCCCAATATTTTTCCATTGCAGTAAGGAAGTTATTTTATTTTTTAAAAGGTGCATATATTATACAATGGTGTTAATTTAGGGCCAAATATCTTTACCATTTAAAAAAGTGATGTTTACATAATGTTTTTATGTATTAGCAAATGCTCATTTTATTTTGAAAAATAAAGTCAAAAATAAATGTTTAAAATCTACTGAAGCATCATTCAGTGTGTAATATAGAGTGGTGTGGGTAGAAGAGAAATAATCCAGAGTTCCCATGAGAATAACAACATGGAAACTGTAGATCTCTCCTAGAGGTGGCTTCTCATTAGAAGTTGTTGGGTCAGCAGGTCATATTGGATTTTACAGAGGCCTAACAACATTCCAGTGTTTAATATATGGGTGTCACCATTAGATGATTACTTCAGGTGAGTCAGTCCTGGCATATATACCTCCTCAATCAACTTCCTCTATTACATGAATGTTGAGGCCACCTCTCTGTAACACTAGTTAACAACCAGTTTAATTAGTAGATATACTTGATGGCCACAACTAAAATTGATACACAATGAAGGGGCATTGCCCTATATTTGAAGCCTTCTACTTACTACCTTTCAACATGCCAATGCACAACCTCATGTTGTCCTGACCATCCTCAATACAGGGGGTCTGTTGTCCTGACATTCTCCAGATTTCTCATCAAATGAAACCATCTGGTCCAAAGTTGCTTAGAAACTGGCGCACCACCCCTCTCTAGCCACCAGTTTGATTGTGGGATGAACTGTGGGGAGGAGCCAGTTGGAACCGCCATCTAAACTGGGTCCACCAACTCAATGCTTAGAGCTGTTAATGCAGCCAGAGGTTACTGATTTCTGCTCTATGCTAGATATTTCTCTCCTCTCATTATTCACTAGGTAATAATTATTTGTTAGTGTAGCCATTTTAATAACATATTGTTTATTTGGTTATATACATGTGTTTTCTAGAATAATAAAAGCTAAAAATGTGAGAGGAAGAGAGAGAGAGGTAATAAAATCTAACTATTCTCACACATCAATAAATTTTACTTTTAAGGAATAAAGGGATCAAAAGCATCAGTTCCCTATAATACATAGAATAATTCCTAAATCCGAACTAAATTTTAATTGCACAGAGTGCAGATAGAGAAATGTCACAAGATATACGTTTTTATATCTTCCTAAATAATATAATAATAATGAGGGAGAACTTCAGAGCAACCACCCTAATACCAAACTTTGTTGCCTGATGAACTATGATCCAAAAAAAAAATACTGCCAACTAATTGGCTATTGAATGCTGATTGAGGTTAGGTGCTAGTAGAGAACCAACCAATCAGCTACTAAAACAACCACACCCTACACAGGTGTCACTCACAAGATGTAGGCCAGCTCCACGGCTCTCCAGAAGTAATCAGAGATCAGCCCTAGTCCCCATGGCCGCTGACGGCCCACGTAGCCTCCTGTGTACATACAACACACCTAGGTCACTCTCTACCCCATTTAGCTGGTACTTAGCTCACGTGGTACATGGTGGGATACTGCTCTTACTATACCACATGGCTACACATGAGGAAGGCAGTTAAGACTTTGGTACTTACAAGTGTGTCCCATTTTGTTACTTGCACTCACTGGTGGGGTTGGACTTTTGCAAAAATCAGATGTCATTGAAGAATTTTTTTTTTTTTTATATATTAAATTAAAAAAAAAAGAGCCCAATGCTGGATCCTATTCCCGGGTCGTGGCATGGGCAGCCAATGCCATCTGGCAGATTACATTGCTCCATGCAGGCTGATGTCAATCTGGCCACACCAGCACGCATCAATCATGCCGCATCCCCTTGTTCCAACCATCTTCTCCATAGCACTGTGGGACACATCAAGATGTCTGTCCATAGAGATTTTGACATATGGACTATCCGGCACTTTTGAGTCCAATCATCATACCTGTCATGAAATTAACTGTCTGCTGGAAATGCGCCTTGGCAGCTGATGACAGCCTGGCATTCTATGCTACTAAATGTTTTATCAGAGTCAAAAACTAATCTTTCAGATGCTTCCCTGTCAGATAGATGTGCAGATATTGGCAAATTTGCAAGTTCCTTCTCTTATATTTCAATTAACATGAACTCGGTGATCCAACTTTACCCAGAAATTTTCATATTTTTCTGGCCAGTAATCTTGGTGCTTCAAATTTAGAATCATGCAGTATATGTATATACACCTATTCCCCGATTTACACGGTAGATACGTTCCTGAGAAAACATGTAAATTGGGGGATAGGTGTACACAGAGATAAAAATAAAAATGCATTGACAGGTTAAATATGTAGTCAGCACATAAGCTCGGGATTCCTGTGAGATGTGTACACAGCCCATGTGTTCAATCACAGTAGCATTTAGTATAGTGCGATATAAAAAATAAAAAAACTTATTTGGAAAACGGTGTAAAAGCGAAGCGTGTAAAACAAGTACCGTGTAAATAGGTGTATATATACAAACAATCTGATTATGTTAACACAATGCTGCTATCTGATATAAGAATTTTCAACATGTCTTTTTAAAATAACTTTCTTATAAACTGATTAAGGTATTATTATAGTGACATATTCAGTCAAAGTACTCACGTTCATTTATGTAGGCTGGCATTGTTGTTTTAGGTTTGAGAACTCCAGCTCACACACATCTGGGGAAACACACAGGTTAGTAAAACACTGTATACTAGCAACATAGATGTGGCACATGCTAGCTACTGCAAGTACACAATTTCCTTACAATACTGTTGGCAACTATTATATTTATATAGCCTTTTCCTATGGATTCAGATCTTCCATTTTACATGGCTAACTCCACTGTCTGCCATGGACATAACCAAGTGAAGATCAGGAATCAGGTAGAAATTAGCCCTATCTCCTCCCGTTGACAGCTACACATGTAGAAAGCAGTAACTCCCCTTTGCCGGTCCAAGCCCGGATGAAAAGGAGGAGCAGTAACAAGCTCACTAAAAAACCTGGGCTCAGCTGGCCGGCTGATAATACCCTGTAAGGTCTCCTAATCCAGGGATACAGGATAAGCAGCGTTTGTACTCCATATTAGGAGCAGCTGCACATGGCGTCTGTTCCTCATGTCAGAGGCGGCCATTTCTTTTGGAGCTAAGTCGGCCTGCCACTGAGTAGTGCTCCCAGTCTTAATGACAAAGGCAGACGCATTCTACTTCACCAGTGTGGAGATAAGAAAGAGAAAGCAGTTACAACGTTTGCACTTACAAGTGTTTGACTCAAAAGGTGATCCATTGAATAGATTTATATTAAAAAAGGGCGAATCTAGATCTGTGAAAGAAATCAATCAAATTATTATTTTCTTTCACAGAACAGGTACACCCTTTTTTTTAATATATAATACTTACAAGTGTTCCAGAGCCCCATTGTACACACATGTACTTTTACAAGAATTGGGGGGCCATAGGAGACATTTCTTATTAGAAAAGAAAGTGTCCAAAGCAGGATCCAATTCCAGGTCGTGGCCTTCAAAAAACTGATGGTTTATACCAATTGATCACCGTTGTATTATAGGGGGATCTCTGTAATGGTGAATTTAGTACCTGGTTCAAAATCACATTAATAGGTACAGCTCAGCAAGAGCAACCTAGTTCATGATAATTGAAACAGTGAATAATATGTGAAGGTTATCCACATATTAAACTAATTTTAATGCTGGATTCAATCCGGTTCATGGCTGTCGGGAATCGAGGGTGTTACCTACTCGTCCACCGACTTGTATGAATTTAGTAGCATGAGATTTCATTAAGTCGGCACATTTTTAAGCTTGCTTATTCTTGAAATTACCCATACATGTGTGCAACGATATATTATTTAGCTCTCAAGGTAAAACTTGGAAATACACAAATTTTCTATCAATCTTGTCAGCAGCACATCATGAATTCTTTTTAGATCTTGCAAATTTCCAAAAGAGATCTGTCATAATGGTACCACATAATCATTTATCCGATACTTTACGATGAAGAGCATTTCTTGTATATGCTGCCTCATTTTTGTGTGAATATTGTAAATAATTTATATTAAATTATTTTACGATGCACTATGCGCCATCTGTTATCAAATTACAAAACTATTTTAGATGCGTAATATTCTTTTTAAATAAAAACAATTTGACTGCCCTTACTGTAAAATGGAAAAATTAAGGAGGGCCTGGCTCATCGGTGGTGAACCCTCCCAGCGGTTTCGCCAGTTTAATCTAACATACCGCTGTTATATTGCATTTTTGGAACTTCCTCTTTATAGTGATACTGATGCTTGGACTCCTTCGAATGGGTATTTTAGATGAACTATGGACATAATCTTTAAATTATTTCACAACATCATATAAAGTCCCAAAATATTTGAACTGAGTTATACAATTCAAACTTTAACCGAGTGATATATTATATTGAGGTTTGACGGTACTAGATGTACCAAATTTGATAATGTCTATAATAGAGCATTTATTTTTTTTTAAATCTACATATCACGTATGTTAATATTGGACACCAGTGCAATTGTAAATGATCATGGTTTAGATTTTTTTTTTATGTCAGCACATGGGCCACAATCTACTATGGCACTGGCTAACAATGGATGCTAGAGTGAGACTGCAGTAAAAGGTCAAACATCTTTCCCAATGTCACTTAGAGGCTGTTACCACAACACAGGCTTGTTTTTCAAGGTTGTCCTTTTAGATGAAGTTGCCCCATCAAGGCTATGCATACATCGGCCCCTGATTTTAAATATAAGTTTTCCTTCTAAATATATTTTGTCACTTCTGGAGCTCCAATGAAAAGTAATTAAACTAAATGGTCTTTAGAATATTTCAATCTTGTGCCATCATATAGGGGGTGACCCAACTCTTTCATCAACCCAGGCCCAGCAGGTCACCAACCACCCACACCAGGATGTTCTAGAATAAAAGGCCAAATCTTAAAAAAAAATAATAGTGTGTGACGTTTCAGTAACAACGCTGTTACTGAAATGTCGCACAATATATTTTTTGGATTTGGTCAAATTATCTTTTATTTCTAATCTATAATCCAAATTGTACCTTATCACAGGATGTTCTAGAGTATAAACATGCATTTAACTTCAATAGTTACAGAACACACCACTTATTTATTTGGTCTTATTACCTTGTGTTTTGCAACTCTGTAAACTTTCCTCATTGCTTCTCTCAAATTTTGGTTTGCATCAAATAAATTGCTGTGTCATTCTGAGAGCTGTCTTTCCTACGTGACAATAAGGTACAATTTGGATTAGAGATTAGAATCAAAAGGAACACAACTAAATCCAAATTATTGAAATGTCTGTGATGTTTTGGTAACAGCATTGTAACAAACATTACAATAATAAAGAATTGGTCATGTCATCTTTTGAATTTAAAATACGCTATTTTGTTGTTTTGTTATTATAAAAAAAAAAACTAGGGTTACAACAATTTAGACTTGATAGATATGGCACAATTTGGATTATATATTATAAAACAAGGTAATAAGACCAAATCCAAATAAATAAATAGTGTGTGACGTTTCGGTAACAGCATTGTTACCATCTTCAGACAAAAGTACTGATGGTAATGATAGGAAGATGGTAACAATGCTGTTACCGAAACGTCACACACTATTTATTTATTTGGATTTGGTCTTATTACCTTGTTTTAGACTTGATACTTTAGAATTATGATGCTAACCAAGTTGGTGCATACAACAAGGTTCCACTGTAAATTGTGACTGCTAACAAGAGTCAATTCTTCCGATCCATTCAATTTCAATAGAACAAGTGAGTTGTCAAATTGGATAAAATAATTTAAATACTTAGAGACAGATTTAAATTCCAAAGTGAAGGAAATGAGCAACGCTTTAATTTACACCATTGGTGAAAAGACAGAAGATTTCACCCATTGTCAGAAATAGGATGTTAAAAATATGGTAGAGAGAGGTAATAGTATATAAGGAAATTCAAATATAATTTTAATGGTAAAAGGCAAAGTACCCTTTGAACACAGGCACCATTCAATCACATAATTAACCCTGCATCAACAGTTTATACAGGGCTGTGATTGAATGGTGACTATCAGTTCCAATTTAAAAATACCTGTTTTCTACACAAATCAGAATGCAAAGAATCAATTATTATTATATAGAGGGAACTTGCTAACTTATGGCCTTTCTATCTACTATATATATATCTGTGCAGAGTATTAGGCTCATAGATTGTTGAGCTCTGGAAACCAAAAGGAATAATACTCTGCTAGTGATCTCTTTTGACTTGTATATAATATTATTATAATATAATAGGAAATAAACTAATGCTTAGTTAATCTTGCCTCGTCTTGGATAACAACACATGGTGGCAGCGGTAAACTGAATTCATAAAGAAGGTGTTGTTCGAAGAAAATTTGAAATTCGACATCAAGCAAGCTTAGAAGCGGTAAACTGAATTCATAAAGAAGGTCGTTGTTCAAAGAAAATTTGAAATTCGACATCTAGCAAGCTTAGAAGCGGTAAACTGAATTCATAAAGAAGGTCGTTGTTCAAAGAAAATTTGAAATTCGACATCAAGCAAGCTTAGAAGCGGTAAACTGAATTCATAAAGAAGGTCGTTGTTCGAAGAAAATTTGAAATTCGACATCAAGCAAGCTTAGAAGCGGTAAACTGAATTCATAAAGAAAGTCGTTGTTCGAAGAAAATTTGAAACTTGACATCACACACAAGCAAACTTTTTGGTAAGTTATATTATATTATAAATAAGTCTTTATAATGTCCCAAAATTATAATTGTGTAGCCCCAGAACCTTTTAATTTTTCAAATCCAGGTGATTGGCCAAAATGGATTAGGAGATTTGAACGTTTTAGGCAGGCAAGCGGGTTAATTAATAACCCAGAAAATGAGCAAGTTAATATGCTCGTGTACTGCATGGGTGATAATGCAGATGACATTTTGTTGTCATGTAAAATAGCAAGTGACCAACTAGAAAATTATGGTAAAGTTATTGAATGCTTTGAAAGTCACTTTATTCCAAGACGTAATGTAATTTATGAAAGGGCAAGATTTAATCAAAGATGTCAGCAGGAAGGGGAAAAGGTGAATGAATTTATCATAGCACTCCATAGCCTAGCTGAGCACTGCAATTTTGGGATGTTACATGATGAGTTGATTAGGGATAGGATAGTTGTTGGAGTAAGGGATAGAGCATTATCTGAAAGAATGCAACTTGATACAGACTTGACCTTAGTAAAAGCCACACTAATGGCAAAGCAATTAGAAAGTGTCAAAGAACAGCAGTCTAGCCTTTACCAACAAGATTCTGTAGATCAAATAAAGAAAATGCCTAATCACATAAAAGAAACAAAAAGGCACGAACCAAAAATAAGACAATTCAAGTCAAACCAGTTGGGAGGGTCATCACATGGATGCACCAGGTGTGGCAATTCAAATAATCATGATTGGAAAAATTGTCCAGCTATGAACTCGTATTGTAGTAAATGCAAGAAAAAGGGCCATTATGCCAAAGTATGTAGATCAGAAGCCATAAATGAAATAAAATCAGAGATAGCTTTTTTGGGATCTGTAGAGGATAATTCCAAGAAATGGATAGTACCAATTAAGGTAAATAATAGACAAATTAATTTTAAAATTGACACCGGAGCTGATGTCAACGTGCTCCCCCTACAATATTATTATCAAAGTTTCCAAAGAATAAAACTGGAAAAATCTGATAAAATATTACAAGGTCCAAATGGAATACCCTTGGAAACAGTTGGAATGATCCACGTAAAACTTCAAAATAAAGGCCAGCACTTAAACTCGAAAATATACATTGTTGATAAACTAAAGCATCCACTTCTCTCTGGGGAGACAAGTGAAAAATTAAACATTGTGAGAATGATTCAGCAATTATCATCAAATTTTTTAAATCCAAAAAGAGAGTTTCCAGAAATATTTAATGGTTTAGGACATGCTAAAATAAATTACAAAATATCCCTACAACCAGATGCGAAACCATACGCTTTATGCACCCCTAGGAGAGTTCCAATTCCCTTAATGAAACAGGTAAAGGAACAACTTGAAGAGATGACCAGGCTAGGAGTCATTGAATCAGTAGAAGAGCCGACTGAGTGGTGTGCGGGAATGGTTGCAGTATCGAAACCAGGAGGAAAAATAAGAATTTGTGTTGATTTAACGAAGCTAAATCAGTATATAAGAAGAGTGTCTACACACTCCTGTGTTGGAGATCACTTCGTGTCTACATACTCCCGTGTTGGAGATCACTTCTGTCTACACACCCCAGTGTTGGAGATCACTTCGTGTCTACACCCCCCGTGTTGGAGATCACTTCGTACTTACACAGTCCGTGTTGGAGATCACTTCGTGTCTACACACTCCCGTGTTGGAGATCACTTCGTACTTACACACTCCCGTGTTGGAGATCACTTCGTACTTACACAGTCCGGTGTTGGAGATCACTTCGTGTCTACACACTCCCGTGTTGGAGATCACTTCGTGTCTACATACTTCGTGTTAGAGATCACTTCGTGTCTACACATTCCCGTGCTCGTCGAAATGTTGCAATAATTCCGCGCAGATCCAAGATGCGCCTCTTTCTCTGAACAAATACAATTTACAGTCAAAATGTTGTTGGTTGAGCGATATAACAGAGTATAGATGAATTATATACAGAGAACAGTTTTATCAATTAAATATAACAACCATACCTTTCTCGGGGATAAGAGAATCCAGTGAGAGGACGCTATACTATGATATATCATACACATAGGGCTTGCACAGTTATTTCTGAAAACTGGAAGAGTTAGTTCTATGACCCGAAACCGGACTGTTTTTATAAATATTTTTGAGAGTCTTTTGGATAGATACTACTTTGTCAATTGCTCTATTTTAGAATCCTTTTAAAAACTATGTGTACACGCGGTTATGTGCACGAAAAAAAATTTTTTTTTACGAAAGAACTCTACATTATACAAATCCCCAACCAATATATATAGAAACATGACGAACGAATAGGCTCTCCAACCAAACACTTCGTAAAAATCCGCCGCCGGAACCCTCTAAATACTTCCAACGCTGGTGAAAAAGAAAGCCTGAGGTTAACCGCTCGCTTTAGAAGACAATAGAAACACGTGGCAACACTTCCCGAAACCTTTTTTGCATAAAGCTCTTTGTATGCAACTTTTTTGCATTGACCTTTAATGGTTTTAACCCATCACTACTACCGTTCTATTCTAGCTACGCCTAGTTAAATAATAGTTAGAACCTTCTTGTAACTTGTTTTTAAAAACGAGTTATTTCATCCTTGCGCGGTTTTAAAAGAGCGGGGTCGTGAGGCGGATGACAAAAAATGGTAATAGACCTTTGGCGGCCTTGTTCCGCATTGCCCTCCGATATAATGACATACTCTGGGGGACTTCCCACTGTTGCTGCTACCTTGGTTTTTATAACCTAATAACGCCCTTTTTATACAGCAACTTTTTGTCAGTAAAATTATTAGGATATTAGTATTTCCGCTAGTTTAAGGCAGTAGTATTGAGTCCCAATATCTCGGGAAATAGCTTCTTTAAATTCAGAGATTTTTCCTCTTTTTGAATCCCGTTACAAACATTCCTAAACCCGGGATTGAGTTAGCCATATACCTAAAACCGGGATTGAGTCAACAACATCCTTAAAACCGGGATTTAGTTAACAGCATCCCTTTATCCCGGGATTGAGTTAAAAATGTCCCTAAAACCTTGGATTGAGTTAACAACTCCTCTAAAACACCGGGATTGAATTAACAATATCCCTATATCTCGGGATTGAGTGAACAAAATCACTAAAACAGGGAGTGAGTTAAAATATCCCTATAAAACCGGGAATAAGTTAACAATATCCCTAAAACCGGGAGTGAGCTAATAACATCCTTAAATCCCGGAACCGAGTTAAGAACATCCCCCGATAGTCTGGGATTAAGTTCACAACTTTATAGCCCGGGATAATGTAAGCACAAAACATCCCCATATCCCGGGGATGCAGTACAATATTAACTATCCCGGCCAAGGGGAATCCCCAACTCCCGCCAACTCCGTAGTTTATTGATTGGATGACGACGCCGTAAACATGTGTGGTCTCTCAAATATATTAAATGAAGTAGTTTTACATTTATTATAAACCCAAGAAAACATATATTTATCACATTATATTTTATAGGATTTTTCCCAAGTTGAAGGTTTACGTATTTCATACACATTTTGGTCCTAAATGGATCAATTTATAATATAAAGTTTAAGTTAGGAATCTTGGTTTTAAATCGGCCTGGCTCATCAGGCCCTCCCATTATTTTATAATTGCAGTAAGGGCAGTAGAAAGGTGATTTATTTAAAAAATAAACATACGCGTCAAAAATATTTTAAATTTCTTATAACAGATGACTCGCTAATCCATCATATGATATTGTGAATATATATATGTAGTGTTGCTCTACAAGTGCACCATTCGCTCTATGTCAAATCTCTACACCTAAACCCTAAATGCTATAAAATGGATCTGACCACCACAGAGTCTATTCATTTTAAGATTAAATCTGTAATCACCTTTCTCCTCCATGATTATCATGGGCTCTTATTCTGAGTACTTAAAAATGAATAATAAAAAACCAGACTTCTGGGTTCGGAACGTTTATTGTAGCACACACACAATTTATAACAACAAATTACGTCTTTAAGATAATGATGCTGGTGTAATATAAACATTCGGAATTAATTTATTCACAGATTGCTAGGATTTACGACCTCATAAACATGTATCTGCAGAAACGACTTCTCCCTTCATTGATATTCTAGGTTTGTATTTGACACCGTTCAAATGTAATAAATATTTTTCAACATCACTTTTACCAAATGATTTTTTTTTTTTTTTACATTTGACCAGCAACGTTTTGCCCAATATGCATTATGCTGCAATAACTTGAAAGTTTGCAAATGATCTTGCAATCTTTCAATTTTATGTTTTTATTTTTAAATACACTTCCGCTTGGATTAAATGCATTCTCCATTTAAAACCAAGTCACAAGAACATTTTTTTTTAGTCTTGAATCCGAAATATTCTCACAATAATTAAATTTCTAAAATGCCTTTGAATTTAAAGATTTATATTATTGTTAAATTAAAAAAAAAAAAAGGAAGAGAGGGGGGCAAGCTTTCACGTGGTCGCGCTTTATCATTTTATGTTTGAATTGGTCAAAACTTGTAGATTTTTTTTTTATTGCAATTTTTTTTTTTTTTTTTTTAAGTAAGAGATGACTACAGATAAACTTTTAAGTAGCAATTTCAGTACTATAGTGTCAATTGTAGTGGACTTATCTAGTGTTATTATATATTGCTATAGTTTGATGACATTAGAGCGTGTTATGATAGCTTGTAGGGTAAGTTGTTTCAATCTGGAGACATGTGGTTCATTGGTTTACTACCGCCCCAATGACCTACACCACCAGGAACACTGTTACACTTGGCTTACAGCGTCTGTCTAGCCACTGAATGATGTTATGTTGGCGTGTGCAGTGACTGCGCCAAGAAGCGGGACCTCATCTTCTCAGACATCGATGTGGGTGAGTATGAGTTCTGTTCACTCCACATGGTGCCGTATTACCTGGGCCGCTCCATGGATTATTGACTGCGCTCGGGGAAAGATTTCTTGCGGCTTCCACGTCCCAAAACCATGCTCTTTCTTTCGTTACAGAAACCCCATGTCCGTTGATTCTTTAGTTGTTGGTATTCGGCTGACTTACGTGAGAGCTTTTTTTTTTAAGGAAATTTGATAATTTGCACGTTAAACATACAAGTTAATTTACATATTTTATTGAGGGTTTTTAAAATCAAAATTTCAATTTATAATTTTTATTCTTATATATTCCACACACGCGCACAAGTACCTCATCTTTTAAACTTTTCGTTTTTATCGAAAACGAAGGGAAACGTTTAAATCACTGTAGAAATTTCCCCTTTAATTTATCGTTTAGAAAAAGTTTAGACATTTAAATCTGGGAAAACTATTTCGTGTAGGATGGAATCGTGGGACCGCTTCGTTGTTGCTGGGGTTGGGAGGATACGCTTAAACGAGCGTCATGGTGGAAATCCGTGTTACAACTTTAGACAGGCTCTTAGACCAAGGCTATGCTAAGTGTTGAGGAAAAGAAGCTAATTATAGGTGTGTGCTAAGTGGCGCCCAGAATCACTTACCCAACGTGCTGTAAGCGAGAGCAACGGGAGCGATTCCTGGAGGAAATGGGTCAAGGGAGGTTGGCTTACATCTGATGGATTTCATCAACAATGAAGTCTTGCATATCCTGATGTAATTGCCATCTTACCTATCATGGCATCTGTGGGCACACGGTGGTTTTGACAGATTAACCTGAGATCGAATCCCGCATTGAGCAGTTTAACAAGTCTAAAACCGCCAGTAACTAAGCAGAATTACGGCAACTCTTGTAAGTGTAAAAGCCGCTTTCTGCATATTAGGAAATGCGGTGCACTTACAGTATAAGTCAGTCGCTAACTATCCAGCATGATTATCATGGCCTCTACTAACGTGTATACTTGGGGTAAGAAATCGTGGAGTCTATATCTAGTTTCTGATGACACGCTGTATACATTGGTAAATTTGGCTTATGGCCAATTGTTTTATTTGGTGGTGCTTTGTTTTATATAACTGTTCCCATGTGTCAATCATTTGGATTCCACTCTTCCATCATGTGGTTGTCCTTTCATAGCCTCCCATTTCATTAACGATTTGACTTTCTACCTAAACTTTCTATAATAGAAGTGTCCACCTAACCTTCTCCACATCTCATTCCCCATATCTGCACACATTGAGCAACACTCCAACAAACATATCGAGTCTCCTAAATGCCGTTTTCGCCAAAGCCGTTTTTCTCTTAATATCCATCTCAGTGTATACTGTGTATTCCTGATATCCAACACTCCCTCCCTCCCCATGTAATTTATGTTAATTAAGTATATTTCAACAACAACAACAACAACAAAAAGCCTTTATTTAGGGCCTCTCGCCCTATACAGGATTCGCCAGTTCACAATGGATGGAGAGAACACTGTGTGGCCTTTTTCCGGGATATAGTCTTTTGGAATCCAAATATCGCCATCGCTATATACCTATTTTTTGATATTTCATTAATTAGTGCCGGAAATGAAGGACAAAGTTGCCCCGTTTTATCATTTAGTTTTCGTCTTTCCTCAGACAGAGCAGCACAGTCAAATAAGTAGTGCAACATCTCCGTTGTTATTCCTGATCCACAGAAAGTGCATTTCAGGTCTTCACGCCTCAATAAAATCAGATGGTGTTCTCTGAAAAAAATTGAAAGGGTTCTAAATTGTGCGATTAATCTGATGACAGGAAAAGGGAGTTCACTTAAGAAGTATTCTTCGGTGGTAAACGTTGTATATATATCTCTATAGTGGGAATATAACTTTGATTGGGTTATTCTTGTTAAGTCATTTTGTATTGTTTGCTCTATCGCAGTTCTTAATATTCCTGGGATAGCATTCCTTAGTGAATCAGGATCATTACAATAAGTAAGCCACGAGGATCCGTTATTATTGAGTAAATTGCTTAATTGTTTTATAAACCCGATGGGCGCACCTGTAGCACAGGATATTTGCCTCATTCTATTTAAACATATTCGAGGCAATCTATTTGTATCCATACTCAGCACCCTCAGCCAATATTTCAAGGTCAATTTCAGAGCTGTTATTATTAATGAGACGCGGCCTGTTTCTAGTCTTATTATGTATCCTGGTGTATATCTAGGCAAATTCAAGAACCTACAAATAAATGTATCTTGTATATGGTCTAATAAATCTTTATACTCTGTTGCCCAAATTGGAGCAGCATACATCAAAACAGCCATCACAATAGAATCAAACAGTTTCAATTAAGTATATTTCAACATGTGGGTAATTGTAGATCTCACCAGTGTGTAGAGTCAGTAGAAGGCATCTCCTTACAGTCCAAACCGAGACAAAGAACAGATATAGTTAAATATAGTATTTTTAACCATTAAAGCCTTTACATCCTTGTTCTAATTATTGTTCATTAACGCCATTTTTTTAGGATAAAAGGAGTATATATTCCTATTATTTATTTCCATTTAATTATTTAGGATTTAAATACAAGGG
Source organism: Cordylochernes scorpioides (assembly GCA_030710605.1). Taxonomy (NCBI): domain Eukaryota; kingdom Metazoa; phylum Arthropoda; class Arachnida; order Pseudoscorpiones; family Chernetidae; genus Cordylochernes; species Cordylochernes scorpioides. Next base: position 57,924,564 of record CP092869.1, read on the forward strand.
ATCAGTTTATACTATGAAACTGAAGAGGGCGACTTCTTATGTCCGGGTTGGTCTTAACTGTGTTAGGTGTTGGCTCATGTCTAGTACCAGAATTGTGTGCCTTGAATGGTTGGGTGTGTGGTGCAGGAACGTGCCACCAGGGGCACTGAAGAAGTGCGGCAAGATCTTCATCAAGGTATTCCGGCTGCTGCCGTACATCAAGGGAGACCAGCAGTTCCACACCAAGTGTTCCCTCCGATCTGTGAGTACTGCACCTCTCGTACATTGTACTAGTGTGGGTGTATCAACCTTTTATCAGCTTGGAACATTTAATCCCATATAATGAATCCATGTATGTTTATTACAATATAGCAGCAAGCATTCACTAAATATTGCAAGGGAGGATGTAGGACAGAGACGTAACTAAATGAAATAATTGAAGATTCGTCAGTTCATGTTGTATTCTCTCCTTCTTACAGAAGATCGTAAACTTGGACTCTCAGAATTCTTGAATCCAGGGAGCTTTGCTTGATCTTTCCAGTGAAGACTGTGAAACTTTTTGAGTCCATTGTCAGTGGTCAGTGTTCGCCGACGGCATCTCCACGTCAGTCTGAAGGACCAGGACTTCTCTCTCCCTCGCCTATACCATACAGGCCCTTGCTCCGGACTCTATTCATTGTGTGTTCTTTGTCACTTCCACCTCAACTGATAACTTCCACTCACTACATATCTACAGTAAAACTCAAGTCTAGTGTAGAGTAAGACCATGTGGTAGGGATGGCTGCTGGTTGAAGCATTCCCTTAGTGGCCACAACACTTGTATTTAAGAAGCTTTACTCAATATGATTTAATGAAATGCTATCACAGCCAGAATTTTCAATGACCCAGGGGGCATCTGACTTGATCACTTGTTCAATTGACTTGCCTCTCTGACCTACCTTACCATAGAATGCAATTAAAGGTAATGATTCAACAAGATAAATTATGTAAGCAATAGGTTAGGGTTTAGTAGCATTGCTGTTACCATCGGCATGGTCCTATAATGGTGGTAACACTCTGTGATTACATAGAGTTTACCTGGTGGGGCTTACACTACTCTATACAAGATATATACCAAATGGTAAGGCACAATTTGGATTATAGATTATAAACAAGGCCAAGTTTAAATAATTTGGATTTGGTCTTATTACCTTGTGTTTCTAAGACATATAACACTCAATGGTGGCAACATTTGGTGAGAAATATTCTGTGTGAACTGTCCTAACAATCTTAAATGTAGAGCTATGGGTTGCTAGCACACACTCAAACCTGTCTAGCTGAGGTACATGTGGGTGTATAGTAACAATACATGGAATGTGACGCAGGCTTTCTTCACATGTCTCCAGAAGTGGAAGCAGAAGCCCTGCAAACGCAACAAATTCTTCACTAAGGGCCGGCGGATGGAGCTGTTCAGGAAGAAGTTGACCCAGAGACTGTGGTCTACGCGAGTGTGCATACTGGGACTGCGGCCCTAGCTCTGTGTACTGTACATAGAATATTATAATAATTTATATGTTATATCATTATATTATATATAGAGAGAGAGACAAAATGTTGGATCAACCCTCCCTGTGTTTATTTATTGACTGTTCTCACGTGACTGCTGTGTACCCTCCCATTGTTGTTGTTTACCAATAAACTGACATGATGATGTACTTATCCTCCAGTTATACCACACACATCCAGCACAACACTCTACAGCCACTTTATGGTGAACTGCTTTACAAGACAGTCTATGGGTAAACTCCAGGAGCCCAGGCTATCTCCATGTATAGTACATGGTGGGGACATACAGTTATAACAGCATCTTGATTATATCATCAGAATTCTAAGTTCCAATTGTTATAGAAACAGTCCTAAATGATGTTGGTATATCAAGGTCCAGCTGTAGTTGCAATGGTTTGGACCAATCCCACCAGCTTACAATTGTATAAAAGACAGTTTGGAGATTTACAATACACACACACACAAGCATAGCCATATCACCACTGCCTGTTGTGAAACACCATCTCTGATGTAAGCCATTAAGACACCATTTCACCTCTTCTAATTCCAGACCATTCTCTCAGAACCAATACTTCCTTGCTCTACCTTCTTGAAGCCAGACCACTCCAGTATTGGGTAAATAGATAATCTCCCAAATATTCTCACAGTACCAGTCCTGCAAACTTCCACAATTCCATTTGATAACCCCCCATTTATAAGCCTATATATTCTCCATTCATTCTTCTCCAAATCTCTATCTGTTTGTTTGATCTTGAAAACTCTTCTAGCATATCAGATGTTAAAAGAGAATTTTTCTTCAGTTTTTTGGTTATTGTCTAAGCCTCACATCAATAGAGGAAAACTGATGAACAAAACACATTTAGGCATCATTTCTTTAGTTTCATATTTGAATCAAATCTTAAGCTTTATATTTCTTCAAAACAAAACTTTTACCTTTGCAATTCTAATTTCAGCCTTGATAAAGCACAATTTGGATTATAGATTATAATAAAAGAAAATAAGACCTAATCCAAATAATTTATTAGTGTGTGACGTTTCGGCAACAACATTGTCACCATCATCAGACAAAAGAATAAAATGATTTTATTCTTTTGTCTGATGATGGTGACAATGTTGTTGCCGAAATGTCACACACTAATAAATTATTTGGATTAGGTCTTATTTTCTTTTATTAATTTCAGCCTTTTTTTTTTGCATTTTCCATCCTTAAATATGATAGTAATGAATTTTACTTGTTGAATTTCTATATATGCCCCACAATATTTATTTCATAATCAGAAGTGTTATTAGAAATAAGTAAGTTTTCAGATATACACTCATGGACAAAACTTCAGGAAATTTTATCTTTTAACATGTATATGGAGATTCAGACAATGACCTTTATTGAAGACAAACGAGATAACCAAGTGCAAACAAGATTACTTCTGTCTCCAAATGCGATATCAAAGACTTTCAACTTTCTTAAGTTTAGTCTCTATGAGTGTAGTAATAATAATAATGAAGGAAAACTCTGACATCTTAAACAAGGTTTTAAGATGATGTGCTTGCCATCTTTCTGAATAAATATCAAGTAAATATTGACACAAGGTAATAAGACCAAATCCAAATAAATAAATAGTGTGTGACATTTCGGTAACAGCGTTTTTACCATCTTCAGACAAAGGTACTGAATCTGAAGATGGTAACAACACTGTTACCGAAACGTCACACACTATTTATTTATTTGGATGTGGTCTTATTACCTTGTGATTATAATCTATAATCCAAAGTTTGTCCTATCAAGTAAATATTGAGTTTATTCCACTATATCCACCAATCAATGATACTCCCCGGGTTACCAACAGTTAGTACTGTAGTATATCAATGATAATATCAAGAAAAACAACCACATATGCTACTGGGAGGGTTCACCACTGATGAGCCAGGCCCTCCCATTAATTTTTCCATTGCAGTAAGGGCAGTAGAAAATGCTTAATTTTAAAAAGAACCATACGCGTCTATAATAGTTTCCAATTTTGAAAACAGATGGTGTGCTAATGTATCATATGTTGGCCCTCTTCAGTGTGAGGCAGCCTCAACCACCCTCAAAGATTGCATCCAATAAATAAATAGTGTGTGACGTTTGGGTAACAACACTGTTACCAAAATGTCATACACTTTATTTGAATTTGGTCTTATTACCTTGTGTGGGAAGAAAAATTAAAAATAAGAGGAAAGAATGCCAGGTTTCTTCTTCCTTTTCTTCACATTTAAATACTGGCTTCCCAATCAACCAAATATTCTAGCAGAGTTCTGAAATGTCAGGAAAATATAGTCAAATAACAGAAAGTCAACTCTGAAAAAACAGCAACATTCTGTTTCCCAACCAATTATTTTATAAAAGAAAGTACAGGAAAACCTGTCTTAGAAGTCACCTGATCCTCAGTGGCTGGCAGTATAAACCAACGACAGCCATGAACCAGGATCAAATCCCGCATTGGACACTTTTTTTTGTGAAGAATCTGTTTATATTATTCATTGTAAATAAGATAGGCTGCTCTTTTATCTAATAAAGTTGTATTGGAACGGGAACAGAAGTCACCTGTTTTGGGAGTTTCCTGTGTTAGGAGTCAATTTTTAGTGGGAACTGTTTGTTTCTCCATTAATTTATTTGTCATCAGACCACATGTCTAATGCATTCACATCTAAATTTTTTTTAACTCCTTAAGGCTTAAATTGATTTGAATATTCTTTATCAAGAGCATCATTGAATTTGCATTTGATAGTTTTAGGTTTATTGTGGACAATTTTATCCAACCCCCGTCTTTGTGAGTGTATATTGGCTTGGAACCAAATAGACACTCCCATGACAGGCTTTACTCTCCTACCATCAATATTTACTCACTGAGCTATATAGGTCATCTCACATTGTTCTTATGTGAACACTACATTTTAAACACTATATCTAGGGTGAATTAATGTTATATAAAACTCCCTCTCCTGTCAAAATATGCACAAAAACTCTCATAATATGATGCATTAGCATGTTATGAGAATTTGAAACATTTTAGAAGCGTATGATTCTTTTCAAAATTCAACTATTATCTACTGCCCTTACTGCAATGAAAAATTAATTAG